>OU343217.1:103859049-104046877 GCA_910596185.1 Chrysanthemum makinoi
AAGTTACGCGTAACAATCAAGAGTTACGCGTAGATTTAGCTTACGCGTAAGTAGGGAAAAGACACTAAAGTTATGCGAAGACACAAAGTTAGGCGTAGAAAGTTAGGCGTAGGATTACCTTATGCCTAAGACTAGGCTTAGGCGTAAGATAAATCTTATGCGTAGGATTTCTAGGCGTAAGCTTTATGCTTATGCGTAAGTTTAGGGTTTTATCCCAAATGATCTTTCACACTATCACGATTGCAAAAGATATCCAAAGTCGATATTTTCGGCTTATCCAAGCAAGAAAACACGGAGTAAACCACGAAAACGAAGATCAAACTAAGGAAAATCTTACGCGTAGTATTAGGGTTTTGCTACGCGTAGGATTACTCGTAAATTTGATTATGCCCAAAGATGTTTCTAAACCAGTTTTTGTGAGATGAAATAGCTTCAATAACACCAAAATGACACAAAAATGTGAAACTTGATGATGCAAAGCTCTTAAAAAAGTTACGTGTAGGACGACACCCACGAATAAAAACTAGCTCAAAAACCATGATCCACGCATAAAGTTGAAACTTTTGCCAAAAGCAAGATAAGTTTAACACCTTATAACAGTGAAAGTACAAGAATCTTGGATTAAAAGGTGTAAAAATGTGTTTTTAAGCAAACCAAAGTTATGGTACCGTACGTTAAGCGTGAGACCAAAACACACTTCAAACAATACTTTCACCCAACTATTTGGCGATTGATACCACTGTTAGGTCACTAGATTTACAACACAAGCATCAATAGAAAGAATAGAGAGGAGATAGAGGCGGATGAACAACTCACACACACATACATGTATAAAACCAAGAAGGGTTAGGCGTAGAGTATGTGAAATAGAGTGAATTGAACAACCAACCTTCAAATGAAGGTTTACAAGGGGTATTTATAGGCAAGGAGCTAGGGAAACACTCCCACTCCTTCCCTTTACCTTATTGGACATGGGCCTAAGCTCATGGGCCTTCTACATAAGCTTAAGGCTAATAACAAACATAAAGGCCATAATTAAGCTACCTATTACATATTAATTACTAACACTTGATTATGGTTTAGGAGTGATTCCAACATGTACAATCAGGAAACTTAGTCAAAATATCAAATTCTCTCCATAAGGAATTTAGTTTATGATAATACTCAACACACCCATCAATTCTATCATAAGTGTCCTTCAAGTCTTTCCACACAACAGATGCATTATCAGAAAACACATGACCAAGATAAACATCTTGAGATAAAGATGTTAACAACCAATTTAGCACAACAGCATTGCATCTGTCCCATTGGGCTTCCAATAAGAGACTAGCAACATAAGCAACCCTGGTACAAGTACCATCCAAAAAACATTTTATTCTTGATTTGAATAGCCAATTTTATAGCACTAGCCCATATTTTATAATTTTCAACCCTAGTCAACTTATGAGTCACAATAGAAGCACAATTAGAGTCATTAGGATGAAGATGCAGAGGATTGCTCTGATCTAAACTACTTATCATAATAGCAACACAAAATAACAACCAGAATAAACCAAGAAACTACAAAACAAACTAAACATAATAAACCAAACAAACTAAACAAGATAACCAGATACCAAATAACCAAACTGCAACCAAACCAATCAATCTCAACTTCCAAGACTGCCCAAATCCTATCCTCCAACGACTTAGACTCAACAACAAAACAAAATATATCTAAAACTAAAAACTCACACCCAAGATTAACTTGGATAAAGCCGGATGACTGAGGTTGGCCAGAGCAGGTATTCGTACCACTCAAGGTGGCAGATCAAGATGTTAACCAACCTGTTTGCACCCTCTAAACTCTAAACCAGTTAATCTTAAAAGAAGAAGTACAACTTACCGTGCTTATCAAGAATATGCAGGGGAAATAACAAAGAACCAGGCCCAGAAATACCCCAGAGCACAAAGTTTCCAAGAACCCCCAAATCAGAAATTTAGGGTTTCAAGAAAACCAACCAAGAATCACTTAATAGCACCAGATCAACCAACCAAACAACTTTAATTGCTCAGAAACAAACTAGAATAAAAAACCCCAAAATTCTAGGGTTTTAAGAAAAAACCCTAAAAACTCAATCAATCCAGGAATATTCAATTAAACCGTCAAGAACCACGATTCAACCCTCAATTGATTGAACCAACATAATCAGAACCAAGATCGAAACAAGAACCTCAAGAAAATCAATCGGTGAACAACTGATCAGAACCTAAGGCTCTGATACCATGTTAAAATGGTACCAAAACACACAAGTACTAATCATCCAACCAACCACCCCTTGGTGATACTTTTATTATAACAATATACACTGAAGATAAGTCCCTAAACAGGTTCTTACCAAGAACAATACCACCACAAGACTGTTATCCCTCTACAAAGGTGTAACAGCAAACATCAACTTACTCACTAAACCAATAAACCAAACTACTACAAAGATCAAGATGATCTAAACCAAACTACCCAGAAAACCCAGAAACGTATTAACAACTTTGTAGGTGAGAGACTTTTTGAGATAAAATTGAATCATCAACCCTAGATCTGAACTTGAGAATATATAGCCTTAACATTTCACTTTTGGTCCCTGCACAAACAGATACTAACCAAAGATAGACCAAACTTAAATGGTGAGGAAATATAACTAAACATATTTACAAAATAACCCTTAGAGCTTCATAAGTTTGACAAAAGATATTGAAACTATATTTCCAACATGACCAAATGTCATTTATCCTGTAATGATATTTTGTTTAGCGACCCGTGATAAAAGAAAAAAGTTCACTGAACTTTTCTTTCACCAGAGAATTAGTAATTAAGCTTGCATGTTTTCAAATATGATTGATGCTTAACATCTCTCTAATTCGTATGAGAAGCACATGTTCAACATCAACAGAGAAAATTTGGTCAAGCTGAGTATTAATCCTTGCCGCAACACGAGGAAAGGGCATGGAAAAACAGGGCACATGGAGAAATGTACCAACCAAATGTCAACTCATAAGCGTGAGGGGTTACTCTAAGTGAGACTAGATGTGATCTTATTTGTTGGGAATGTTGAGCATGTATCGATCCTGTGATCAGTGTATTTTGAAAGTAGACATCACAAAACGAACATGGCATGCCTGAGCTTTTAGGTGTTAAAAATTATTATCGATCAACTTTATTTGAACGGAAAATATTAGTAGTAGAAGTCTATACCCCTCTCTGGCAGGATTGAGTTTGTTGTTGTTGTTTTTAGAAAATATTACGAGTAGTAGAAGCCAGTAAGATGCTCGAAGAAATTATAAGATGAGATAGAATTTAAAATCCAGTCGGTCCAAGTAGGACGTAGACTTTTACTCTTATTACAAATCCATAAATGAGATAAAGTTTCTATCTCAACATCTAACATGTCTTTACAAAGAAGTTTTGTATCAAAGCAAACTTGATTCCTACACGAATTGTAGACGTATAGATATAAACCTGTACACACTGATTTTTTCAACTTTGTACCGGTGCGTTAGAGACATTGTTATAATTTGATCCTCATATATTCTCATAAATTTTCTTAAGATTTTTACTGTAGAAACATTTTAGTAGATCTTTAATAAATAATATTCAAAGCCATCTTCAAAGTTGAAGTTCGAACACAATTTTATAAAGAGAAACCATGTTTCCAAAGTAACAATCGAAATCTTAAAAACCAGTATCAATCTACGATAACTGATAAGAGTTACATTTTATTTAGAGATCTGAGTTTCTTTACGGTAGGATGCAAAAGGCGAATAATGATGTTCCAGAAGTATAAGTCGGATCAAAAGCTCCTAAATTTACTTTGTAACCATTTCCCACATACACACAACCATTGCTTATCGACATGCCACCATACACTGTGGCTCCTGTGTTATTGGACCACAAAATTTTTCCAGTTGCAGCGTTCATGGCGTAAATTGGTCCTGTCCCATTAGTTGATCCAGCAAAAAGAACACCATTTGCTAAACTTACAGGACCACTTGCCGTTGAGTTGCTTGGATTCCCTGTCGACCATAACACATTGCCGTTCGTGGCATTCATAGACACCCAACCACCACTAGTCGTTGTGATATTTGACGGCTTCAGTGTAAAGTTACTTCCCTTACTATTGGCAATGTTTGTGTAGATCGTCTTTCCATCAGTAGCCGAACCCCATGCACCTCCTCCACCTTCACCTCCAGGTCCAGCTTCCTGCAATAACAATTTTACTGACTCAGAATGCTTCTATGTTATAAGGAATATAGATACAGATCACAAAAATATTCACAAAGTTTCAGTTTTATGTTCATAGTTATAATTTGTGTTTTAATGATGCACCATTTCTACTGAATTCAATACGAACATGACTGCATATATAGTGTTGTAGTCATCATAGATGTGTTCATGTAGTAATTTATTAAGATGCATAATTGGAATTTATTGACTGAAACTATTTCTATATATGTAAAATAACATAGTGAATAGAAACGTTACCGTAGACCAAACAATGCTACCATTGTCACGATCCAAAGCCCAAGCAATCCCACTCTTTTGTACCGCGGCAACAATGTCATGCTTTTTGCCACGAACATTAATGGTTAGAATCATTGGTGCTTCCGCGAAATCTGCATCAGGATTAGGGCCAGGGGGGCATCCTGAAGTAGAAAGATTACTACAAGCAAAAAACCAAAGGTCGTAACCCCCTAGTTGCTTATACCATTTAATGTTTCCTGAATCCAAATCTAGTGCTAGGACTGAATTGGAATGATTTTCGGGCTCTATGCACTTATCTTCTTCGGTTGGTGTTGTTTGATTGTTTTGTGATTCTTGGCATTCAATGATTCTTGATGGAGCTGAATACATGTTTCCTGTCGCAATGTAGACAGCATTGCGTTGAATGTCTATTGAAGGACTGCTGCCCCATATGCCGGCACCGGCATATTCACCCCTGCTACCGTTGTTATCAGGTAACATGTAGGTTTGCCATAAGATGCTACCATTTTTGGCATTTAACTTGAAAAAACTCCCTCTAAATGTACAACATGCTTCAAAGCTAACTGTTTCTTCTGATGAAGATGTTCCCACGTAGAATGCACTGCAGACCATCATATTGTAACAGATTTAAACCGATGGCTACTCAATTACAAATCCGAGTTATCACAACATTATCACATCGATTGAGTTACATAACAAATAACAAAATAATTTATTTTAAATGGTAAAACTAGATAGGTGATGTTAATTATATATCTTAACTATAAGTTGAGTGTTCATTAATTCTAGGAAACTTTCCTGTCTAGCTATCTAGTCACTAATGTTCAAATTTATACATCAAATCAAATATCTATATATTGATGTATTACAAATTTTTAAGAATTCAAAATAGATTAAAATTTTCCATTATTAGAAATATGATGAAAACTCAATATTAAAAAGCCTTTAATTAAAGTTGACTTTACCTATTTTTTCAAATCATCTAGGATGCCATTATTGAAAGTTAAAACAAATAGTCAATGGTTTGCAATTTTGGAAATATTTTAATAAGCAAACTAAATGTCAACTTTGAACTCTTTTCAAGAAACCAGGTAAAATATCAATTATCAAACCTTTAAAAAACTAACCAACTTAAAGTTTTAACCGAAAACGATTTCGATGTGAAATATATGTACCTTTTATGATAAGTTCCCGACATGGTGATAAGAGATGCATAATGTGTATCGAGTTGCTTAGACCACACGAGCTCTCCATTGCTACGTTTAATCGCTATAACATAAGCTGGCCCATAAATTCCAATGATCAAAAGATCATCAGCAATAGTAGGGGTAGCTCTTGATACAGTCGAATTAACTCCTAGTATGCGTCCTGTTGAATTAAGCCCCGTTAACTGTCCAATATTTTGTTGCCATATAATTGACCCGTTGGATGCATTAAGGGCGTATATGTTTCCATTCCAACTAGGAAAATAGATAATATCATTGTATATTGCTGGTGTCGCGGTTATATCCATTCCAGCTACAAACTGCCATTTTAGCACAAGGTTTCCCACAGTTGTAGGGCTAATCTTTGTTTCACCATATGCATATCTGCGATTGTACAAATCTCCACCATGATTCGTCCAATCAGCCGACTGCCATAAATAAATAAAAATAGTTAGCTCAGATTAATTTAAAACTTAACTACAGACACTATTTTGAAGAATAAAACACGCAAACCTACATTAGTTGAGGCTAAGTGAAGGAGGGGCAACCAAAGGAAGATGGCGAGGTAGAGGAAACTAGATGCCATGAAAATGATAGATTGCGTTCCAATGGAGCTATTTCTGTATCTCTATTTATATCCTCTTGATTAAAGTTTTTAATAGGAAACTTGTTTAATTAGATAACAGATAGTGCTTCACATATCAACTTTGTATACTATATGTATGTATGAGCGTAGAGTTTACTTCTAACTAGTATATAATATAAAAAAAACCAAATATAAAAAAAAAAAAAAAATGTTTATTTTATCTTTTAAAAATATAAGAACATATATATTAGAAGAAACCCGGAAGAAGATAAAGAATGCCAGTGTGGATGAGGAGACTTTGCAAAGAAAATGATCAATGTTCTTTTTTTTGGTAAAGATCGAGTTACCCGATAAAGTATATTAATCACAAAAATGTTAAGTACAATTGAATGTGGCTGAAGTAGCACATTAACCTCAAGCAAATGTTTGAATGACCACTAAATCGTTTGTGACATGCCACAGAACGATATAGAGTGTTCCATACATCAAACGACACACCTCCAAGCCAACCGAGCAGCAACGACAGGGGAGCATAATGAGCCAAAAAAGATTGTCTCCTTAAAAACCTTCCCAAGTAAAACCTAGTGGAAAAACCTTAGTGAAGGAAAAAAGAGTACAACTCTCAAGTGGAACTCCCGTATTAAATCATATACAGACTAGGAATCTTCCATTAGTAATAACCGAGCAGGAGGAGAGACCTTCTGAAACCACATAGTCAAAAGATTGAGCCGAACATTTGAAACAATAACATCGGAGAGCTGAGAAGCAGACATAGACTTCTTGAACAATCTTAAATTGCGTCCTTGCCAAATGTAATAAGTAGTAGCATCAAGAAGAACCCGTGAAACAACACTCACAACAGATCGCCTCTTAGAAATAGGAATAAGAAATGTCGCCACACTAGACAATCGAGGAGGAATAACATCTAATTGCATAGAAAAAGTACACTCAAAGAACAAATGAATATGTGAGTCTGAAACTTAGCCACACGAGAGACATCGAAGTAGGTTTAAATCAGTCTCAGGACCAACATCTCATTGCCTCAACATATCATGTGTATTCAACTTCAGCCTAAGAACAAACCACATATGAAACGCATGTCGTGGAATGCAGTGAGGAAACCACACAATATAATACCAATCAACCTCGTTACCCC
The DNA here is from genome assembly GCA_910596185.1 of Chrysanthemum makinoi. Classification (NCBI taxonomy): domain Eukaryota; kingdom Viridiplantae; phylum Streptophyta; class Magnoliopsida; order Asterales; family Asteraceae; genus Chrysanthemum; species Chrysanthemum makinoi. Next base: position 103,866,519 of record OU343217.1, read on the forward strand.
AAAGCCTGATAGAATCCCACACGAGAGACACCGAATAAGGTATAAGAAGCCCATTAAGGTCTCTCCAAAGAATAACATCCGGGGCACTAGTACAAAAACGGGATTTGGTCACACATGGTCGAAATGGAACGGCCACACATTCGCATATTTGTGTGGCTGAAGGTACGAAAATTGACAACATTTACTAATTAGTCACACATAAAAATTTTGATTGTGTGACCATTAGAACTGTATTGCCACACAATTGAACATTGTATGGCTAAAGGTATCTACAGTGATTTTGTTTCCATCATTTAGCCACATATGAATTTGGAACGCGTGACAAATACAAGTAACCTTGATGTGTTAGTCACATGAAGTAATTTTTTGTGTGTCTAAATCATAGAGTCAAGTTTTGTCACACATTATTTAAGGGTGACTGATATGTTTTGCCAACTCTTTAGCCACATCTGAAATTGGAACGAGTGACAAATGAAAAGTAAGGTTGAAGCATTAGTCACGATATACATATAAACAGTGACAAATATATGTCACACACTTGAACACTGTGACCAAAAGCCATATATGGTCACACTAAATGTTTTGTCACACATTCGTTAAGTGTAGCCAAAATCCAGTACATATGTTCACGTAAGTTAATATGTGTGTATAAAGTCACATTTACTACTAACACTGTGACCAAATTCCATATATGGTCACACTAAACGTTTTCTCACACATATTATTTAAGTGTAGCCAAAATCCAGTACATATGGTCACGTAACTTAATATGTGGACATTGGATGATCAATAGTCACTCAAAATACACGTTTCTTCACTTTAAACACCATATGGTCACACTTATTAACACTTTTAGCCACTTTATGGTTAATTGTATGTGACTAAATACCCAAAACAAACATGCTTTGTGTGACTAAATGTTAGAAAAGGCCACACAAACATAAAATTCATGTGGCCATTGGATGATCAATAGTCACTCAAAATACACGTTTCTTCACTTTAAACACCATATGGTCACACTTATTAACACTTTTAGCCACTTTATGATTAATTGTATGTGACTAAATACCCAAAACAAACATGCTTTGTGTGACTATACATTGTTTATGGTCACTAATACGGATTAATCCAACAAAATTTGTACCTAACTAGTCACACATGTTAAGGTTTTGGTTACTGTTTTGTAATAGAGACTAAAAAAAAAGTCAAACACGTGACCATAGGGCACCTATGGTCGCGCGACCTTTAGTCTCACACGGTCGAAAAATCATGTGTGACTATATGTATATCGTCACACATATTCGGTGTAGCCAAATCCACTTTTTGTTCTAGTGGGGTGTAATCATGAATAGCAGGAACATTGACTTGAGATAATCCGAGTATCTAACAAACCAATCCGAAAGCCATCTCCAAATGCCATTATCAATCAGATCATAAACCGAATCATGAAGAGAAAATCCCAAACAAGAAACATCCCCAGCAGTTAACATCCTTTTGAGAGGGCTTAAGTCACACGAACTACCAAACCAAATCAAGGTAGAATTACAGTTATGAACCTTGTGCCATATAAAAGGGCGGGTAATATATCGAATTTGCATAAGCTTCTGCCATCCCCAACTCATGGCAGTCATACAAGGAACATCTTAGAAACTCTGACCATCAAGCTTATAAGCGTGGACCTATTTAACCCATAATGATTCCCTGTTAGTTAAAATTCTCCAAATGTGAGAAGCCATAAGGGACACATTAAAATCATTAAGACGCCGAAGACCCAAACCCCCTTCAGATTTTGGTTTACATACATTTTCCCAGGCCACCTTCGCTTTACCTTTCTTCATATCACCTTGGCACCAAAGGAATCCTCTCATTCACTTCTCAAGATCATGAATAATACGAGCGGGAAGAATAAAATCAGAGGCCCAGTAAATGTGCATGGAAGATAAAACATATGCAACAAGCTGAATTCTACCCGCAAAAGACAACAACTTGTTCTTCCAATCAGCAATATGATTTTGAAGCCTTTCAACAAGAACCTTACAATCTCTATATAATAACCGAGAAAAAATTAACGGGACACCAAGGTACTTAACTGGAAGAGTACCTTCAGCAAAGGGCAAGGAACTCAAAATCTTCGTTTTAACCACAGAATGAACATTACAAAAATAAGCAATGCTCTTCTGAAGACTTGGCACTAATCCCGAGATAGTCTTGAACTCCTCCAAAGCCTCCATGATAACTTTAGCAGAAGAAAAATCCTCACGAGCAAAAAGGAAAAGATCATTAGCAAAGCATCGATTAACAATCTTTTGCTTATCGCAATAACGATGGTATTGGGACTCATCCATACTAGTAACTTTGCGCTGTAATAAAAGTGTAAGAACCTCCGTAACTAGAGTAAACAAGTACAGGGACACAAGATCACCTTGCCTCAACCCACGCTTGCCTTTAAACCAACCATAGATATCAACATTGATACAAACCGAATATGAAGTACTTGTCACACACGCCATAATCCAAACTACCATTTTAGGGTCAAAGCCAAAACCCGCTAAAATAGTCTCCAGAAAACGCCAATCCAAAGTATCATAAGCCTTTTGAATATTGACTTTAAATGCACATCTAGGAGGACCAGAACTCCTATGATAATTACCAAGGTTGAAAAAATCGCGAATCGGTAGTCGTGCGGTCGACCCCCCGGTAGCTTGTAATCGGTCTAGGCGGGATTAATCGGATTGACATTTTTGGCAATTTTTGGATATTTTCGGTGAGTTTGGGTATTCCTGACAAGATTTTCCTTAAAAAAAATCTTGTAATAGATATAAACAGCGACTATAATTGATTACATTTGTTCAACGTTGCAAAAATGGCGAATAAATGATTCATAAGATTGGTATTTTTGGTAAGTTTTGGGTATTTCCGGCGAGTTTTTGGTATTTCAGGCAAAATGTTTCTTAAAAAGCATATTGAATATGTGGAAAACTAGAAGGGGGGTTGAATCGTTTTACTGATTAAAACTGCGTTTGAAAATATTTAGATCGACTTATGTCAATCTATTGAATGTGTGTGTTGGATGTTGATAGATAAGTATATAAATAAGCAATGCAAAGATAAAGAGTTAGAAGTACAAAACCACGACACGAGTATTTATAGTGGTTCGGCTACAAGGGCACCTTCCTTGCCCTACTCCACTCCCCGAGTCACCTACTCGAGAGTTCGTTATCACTACACAACACAAGCTCCTTGTGGCGGAGAAGCCTTCACAACGTCGCCTACTCTTTATCCGGTACAAGGCTAGACACCGGGTTCTTCCACGAGGTAGAACCAAACCTATCACAACATCGCCTACACTTTATCCGGTACAAGGCTAGATACCGAGTTCCATTACAAATGAGGAACTACTACCCAACACTACACAACACCTATCCCAAAGGAGATCCACTCCTTATTACAACATCATCAAGGATATCAATATCCTTGGACACAACCTATTTATATTTGTACATCGATGCACCATATCGATTGTACACCCTTGGCATCTTTCATTAATGCCCTTGACATGATCTTTTGACACCTTTCACTAATGCCTTCATCATGGACCTTTGGCACCTTTCACTAATGCCTTTGACACAGACATTCGGCACCTTTCACTAATGCCTTTGACACGATCTTCCGGCACCTTTCACTAATGCCTTCTACTTGACACTTCGGCACCTTTCACTAATTCCTTCATCACAACACTTCTAGGAGGAAGAAAGAACTATCAACAAGAGAACTTCAGTAGTCTTGATGATGACGAAGGTTGGCAACTCATGGACTTGAGCTTGCTTGACTTCAAGAGGTGGTGATCTCACCTTTAAGAGGAACCTAGAGAATCACACAAAAACAAAAAACAAACTACATAGAAAGATCCTTTGGATCTGAGGTTAGAGAGTTTACAATACTAGGAGAAAATATGTGTAGAAGTGGCAACTTACAATGAAGAAATGGCTCACTATTTATAGACAAAAATTCACTACTGTCTCACGGATCCCACGGATCCCTTGCTTGAGGGATCCGTCCAGTGTATTCCTGGAGATCCGTTGGACGCTCCCCTAAATGGGTTATGGGTCATGGATCATTGGTCATGGGTCATAGACTTTGGACCATGGGTATCCAAATAGATACAATGTATCTAGAAGATGCAATCCATCTAGTCAATGGTCATGAATTAGCTCTTATGGGTTATGGATAATACCCATTATGACTTCATGCATGAAGTCATGCAATGGGTCATGGATCATGCTCCATGGGTATGGACTTTGGGTTTTACCCAACTACATTCAGTGTGTCTAGTACTTAGATTTTTACCCATTACTATATATACTAAGTATGTATATATATATATATATATATATATATATATATATATATATATATATATATATATATATATATATATATATATATATATATATATATATATATATATATATATATATATACCCATTATGTAAACACTAGTTGTTATACATATGTATTTCTATAAAATGTAGACACTATTACTTGTTAAGCGTTTTATATGAAAATGTAAGTGTGTTAGTAAACTATTGGCTCAAACCATTTACGTATTTTATTTGTTTGGTTAAAATGATTTTACGTTTGTTATCGACAAAACATTAGAAGATCGTAAAATATTACGGCTTATTTGTATTAACATAATAGATATAAACAGCGACTACAAGTGACTAAAACTAGTTTACGACAAGTTTTAGGTATTTCCGGCAAGATTTGTAAGTTTCCAGCAAGTTTGACCATTGTTGACAGTCGTTGACCGCCGCTGACCATGGTTGAAAGATTTACACAAATCGAAAAGGTTGGTGGCCCAGTAGCGCCTAGGTGGCGATTAATCGGCCTTATAAACATTTTTTGCAACACTGATAATTACGCATAACCTCTGGAGTTAAAAGAATATTATTCGAGATTTTACACCCCGAGACAAACGCCGATTGGTTGATACTAACAACCTCACCAAGGCCCTCTTTAATACCGTTAGTAATCAGCTTACTAATATATTTATAAATAGGCAAAAATGCATATATATCTCTCCCAAAGTGAATAATTGCATATATATATATATATATATATATATATATATATATATATATATATATATATATATATAAATATATATATATATAGACCTATAGTCATTCAAATGATCATCTTCTCAAAATGTACATACACGATCTCTTGAGCGAGTCGTTAAATTACCTTCGACACAATGTCCTTGAAGCGGGGTTAGCTGCTCCTTAATGTTGGTTATCAACGTATTGCAACGGGGTAATCTAAAAGCATAAGTTAATGAATGTTCCATATAGTTAAAATTATACTGATAAATATGCATCAAAGGATTGGTGTTAATTGTTGAATATTACAAGAAAATAATAGAAGAGTTCATACAACTTTTGGCTTAAAAGTCAAAACCACGATCAAAGAATCGCTCTATCATAGCGTAAAAGTCCCATCAATGGCAAATTGAAGCATTTTTTTTTTTATTTATTATTATCTTTGTTCTGAACGAAAATTGCAAACTGAAATTGAAGTCATTGTTTTGGAATATTTAATCTTGGCAAGTTGGCGAATTAATGTTCATGGACAGCGTTGCTATCATTCACTTCGGATGCTCAGCGCCTCAACCTCAAGGTCGTTATTGCAAGCTCGTTTGAATTGTTCATTGCTTGACTTTTTAAATATTCAAAGGTCCAAAAAAGAAAAAACTCAACATAATTTCTTGGGGGAATTGCTTAAATATATCTCTCCCAAAACACATAATTGCATATATATCCAAGCCAAATCTATAATTACATATATATCTTTCCCAAATATTATATTTTTCGTATATATCCAAATTCTTATTTTATGTATTTTTAAATCCTAAAAATACTTGATAATTATAAGTTACATTGAAAATGACTATCATACCCCTTTTACAAAAGATACAATCAATCATACTTATCACGTAGTTACTTCTTTCTTCTCAACATTCATCTACAACTGCAAACCCTAATATATACTCAGGTAATTCATCTCTTTTTGTTGTATTTTTTTTCATATATATACGATCAACCATACCTAAATGATGTTTTAACATGCATACTAGAGTATTTAAAACTTAATCCCCAACCCTCTGGAGTGACAGTCATTGTCACGAAGCATGCCTTTCAATAAGGTAATTACTCATATATCAAAAACTATATAATACAAGTTTTGTTATGTTGCATACATGGTACATAGTTCACATGCATGAGTTCTATCAAGATTCCACTATATATTCTACTTTCATTAAACAAGCTAGTTCCATTTTCATATACCTGATGTAGTTTTCACAGTAGTATCTTACAAATAGCCATCATTAAATTCTTTTGTTTTTGTAGAAAGTGCTAGGCGATGGATGATATTGTTAATATTCCTATTCATGACTCACCGAGACCGATATTGGAGAACGTGGTTCACTCACCAATTATCGAGTATGTTTATATGATTTTATTAGAGCTCGGTATTTTTTACTCTTTCTAGTTCGTAATATCGTTTATGTACTCGTTTTTACTTTTAGGCAAGTACCATCTAAGTACAAGCTAAAACTAAGATACAAAGGCTTCTTTAAGATGGTTAAGAACTCAAATAGGAGAAAATATTGTTTTGGCTCCCAAAAATGTATCTATATGGACACATGCTCATTCGACTTCAATGAACTGAATGAAGAAGTCTTGAAGCGTTATCCGTCATATAGCGATCAAGTTTTCTCAATTCTTTTTGTTGACAAGTACGCCGAAGAGCAATCTTTTATTGAGCTTAATTCTGATGAGAGCTTCAAGGTTATGCTTGGTATGTACGAAAAAGAAAAAGAAATAACAATTCAAGGTTAATAGATTCAGGAAGCACAATTTGCAGGGTCAAAGATGTTAGTTTAGGGCTGAGATTGATATGAGTTTTCATAAAAGTTGGAAAAATACTTGCAGTTTGACTTCTAGGGTCAAAGGTAAGGCTGAGCATAACCGAACAAGAACCGAACCACCCCGACTGAACTGACTAAACCGAACCCAACTGGCCAACCTTTGGCTCGGTTCGTGATTTTTAGTTTTCTTAACTTTCGATTTCGGGTCGGGTAGGTAACTGATCAGTAACTATATAATGCAATATGCATGATTAGTATATAATGCAATATATAGTATTTTCATTGTATAGTATATAATGCAATATGCATGATTAGCATGTAACTCAGTAGCTATATAATGTAATAGGTGATTAATTTTAGGTTGAGAAAAAACGTGCCAAGTAGATAGGTTCTACTATTAGTTGCTACATGCTAATGGGTACTGTAATTATCTAATTGTAATGCAAGTTATGAAACTTATGCTTTGGATTTTTTTAAGTTGTTACTTGTCTGGTATTTACCATTTTTAACTTGTATTTTGGCTACTGTGATGTTGCACAGCAGCTGCACTATTTGCAGTAAAAAACCCGAGCCGACCCGAGTCCATTTGGTTCGGTTTCGGTCCAGCTTTTTCACACATTTCAGGTTTGGGTTCAGTTCAAGTCTGCCCGGTTCGGTTCGGGTTTGACCCGATGCTCAGCCAAGGTGTTACTTTACGAGTACAAGATTTATATGGGTTAAAAATACTAAAGAAAAATAGTTTGACTTTCAATGTTTTATGCTTTTATGAATTAGAAAGAAAAAATCCAGGTCTTGTTACGATGGAACAAAGAAGAATTTATGTTTTGTGTTAGTTAGTAATTAGCAGTTTTATAGATATATGTAGTTTGTTGCATTTAGTCTTTGTAATTTGGTTGAATCTTAGGGAATATATGTGTAATTATTACAACTAATTAAGAAAAGGGTATAATGGTCAATTTCAATCCAAATTATAATTATCAAGGATTTTTGAGATTTAAAAATACATAAAATTATAATTTGGATATATATGGCAAATTTAATGTTTATAAAGGATATATACGCAATTATGAGTTTCGTTTGGATATATACGCAATTATGTGTTTTGGGAGGGATATATACGCAATTCCCCCTAATTTGTAAAAGAAAAATTGACACAAGACGCTGAAGCGAATTAGTAACCTTAATCTAAGGTTGATAAATGAGGTAAAATTGTTAACTTTGATGATTCATAATTCCGAAATTAATTTTAACTTATTATAATTTATATTCATCCAAACAAAACTTTTTTTAGATTGGAGTTTTATTTTCAAAACAAAAAGCTTGCAGCTCTTAAAAAGCTCTAAACAATTGCTTACCAAACAAGCCCGTAGTCTTTTGGTTCATTATCGCTTCCCCCTTTACACTAATTATCTATCTAGTTCGAAATACACCCCTAAATAATAGGAGAGATTTTTGCGTCAACTCAGTGCCCAGTGGTTTCTGACTAGATTTAAAAATAAATTAGGCTAATTAAAGAAGTCTCGCTAATAAGGAAATCAACGAGCAACCACAACGAATTAAAGTCAGAGACATCATCAAAGAATCAAAAATAACTTGAAGACATACTCTCTAGTTATTGTAGAGTCAACTAGTATATATAAAGAACTAAAGCTGAAGAACAAAACTTCATCAGAGATCAAATGTTAATATAATCTATTGCCTAATAGTATTCTCTTGCGTCCTACTGGTTTAATTTTCTTCTAGTATACTTGTCATTCAAAAAAATAAAAAAATAAATAAAAATAAAAAAAACATTACTTCTTTAGCGACTTTTGTATATGTTATGAAGAGCACTTGTATATGTGCGTGTTAGCATGTATGATCATAAGAAAGTAATTAGAGGCACAGTAATGGAAGGTCGAACTTTCTCAGGGGCATAAAGATGAATAATGTCTATGCACAAAGCTTTCTGTTTTACAAGAGACCGACACATTGGAAGTGATGAGTATAAGCAAAAGAAATGTACTTATGATTTATCTAGTCGATATTTTTTGGATAATTTGGTCATCACAACTCTTAAATAAGTACTCCCTCCGTCTCAAAATTATAATCCTCATTTGACACCTTAAGTATTTTTGTTTGTGTGATATAATACTTTATACAAATTATATGAATTTATTGAGTTTTAAATGTATTTTCATTTTGTATAATTTTCATCAACTATTGTATAACATAAACAAAATATTTAAGGTCAAAGTTGAAAAAGAAACACCGAAAAATTCAAATGCGGACTTTAATTTTAAGACGGAGGTACTAATTTTCTTCTACTAGCTTGAGAAAAAATCTCCTTTTCCCGTCATCATCTCTTGTAGTATTTCCCTGAATTCATCATCCATGAAAAACAGTCACCTTCCCTCAGCTCCCAGTCTCCAAATTAAATCTTGTGTTCCACTTCTTTTGACTAAGGCTTGTTTCAAGTAACATGGTATAATCCTTCTATATATTACACGAAAAGACTACAAAGTCTTAACATGGAATTAAGTTAATCTAATAGCAACGAAGTTTTAACAGATATCAGCTTGTTATCACACGTGAACCTCAAAAAATACCAACACCACCTACGTACTTAGTCAATTCCGTGTCGATATCAACAAACAAAAAAAAATTCATCTGAAGTATTACATATTTGCCACTTGTACATAGTCATGCCCATGTCATTTTCTGCGTACTTAGTCAATTATGCGCGGAAGAAGACGGAACTAGAGGAAATAAAGTTGCTGGAAAATCATAATTATTGAATACGAATTGCTATCATGTGGTACGGTATTCACAATTAAATCCAAGGCAAGCTTTTATCCTGTGGTGTTATTCAAGGTAAGCTTACGACTCAATATATGATGAGTGTTTGGCAACAAAGTGTTGATTTGAAATGCTCTTTATGCATGACTTGTGCTTATTCACATAGTCATTTACTTTTCGAGTGACAACTCATATTTTTCCGGTCATTACTTGTCTATAAACTCAAAACAATTTACTTTGAACGCTTACATATATTTACTTTAACGTATAATTGTTAAGTTGAATCGCGTAAACCGGAAACCGATCGTATTTTTTCCAGGTCATTACTAGCCTTTAAATTCAAAACCATTCAATTTGAACGTTTACATATTTACTTTTACGTATAACCATTAGGTTAAATCGGAAAACAACATTTAACGTAAACCGGCATTTTTCCGGGTCAATGTTTGACTAAAAACTCAAAACATTCATTTTTAACTTTTATATATTTGATTATACTAAAATCGGGAGGTTATCTTACGTATTGTGAAAAACGTCCTTGAACGCATACCGACATTAGACTAAGTTTAGTCTACATTACATAGCGTTCATATTGTCCTATGAACATATTTTAAGTTATTTGCATATAGTTTTATTATTTTAGCATGAAACACTTGGTAGTTGCATTATATCATGTACATGCATACAAAATACCCAACCAAATTTACCACTTTACATCTTACACTTATATACATCAAGTAACAAAAAAGAATATAACCCTTGGTTGCTAGCATGGTACCTCCCATCTAATCTCAACTAATTCTTGTCTTTTGCCCAAAATGAACCTACAAGTAGTGCACCACACCCACTTGAATTAACCTCACTACTCCAACATCTCATTATAAATACAACTAACTAGTTAGTTCATCTCACACTTGCAAAATCAAAAACCCTCTTCTCTTTTTCTCTCCCAAAACACACGACACACACACAACTTATGCACACACTAAATTTTCTTCAAGCCTTGCAAGAGTTTACAAGAAGATTTGGGTAATAGGTCTAGTATTTGAAGCTTTGGTTTGATCATTTTGGGGTTAAGTAGATATATTTGGGTATATTTCACTAGTTCTCACAAAACCTTTGTAAGCCTTCATCTCATCTCATTATTTTTTTTCATACAACATCGTTACATGATTAGTTACATCACCATGACATGTTTCTGTAAGAAAAATTCTATGTTTAGTAGATAATATGCTAAAATGTGATTATATACTCGTAAAATAGTTATTTTTCGCGTTCTTGAGTTCATATAAAAGCTAGTGTTAGAAACATGTCACTACAAGTATATTAGATGGTTCTTGGTAGTTTTTGTTCAAGGGACATGATCATTGGAAGTACTCGTGTAAGTGGATAGCTAAGAAAGTGAAAAATGATTTATGTAATTTATTTAATAGCTGTTAGAAATATGAAACTTGGAAAAAATGGGTAAAAGTTCTGCAACATTAGGTTTGAATATTAGAAAATAGACTTAATAATCTAAAGGTGGCCGCTTGAATAGCTAAAAACGAAGCTATAACGAATAAATTAAGACAATATGAAGTTTCGACGAAATATATATTTGAGTACAATAACTGGGTAAAAATAATCCAAGTATCGGGCTGAATATTTTTGAATGAGCATGTTCTGAGCTGTTTTAAGTGAGTCTTTAGTCCGAACTGAAAAAATTTGCACAAGGAGGTTTTTGTAGTGCTCGCGACTTAGTTTTCAAAAAGTCCATAATTGAGTCAAACGGAGTTATAATGAATAAGTTACAACCAAAGTTGCCAAAAAGTCATTTTTGAGACTTGTTGAGAAATAATAATACACGACCTAAAGCACCTTATCATTTAATTAGGTTGCGGTTAGGGTTTTTGTCTTGATATGCGTGCCACAACTTATTTACCGAGATTATCATTTGTTTGAGGTGAGTTTCATAGCCTCATTTTTACTTGTTTTACTACTCGTTTTGAATTACTTTGGGGTGAGAATACATGTTCGTTTACTTAAATACCTTACTTGTTCTACTCAAAAACATTGCTCGTTTACTTAAATACCTTGCTTGTTTTACTCAAAAACATTGCTCGTTTACATTAATACATTACTCGTTTTTCTTAAATTCATGCTTGGTTGCAATATAATACTCGCTTTTCTTATGGACACAAGTGCTTAAACATTTACGGATTGCTTAACTTACCACATTAGCTGCTAAGTCCCCATATATCATGAACCGTTAGTTACTTGTGAGCGAAAATGTTGTGAATAGATCTATTAGGTTGACACCCCTGTCCAGGTTGGTCGCACCAACTGGGTAAACGAACGCATATCATTTGAGGGCATACTAGGTGTTTGGCTAGACACTTACCGAGGCATCCATTTACATGTGCATTTATGAATACAAGATTATGTTAAGGCTTCGGGTCATGAGCTTAGTGCAGTAATATTACTTTTTCATATGGCATTGTATTTATTATAATGGTCATACATTGAAATCTTGTGGTTCATGATACTAATTTAATTAATGTTAAATCAATATTTTCTAGACATTGTGAGTGACACAATGGTCTCATTAACTTCTAAGATATTGTGAGTGATACAATGGTCTCTAAAACATTTCGTGACATTGCGAATGATACAATGGTCACAAATCTCTTTTTGGTCCACATTACTTTTACTCAACGTTATTATTTACTTAAACCTATGAACTTACCAACTTTATGTTGACCGTTTCAAAGATGTATTTTCTCAGGTCTTTAGACCCGTTTACATGGTTTGCAACTGGAGCATCATTTCTAGAGTCACATTTTTGCGGTCTCATTATTTTGAATATTTATTGTACCATTTTTATACATTTGGTTGAGAATTATTGAAACATTGTTTTGTTAAAATATTATTCATGAGATCAAATGTGTATTTTCAAATGACTCATGTAGAGGTCGCTCAGTATAACTTGTAATTTTGTGCTATGAAGTCACGCCCCCGGGTACATTTCCACTGGGACATTTTGAGGGTGTGACAAAACGTAAATGATGTGCGTACGAAGCGCGTTCGGGGTCAAAGGAACTTCCTTTTCATCGAGCAAGTTTTTTAACACCCTAGGCAGTGAACCTAATCGTTGTAGTGTAGTATTGGGTAAGCCTCGGGTATTGATATCGTTCTCTAGGGGAATAGGAATGCTAGCAAGAAGTGTATTACGCTAAGGTGGGGTTGAGGATGATTCTTTTTTATCTTTTTATTGGTTTTTTAGAAAGCTAAGGGTAAAATCTCGGGGCAATTGGTTTGGGGGTGGTACTTCTACCGATTACTTCTACTATTCTAATTATCTAATCTATGGGTAGCTATGTCTATTTGATTGTGTGCTCGTATGATGATTAAAAATGTGTTTACCTAGATACTATTACTCCCTAGTTATCTTTTATTGTTGGTTGAATTGTCACGTCCTTATTCTTAACGCGTTGTGTTTTCTAAGGTCGTAGGGTGTGCTTTTTTTCCTAACTCTTTGAGAATACCTTTAGGTTATTGCCTACGAAATCCTCTAGATTAATCATAAACTAACTTTAAGGTTATCTTTGGATGTTTAGACTATGAAATCCTCTAAGTGATTCATAAACTAATGTTCACAAAGATTACTCAAGCATTTAAACACAACGATAGCCTAGTTGCACTCCTAAGCCAATTACAATTAAGATAAAAAACAACCAATCAATAATTAACAACTAGGTTTCATAGATCTAAGTAAACACATAAGAAATTTAGCTAGACATTTTAAACAAGCAAGCATACACACAATAAATGGAAGACATAGTGATACTAATGGATTAAAACACTTATCTTGATGTGTAAAATAAGGTTTAGGACCCTAAGATACTGTCCAAGTCGGACGACAAACGTTTAGGGTTTTTACTCCAAAAGTCTACCTCTTTAAATGCAGAAAAATCGAATTCTACATATAGATTTACACTTGCGACGGCGTCGCCTTATAGGTGGGACGCCGTCAGATCTCCGTCATTAGGGTTTTCGTCTTGGCAAAGTTATCGATGGGACGGCGTCACGTTGGAGTTGTGACGCCGTCGGGCTTCAGCAGGGACATCGTCTGATTTTGGATCTGGGGTGTCTGAGATGAAAAGTCTTAGTGACGCCCATCCTCTTCAAAGCCTGACACCGTCGGGTGTTATGAGCAAAACGTCTACAGAGCCGTCAAGTGTATTATTTATCAAATATGTAGAGAGGGACGGCGTCGCCCTTTGGTTGGGACGCCGTCAGGTTCAGTTTTAGCAGCTTGAGTGGCTTCGATCTTGACTTAGCCATTTTCTTCATGTTTTCACTCATTTTCGTCCAAATATGCATCATTCCAGCATTTTGCTTCCTAAAAGAGAAAGGAACGAAATTAAGCAGTAACATATATAAAAGTGGTCATTTTGATAAATTGCGAGGGAATCCGAGTAAGCGTAATGTATCTCAGCATATGTGGTGAGTGGCTTTAAAAAGTCTAAGGGGCTAGAATAAATATCTCAAAAACTGGCATCACAGAAAGAAGCTTCTCAAAACTCAAGTTGTTGAAGTCATACTTAAGATCTACAATGTCCCAAGATAGATTGAACAATGATTTATAGAAGTGATATGTTGGAGAACATGAATTATGAATCGTTGATCGAAGACTTTGCCTACGGTTTACTTAAATATATTTTATTTTGTAGAAGTAATGTTTATAATTTTTGGCTTTTACCTATATCACTAAACGTTCTGGCTAGACAAAGCTTAGTCTACATCAACTGAGCATTATATGACTTTTACAAGCAAGTTTTATAACTCTACATAATTGGTTTTACAAGTTTCACTTAAAATGTTTACGTTTTACATCTACGTTCATGCATGCATGCATGCATTACACTTCACCACCTTTTCATACTTACATATACATATATACCAACACTTAATACATCAAAATTTTAAAATATCCCCCACCACGCCCTTTTGTTGCCCAAACCCATAGAGGAAGCACAAAAGTGGTGCTTTTACTTTGAAATATTCATGTATACTCTTTTGTGTCTAGTGTAGTATCATATGTATACTTGTGATCATGTAACACAAACAAAAATCCACCTACTCCCTCCTTGGGCTTCATAAAACACGGCAACACCACAACCTCCAACACACATCATCCCATTTTTGTTAACGTATCACTATGCTAACCAAAATGAGATTTAAACCTTGCTAAAATTGTGTTTATAAAAGCCAGCATACCTAACCTCTTATTCATACCGAATCAAAATAATCATATCTTTGTTCTCTCTCACACACGGAATAAAATAGGCAAGAAGCAAGGGTATTCAACTTGGTATAATATTGGTTAAGTATTGGTTTAAAGGGTTGAAATAAAAGCTAGGGTTTCTAGTTCTTACTTTGGGTTTTTATAAGTTTTCTTTGGGTTCTTTTTCACTAATCATCACCAAATTCTTGTAAGCATCCATGACTCATTTACAGACTTATATATCATTTTATGTTGCTTTTATATCACCCATATATTTCTTTTGATATAGTAAACTATCTTATAAGTTTAAAAAACCCTAGTTGCTTTCCAATTTTTTAGTCGACATGTTTGATATAGTAAACTATCTTATAAGTTTTTTTGGGCAAATCCCTTTTGTACACACTTAAATATAGGGGTGGTAATTTCTGACCCGACACGAAACTCGACCTGAAACCGACACGAGAATTAACAGGTTCGGGTTGTGCTAAATAAATTTCGGGTCAGCTTTGGGTCGACCTATCTTACTCGTTTATTAAACAGGTCAGGTTCGGGTTGGAAATAAAATAAGCGGATCGACCCGCCAACCCATATAAGATTTTTTTTCATAAACTCAAAATTATTTATATTTTATTATGCGGGTTACATGTGTTAAACAGGTCGACCCAACAACCTATTTAATATGTTTAACTCGTGTAATGTGCCAACTTTTGTATATAAAAGGGTTAAATGGGAAACCAGTTGAACCGATTCAACCCGTTTAACATATTCAACCTGCGTAACCTATTTAATACGCCAACCCAAGTATATATACGGGTTAAATGGGTTAGGTTCGGGTTATGTCTAAACATGTTAGTGTTAACATAGCTGACCCGATGATTTAAATGGGTCAGGTTTGGGTTGTGATTTTCTGACCCGCCAACCTAACAACTCGAACCTGCCAACCCGAACCCGAACCCGAACCCGACCCTGACCCGAATTGCCACCTCTACTTAAATACATGTCTTAGGTAGTTCCTCGTCAAATTTCATAATTTTGGAGTTGGTTTAGTATTTTTTTACAAGTGAAATAGTATCGGTTCTCAAAACTGACACGAATTTGAGTTCTGAATTTCAAACGAATAAATCACCACATTAGGAGCAATTTGAACAATCGGCCTTTTTGGACTTTTTATAGACAAGACCAACTTGAATGTAGCAAGTTGGATTGATTCGTGAGGTTAAGTAACGAAGGAGATATGACTAAATAAAGTTTGGTTATGATTTCTGGATTTTCGCAGACCTGGCACCTTTGTGTCCTTTTACTTTTATGGAATTATTGGTATAGAACTAATAAAAATGGCCTACATTTTGGGAAATTAGACTAAAAAACTCTCAACCTAGGCTTTTGAACCAATTGATTTCATTATAAAATGAGTGAGATATAGGCGACGAAGTCGAAAAAATTTTATGAAAACATTAACAGCAGGTCCAATTATGAATGTGTATAAACCAACACCCAAAACATGTTTTCACGAATAGAGGCCTTAAATAATGAAATTAGACATATCCACCTACGTTTAGAGTGTTTAAAGGATTAAAACGAGTTTGAAATGAAGTAGATACGCTCATTCAAAGACGGATTTAAAATTAATTACCTTTGTTTTAGAGTTTTAAAATTTTAAATGTGTTTCGTTTTTCTTAAACTTTTGACCTACGTAACTTCATAAAACCTCACTATAAGTATATAAGGATGATAAAACTTTGTAAAACTCATATGAATTTAGTACATGTCGCATATTCCTTAAAACGACTTATTTATCAAGGTCGCGTTTAGGCTTCCTTGTATTTTCCCGACACATTACTTACGAAAGGTGAGTTTCATAGCCCTGCTATTACATATTTATACTTATTTTGAAATACTCAAGGTAAGAATACATTGCTTGCTTTTACATATGGACATAAGTGCATAAAACATTTACATATTCCCTAAGTTACCACACTAGCTATTAAGTCCCCACATATCATGAACCTTTATATACTTAGGGGTGAATAGACCTATTGGGTTGACACCCCCATCCGGGTTGGTCGCGCCAACTGGTTAAACGGACGCATATCATTTGGAGTACTTTTGGTGCTTGGAAAACACCTACAGGGGCATTCATACTTATGTGCATTTACGCATACAGAACATGTTAAGGCTTTGGATTCATGAGCTTAGGACAATAGTAATATCTTTTTCTATGACATTGTATTTGTTATAATGGTCATACATGGAAATCTTGTGGTCCGCACTTCATATTTACAGTTACTTAAACCTATGTACTCACCAATGTTATGTTGACAATTTTAGCATGTATTTCTCAGTGCATTGATCACACTAGCTCAGTATGCACTGGAGCATTATTCATTGAGTCTCATCTTCCGGGCATTCCATCATGAAGATTTTCTAACATTGTCTTAACATTCGATGTGAACTTTGAACTATATTCATTTGTGATATGTACTTTTGAAACTTGTTATTGTCAAAACTTATTTACTTTATCGAATATATCTTTTTAAAACGACTCATATAAAGGTCGTTATTTATATTATTGACTTTGTGCTATGAACGTAACGCCTCGGTTAGCTTTCCACTGTGACATTTTTGGGGTGTGACAGATTATGGGTCGGAAGATATAGATGGGAGGCTCATATATTGTGTTGGAGGATTTAGTAAGGGAAGTGGCTATTCAAAATTTTACTCATAATGCTGGGAAGGTGTGGTACATAGACTAGTACTTGCTGAAACAGTCTATCACATATGGTAAGAGAGAAATTATAGATTATTCAAAAAGGAAAGAACGATAAAGAGTGAGTTAAGTAATATAGTAATGGGGAATGTGAAATGTAAGCTAATGAGTTTAAGTGTTAAAAGATCTAAAGTTATATTTGTTGTTTGCTGATAAATAGGGCCTACAATAGGTGAATATGCAATATAATATAGTTGGTTGCTGGGATGAGCTCATGTATAATGTGTAAGTATATGTTAAGGAGGTTGTGCTTATGATGGAATGGTTAATTGACTTAATTCTACTAATAATGTTAGGAAGCTGAGAATGAAGTGGTTGCTTGCCATAGTTGAGCTTACCTGTTGGACCATTAATGTTATAGAAGCAAAGTATAGGATAGTTAGTGTATATTATATGTAATTAACTTAAAAGTCTGTAAACCCGAATTATATATGGGTTGGGTCAAAATATAACCGTTTAATATATAGGGTTATAACGTTTAGAATATGTCGTGTCTTTTAGGAATCGACATGTCTCTTTGAAGGCACCGATTCAATATGTATAAATAGGTTAGTTTCTGTAAACACTTATTAATCAATTAAACAAAAAGTTCAATTAGAGTTAATTCTGAGTTTCATATTCAGTTTTATTATCATTCTTGGAGCATTTTTCTGTTGCAAGTTGTTGTCCCAAACACCCTTGTTTCTGCACCTTTTGTTTTCTGTTCCAAACACACCATCACTAAGAAACAAGATTTGGTCGAAGGCATCACATAACAGTGGCATCAGAGCCGAAGGAATGATCAAGGAAGAGATTGCACGACATCAACAACAAAACTAAAATTCTGGATTCACAACAACAAAACCGAAATAAGGAAGAACCCAAGCCGATTAAGATTTAGGTTTGCCCGGGAATTATAAGACCAAATAACTACGAGAGACAACTGGTTTAATTCTCCCCGAAAACAAGAGAAAAATTTTGTTAGATTTGCCCGGGAATTAGAAAACCAAAGAACTGCAAGAGACAATTGGTTGACTCGCCCCGAAAACAAGAAAGAAAAAGGTCTTTTTTTTTACTCTAAAGAAGGGATGGTTGCTGAAACATCAAAGAACGATGAAGGAGGGATGTTAATGACATTCCAATGCCCAATTCTAAATTCTACAAATTATACTATTTGGGCCATAAAAATTAAAGAAATATTTAATGTTTATCGAATATGGGTAGCACTCGAACCAGAAGGAGAAGTGGATACAAAGAAAAACACAATGGCTATTGCTTATCTATTTCAAGCCTTGCCCGAACAACTCACATTACAAGTTGCTCATCATACGAACGCTGTTGATATATGGAAGGACTTGAAGGCTCGATTCGTGGGTATAGACAAAGTCAAGGAGGCTAGACTACAAACATTAAAATCAGAATTTGAAACCTTGAAAATGAAATACAATGAATCACTTGATGAATTCACCGAAAAGATTAGTCAACTCATGTCACAAGCAAGCAATCTTGGATCCACAATTGAAAACAAAAGATTGGTTCGAAAACTTCTAGGATCTGTCCCATCAAAGTTTATCCAGATTGTTGCTGCAATTGAACAATTTGCTGATCTTAATACCATGACATTAGGGGTGAGCGCTGTTCTGGAACCGCACGGAACCGATCCGGAACCGCAAGAACCGAGAACCGAAATACTCATAATTTAGGAACCAGGAACCGGACCGCATAACATGTTTCGGTTCCGGTTCGGTTCTCGGTTCCGGTTCGGGTATTTCGGTTCTACCCGATTGGAACCGCAAAATTTTAAAAACCTGTGTTGTAAAGGACCCGTGTATATATATATTTGTTGTCATGGTTTCTAACTATTTATATTATGCTGCCTGGATATTCGTTTGTGCAAATATTCATTAAAAAAACTACACAAATGTTGTGACTTCATAACTACGCATTAAAAATTCTGCTCAACAATGAAATGTGTTAATTTGTATGTGTGAAAACGAAGAGATGGATAGTTGAATTAGAAGAGCAAGCTTGGATTTATATTATTTAGTAAAACACGAGAGACACGATATACTACAAAGAACCGACAAGAATATATATACCTGTACCAAACCTTTATTAAAACCTAATAAAGCTATTACAACGAGGAAGAATGAATGCATTCCCCTCATCTCTATTTAGAGATGAGGGGAGTAAAACTTCCTAATTCAAATAGGCACGCCTTGCACTCCAAGCTACCTAATCCTAGTTTATGTCTAACACCTAATCTTATTACAAAGTACAATTAAGTCCCTAATCTATATTTAAGTTTACTACTAATATATAACAATTTCCACCTTTGGAGTAATACTTAAACATAACCGATCGACCTTTTCCTTGTCTGTCTATTCGTACCAAGGTGTATTTTGAAAAATGGATGAGTTGACACTAACACCGGACCAAGTTGTTTGAACCCAACTTGCTTGTGACCAAGTTGTTTGAACCCAACTTGTTTTTGACCAAGTTGTTTGAATCTAACTTGTTTTGAACCTCCATGCTTTTGTACACCAAAAGTCAATGACAAATACAAGTTACCGACTACCACCAAAAATGTTACTTATTTTGAGACGTCTCTCTTCGAGACCCTCGAATGACAAGCGAACTTCCACCAGAATGAGCTTTCCTGAATGAGTTCTTCTCTTCAACTCCCTTGAATTGAGTAAAATCGATTCCCTCCCATACAACGAATCATACACAATGATCAAAATGTCACCCATTAAACTGGAAAAAATTGACTAAGGACTTAGTCATATTAGATAATGAGATATCGCCTTCTTCATACATGTTTGTAAAAACATGTTGTAAGACCAAGAGAAGCGAATTGACGTTAAACCTAGTTATAGAACTAGCTTATGTTTTAAAACCAACTTTACAAGCCTCACTGTGCAATATTCTCCTTGTTGCTATAAAACGCTTCTTGCAAATCGAATTAATTAGAATAACCCTAACCCTCGACCACGTACAAATAAACCAATCGCAAATCTTGTTACCCAAGTAACCACGATCAAATAACTTGTACCACAAGAAAAAACCCGCAACAACGTTAAATCTTTAAAATTAATCGTCTTTCATGAACAAAAGTTTTAAAATTGCCTTTCGTCTTTTTCAAAGGTTACAAACAAAGAATTAAAAGTCTTATATATATAAGAAAAAAAGATAAAACCATAAACCTCTGTCGAAGCGACTATGACTCGAAACCTCGATCTAGCACTCAACTTCAATACAATAACCGCTCAATCGAGCTCGTCGAACATGATCAAGTTATGTTGAGCACAAGTAGCAAACACGAGAACACGATATACTACAAAAGACGACAAGAATTGTATGTAAAGCTATTAAAACGAGGAAGAAGAATGAGATGGATAGTAACTTTCTAATTCAAATAGGAAACAAGCCGCCTTGCACTAGCTACCTAAAGTTTATGTCTAACACCTAATCTTATTACAAAGTACAATTAAGTCCCTAATCTATATTTAAGTTTACTACTAATATATATTAAATGTTATTTGTTGCCATGTTGAAATTTAGCGGTTCTTCGGTTCCGGAACCGATACCCGCGTTTCCGGATCGAACCGAACCAAGAACCGAAAATTGCAATATCAAGGAACCGAGAACCGGACCGCGGTTCTAAAATACGGTTCGGGTTGGGTCGGTTTCGGTTCGGTTCTCGGTCCATTTGCTCACCCCTACATGACATTTCAAAAAGCTACTGGAAGATTAAAAGCATATGAGGAACGCATTAAGAGGCCAAGCAAAGAAGAAGATGTACATGACAGACTTCTATACACCAAAACAGTCGAAAAGGAAGAAGAAAAACAACATAGTTGTGAACGTTGTGGTTATAGGAAGTCGAATCAGGATAACAAAGGAAGAAGCCGCGAAGAAATTGGAATAAAGTTGGTAATCAACTACAAAAGAATAAGAGTCACATAAAATGCTTCAAGTGCAACAAATTTGGACACTAAATATGAATGCACAAGGAAGGAGGAAGGAGTTAACTCGCACAATACGAAAATGATGAACCAGCAATTGCTGCACCATTGCTATAAAAGAACTTAGAAGACTATGAATTCAATTTCCGTCTATAAAAATAGGGGTTGAATGTTGGACCATTAATGTTATAGAAGCAAAATCTATGATAGTTAGTGTATATTATATGTAATTAACTTAAAAGTTTGTAAACCCAAATTGTATATGGGTTGGGTCAAAATATAACCGTTTAGTATATAGGGTGTTAGGAATTAGAAATTTCAGGTATTAAAGAGTCGGTCACCTCAAGTATATGTAATCGTTAGAAAGCTCGTAGTCATAGTACTTTTATGTTAAGTAGTATTTAGTTTAGTAACACCGTGGAGGACAGACGGGTCTTTACCCACTGTATGCCTGATCCACAACCCGTTGTGTGGCGTTTATTGTAAGACTATAAATACTCTCTACCTTCCAAGGTAGAGAGTTGGAGCTCATAATAAGATTTTCTTTCTCTCACTAAGTTCCCTAAACCTCTAACTTTCTCTCTCTAAAAACCTCCTTGTACGCCTCTTGTGATTATGGTTTAATGTGTTTGTGAAATCCAATAACTTACAATTGGTATCAAGAGCCATGGTTAGATCATATCTTGCACATCTTTGGATTTCTAGTGGTTTTTGAGTTTGAAAAAGTTTAGTGGTTTGTGCATCATTTGGTTGATTTCTTGTGTTAAAGCTTGGATTTTGTTAGTACTTTTTTGTTTAGAATCATCACAAGTCTTTAGGTTTTCATTTGGTAAGCGTGAATCATCTTGGCTGGGTTGTTTTTGGATTGAAAAGTGATGTTTGTGAAGTTTTCTTGCTAGCGACTTGACCTACGTATTACTTTTCTTGCTAGCGACTTGCTTTACATTTTTGTAGCGAGTTGCAGTTTGTGGTGTTAGCGACTTAGACTTAGCGACTAACAGTACAAGTAGTGGATTCTCCACTACGGGTAGTGACTTGGTGTTAGCGACTTGGTAAGTAGCGAGTTGCTATTTAGCGACTTGATTCTTTAGCGACTTGTATCTTAGCGAATTGCTTCCAAAATTTTGCTAGCGACTAGAGGCTTAGGGAGTTGCTATTTAGCGACTTGTCTTTTGTTTAGCGACTTGGGACTTTAGCGACTTGGTGGAATAGCGAATTAGTAGTTAGCGACTTGGTGCATAATTTTCTAGCGACTTGGGTGATTTTTACGGTTTTCTCTTGATTTAGTAAAATCCCGTGAAAGAATCTATTTCCCGGTTTAATCATAGAGTTATAAAATCCCGTTTAATTTGTCATCATGTCTACCAACGTTTCTACAATCATCTCCACTGTTGCTGAGGATGTTCAAGCAACTGGTTCAGATACTCGTCCACCCATGCTTGACAGAACTGACTACGACTCTTGGGCTCAACGAATCAGATTGTACTGTCTTGGAAAGGAAAATGGAGTCAACATTCTCAAATCCATTGATGAAGGACCATATCGGGTTGAGACAACTAGAGACTTAATTGATACAGCTGAAGATGGAACAATGATCTATGGAATTGACAGACCAAAGACATATGATGAGCTCGATGATAAGGAGAAAAAGAGATTCGATGCTGATATCAAGGCTTCTAACATCGTACTTCAAGGTCTTCCAAAAGATATCTACAAACTGATCAATCACAACACCGAAGCCAAGGAAGTGTGGGATAATGTCAAGATGCTTCTCTCAGGTTCTGAATTAACTATGGAAGACAGAGAATCACAACTCTATGATGAATTTGAACACTTCAAGATGAAACCAGATGAGAGTGTTTATGAGTACTATGTGAGATTCCACAAGCTTGTTAATGATATGAGGAACATCAGAATGACTATGCCTAACATTCAGCTGAACTCAAAATTTGTGAACAACATGAATCCCGAATGGCACAAGTTTGTCACCTCTGTGAAGCTCACTAAAGGATTGAAGAATACAAACTATGAGCAACTGTATGCCTTTCTTCTCCAAAATGAGAGACATGCTATGTTTGAAAAAATGATTCTTAATCAGTTCAAAACCAACTAGGGTGAAACAAGCTCATCAAATGATTCAACTGCATTTTACTCAAACATCGGAATCACAACCAAAGCATCACAAGTCATACCCATGGGTAATGGTAATCACAAACTCATTCCTGATCCTATGTTCAAACAAGCTGATGCTGATGCACACGTGGGAAACATCATTAATCAACTGGCTCTTCTGATTAGTCAAAACATGAACTCTCTTCCACACACCAACAACAATCTCAGAACTGCTTCCAACCCACATAATCAAGCCATTGTCAGAGATGGGAAGGTTATGGTACAGCCAGTTCAAGAACGACAGTACGAACAAGCAAGAGGTGGAGCTGGTAGAGGTTATCCTGCAAATCAGAATAGAGGAAGGAATGGAAATCAGGGTCAAGCAAAGCCAATCAAATGTTACAATTGTGGAGGTGAAGGACACATTGCAAGGAACTGGACATCGCCAAAACGCCCTCGAATCGACTACTTCAGAGATAAGATGCTGCTTGTACAAGCTCAGGATAATGGTGCTGCTTTGGATGAAGAGGAGTTGTTGTTTCTTTCTGAGGGCAATGCCAAGACCTATGATGCAGATGTGGATGAGCAGCCAATTCAGGAGATAGGTCACAATCATCAGAATGCCTTTCAAGTCGCTGATTGTGATGCATACGACTCTGATGTGGATGATGGACCTACTGCACACACAATTTTTATGGCTAGCATTTCTCCAATGGTTTCTCCCAAGGTCTCATCTTCACCACAAGCTGGCCCATCCAAAGACAAACTCATCTCAGAGGTATTAAAACTATACGATGATGCTGATGTGCAAAAGATGCATGACAAAGTACAATCAACTGAAACTATTGAATCAAATATTGAAAATATGGATAGTATCAATGTTGTCCCATATGATCAATATGTGAAACAAAGTGAAAGTGAAGTTGTACCAAGTGATGCATCTTCTGCAGTCAATAATGATTATGTTTTTGATGAATTCACTGCATGTGCCTCTGATGATTCTGTAGTTTCTGAACTAAATGCCTATAAAGAACGTGTTGCTATTTATGAACAACGTGCAAAATTTGAGTTGACCACCCGTGAGCAGGAAATGGATGACCAAATGCGTACAACTATTAGAAAAAGTAGGTTTAGAGAAGAAGTATTAAAACAAGAGTTAAACTCCTTACAAGAAAAACTTTCAAAAACTGCTAAGCAAAAACAAGAACTTCAAGAAAATGTTAAAATGCTTAAGCAAGAATTCAGTGCTAAGGAATCAAAACTTTTGAATGATTTTTCTAATCTAAAAACCTTGAAAAACAAGCTTGAAAATAAGTTGTACGTACAAGGAAACACCATTCAGACTGCTCACATGATCACTAAGCATAGAGTCCTAAGCGATAAGCATAGCATTCCCCTTGTTGAGGAACCAAATCCAGAGGTCATTAAAAGGCTAGAAATGCTCATAAGGTTCTTTATGATGGCAAGGAAATCCTTAAACCTAGACAGAAACCTAGTTGCGCTGAGTGCACGAGGAAGATAAGAAATCAGATGAAATCACTAGGGAAAAGTTAAACAAGAAACTATCTGATCCAAAATGTAAAGAAAAGAAAGTAATCATCACACCCCATGATTACAAAAAGGAAAATTGGATTGCCTTAAACAAGTTTAAGCCTCCGACATTGTTAACTCCCGAACAAGTGTTCTGGAAAATGGATTTAGATAAGCAGAAAGCTGAAAATATTGTTGAAACCAACCCCCCTTTGGAAAATGCCTAGAGCGACTGTGTATCCTCCAAATACACCAATGCATCTAGTTCCTAGAACAATTGCCACTAAAAGCAAGACCTTAATCAGTCAATATGTTATCTTTCAACTATTTGTTGATTTTGAGAAAACTTGCAAGAAAAGGATCACACCCACTGGTATAACCGAAGGAGAAAGAGGTTTTGAGCAAACTAAAGAATGTTATTTAACTGAAGTCATGCCTTTCTTTAAACAACTAAAAGATCACTTTGAGAGTCTTAAAAAGGGAATGAATTCAGACATTAAAGAAATGGAAAAGGAATTTGATGCTATGATTGTTGAGGTTAGTGATTATGAGCGAGCATTAAAATATAATGAGATTGAAAGGAAGAACTTGCATACACTGAATGAGAATATGATTTCTGAATGTATTGCTCAAGATGTGTTTTTCACTGCTACAACTTGTTCTATTAATGCTTCTCAATTTCATGAATTATCTGTTGCCCTGAAAGTCTCCCATGATCGTGTCATTGAGCTTGAAAAACTAATTCTAAATTAACTGAGAAAATTGAACCGGATGATCACGACAATTTGGTTAAACATTTTTCTAAACTAGAGGTGAGCATTTTAATTTACAACTAAAATATCAACATCTTAAAGAAAATGTCAAAACTTCAAATATCAAGACATCCTCAGATGCTCCAGAGTTTGATGCAGTTTTCAAATTAACAAACGTGATGAACAGATTCAAGCTCATTGCAACACGATCAGAAAGTTGAAAGCCCAAATCTCTCAATTAAAGGGTCAAAAGAACAATATGACAGGCTCCCAAATGCCTCCTCCTTTAGATTCTCAGAATTCTCAAACTTTTCATCTTCAAAACTTAGTTAATTCCTTACAAAAGGAAAACGAGAGTTTTCTAGAAGAAAATGAAAAAGTTAAACGACAGTTTAAAGAGTTATATGATTCAATAAAAGTCACCCGTGACCAAAACAACGAAAAAATAACGTCTTTACAAAAGGAAATTGAGAATCTGAGAAGTCAGGGAAATGGGAAACTACCACTTGTTTTCAATAAGAATGTTGTCTCAAAGTCACCCTTAGATTGCAAATACACTGTGACAGTTAAATATATTCCTCCTCATCTTAGGAATAATGAACATACTTTTCATGACTACTTGCTCACCTTAAGGATAGTCTAGAATGTCTCCGTGAGATTGTCGAAGAGGATTTCATTAACAAACCTCTTGATAGAGAAATTAGGTTTGCTTGCCTCCAGGCCAAACGATCTCAAGAGGTTGCTAGAATGTGTAATTGCAACATGTCCAAAATCCTTAGGTGAAAAAGGCAAGCTTGTGAAGCCTTGTTCTATGCCTAGTGCCAAGCAGGAAATCCGTTCTATGCCCAGTCTTAAGAAAGTAAACACTAATGTTCCTTCAAGTAGTTCAGATTCCAGATATGTTAGTGCTAAGAAGGTGAACTTTAGTGTTGCTAATCATGAATGTGGTGTGAATGCTTTGTCTAATGCTGTCAAATGCCCAGTTAAAAGTGTTAAGGCTAATAATCGTGCAAAAAAGACAAAAAGGCAAAAACGAAAGATTGTTAGAAAAAGTGGAAGCCCACAGGAAGAACATTTATAAAGATAGGTTATTATTGGATACCTTTTGGTCATAAGAATAATCAGTTTTACTCTCAAACTGCTAAAACTATGCCCACTAGACAATGGATACCTACTGGTAGAACTATTCCCTTAAGAAGTGAACATACTTTGAATAAGTCAAATACTGACACCGAGAACGCATCTATTCCCAATGATTCCATTGCTTCTACTTTCGATATGGATGTCTCTATTTCTGATGTGGGTGTTCCAATCATTGTTACTAACCAAGTGGAACCCAGTCTTGCATGGGGATCCCAATTATCCAGTTATCCATTCTTGCCTGTGTTCAACTGCAGATCGTTCAAATCGTTCTGTGGTACCGGACTCAGGCGTTCCAAGCATATGACTTGCGACCGGTCGCGGCTCATGAACTTCGTGAGCAAATTCATCGGGACAGTTAGATACGGGAATGATCATTTCGGTGCTATTATGGGTTATGGAGATTATGTTGTTGGCAAAGTGTTATCTCGTGAGTTTACTATGTAGAAGGTCTTGGTCATAACTTGTTCTCTGTTGGTCAATTCTGCGATTCTGATCTAGAAGTAGCCTTCAGAAAACACACCTGTTTTGTTAGAGAACTTGATGGTAAGGAGCTTTTAAGAGGTTCACGTGGGTCAAATCTATACACCATCTCTATCGATGATATGATGAAGTCTTCTCCAATTTGCTTGCTGTCAAAGGCTTCTAAAACAAAGTCATGGTTATGGCATCGTCGTCTCAATCACCTGAACTTCGGCACCATCAATGATCTCTCCAGAAAGGACTTAGTTGTAGGTTTACCTAGACTCAAGTATGAAAAGGATCATCTTTGTTCAGCATGTCAATTGGGAAAAAGTAAGAAGTATGCCCATAAACCCAAACCCACTAACTCTGTCACCGAAGTTCTTCATACAATTCATATGGATTTATGTGGACCAATGAGAGTGCAGAATATCTTTGGGAAGAAATATGTGTTAGTTGTGGTTGATGATTACTCTAGATTCACTTGGGTCAAGTTCTTAAGGACAAAGGATGAAACTCTTGATATCATCATCAAACTCATCAAACATTACAGGTCGACTTAACAAAACCGTCAGAATTATCCGGACAAACAATGGAACTGAGTTTGTTAACAAACAACTTAGTGAATTTTATGAAAGCATTGGAATCAGCCATCAAAGAAGTGTTCCACGAACTCCTCAACAGAACGGTGTAGTTGAAAGACGAAATCGAACTCTTGTAGAAGCCGCTAGAACAATGCTGATTTACTCAAAGGTTCCAATGTTTCTCTGGGCTGAAGCTATTGCCACTGCATGCTACACACAAAATCGTTCCCTGATTCACACTGCTCATGGAAAAACTCCATATGAACTTGTCCACAACAGAAAACCTAATCTCTCTTTCCTTCGTGTGTTTGGTGCATTGTGTTATCCAACTAATGAGGGACAAGACTTAGGCAAACTTAGAGCTAAAGCAGACATTGGAGTATTTGTTGGGTACGCACCAAACAAAAAGGGATACCGAATCTACAACAAAAGAACCCGAAATATCATGGAAACAATTCACGTTACGTTTGATGAGCTGACCGGTCAAATGGCTCCTGGACAATCCAGTTCAGAACCCGCACTTCAAAACAGTCCCATTGGTTCATCCCTTGTTCCAAACTTTTCTCAAGAAACTCCATATGTACCTCCATCCGAAGATGATTTAAAGAAATTGTTTGATCCTATGTTTGATGAACTTTATGATCCAAGTACTAATGAGGTGTCAATTCCTACAACAGAGGCTATTCATATTCCTGTGAATGAAGTCAATCCCTCAGTCTCAATATCATTAAGTCAAGAAGCCCTGCTGGCGATCCTTCTCTCATCAACAAATCATCATTCTTCAAATATACATCATGGAACTGTTTCTGGCATCAATGATGAAGTTAATCCCTTTGCTACTCCTGAAGATGCTCCGTTTGAAAACATATTTGCTCATGAATCTTCATCAAAACCATCTTCTTCAGAGACATCGACTCGCTACTTCAGTCCCTCAACAACTACCACATGAACACCTCAGAAATGGACTCACGATCATCCATTAGACAACATCATTGGAAATCCTTCTCGTCCAGTATCAACACGGAAACAACTTGCAACCGATGCCTTGTGGTGCTTCTTCAACTCCGTACTCTCTAAGATCGAACCAAAAGATGTCAAAACCGCCATGAATGAAGATAGTTGGTTCAATGCCATGCAAGAAGAAATTCATGAGTTTGATCGACTTGATGTATGGGAGTTAGTACCTGCTCCAGATTGTGCTATGATTATTGCTCTAAAATGGATCTTCAAAGTGAAACTTGATGAGCATGGTGATGTGTTGAAGAACAAGGCTCGATTAGTTGCTAAAGGATACCGTCAAGAGGAGGGTATAGACTTTGAAGAATCTTTTGCTCCTGTTGCTCGAATCGAGGCAATTAGAATCTTTTTGGCTAATGCTGCAAGTAAGAACATGGTAGTCTATCAAATGGACGTGAAGACGGCATTTCTGAACGGAGATCTTAAAGAAGTCGTCTATGTCAGCCAACCTGAAGGCTTTGTGAATCCAGAACATCCTACCCACGTTTATCGTTTGAAGAAGGCTTTGTATGGCTTAAAGCAAGCTCCAAGGGCATGGTATGATACGCTATCAAAGTTTCTTCTATCTACCGGATTCAACAAAGGAGCAGTTGATCCAACATTGTTCACCAGAAAGTCAGGCAAACATTTAATTCATATTCAAATTTATGTTGATGATATCATTTTTGCCTCGACTGACCCCAATGAGTGTGACCGTTTTTCAAATGAAATGAGTTCAAAATTTCAAATGTCAATGATGGGACAAATGTCATTTTTCTTGGGACTACAAATTTCACAAAGTCCCGGAGGCATTTTCATAATTCAATCTAAATATGCTTGAGATCTTAAAGAAATTTGGATTTGATTCAAGTGACCCTGTTGACACTCCCATGATTGATCGAACCAAACTAGATGAGGACCACTCAGGGATCTTGATTGACCAAACGAAATATCGTAGTATGATTGGATCCCTGATGTATCTCACTGCTAGTAGACCAGACACATTGTTCGCTGTTTGCATATGTGCTAGATACCAGGCTAAGCCTACTAAAAGCACCTTGAAGCGGTTAAACGGGTCTTTCGGTATCTTCAAGGAACCATCAATATGGGTCTTTGGTACCCGAAGGACACCGGTATATCTCTAACAGCCTATGCAGATGCTGATCATGCAGGATGTCAAGATACTCGTCGAAGTACGTCTGGAGGGCTCAGTTTTTGGGTGATAAGCTTGTGAGCTGGTCTTCAAAGAAGCAAATGAGTACTTCTATTTCCTCTACAGAGGCTGAATACATAGCCATGTCATCTTGTTGTGCTCAAATCTTATGGATGAGATCTCAATTATCTGACTATGGCTTTGAATTCAACAAAATCCCTCTGTACTGTGATAATAAAAGTGCTATTGCTCTCTCATGCAACAACGTTCAACACTCAAGAGCAAAGCATATCGACATTCGACATCATTTCATCAGGGAACAAGTGGAAAAAGGTGTGGTGGAACTCTATTTTGTGAGGTCTGAATACCAGTTAGCCGACATCTTCACCAAAGCTCTTCCAAGAGAACGTTTTGAGTTCATACTTCCACGACTAGGCTTGAAAAGCCTTCAACCAGAAACACTCAAACGTCTTCTAGAGGAAGAAGAGGAGTAAAAGGTTTCCTTCATCTATCTCTTGTAAATATTTATTCGAAAAACAAAATAGAAAATTATAAAACTTTCAAAATCCATAAAAATCGGAAAAATTCGAAAAAAAAAATTAAAAAAAAATAAAAAATAAAAATATTGTCAATTTGTCATGTCTTTCTCAGTTCGATTATATCTACGGTCTTTGTGTTGTCATTCAAAGAATGACACGGGACTTTAGATGTTGTTCGAATTTAAAAATATATATATATATATATAATATTATAAAAAAAAAATAATTTTGGGAGAAAGAGAAAAAATGGTTTATTGTCATTTCGGCAGAACCCGCTTTTCAAAGAAAGAACAGAGCCATAATGTATCATGTTTTTCAAAATTCCATGCTCTGATTCTTTAAACATTTATCTGCTGAAAACTAACTGTTTTTGAAAAATAACTCGGACTCTATTTTTGATAATCATCTGGACTTATTTGTCAAAATATCTATCTCTCAAACAACAACCTATGTCATTGTTTGAGGGGAGAATGATTTCAATTAAATTAAAAAGTTATTTGTCATTCAATTGTTTTCAAAAAGATATTCATGCATGTTTTATCAATGGAGTTTAAAGTCTTAAAAACCGATCCTTATCAGTTAAAACGCTTTCATAATCAAGTCACAATTCTCCTTAAAAGCTTTCAAAATCAATGTAAATCTATAAGAGATCACAAATCTCAAATGATTTGATAATTGTGATCGGGGGAGAATGTGTGATTTAAATTGGATTTAAACTGATAATTCGGTAAATGGTTTTATAAGGTTGTACAAGCTCTCCTTCCCACATGTGCCAAACGATTTCAAATTTTCCATGCACATGTTGAGGGGGAGCATCTATCTTAAACCACAATGATTTGAAACGTGATCATTTATCTCAATGTGCAGGTTCCCTCTAGTATGTGCAAAACTCTTTTCAAACCTCGAGGCACATATTGCTTAATCTTCTTGATTTGATTAGGGAAGTGATGTTGATATCTTTTAGAAAATGGAATTCAAAGAAGTTAATTCTTTCTCTTGCCTCCGTGTGCAAAACGATTTCAAACACTTGATGCACATGTTGAGGGGGAGCTCTTATTCTAAAAATATCAAAAACAATTCAGGTACAAAATGCTTTGATAATATATCACAAGTATCTGGATTGATTTTCAAATGGTTTTCAATTGGTTCCAAATGGCAGATGAACAATACCAAATAGACCGACCAACTTTACTTTATGTACGGTGATATAAGGATGATAAGGTTAGGTATTTGTTCCCATGATCCGCCCGAACCGGAGGGATCTACCCAGGGACTATCCACTAGTTAGTGTAGAGTTCTTAGGTATGATGATAAAAGGAGAAAAATGAGATATGGGAAGAGTGCGGACTGAGACAGAGTAAGTACTGGAATAAACCCAACAAGGTTCTTGCTATGAAGTCTCGGTAAGCACTGAAGGGGTTGAAGAATGAAAAAGAATTGAATGAGAAAAGGGTGAAAAGAAATAGCCCTCCATTTATTCAACCATAGGGCAGAAACCAGGTACAATTCATATGCTACTGATGGTAACATCGGTATTGAAGACAAGACGTCATGGACCCAGTGACGCTCTGCACTACAACTTCCCAAACCACTCAAGTTCCTCTTAAAAGGGCTTGTTTCATTCTCACGGGGAACCGACATAATCTATCGACTTTCTCTTAGAGATTGTTGATATTGAAGAAGGAGACCCTCTCCCTAGTCTCCGGCACAGGAACCAAATATGCACATATTGAGTCTAGAGCCACGAGATCATCTATAAATCTCATTAGGACACTCTCATTGAAGACTCTCTGTTTCACACAATGTGGAAAGAGAGATTTTATCTTGAGTCCTACGCATTATCCTTGTGGTATTGCCAGAACATCTGAGTGATATGCTAACATACTCACAATGAAGATGGAAAGCCTTCTGGAGCCAACATCAAACAAGCTCCTGGTGGGTGGCATGTGAGATCTATCAAATAGATCAACCATGTGACAACTGAACAGAAACAATGGGGCGATTCAATCTTTTGAATCAATCCTGGTTCAGGTTATGGATTGACGGATACCTTTGAAAAACCGGTCTTTGTGCTTAAAAGCTCTTTTCTTTAGCACGTCGACCGTGTACTAATTTTTCAAATCAAAAGGTGTTTTATGATTGATAATTGATTTTCATTAAAACCTTCGTTATATTGCAAAAACAATTTCTATTGAGCAATACACGATTGTTTTTCAAATCTCTTTTCATCAATCAGTGGACTTAAATTCGCTGGTTCACTCACTCCGTGTTGTCTTCTTTGAGACGTTCCGGTTTGAGAACAGCTAGAGCAGCTGCGAAACCCTGTCAAGGAAATTCTTCGGAATTATACCTGATCACAGGCAGTACTTGTACTGATCAACGGGGAACCGTGGGCCGTGTACCTCAATTCATCGAAAGTGATCAAAGACACTTTCGTGCGCTTTATTGCTAACTGTCTTATGCAAGTATACCCCGACGTTTGCATGATCGAGAATGGAGCGGTCAATCCATAGCCGCATGCTCACACAACACATTCATATCGAAAGAAATCATGATTGGTGCATCAATGACTCCGATATTCTAACTCCATGCTTCTGCTACGCTGCTGCCAATATCATGAATCAACGAAAGCTTCGCTACTCTGATGAGAAGATATCATGATCCAGAATGTGAGCATGTCTGTCCGAAAGTCACAACATCACATAATACCAACACCACAATGGATGTATCAGAGATTTTCTATTTGCTGATGATCTCAAAAGGCGGCTCAACATTATTATCACGTGGATCAGTAAAAGACCTCCACTTGGATTAACCAAACATGCAATGAGTGGAATCAATGACTACGAGCTTCCGAGCAAAGTACTACATCAAGAATGCAAGATCAATTGTTAATGTAATATCCGATTGTATTCAATGTCATTTTAGTATATGTTTGAGGTGACCTCCCTTAGGGGGAGATTGTTAGGAATTAGAAATTCCAGGTATTAAAGAGTCGGTCACCTCAAGTATATGTAATCGTTAGAAAGCTCGTAGTCATAGTACTTTTATGTTAAGTAGTATTTAGTTTTGTAACACCGTGGAGGACGGACGGGTCTTTACCCACTGTATGCCTGATCCACAGCCCGTTGTGTGGCGTTTTATTGTAAGACTATAAATACTCTCTACCTTCCAAGGTAGAGAGTTGGAGCTCATAATAAGATTTTTCTTTCTCTCACTAAGTTCCCTAAACCTCTAACTTTCTCTCTCTAAAAACCTCCTTGTACGCCTCTTGTGATTATGGTTTAATGTGTTTGTGAAATCCAATAACTTACATAGGGTTATAACGTTTAGAATAGGTCGTTTCTTTTAGGAATCGACATGTCTCTTTGAAGGCACCGATTCAATATGTATAAATAGGTCAGTTTCTGTAAACACTTATTAATCAATTCAATAAAAAGTTCAATTAGAGTTAATTCAGTTTTATTATCATTCTTGGAGCATTTTTCTGTTGCAAGTTGTTGTCCCAAACACCCTTGTTTATGCACCTTTTGTTTTCGGTTCCAAATGCACCATCAGTAAGAAACAAGATTTGGTCGAAGGCATCTCATAATATTACCATAGGATACTTTTTAATACAATCAAATATTGAAAGATGGGACTCCCGTTTTTTAGAAAATATTTTGATTCTATTTTTAATTTTTTTGAGTAAGTTTATGGGAATGTCTATGTGGAAAAATGCATATATAGACATTCATAGGTGGAGAATATCAAAAGATGATGCAAGTCTATGGTGGTCTCTTTTTATCTTAGATGTGAGTATGGTAAGAACTACACCTGTGACAGTGATTATGATACTATAGGGGCTGGAAATGTAGTCATTGTGGCATATAATGAGCATATGGACTCAAAGGCTCACTTCTGCATATAATGAAGCCTTTATGGACAGACATTTGATTCATATATGCTATGATGATGACTGTAGATTGGATTAAAGTGTCTTGTTTCCATTTAAAGGAAATGTAGTTGTCTGGTACTTAGTCTACTTATGGGTTGCATTTGCCATTTGAATGTTTGGGGGTATTTGGATAGTTTAAAGTTTTAATGTATTTTGCTCGTATAGGCTGTATGTTGTGACAACTCGAAAAAATTTAGAAAACTTAGTTATATGTGCCGCCATGAATAGCCCGAGAAACCCGAAACATATGAACCTGTGTGACTTATGTGAGCCCGCACTTTATTCATTATGAGCATCTTTGATATGATTCGTGAATGGCTGTGTTACTAAATGAATTATGTATGTTGATCATCCATGATAGGTGCCATTCGAGTCGGCACAATAAAAACCTAAAGGAATGAGAAATAGCAACGTTAAACCCGTCACGTGAAAATTAGACGTGTTAATAATCAATACATGTGAAAAGAGATAATTAAGAACAATGGAGCTATAAATAAAAGTCGTCGGTCACTAATTATAAAATATATGAGCCGTTAAGTAGTAGCTCGGAAAAGTTAATAAAAATGACGACTTGGGTCCCCGATGTTTAGTGTAGCCGCCCCCTCCCCCATTCAAAAATAATTATATTTTACTCCCCCACTCAAAAATATATAACCCCCCCCCCCACACACACACACATACACTTCATATCCTACCCCAAAACCCTAACATCACTTTCTCTCTCTACCCCATACCACCACCGCCGGCTGCCCCGCCCCTCCACCATCGCCACGCCGCGCGTGAGCCGTCACCATCATAACCAAAATACTCTTCTCGTCCTCCTCTTTCATTTGGTGTATACCACTCACCATATCTCCACCTTATAGCCACCCAAACACGCCCAAAACATCACCCTTGTTC
Organism: Chrysanthemum makinoi; assembly: GCA_910596185.1. Classification (NCBI taxonomy): domain Eukaryota; kingdom Viridiplantae; phylum Streptophyta; class Magnoliopsida; order Asterales; family Asteraceae; genus Chrysanthemum; species Chrysanthemum makinoi. The sequence goes on from OU343217.1 coordinate 103,902,316, forward strand.
GTGTTTTATTGTTCCAAGTGTAGATCGGGAAGAAAGAAGGTAAAATAACACGAGTTTTACACTCATTCAAGACCCTCAAGTCTCGTTCGTCCGTTTGGGTTGGGTTAAGATGGACAAAAAAGCTAAAAACTAGTTTTTAAAAGAATAAAAATGTAATAGGATGAATTGGTATCGTATGTGTCGTGTCGCGTCTCGTGTGCATTTTTATTTGTTGTTTTGATGTATTTGTTGTGGGTTTTTATTGAAAATTGAGGATTGATGGTGTTGGAAAACCCACCGGGACCAAGAGGACCGGTTTAGGTTGTGTTTGGGAGAAGCCGAGAACCACAAGGACCACGAGGTCCAGGTTGGTGTTGCGTTAGGTTGTAGCCGAGAACCCCAAGTGACCCTAACGTCCGGGTTTCGTGAAATTGTTTGGAGGTTGTTGTTGATATTGGGAGTAACCGGGACCAAGACGGTCCTGTTGTGTTGCGTTTGGTTGAGCCGCGAGTGAGCCAAAGAACCATTAGGGTTCGTTAGGTTCGTGTGGGTTTTACTGTGGCCAAGCCGAGACAATTAGGGTCTCGGCATTGGTTTTGGGGGCGGGTGGATGACGGGGATGATGGTGAGTTGAAATGGAGATCGTTTGATACGTTGCCGAGCCGTAGGTTTAGGGTCAGTAACGAGCTATGTGAGCTTTGCGCAACGTTGGTGTTACTGTGACTTTCTAGTCTCGGTTGACCCGACAACGCCGTAACATGGACTTATATTATTTATTGGACATATGACATATAAAAAGCCGGGAGTCATGACTCGGACTTATGAACTCGAGACGGATAATAACTCGAAATGTAAATTGAAAACTTGCGTAATATATATAAACATGTAAATAAACTAGAAAATAAAACTTATAAGTTCTTGTATTAAATATTTGGTAACAAGACACAACTTGTTATTCAATATTTAAAAAGGGAACCAACGACTTAAAAATGGAAAAGTTTTATAATAACGAGTTATTAAATGTTTCGAGGGCACGTTTGCATAAAAGTGTCATTAATGAGAGCAGTGATTTATTTAGCATTTGCATGGGTTATGGATGACTTGACATTAATATATTTTACCCACGTAGATAACGGACTTATTGGGTTAATAAACCCAGTAAGAACCCGTTATATACGTCGGAAAAACTTATTAATGGGTCACTTATCCTTACGACCCACTAGGGTCGTGAGATGGTTTTTGAAATGATAAGTACGATAAGTAAATGGTTGAGTTCAACGAGTTGGCAAATTCGATGAATTCAAACGATTTAATTTGAAAGACTTATTAACTTATAAAACGTGTCGCATAGAGGTCACATTGAGTTGTCGTGTTTGTGCATGAGTGTTTGGTAGAGAAAATCATTGGAGTCTCATTGAGTCGACACCACACGCGATGATACCAACCATTTATAACTAACATGAAAATGAGATGTTTTGGAAATAAGAAATGGAATATATCCGGGGATAGAAAATATTGAATTGGAGGTATATTAAAGATAAAGTTATATTCTAGGTTGTACCGAGACCGTGGTTGCCGTTACTTGTTAACTGTTATTCTGCTTTTTCTATTGGTTAACTTTGCTCTGCTGGAAATCAAGGTGAGTTTCATAGCCCTATTTTTAACTATGTTTTATCTAAATTGGGGTAAGAAAGCATGCTAGTCTTTTCTTGGACATGCTTATTCTCTTTTTTATTTGTTTATGTGTTGACTAGTAAATGATAGATATGTGATAGATATTGACTTAGACTATGATAGCAATCCCTTGCTATAACTATGTAACCTAGCTAAGAATAGATGTCTACTCCGACCTAGACCAGGGTAGCATTGATGTCATGCTTTGCTACAACTGTGGTACCTGGCTAGAGTCGCTTGGGGCCCTGCTGAGATCTCGATTGTGTTATTGGAAGGATTGTTGATTAAATGTGATTGGAATGTTTATTGTATATCTGCCTTAGTCTCACATAGCAAATAAACTCTATCAGATCCACTACTGAATTTATGATTAAACATATGAACTCACCAGCGTTAGCTGATCTTTTTAGCATGTTTTCTTAGGTAATTAAGATGATGCTTGGATTGCTTGTTTCTTGGAGGCTTGGCAGAAGGGGCATGGTTGGAGGATCACTTTAGACTCTGATAATAATTGTGGACCTATTTTATGATTTCTTTTGGGCCTTACTTTCGAATGTTGTGAAAATAAATGTAACCGGATAATTAACTATGAGATTGGTTGCGAACGATTTATGTTATCTTGTTTTCCTATATTTGTTAAGTTTTCCGCTGTACCACATTTTGGGGATGTTTCATATATGTTGTTGTGTATGATGGTAGCTGTTGTCCAAAGTACCATGACTTGTTATTTGTAAAGTTTCATATGGTATTAATATACATTAACCTTTTCAAGTAAAGAAAAAAAGGGGCAAATAAGCTAATTTTTTCAGCATACAGTGTGTCATGAAAGACATTTTTGTGTTTACATCAACGGGTTTTGGTCTTTATTATATGTATGATATCGAAAGTGATACTAGATGGTTTACGTATTGTGTTTAATATACTTGTGGTTTTGTCGTAGGGACAATTTTTAAAAAAAATTTTTTGTTGGTGGGAAAAAGAAAAAGAAAAATTTCTTTAAACATTCGAAGTTCTAGAATTTTTTTATAAAATTTTTGGGTGTTTGAAATTTTTATAAAGATTTTTGCATAAAAATTCGAAAATTTTATAAAAACTTTTATTTGAAATAGATTATTTGATATAATTTTGAATTTTTTATAAAATTTTCGAATTTTTATATAAAATTTTGAAAAAGCGAAATAAAAAAATCATCAAAAGTATTTTTGGTGTTTGAATTTTTTATAGCATAAATTTTTTATAAAATTTTCGATAAAATAAATAAATTATTTAGGCTAATTATAACCACAAACCATAAAAGGGACCATTCATGATATCTTCAAAACGACGTTTGGTGGTAACAATCAAAACCATAAGGATCAAATTTGGTCCGGCCCATACTTTTTGAAAACGTGGTTTTGTAAAACACAAATAATCAATTTTATATAGTTGCCAAACACCCTCATAAATAATAACGAGATATCTTTTTAAAATTTGTTATTGTTAGATAGAATTAACTCTTTTTTTGGGTAAAAAGATTATACCCGGTGAAAATAGATAGAATTAACTCTTAGTCTCTTCTAACATAGTATTCATTGAACACAATTTCTGTAACTACGTACTAAAACTTTAGCTATTCCATATATATTACCTTTCATCAGAGCTTACAAAAACAAATTGACATAAGTTAATTCAAGCAAAAAATATTAATAGCTCAGGAGTCAATTCAAAATTTAAAGGGAGGAGCTAGGGGTCATGGGTGTCTATGACACCTATGGATTTTTTTCAATTTAGTGTTCATTTTAAGAAAAAAGCATCGATTTTTCTCATTGTATCTAAAATGACCCCGGTCCATTGAAATATGTTTTTAGTCTTATTTAGTTAGCATATTAAACGCAATTATATTATGGTTAAAAAAAGGTCTGTGCACCCGATCATGTTTATTCCTGGCTCCGTCCCTGATTCAAAACATGCAATGTATATACCACTGCGTACAGTTTTTTATTTTAGCAACAAATTACTCCGTATAGTACACGTACATATGTAAATTAAAGGACTAATTAAGGAGCGCAATAAAGGGCTCTTGTGGGCCTGTGGCCCGGAAAAATGTTGATGCATGTGTTTGCCATTTAAGTATTTAACCAAACCCTTGGAAGGTTGGTATGCTTTAGATTTAAAGGCCTTACAAAGTTAGGTAACAACTAAAATGCTTGGAACGAGCATGAAACCCGCCGCGCTGTGGCGGGGGCGTTTCCTGTTTTTTTTGGAGCAGTGCATGTTGTAAGAAATTGATGGAGTACATCACGACTGTTTTCATTTATAGAAATTGCATTTCCGACATGTTAATGTACAGCCTTACAATTACATATTACATTTATCCAAGACGTTATGATAACAGTCTAGGTCGTCCTAATATTTCATGTACATAGTAGAGGTTCACATTACATATTTAGTAGCAGCGTCATATTGTAACTTAAATGAATGGAGTGCATGTATGTAGGAGATCAAATACATGCGTGGTTGGTGCAGCAGCCTCTGCAACACCCGTTTGTGAGTCAATCCGATGTGCCACAACTGGTCGTACTCGGAACACACCCCGGTCAGAAAGGTATGGAAATTGAGCCCACTTTCTTTATGGAGCAGCTGAACCGAGAGTCCACCACATTAAGTTCTGCACATTATGTGATGAACCTGTAAATTAGAACACGAGGTTAGTAAACAGAATTGACCCGTTATATGATTCACACAAAATGGCTTGAGATGACACCTCATCAGGCCATAAGTATGCCTAGATAGCCGAACCAAAATATACACATTCATTTTTTCTGTCGCACATATGTTTTACGGGGATGTTTCTATTAGCTTATTTTCAGGCTCATGAACTAAGGTAGATGATGTGATTAGTAGATCATTAAAATTTCTCGAAGCCAACAACACGAGTCGTGAGTATTAGAGGGTGTTTGGAACTGCACTTTTATATCCGAAAATAGTATTTGGTAAACCATTAAGAAACATATTCCTATAGATAAAACGCGTGTAAACGTCGAACCTATGCAAAAGCATATTCTGTTTTAAACAATTCAAGCCCAAACACCCCCTTAATCTACGTTATGAAAATTCTCCGCAAGAGTCCATTGTCATGAATAATATCTGCAAAATATCTAAAATCCTAGTGTCATTTAACAGCCCCAAACAACCCGTAACAGTTTATGTCGGCAATCCCAAACAGAACGTTGACATCTATTCAGCACTCATGATCATACAGAGGCAAAAACATGAGTCAGGTGATGTTATGGGGTGTTGGGTATAACGCCCTAGACAAATGTGTTTTATCAGATTACCTATTTTGATAAAGATAGACACCTGATATCGTTCCAGACTGAAACATGCTATGAGGCTGAACAGGGAATTCCAAATTTTCTAAACAAATAGGCGGATGATGGTATATCCAACCTCCGACATAGTTCTACTTTGATTCATCTTCGGGCACATCCGCCAATTCCTGAAAACAATAAACATATAAATAATGAGTCTGAAGTATTAATCGGCTAATAAGCTACAGAATAAACATACAACCTAAGGCGCGTAATCTGTTCTGATTTTTTGCAACATTTTTATAAAGATAGTCCGCAAGCATACCTGAAGAACATGATCCTGTCGTCCATGTCCGCTCCATATTAGCTTATCAAGTATTAGGAACTATAGGATCTTAATATCCATAGAGCACCACTCGTGCTTCCTGTGTCGCCGTTGTCACTAGCTAAACCGACTTATCTGGTGCAGACTGCGCGGCCTCAGGCAGTTGATGATCACAATCAACTCTCCCTTGGAGATGGATCTGCAGGCATAATATAGCGGTTGTTGCAATCTCTATGCACAAATAGGTGGTACCAAACTGACCCTCACCCAACTTTTGACACAATGTGTAGACATTAGCCTGCGGTTTATTTGGAACGATACTAACCCAATACCCCGCCTGTTTCAACTCACATCCCAATCTATACCCAAATTTTAGAGTCAAAATATCCCTTGCAACATTACTATACGTTTCTGTTTGCATCGAATAATTCCCTACCAATTTCAGCTAGGTTGTACTCGTATCTGCAAGTCTTCGACAAATAACATTAGATTGGATCAATAATGGAGTACAATACGAATCGTGTGCCATCATATTACACTAAATATCACAAAAAATTTTAATATATCGCATTGTTGATACATAATCTTAGCTAAAGACAAAGGATAAAGCAACTTACTTTCATGTAGCTGTCGTTGTTGGGCATGTTGATGAAGTGCGGAGGTAGTCAGCGTGCCATAAGAGTCAACCTATGGCACAGACACTAGACGAAAGTTGTGGGTATTACATTTAAATTCCTATATTAAATGGGAGAAAATGGTTGTAAATGACAGCATAATGGTACATTCAACTGAAACGACAGTGTTTACACCCTCTTGAGAATTGCATACGGGATGTTCTGGTCCAAATACATTATGTGTAACACCCGATGAATAAACCAATCAATCATGAACCGTACCAGTTGCAAAATCCCACATGACTTCTCGTATTCCACCATCCAACATATCTGTATTTGTAAGCTGATATTGGTTTACCACAGTTTCCTATTGAAGAGGAGGAGGTTGAACAACATGCTGCAAATTCTCATGCAACAGATAGTAAACAACCAACAACTACTGATGAAATATGGAGACAAACATGAGTCCTGCCACAGCGCTACATACCAGTCGATTTTCTGTATGGTTCGGCTGTGCTTCATAGCCATCACCACCTTTGGAAAGGGTACCTGCATAAGATGCGAAAAAAAAAAGATGCAACTAAAGAGAGAAGAGAAACCATTATATCAACAAAAATGGATACATAAAGGTTAGAGTGTGACTGACCTTGTGCATGCACACCCAAACATTCATCATATGTGATCTGCAATTTCAATAAAAGAATTACATATTCATCGTACATAGTTCAAGAGTTATTGAACCTGCAGCGTGCCTTACCTGTTCTTAGTGTCTTTGAACGACCATTATGTACACGCGAAATACCACCTACAGTTTGCAGCTGCGTGGTCTGACGTGAATCAGCGGATACATTTTACAACGGTCCACCACATACAGTTAAGGTTGTACACGTTCTTTCAACCAATCACCTCAATGGCACGATCGATGCTCACCTGCCCCATTTTTTCATCGACCTTAAATGAAAAGAAAGATACAAAATCAAAAAATAAGACAAAACACCTATTACCAAAAAGAATGCATAAAACGTTAGGCTAATCCTCTAATGAGACACAACTTTCATTCAATTATGTAAAGTCTTGTGATAAACAACTGATTCACATTGTTCCACATTAACATGCACATATGAAAAACAGATATCACATAATACATTAAAAGGACTACCTCCAATGTTCCAAGTAGGTTTCCCAACATTCTCCGATCCAATTCAAATAGGGTCTCTGATATGAGCTACTTGAGTCGCTATCAGGCGTGTCATTGTTGTAATGTGAGCAACCTACATAAAATAAATTAAGTTAGATGTACAGTCAAATGAACCTGTAGAATGTATAGGAAACACAAACGCACCAAAATACCAGAAACACGCATAGTATAAACCATTCTAAACCCGAAAAAGTCACATAAACCACAAACTAAAAATGAATAATGGCTCAAATCATGATAACATCACGATGGTCTTGCTATCTAACCTGGTATTCATCGACATCGACCCCTGGAAATAGGTTGCATGCATTTTGTACCTATCCAGTCGAATAAAATTGTAAGCTTGATTATATTTTGCATTTGGTATTTATGATAATTATATAGTGATAGAAAGAATTGAACTCATGAGATATAGCCCAATTCAACTTGCCTCATAACTGCAAAAATAAGCTTAAACAAAAAACGGCACAGAAACTAACATTTTTGCAACGACTCGATTTCGCAAGAAAAGCCAAAATCAAAAATATTATACCTCAGCCTAGTATTGCAACCCATACCCGTCTTCAGCCTCGTCACTTACCTGCAAAACAAAAACGAAAACCATGAGCGGCCACATACAAAAATCAAAACCATCTTTATCATCAAAGTATAAACAGTATATTATTCATCACTAACCGTCGGCTTTATATTTATTAATTGCTAAAAAAAATAATAATAATAAAAAAATAAAAAAGGAATTTGTATTACCTTGTAAAACATAAGGAACTCGTCTTTGAATCTCGCACACACAGTTTCATGAATTTCGTCACTTGTTCCCGGGTGTTGCCAAACGAAGTCGTTGCATATGTGAGCAAACTGAAAAGACATCCAAAATTAGTATAACTCATAATCAAATTCAAACATTTAATTAAGGTTGATAAACTTACACAACTAATTTTTCAACATCTTCGATCCGTTCTTGAGTATTGTTCAAGAAATTTGTGGATTTCGATTTGGATTATGTGTTAATTAAATCTTTGAACAAAATAATCCGTCCTAATTCGAAAGGCGGTAGATTAGGGAGTGATCCGGAAGATGCTGGAAGAAGAAACATGGTAGATTTAGTGGGTGCGTAGTAATACATCATAGAAGATGGGCCAGAAAGAAAATACCCGGCCCAGTAGAACATTATATGAAAGTGGCACGGTTCCATAAGTTCGGAGGCACGGAAACATAAGTTTTCCTCGCCAAATGATATCTTATATAATTTCAAACATGAAATGAAACGGTTTATAGAAAGGAAGTGATTGGCACATTTCAAAATTTTATTAGGACACTTAATGTAGCAGTTAAAGCAGTTTATAATTAATGTACAACAGCATAGAATGTTGGCACGTACCACATATGGCCTCTAATTGATATTTAAGCTAACCTATAAAACACATTATTATTGTTTTGTTACTAGCTAGAGTAGTATATTAGTGTTTTCAAACTAAAGAATGTACATTGTGTTAACAACCTTTGTTTTAGAAGCCGCAAGCAAGTAATCTCATAATTTCTCAATCGATAAATGTTAATCACGTAGAACCTTAACAGGCTGACCGCAAATTTTACAAAGGTGTTCATTACCATTAACGAGATGTAAGTTATGGAACCAACCAACCAACCATTTGGGTATCTAAATTAGCAAGAGCTTGTAACTGGAGGTGTCAAACTAGAATCTTGTTTTGTGCAAACATATTCGAAAATTGTCATGTCAACCTTTTAAAAGAGAAAAGTTTTACCCATGTCTATAAGCTCAAACCATGTTAGATTAGTCCTTTAAGAAGTGACACCATTGGTATAACAAATTTATAAAGAAAACTATGTTGCATGAGTGTTGATATGTACATTAAATTTTTTGATTTTTTCATCATTAAATCATACCATTAATGTAAATAATACAACATCGTTATGCATAATTAATGATGTATACATCACTTTTTTTTTTTTTTTTTTTTTTTTTTGAAAGTTTAACTGATATAGACAACGGCCTAACCAACGCCAATAAGCGAAGGGGCAACAAAGAAAACCAATTACAACAATTCACCCCACATTTTGCATTAGTTTATTACTTTAAATACTCAGTTCCAAAAACTACAAATAATCTTGCGGGTAAAAGTTCATTTTGTGCTTTTTTGTTAAAAATATAAATATTTTAGAAAAAAAACTGAATAATCGTATTTTTTTTAAAAATGCAACATATTATAGAGAACCCCGAAAAAACGGACAAAGAACAAAACAAGGCGCCCCACCCCAGTTAACCATGATTGTATTAATTAAATTAATAATGACAAAATTATGAGACAAACCATACGCCACCTGTTTCAAGGGTACTCCATCTAAATTTGGGCACCGTTTGTTGATAACCCAAGCGCTACAATTTGGATGTGTGGCATCACGCGTCCCTTTTTTTTTTTTCTTTTTTTTTCTTTTTTTCTACTTTTGTTATTGGCTTATTCACTTTTTGGTAAAAAAATTATTTTGCAATTTCTTTTTTTTTTCATCAATGGTAAACTTTGTGACTCTTTGAAAATTTAATTTAACTACTCATCTGCTTAGAAGATCTTTTATAGGTTTTATTTGTATATTACTTCTTTAGTTAGAAAAAAAAATCATCAAGTTATAACATTAATGCATAAATTTTTTATAAAAAAATTAAAAAAAAAATCATGTATTAGTGTTAGGGAGAAATTTCATCAAAGTGATTCCTCAAAGATAGAAGACCCAAAAGCTTTTGCTAAGGTGCAAAAATGATTTTGATGATTAATTGTATAAAAAAATTTGGATAAAAAAGACAAATAAGAGCAATTACATTGGTAACGCCATACCGGCGTTAAAGTGATTCTTTTGGGGCGTTAGGAGGTGTTAGCCGATGGGAGGGTTGGGGTATAACGGCGTTATATGGTTCAAGTTAAGCCCATAACGGGCGTTAAGTGTTAAAAAAAAATCATTTCACCCCTCTAAACCATTTAAAATAAATTTTCACTTACACCCCCTCAACTTATTCAAATTCAAATTTAAATTATACTGGTTAATTCTGGACGGGATAAATTCAAATTCAAATTTGAAATTTAAAAATCAAATATGAGCGGGATATATTCAAACTCAAAATCAACTCTGCCTATATATACAACTCTACCAGAGTTGTTTAGAACACACAACACACACAAGTTACACACAGAACTCACACACAAAAAAAATGTCTCGCAAAGATTTTTCTCAACAATTCCCAAGTCCATAAAAGTTGCCGGAAACCAGCTTTCCAACTCTACCAGAGTTTGAAGTTTACTCAACACCACCTGAATCTGTCTTTTCCGGTTTTCCAACCGAAAAATGTATTTTTAAACTCTCCACCTGTGAACAATCCAATTGTTCCAACTCCACCTGTGAACAGTCCACAGGTGGATCTTCAAAACAACCCCCACGGGTTAAGTGAGGCTTCCCTTCATCAACTAGAACAAGATATTGAAAACGGTAGGGAGATTATGGAAGAGCAGGCACGCGAGAAAGCTGCTCGTCGTGAGCAAGAAGCAAGGGAAGCTCAGTATCTTCAAGACAACTACTTCGACATAATGGAGACTCGGCTTTTTAATGGCGAGTTTAATTCACCTTCAAGTTCTGAGGGTTGGGTCTCAGATGATTCGTTTTTTTAAGTTTTAGTAGTTTTATTTTCATCAGTATGCGTTGTAGTTTTAGTATGTTAATGTAATTCGTGTTTACCGTTTAATGTAATTTGTGTTTAATGTTAAATGTGATATGTTTAGTTTAATAAATGAAGTGTTTGTTTTAGTTTAGGGGTTGAAATTGAAAATATGAAATGTTAAAGTTTAACTTGAGATGTTATTAATGTGGGTGATTTTTGGGGATGTTAAGGTGAAATATTAAAGCTGATGTGACGCTGACGTGGACGGTGTTAAACTTTAACCCAAGTTATGGATGTGAATGCTCTAAAAGCAACTTATCTATTGAGGATGTACTTACAAGGTTTTGTTATGCTCACGCAACTTTAAAAGTATTTTTTAAAAAGGAAATGATAAAGAGGCCTAATTGAGAGGTTTAAACTGAGGTGTCATCTTCCGGTTGGTGACATCAGAGGGACCCACTTTTAATTTCACCAATCAGACGATGACACCTCAATTTAGGCATCTTTTTAGGCGTACCATTAGGTCCATATATCATTGCTCTTTTTAAAAATACAAGAAAACGATGTACATTGTATCAATAAAAAACTCATTACAACCATAAACGTAAACGAGCTAAATACAGACACACACACACACACACAAAAGTATATGCTTAAAAAAGACTCTTATTAATCAATAGCAAATAGAAAGTAGCAAAAGGTCGAAACTCGTGTTTGACACAATTTCTTTACAACAGATTCGGGATTTCCCAAGATACAACGGCCAAAGTTGATGTATCACCAGACTCAGCAAAACTTGCCTGAACGATCATGGAAAAGATGGCTTGTTCTTGAACCTTGCTGGAAGTATAAAACGTATGGATGGAGTTGTGATTTTCAGTCAAAAAACAAATGACTATGAGTGTGTCTAACAAAATTAGCTTAAATTAGTTGGAGCTGAAGCTATCTTTACTTATATATGAGGCTAAGTACGAGTTGTACTTGATGCATGAAAGCATGTACAATGACATGGAAATACCACCTCAATGCCATGTGTACAATTTTAATGCCACCTCAATGTCACTTAAGCACATGCAATGCCACCTAAGCTGCTTTGTCGTGTGTTATTTGTTAAAAAAAATTATGGCACTATGGAGATTCGAACCCTGGTCATTAGAATCACCACCAACACTCCTACCACTAGAGCAGATTGGATTCTGTGATACACATTCAAAAACAAAATTGATAAGTGGATGAAAAGCCAGCAAATTTGGAACTAACTATGGCAACTCAAATAACTCGGTTTCAAAAATCCCTTAATTATAGCTATATTAAAAGCAAATAAGAGCGTGTAACAATTCAAAATTATCATTCACCAAAAAACCCTAAATCTATCAACAAGTAGCTAGCCAACCCTAATCTTCTTAAAACATGTTCCGTTCACATGATTCACCAGCTTCTTTCAATATTCATCAGGGCGCCTTCATGACAACAGTGTGGGAAATCACATATTCTGCATAATTTGTATGTCTTTTTTATATGTTCTCACTTTAATTTTTAGGGAAATCACATATTATGTTTTAGGGAAATCACAATATCTCACATACTCTGCATAATTTTTAGGGAAATCACATTGATATATTTCGATTGATAATGTTATAATTTATTTTTTTAGGTAGCATGTGATTGAGGAATATTAACCATTTTTGACAAGTTTTATCTCTTTTCATTATTCAATTTAATTGTTAGTAGATGATATGGATTCATGAAAATGATTATCTGTAGTTTATGTTCTGTGTATGTTTTTTGAGCACACCAACTGTTTGATGAATTGTGTTTGTGTAATTTTCATTTGTAGGGCAAAAATGAAGGACATGATGATTGGGTTTGATGGATGAGATAAAGGTAAATACTTTATTTTTGTCATATGATTTTGTATCATTAATTCATAGTCAAATAAATTTTTAGAATGAATTTGAATCTTTAATTTGCTATGATTTTGCTATTAATAACGATTCACAATCAAGTATAATTTTAAGGTATGAACAAGTAGTTGTCATTTTCCTATTAAATTTGGGTTTTGATTATTGTACCAACAGTTTAATACATTGATTCATGAACCAGGTATGAAAAATCCTTTTTTGTTTTTAATTTATGGTTTTTTTTTAATTGGTGGTCATAATGATGTAAGCAACCAACTATTAATAAAGGAGTGTTTGGGTTTGTGTTTGCAAAATAAGCTTTTGACTAAATAAATGATGGTGTATGTATATACATGTTTTGGAATTAGCTGGAAACTCACCAAGAGACAATAAGAAGACGAGAATTATCCCAAGGCATGTTCTATTGGCAAACGATGATGATTTTGGAAAGCTGTTATTTGGAGTGGTAATAATTTAATAACGATATTGGTTTTCATATTGATTATAATTGTTTATTTATTTATAGGATAAAGATCGATACTGGAGGATGGAAAAGCTACGAGCCGAGTAACCAATTTAAGAGAATGAGCCTGTGATGAGTAAACTTGTCACACCCTCAAATTACCTGTTTTGCAGCGGAATGGAATTCCTGGGGGGTTGACTGTCATAGCATCACAATCACAGTTATATTGAACGACCAAAAGTGTCGTTTGGAAAACACATCGTTTGATTTAATAAAACAATCAGAGTTTACAAAAGATAGGTCCCAAATGAAAGTCAAGATATGCGGAATAAAGTTTGTTACAAGTCAAACGATGTTTTTAAAGTTCATAAAACCCAAGTGAGACGTGTCGTCACCGCGACTCTATGATATGTCCACATGCATGCCATGAAGTGAATGCCTTAGATACCTGAGATAAAACATGCTAAAAAGTGTCAACACAAAGGTTGAGTGAGTTCATAGATTTTGAGTTGAAATGTAAAGCCTTTCAAAATCGTTTATGCAGCAAAGGCATTGTAAATCCACTCAGTTCCAAGTTCCGCCCATACAAAACTTGCAACCTGTGTGTTCACAACCCACTGCCAAAATGTGTATAGTTTATGTTCAAACACACATCGTCAAATGAATTCACAAAATAGTGCATAACTTAATGTATCAATAGTTACTTGATATAACACATATGAGTGTTGTTTCAAATCATTCCAAGACCATTAGTTCATGATTCTACCAAGACCATTAGTTCAATGATTATACCAAGACCATTAGTTCAATGATTATACCAAGACAATTAGCCCAATGATTATACCAAGACCGCTAGTCCAATGATTTATGATATAGAAATTCTAAGTATGACAATATTGTTACTTCGTATGACCAAACATTCAGCTCAGATAAACACATAGTTTGCAAATAGACATGAATGTCATAAAAGTTGTTGAGCATGTATCTCCCCCAAAAGTAGTATAAAAACAATTGAAAATGGGGCTATGGAACTCACGGTAATCCTTAAAAGTTTATAGTACTTATGAAAGTAAATGAAAATAGTTGAGCATGTATCTCCCCCAAAAGTAATTCAAAACATATAAAAGTAGGGGCTATGAAACTCACTTGGACAATGATACGATGGCAAAAGTGAGTACACCGAAATGTAGCGTGAATCTCTAAACTGCGACCTATTATGAATGATATGATATATAATAAGTTATGATGTAATGTTATGCATGCAATTCGTATGATATCTATACCACTTGTGAATTTTGAAAATAACACTTATCGTCGAAAAATAATCTTATAACGTCTTGACAATTTATAAATTACTTTGCGAGTATTTATGTTGAAATGACATCCTACAATTGTTATTTAATGATTTATTATGAAATTATAACTTTTCGTCGTTAAATAATGTCATTTGAAAAAATTCATGAAAGTGACTAAATAGCCTCGAAAAGCTAGTCGTAAAATGGTGCACATCGAGTGTTAGGAAACGAACTCAACAGTTTTGGAAAGCTTGTATCATTATCTCAAAGTTTTAGCTTTTAAGTTTTTGTCCTAGAGGTCTCGATCATGGATAAAAACATAGGTAAATATGGTACTTGTATCCAAAATATTGTTTAAGGGTGGTTTTCGGCAAAGTTTGAATGACCGCAGTTTATTCGTTACAACTCCGTTTGACGAACGGCTGGACATTTTGGAAAATATGCTAGGCGAACTTACTTTTACTAGAAGACATCATGTTATAAAAAGTACTACATCAATGTTAAAAACGACCCTCAACATGGTCATTTGTGGCCGTAATGTTTGTCTAATAGAAATATATTAGTTTTGCTTATTTAATATAGTTACGGCAACTTTATTTTAACGCGTGTAATTTAATCGTTACAAGTCCGTTTTCTACGTTTTATATGTCCTTAGCTTCGTGTTAAAGTATACTAATATATTTTTGATAAGTCGACACATTTTATAACGCTTAAGACCCATTTTTGACTCGTAAAAAGGTAAAACAACATGCTGAATTTTCTGAAATAAATAGTTTTCGTCGTCTATCTTGAAAATAGCATAACTTTTTTGTTATAACTCCGTTTTAACCCGTTCAAGCGACCACGTTTTCGTTTTAAAGTATATTTTCGAAATATCTAGCCCAAAATTTTTTATCTACTTTCGAGAATTCCAGAATTCGAAAATAAGATCAGACCTCTAAATAAATTTGTCGAAATGAGTTTTTCTCGCGCAAAACCTATTCTAACCAATACAAACCAACTCCGAAGCTATTCTAATCCTACCATACACCTTCTTAGGGTGTCATGGGTTCCTAGACATCACCAAAAGTGATATGTTTCAAGGAGTAATTATAGGATGATGAATATATATTTATAACACTTAAAAACAATGAAAAGTGGTATAGACATCAATATGACTTGCATGTTTTTATCAAGTATGATGAAATGAACATGAAATGAATATGAAATATGAATATGAACATGAAATGCTTACTAGTAATTTGATGAGGTTAAATGAACAAGGTTAATCCTAACACCCTAGGTTTTTATTTCAAAACCTCAACTAAGAGTGTGACTAGATTGTGAATTAACTTGACTTGAAAATTTTTTGATGTTCTTCCTTGTGGCCGGTCCTATGGGTAAAGAAAAGAGATGATAGCTTTTTTTTCACCTTTTTATTTTTGTATGTATGTGTTGGTTTGTAATAAATATAATATATGCAAGTAGTAGACTAAGATATTTGATGCAAAAGGTGGTGTGAATCACCTATGGTTGTCGACATATATATAAAAAAATGGATTGTCTAACCAGTGCCCTAAGGGCACTGGTTAAGAAGGCTGAGGACCCACAAAAAGGTACCGAAAAAATAATTTAAAAACCCAAGGACTCACACTTTTTCAATAAAAAAATATTTTTTCGGTACCTTTTTGTGGGTCCTCAGCCTTCTTAACCAGTGCCCTCAGGGCACTGGTTAGACAATCCCATAAAAAAAAGATTAGATGCATCTTGATATAGTTAAGTATACATATGTTGAAGTAAAGGTATAGTTATTTAAGAATAATAAGTAACTTATGTACATATTTGGGCTTTTAGGGTAACGTTAGCTAAAAATAAATTTTAACGGATCAAAATAAAATATATTGAAGTCATAAAAATTATAAAAATACATTCCTTACAAAAATTGAGTGAAATAATAATTATCGTGTCGTTTTTATGAAAACCGTCGTAATTATATAAATATAACAATTTATATACGAAATAAATTTAAAACACCGGGTAAACTCATAATATTATTTTTATAATCTTAATATGAGTAATAAAAATATATCGGGATAATTTTTGGAAGTATCGGATCAAATATTCAAAATAAATGATTACGCGATAGCGTTTATTTAATAGGAAAATAAACGTTTTATGAAAAACGCAAAACCATGCATGAATTAATATGATGATAATGATATGTAGACTAAACCTAGTCTATATGAAATGTCCTTGATGATTGTTCAAGAATTCGCAGCTAAACCATTAAGGTTACGCGAATTTGATACTCGTAAACCTAGTTTACGATAAACGATGAAATAGTGAAACATGAATAGTGATTTTCTCCGGGAATGAATAGTGTTTCGTGAATAGTAAAATTTTGAAATACGTTCTCAGAATATTACTTTGACTCCGAAAACGATGAATAGTAAAATGATGAATAGTAACAGGTGAATAGTAAATTTCCGAGATGAATAGTGAAATTTTCAAAGTTTGTAAAATGACCTGAAATTACGAGTTGTCACAAAATTCTTTGGTGATATATAAAAACTTGGTGAGCTTTTATTTTGTGTTTCTTATAGTGCAAATGTAGTATGCTTTTGCTAATTTCCTAATGGATGGGTCGATTTGGATTTTTTTCCATAGTGTAGGATGTTATGCGCGGGGGTGAACACGGGCAGTTTAAGGTTAGCTTTTAACTTTTTAAAAGATTTGAAGTTTGAATTCTGAGTATTTTGTTAATGGGGTTGAGTTTCAACAAATTAAAATATTGTGGCGGGATCTTATGCTCTTGGATCAGTTGTTATTCTTTGGGATTATGGATATTCAGGATAGCATGGGGATATGAGGCTTGATATCATAAATTTAATATTACCAAATCACTACAATCTCCTTATTTTCACAAATGGGAAGACATACAAAGAAACTTCATAGTAATTATTGGTTTATGCTCATCCTATATGCGTATCTGAATCTGTTACAAGGAACTCAAGTATTTTTTTTTTTTTTTTTTTTGAAAATTACTACTGTATTTATGTTCCGCAACTGACAATTTCTATTAACCTAATCTTTGTTGGGAATAATCTGTTACTACTGATAGCATTGGAAGACACTGCTTGGATTACACTAGCAGTGGAAACGTTATTACCACTGCTGGTACATTATTACCACTGCTATTAGGAAAACGTGTCTAGATAAGTATAGAAAAGATCTTGTGTATATTCTATATTGTTAGCTTTATACTTATCTTGTAAAGGACTCCTTGTACTATAAAAGGAGGTCCTAGGTCATTGTCTTAGATATATCATAATACATACATACGTATTATTCACAAAGGCTTCAAGGTGTAACCCTAGTGATAAGCAAGATCACTCGTATTATTCATTAATAATATTGGAGCTTAAGTTTTGTGTTTAATCTGTGTTTACTTACAATACATCATACAATCCGTCTTCTAAGTATTACTAAGTAAATTCCGCATGCTTATTAATATTATACAAAATATCATTGACACAAGGTGTGTGTCTAGATCCATCAAGTGGTATCAGAGCGAAGGTTATGATATTTTGTTTTAGAAGATCCAAGGAATAAGCTTAACCTACTCACTCAGTTCAATGGAGATGGAAAACAACCAGTCCAACTCTTCTACACCAAGGCTACCTAAGCTCAAACTTAATGAGTTTGAGATGTGGAGGATACTGATTGAGCAATACTCCCTCATACAGGACTATGCTCTATGGGAGATCATCCAAACTGGTGATTCTTTCAAGCCTGTGTCGAAGACTGTGAAGGTTGGTGACACATATGTGGTGACAGTTTCTGTGCCTGAATCTAGTGTTGAAAAAGCACTAAGGAAGAATGATCTTAAGGCTAGAAGTTTGTTGCTGATGACTCTTCCTAGAGACCAGATCATAACGTTTAGCAAGTTCAAAGCGCTAAGAACTTTTTGAAGAGATTTGCTCAGTGTTTGGTGGTAATGATGCTACAAAGAAGACACAAAAGACATTGTTAAAGCAAAGTTATGAAAACTTCTCTGCTTCAAGCAATGACTCACTTGATAGCATCTTTACCAAACTTTAGAAGATTGTTACACAACTAACTGTGTTTGGCATTGAGGTAGAAAAGGAAGACCTCAATTTGAAGTTTCTAAGAAGTTTGCCTTCAGAGTTTCAAACTAATGTTACTGTCTGGGAAAACAAAGCAGATATTGAAACAATGAAGCTCAATGATCTTTACAACAACTTTAAACTCATTGAACAAAGACTGAAGAAGGCTGGGAAACTTGGTACAAGCTCAAGCAGCTTGGCATTGTTGTCAACCTCTGTTGACAGTGATGATTCGGATGATAATAGTGATGATGATATTGCTACTGCTGGTTCTACAGTTTCCACTGGTAATGTTAGTGTTACCACTGCAGGTTCAAAGAAGAAGATTGCTGGTATTGGAGATCCTACCTTTTATGCTTTTATCTCCACTCAAGTTAATGGCTATATATTAACTCATGAAGACATAGAGCAAATTGATGAAGATGACTTGGAGGAGATGGATATAAAATGGCAAATAGCTCTTCTTAGCATGAGGGCTAGGAAATTCTACAAGAAGACTGGCAAGCCTATTCACATCAATGGTGGTGAAACTGCAGGCTTTGATAAGAAGAAAGTGGAGTGTTTTAATTGCCACAAATTGGGACACTTTGCTAGAGAATGTAGAAGACCAAAGACCAAGGACACCAGGTCTACTTGGTACAAGCAAAAGAAGGAACCAACTGTAGAAGAACCAAAGGCAATGTTGGCTATTGATGGTGTAAGCTATGATTGGAGTTTCATGGCTGATGAGCAGGAGGAAGAACATTCAGATGCTGCTCTTGTTTCTACTGAAATTGCTCTCATGGCTTTCTCTGACTCTAAGGTACAAAACTTTGAAAGTTGTTCTAAAACATGTAGGGCTGCTAGAGAAGTTGAAAGGCTTAATGATCTATATTCTAATGAAAGACAAGAGTTGTATACTGCTAATTATACTGTGTCAAATCTTAGGAGAGCTATAGTAGTATTAGAAAACCAACTAGAGCACTATAGAGCAAATGAGTCAAAATATAATGATGACATGATTCTTCTTAGAAGAGAGGTAGAACATACAACAGCTGTGAATGAAGCATACCAAAAAGAGTTTGAAAAACTTAAAAAGAAAAATGAAAATATCAATTTAACTTTAGACACATGTTATCATCAGTCTAAGTCAATTGATAAAATTTGGAATGCTCAAATACAAAGTAAAGTTAAGTCTGGTATGGGTTATAATACAGCTCCCCCACCCTTAAGAGGTGTTCCATCACCTCCAGGCATAGATTTAGCTCATACAGGCTTAGAAGAGTTTCAGGATCTTGAACGTGAATATGGTCCTCTTAAGAACACATTTGTGAAAACTGAGGAACAAGTTAAGCAAGAAACTGATGTTTTTGAGAGTGCTAGTGACTCATCTGTTGTAGATGAGAATGTTAAAAAGAATGAAAAGGCTTCTATCCCAAAAGTTGTAAATACTGTTACAGAGGAACATAGGAGACAAGCTAATAAACCTAGACCAACTGTTAAGTATGCTGAGATGTATAAGAAAAAGTCACCAGCTCCTAGGGGTAACCAAAGGAGTTGGAATCATGTTAAATCTCAACAACTAGGCAGTGACTTTGTGATGTACAATAAGGCATGCTATATCTGTGGTAGTTTTTATCATTTGCATGCTAAATGTGACTATCATTTTGGGAGAAGGGAAGTCCATGGGAATAAAAGGGTGGAGTCTAACAAGTTTCAAAATAATATACACCCTAATTCACACTGCAAAATGGTCCCAAGAGCATTTCAATTGAGAAGTGGTCTTAAAACTTGTGCCACTGCAAAAACTGTTAACATTGCTCACCCTAAGTCACCTGTTAAAAGTGCAAAGTCCAAACCAACTTTTGTAAAATCTGCACAAACAGGAAAAGGAACTTTTCAAGCTAAAAAGGTTCATTATAACCAACAGTGGGTACCTAAAACTAAACCAGCAGTTTCCACTGCTCATTTAAAAGTTTCCACTGCAAGTGTTGTAAACAAGAAAAGGGGGGGACATGGGCAATCTTTGTGAAGGCCTCAACACGTTGGGAATGAAAACCTAAAGGAACCACCTCTACAACCAATCCCAATGGTGTATCAATGACCTTTGATAGATTTAACTATATTGATACACGAGGCAGATCCAAGTCAATCATGGCTTGGGTCCCCAAAAGAAAATAACTCTTTACTTTTATGTGCAGGAACATCCAAGGTCAAAAAGATCAGATCAAGGATATACAGATAGTGGGTGTTCAAGGCACATGACTGGCAACAAGTCCTATCTTTCTAATTTTGAACATTTTTTATAGACAGTATGTCAGCTTTGTAGGTGGAGTTAATTGATAAGTAAAATGGAAAAACAAGAATGATGCAAGAACTCTAATGTTAAAGACAAACATGGATTATTATTATTTCACAAAACTGCACACAGAGTGCAATAGATACATCCATGGGATACAGATAACAAGCATCATTACATTAACTGAAAACATCTAACAACAACCTACTTCAAACAAAATCTTCACATCCTACCCATTCCCATCCCCATCCCCAACCTAACCACCATCTACAACTTATGGCTTCTTTGGAATGGCCCATGTTGGCATCACCTTAGGTGCATTACGCATATCTATCCAGATGTATACCTTAGGACTTGCTAGCCCCATCACCACTTTTCTAACAGGTGGTGAAGATGATGAAGGTCCTTCTTGTGGTGGTGTTGTTAATTGTGGTGAGAAAGGAGGCATCTTCAGTTCTCCTGATGGAAGGATTCTAGCCAAGGGAGGAACATTCAAGACCCTTGAAGTTGTATCATCATTTGTGCTTGTACATGCGAAATGTAGCTTTCATTGGAGTCTGACCTATCTTCAATGATGTCAGCTTCTTGTGGCATTGGATGAGATGAAGAAGGATCAGCAGCAACAGAGTTAGCATCTGCATGCGTTCTTTTTCTTGATGTAACTGCTTCAAACACCTCTTTTTGTTTTACTGGATTATTAGAATATAATGCCATGCTTCTTCATCCCAAAAGCTATTCGATATTGAGCTGTCCGAGGAGACATTGATTGGGTTTGAATTGCTCATGGTAATTTTTGGTAAAGTTGTTTTTGACAGAGTTTAGGAGAGAGAAGTGTTGGTGTGTTAGAAGGTTGTGAGTGCTTGGTTCTTTAATACAAAGTTTAAGTTGGAATCAGTTAGTTAATGAAGGGAAGTTATAAGTTGTTGAGAAGTAAATGAAGTATTTGACTTTGGTGACCGGATTTATGACTTGGAGTTGACCTATTGACTGGGTGGTTTAGTATTGGACTAACCACTGTCAGCAGAAATCTTTATCCTCTTTTAGTTATTTTCTAACCACTGCAAATCTTAACAATATCTTCAGTGTATGGTTTATGTTTATGACATGAAGATTTGAAGGATTCTTTGAAGTTGTTGCTGTTCAGTGTTTGTATTTTTAGTTGTCCACTAATTTCTATCGATATTAAGTTTAACATGGAAACTATAATGCAGCGAGTGGAAATAAGTTACTCTCAAAGCAGAAATGGAAAAAGGAAAACAGGGAAATTTCAATTCATATGAAAGATTCATTACATCCAAGAGAGAGTGTCAACAACCATAATCAAAACACAAAAGATAACTTCCTACATTCCTAAACCCTAGACTAGCTACTCCATTGGCTTCTTGCCTTTGCCCACATAGTCATGTTTGTTCTTCTGAGCTCTCTTTCTTTTGTTCTCAAAGGTTGACTGCATTCTTGGACAAGCAAGACCAAGAATTTGTGGAGGAGGCCGTGGTAGTCTTGCAGGTTTCTCTGGTATGGAAATTTTCTTCATGTTGGAGATAGCTGTTCCCAAAGCTTTTGACAAAGCATTTGTCAACTTCTTGGACAAGGCATCGGTATCATCTTGATCATCATCATCTGATGATCTGGAGTAAAACTCAAGAGATGGTGTAGGTTTGGCAACAGGTGCATGCTTGGCAGTCTCCTTAGTGTACTTCTTGGATGAAGTGCTTCCAGCCCATGGTGGAAAGTATCCAGCCCATCCTGATGCTTCTGAGGAAGACTCTGACTCGATCACAAACTCTTCCTCTGAATCAGAAGAGATGTTAATGGTGTTGGAAGGATTGCTCATGATTATATTTAGGGATTTTGTGTGTTTGAATGTGCTTTGATGAAGATTACAATACGCCAAGCCTCCTTATATAGACAAAGTCGGCTACCAGGGTTAATTAATGAGTATATTTACTTTTTCCTATTTTGGTAGGTTAAAGAGTAAATATAGATATTATCGGGTTGACTTTGGAAGATATTTTTTTTATAGTGGCTTGGTTTAAAAAAAATAACTTTGGTTAAACCAAGTTGGTTATTCATACTCTTTGTATTAGGCTAACACATGTAGATACATAACCAATCTTGGCTGGAGTTGATCTTAAAAGGTGTATATCTGAGATACACAACAAATGGTTATTGATTCACCATGTCTAATCCACATAAGAATCAACTAGTCCAGAGCAAACGGCTACTAGTAAAGACTTGACAAATCCGTTTATGGTTGATAGTTTACCAAAAACTATATGGTTATCAACTCACCATATTATTTATGATTAAAAGTTGGCTAGTCCATAGCAAACGGCTCATGGTAAAGACATATCAATTCCGTTGATAGCTGGTAGTTTGCTAAAAACTATGATAAGAGCAGTCCAGTTTTTCATATGTTTTTTCTTTACCTTGCTCGTTGAAATTTTTGTGAAAAATTACCAATGCTAGTTCACAGTTTCCAGCGGCAGTGTTATTTTACCACTGTTGATCTAGCCGTTACAACTGTTGTGTCTGTAACAAATTTTTTACTAGCCGTTGTAGATAAATTGCTTTCCATATATATAGGGTAACTTCTAGAGAATTATCTACTTTCCTATTTGATATTTATCCTCTAAAGATAAATACTTTCCTTAGATAATTTTTCTAACGCTAAACTCTTAAACCCTACCTCTATATATCTTTTGTCTCAATTGGCTAGTTATTCCTTCAATTATTACTGACCTAATCTCGTTTTTCACCAAAAGTTTCTATTGCACCATTAAAATTTGCAGACGAGCACAACCAAGTGGCCTACCTACAAAAGTCAAACGAGAAGAGTGGCCCTGTTTTTCATCAGATTGTGGACTTTCTTAATACTACCCATATAAGGTATGTTCTACTTTTAAATCCCACAATCTACATCTCTCAAATCAAACAGTTTTGGACTTCTGCTCAGTCCATAACACTTGAGATTAGAGATACACATGAAGCATGGATGCTCTAAGAGCCACTGTGGATGGGGTAACTATTGATGTTATTGAGGCATCCTTGAGGAGAGTTCTCCAATTGGATGATCTCAATGGTATCATCACTTTACCTATGCCAGAAATACATGAAAATTTATCATCCATGGGGTTTGATACCAGCGATAAAAGGCTACTTTCAAAAAGAGTGGTTTTTGTCCCCCTTGGAGATTTTTGATACATACTCTTTTGCATTGCCTAAGTCCTAAGAAAACATCTTATGAACAATTCAGTTCAACAATGGCTTACCCTTTGGTTTGTCTAGCTTTAGATAGGACTTTTAATTGGTCAAAATATATTTTTCAAAGTATGCAAGGCAATGTAGAGAGTTCAACAAAAATTTTAATGTATCCAAGGTTTGTGCAAGCAGTGCTAAATGAGTTTCAACTGCAACCCCACAAAAGTGTTTATAAAATCAAGTGCCTTAAGCCTAAAGTTTTTCAAAACATGAATAACGATGGCAATATGATTTTTACATCTCTCTTTCCTCAAATGCTTGCAAAGATTTCACCTGAACAAACTACACCCATAATTAATGTTCCAAACATTGATTATACTCCAGATTTCTCACACCTATGAGAAGGTCTAAAGCATCAACTCCTCTCATGACAACACAGACATGTTTGAACTTTTGGTCTAGGAACAAGCAGTGGTGGTTCTAGACTTCAACCTAGTCCAACTAGGGAGGAATTTGAGCCATTCCCCCATGATTCACCTCTCAGCAGTCACACGGTTGGAAGTGATGAGGCAGTGGGCAACAATTGAAATTGATGGTTTTGTGTACCAAATTAGCTAAACAGGTCAAATCTCTAGAACAAGACTTGGCACAACTTAAGGAGCAACATGCCAAGGATATAACATCTTTGAAGGTAGAGATTCAGACCTTGAAGGAAGAGTTGCATGGGTTGAAAAAGCAAAGGAAAACTGCAAAGTTGGTGATCTCATCTTCATCCTCACCTAATGATGGTGATTCAGCTGGTTTTGATCATGATTTGGGAAATTCTCCCAAACAGGGGAGAAACAGTCTTGAAACTTCGAGGGGAGGAAAATTGATTTTGAAGATGTAGGTGTTTCTAGTAAAGGTGAGAAGAAGCGATACTTAAGAAGAGCAACTAGAGCAAGATATTTTC
The DNA here is from genome assembly GCA_910596185.1 of Chrysanthemum makinoi. Lineage (NCBI taxonomy): Eukaryota > Viridiplantae > Streptophyta > Magnoliopsida > Asterales > Asteraceae > Chrysanthemum > Chrysanthemum makinoi. The sequence goes on from OU343217.1 coordinate 103,927,256, forward strand.
AGTACTGCAACAGATTTTACCACTGATCCAATTTCCACTGCAGAGCCAAGTATTCCCACTGATGATCAAAATATTGCCACTGCAAGTGAAGAAATTGTTAAACAGAAGAAACATAAAGGTAAAGCTGTTATGGAAAGTGAAGAGCAACCTGTGAGGAAGATTTCTAAGAAAGAACAAGATCAGATTGCTCATGATAAAGAAGTTGCTGAAAAGATTAATGAAGAAGAAGTTGCTACAAAGAAAAAGCTTGAAGAATTGGAAGTTGCAAGCTTTATGGAGGCTAAAAGGTTGGATAGGTTGGAAAATCCAATTTCCACTGTTCCACTTACAATTTTAAGAGAGAAAACTCTAGAGTTCAGCTATGTACCTACTGAAGAAGAAATTGATTTCTTGATTGCAAATGATCCAGTAATCAAGAGGAAGGCAATTAACCTTGTAGCTGATAAATCTTTAACTGAGGAACAAAGAACTGCTCAGTTGAAAGATTTTATTCAGATGAAGAATAATTAAGCACTTCAAGATGTGATCGCCATCAAAAGGGTCAAAAGAAACCAAGGCAATCAACTAAGGCACAAATTATTGCATACATGAAGACTTATTGTTGCAATGTTGGTGGTTGGAAAAGACATCAATTCAAAGGAATGTCTGATGATAAAGTTGAAAGTATCTACTATAGAGTTCAAAGACAAGATAGAGATTTCATTCCAATGGACTCACGAGAAGAAGAAGCAAGAAGATATCCTAGTTTGAAGAGAAAGGCCAAAGACAGTGATTCTCAATTTGTTAAGAAGACAAAGTTTGCTAAAGAACAAGAAGTTCCAAGCGAGAAGTTCACTGAAGAACAAGCGACTAATATGATTGTGATTGAAGAAGAAGATTTTTATCCGTAGAACCTTGCAAGTTAGACATCCTATCATTGATTAGGAAGTTTACACTGCTAGCAATTTTGCTCCAACATGGAAGATCACAAGGCTAGGTGGTGAAACTTCATCATTCATTCAATTTGAAGATCTAATTAAAGCTTTTGACAGAGATGATCTTGACAAATTATGGAAATTAGTTCAAGAAAGATTTGATGCTCAAGATCTCAAAGATATGAAGGAGATGCAGTTATGGGTTAATCTTAGAAGGCTCTATGAACCTGATGATAATGATGATTTCTGGAAGTTCTCATGTTCATGTCCTGGTACTAAATGGTTCTACTATGATTCATTTGAAGTTCATCATGTTTCTACAGCAAATGGAGTAGATGCATTCATGCTTGCTGAGAAAGATTATCCACTCAGAGCTGGAACTCTCACAGTGATGCTATGTACTACTATAAGAGTTCATGAAGATAGTGAGAAAGTCAGAGCATTGTTACATAGGCTTCAAGATCAATGTTCAGTAGCTATTCATAAGTTAAGGAAGAAGTAAAGTGTTTGATTGAAGTCCCCAAATCCTAAAAGATGATGCAGATTGAAGAAACTTATTGATTTATAGAGAAATCATAAGTTTAGGGGAGGATTGTTGGGAATAATCTGTTACCACTGATAGCATTGGAAGATACAGCTTGGATTACACTAGCAGTGGAAACATTATTACCACTGCTGGTACATTATTACCACTGCTATTAGGAAAACATGTCGAGATAAGTATAGAAAAGACTCCTTGTACTATAAAAGGAGGTCCTAGGTCATTATCTTAGATATATCAGAATACATACATACGTATTATTCACAAAGGCTTCAAGGTGTAACCCTAGTGATAAGCAAGATCACTCGTATTATTCATTAATAATATTGGAGCTTAAGTTTTGTGTTTAATCTGTGTTTACTTACAATACATCATACAATCCGTCTTCTAAGTATTACTAAGTAAATTCCGCGTGCTTATTAATATTATACAAAATATCATTGACACAAGGTGTGTGTCCAGATCCATCAATCTTTAATGTTTTTGTTTTAATGTAGGCACAAATAAACCACCATAGAATATGTATAGAAGTTCACCTACTTATAATGATCATGGAACATTGCCGGTTACAGGTAAGTTGTAGTTCAATTGATGGGGTTTTCTTTGATATTGACATTATACAATATTATGCATACGTGGAGTTCGTAATTTGTATATTTTGTGTAGGAAAAAGTAGCAAGCCACTTCCGTTACCAGATGAGAAAGAATTCATGGAACATCCGTTCTCTCAGGGTATATTCTGATGTCTATGAAGTCATTGAACCAAAACAAGTAGCCACTTCCGTTACCTCTGATCCATTAGGGACATAGTCATATTATACCAGGAGGTATGTGTGTCCCGAAATATTACATTGATTAAATACTTGAAAAAACCCATCTGATCCATTATAGAAATAATTTGTATATTTTATGTGGAGTTCATAATTCGTGGAACACCCATTCTCTCAGGGTATATTCTGTTGTCTATGAGGTCATTGAACCAAAAGAAAATACAAATATATCGGTATCATGCCTAACAGGATCATGCAAATGTCTGATGAAGACTGATTATGAGCCAATACTCACCTGCTGAAAGTAATTGAATTTCTATATTTTTATGTTTTGGAATAGCTATACATGTTCAATGGACGTTCATTTATGCCATGTTACATTTTTAATTCCTTTTATTTTTACAGGTATACGCGAACCATCACAGAGAAGACAGAAATAATTGCATACCGAGCCTCGCTATTCACAGTCGTGTTCTGTTCAAGGTAGGCTAATTTATAGATTCAGTGACTACAAAATTGTTGAGTCGTGAATATTACATGCCTTATTTCCTTTTAAATAGTATCCAATTCGTGGTTTACGTGATACTGATGTATTCGTGATTGTTGTTATTGTAGGTAAAACTGCAGTACCATGTAACACCCCCGAAAATCTTAATGACAACGGAAGACTAATTCGGGTGTTATTTGAATGGAGATCATAGTCAATAATTATAGAAAATGACTCGAAAGAGACGTTTTATTAAAATAGTTATCATTCATCGAAAACTCATAGTTTGTTACAAAGCGTTGTAAATAGATCAAGTGTTTTTCCGGAAAAAAAGAAAGACCATGAGTTTGAAAGAAATGACAACTTTTATGTTTTACACCACCAGATAAGCCTTGCCATGCCCCGTTCCGCGCCTTGGTCATAATCTTCACTGATTACCTGAGATAACATGCTTAAAAAGGTCAACAAAAATGTTGAGTGAAATCCATAGGTTTAAAATAAGTTGAACACAAGTATAAGATCATGATCATTGTAAACTAACAATATCATAAGAAAAATCACAGATTATTATGCGCTAAGTTCATGAAACCAAAACTCAAGCTGCATACACGGAATTACCGATTATGCGTAAGTATGCCACAAAGGAGGTAATGGCCAATTACCTAAAGAAATTCAATATAGTGTGCCCGGTTATTTCTCTATAACCGAACGGGTTCGTAAATCCCCATAGTACTATTCACGATATCTACGTTCACTCGCGGTGACTAATGGTTCATGATCAGGGGAATTATGGCTTATTACTTAGGCAAGCGAATAATCAAGAAGATGGAGCATTTATGAAAAACCTTGTGTTCTAGTTTAGAGCATGTATCTCCCTCGCGGGGTTTGCAAAAATAAAGTAAAAGCGAGGCTATGAACTCACCTTGATGATAGTGAACACGCACAAATAGATCAAGCACAATGTAGCGGAGGTTCCAACCCGAAACCTAAAATAATGAGATGGCGAGTCTTAGTAAATGAGCATTTTGGTTCGCGACCAAAATAGTAGAGCATTGAATATTCTTATTCAATAGATCATTGGATTGTTCAATCCAATAGTGTGCGTGCATGCTTAACGTTTTAAGTTAATTTTACGTGCTACATTGCCTTAATTAATGATCCTCACTTACGCATAAGTGAAAAGTTTCCCCCCGTTGTGATCTTAATATATTTGTTGAGTATTTTAACGTGTTTAAATTCCCCGTGTGTTTTATCGGATTTTATATGTATAATTATAATCTTATAGATATATGTAGGATCGAAATATTATTGTGTTGATGATTCGGGTGGTCTTGGATGATCAAAATACATGTTTGCCATAGTTAGAGAGAGAAAGTAGAGAGAGGGAGTTTCTTGCTAGAGAGTTGCTTTGTAAAATGTAAAAGGTTAGATTGAAAAGCTCCACCCCTTCCATGGATGGAAGGGGTATTTATAGTTATAGAATACACGACCTCCTATCGGCCTGTGGATCAAGTATACATTGGGTAAAGACCCGTCCTTCCTCCACGGTGTTACACTAAACTAATCTACGCTACAAACTTACAAATAAAAGTACTAAACAACGTAAATAACTACAAGTCTACGAGCTAACTTATGCTAGATAATATTTGGGTGACCGACTCTTCACAATGGAATTTCCAATTCCTAACAATCTCCCCCTAAGGGAGGTCACCCCATGTTTTACATTTAGAATCCTAGCATTCTATTAAATCTTCAGTCTTGAGCTCGTAGACTTGAATTCTTCAACTTCTGCATCTTTGTGCTTTAGCAGTGACTCTTCATAGTCCGATTACTTTGTACTTTAAGTGGAGGTCTTTGAACTGATCCACATCTTTGATGATCTTCGATCTTTCATTGAGATCATCAGCCACAACAAATCTCTCTGGATCATCCATAATTGTGTTGCCTTCATGTGATGTTGTGACTTTTAGACCGACATGCTCACACTTTTGAATCATGACATCTTTTCATCAGAGTAGCGGAAGCTTTTGCTGGTTCAAGATATTTGCGTAGCGAGAAGCATAGTATAAAATATCTTAGCCGGGTTATGTAGATATGCACAAGTCATGATTTCTTCAATTAAGTATGGATGCTGTGAGCATGCAGCTTTGGATTGACTCTTAATTACGATCACACGTCCAAATGTACCGCAAACAACGTTAGCAATAAAACACACGAAAGTGTCTTTGATCACTTTTATTGAATTGAGGTACGGCCACGGTTCCCGTTGATCAGTACAAATCTTACTGTGATCGGTATAATTCGAAGAATCTCCTTGACAGGGGTTTTAGCTTTGCTCTAGTGTTCTCAAACCGGAACGTCTCAAAGAAGAAAACACGGAGTGAGTGAACCAGCGAATTGAGATTCACTGATTGATGAAAAATTGATTTGAAAAACAATCGCGTATTGCTTAAGATTAATAGTTTTGCAATGCTAGAGAAAAGAAGGTTTGCACATCGAACGGTTTTTCCAAAAGTATTCGTCAATTCCAATCCTGGACCAAGGTAGATTCAAGAGTGAATCGCCCCATCGTTTCTGTCCAATTGTCACAAGCTTGATCTTTTGAAAGATCTCACATGCCACCTACCAAGAGCTTGTTTGATGTTGGCTCTAGAAGGCTTTCCATCTTCATCGTGAATATTGTTACATATCACTCGGATGTTCTAGCAATTTACCACAAGGATAATGCGTAGGACTCTTAATATATTCTTACTTTTCACATTGTGTGAAACAGCAAGTCTTCATTAATTTAGTGTCCTAATGAGATATTGTGGATGATATCTTGGCTCTAGACTCAATCATGCACATTTGGTTCCTATGCCGGAGACTAGGGAGAGGGTCTCCTTCTTCAATATCAACAATCTCTAAGAGAAAGTCGATAGATAATGTCGGTTCCCGTGAGAATGAAACAAGCCCTTTTAAGAGGAACTTGAGTAGTTTGGGAAGTTTAGTACGGTGCATCCGGGTCCATGATGTCTTGTCTTCAATACCAGTGTTACCTTAGTAAACACCAGTAGCATATGTATTGAATTCGGTTTCTGCCCTAAGGTTGAATTATTAGAAGGCTATTTCTTTTCACCCTTTTTAAATTCATTTCTTTTTCATTCTTCAACCCCTCCCAGTGCTTTACCGAGACTTTATAACTAGTACCTTATTGGGTTTATTCCAGTACTAGCTCTGTCTCAGTCCGCACTCTTCCCATTTCTCATTTTTCTCCTTTTTTCATCATACCTAAGGACTCTACACTATCTAGTTGATTGTCCCTGGGTAGATCCCTCCGGTTCTGGCGGATCGTGGGAACTAATACCTAACCTAACCATCCTTATAACTCCATGCATAAAATAAAATGGTCGGTCTTATGGTACAGTTCATTCCTCCTCGAAACCAATTGAAAAATCATTTGGAAAATCCAATCAAGGTACTTGTGATATAAAATCAAAACATTTTGTACCTTAATTGTTTTTGATCTTCTAGAAAACCTCCCCCTCAACATGTGCATATGATTTAGAAATTGTTTAGCACACGAAGGCAAGAGTTCTTTGAAATAAATTCACGATCACAATTTCGTAAGAAAAAGCCATTTGATTTTCTTGGTAAAATTCTCCCCCTCAATATGTGCGTAGGATATATGAAAACATTTTATCACATAGAGGAAAGAGTTCATTTAAAATACATCCACGATCACAAAAGCCATTAAGAAACCATTTGTTCCCCCTCAATATTTGCTTCGAGATTCGAAAGCGTTTAGCACATATGAGAGAGCAGTATGCACACTTGAATCAAAACGATCACCTTTTCTCAAATTTCATTATTAAATCACAAATTCTCTCCCAATCAAAAATATCAAACCCTTTGAGATTTTGGATCCCAAGTGTTTTAATACGGTTTAGTAAACATGGGAGAAATGTGCCTGATTTAAAAACTCATCTAGTTTTTGGATAAATGCTCCTCCTCAATCATGTGCATCATATATTGAAATCGTTTGGCACATGGAGGCAGGAGTGCCTTTAAAGGACTAAAACATATTTGAGATTTAAATCACTGTCTCTCCCCCGATCAAAAATTTCAAACCTTTTGAGATTTGTGATCCCAATTGATTTAAACTATTTAGAAAAAAATTTAGGGAAAGACTTGGCAAGATTTGATTTTGAAAAATGACAGATAAGGACCAAATTAAGACATTAAAGATTGTTAGTGTCAGGTATGATGGTTTTTAAGAGATCTTAAAGTAAAATAAAACAATTTCACAATCAAACAAGAACAGAAAAAAATTTCATTTTGAAAGATCTTGATTCAAAAGAAAAATCATACCATAACATAACATTAAATCTTTAGATCACCACTTAATTTTGTACAAAACAGACTTGAAAGATGAAATATCATTTGAAAATATCTAATTTGAAATCACTCTCCCCCTTAATCCATGACAGTAGTCGTTGATTGAGTGATTTTAGTTTAAAATGAAGTCCAGTGAATTTAAAAATTAAGTCCAATTTATTTTCAAAACCAATATTTTCCATTTTTCAAAACAATATTATTCAAAAATTGTTTAAAGAATGGTATCATCACAATTATCCTGCACAAAGATACGTTAGGTGGTTGAGAAGCTTATGTTGTTGTTGTAGGGCTTAGAAGAAAACCATCTGGCGATGAGACTTCTTACGTTGCATTTTAATGCCATTTGAGGTCAAATTAAGCTCCGTTTCTTCAATCACTTAGAAGAAAACCATCTGGCGATGTGAGACCTCTTACGTTGCATTTATGCCAACTCTCCATTGAAGTGAAATTAAGCTCCGTTTCTTCATTTGTCAACCCAAGATATAGTTACCATTTCCTTTCGGCATCCAATCATCTTCAATTGTGGGATCTGGATCGGGAACATTCTTATATACCAAAATGCCTGCATACGTTAGTGAACACAAGCAGATATATGGTGGTCGACATCACCCAAACAGCAATCGACTAATAAAAGTCAATTCAACATATCAATCAGATCAAATAAATGTATGGGAATAATGTGTTTATCAAACTCTAATCATCTAAACCTAACAATCATATCCTAGGCACCTAGTCCTTCAACATAGGTTAACATCATTTTTAATTAAGCATTTAGGATAATTAAGAAAGCCCGTTAGATGATATAGATTTGAAAACATTCTCCCCTCAATCAATGACTTATTTTTCTGAAAAGTTTAAAAGCGTTGAAGTCATTGATTGAGTTTTCACTTTTCGAAAACTCGAACCTGATTGATTTACAAGTAACTCATTTTCCACCATTTTGTTATAACAAATATTTTTCTGAAGAATTTTAGAAGGAAAAATATTTGAGTAGGAACAAAGATCCTTCGACATACTTTCCTCATTATGTTTTAGGATAAGTGCACGAAATATTTGAAAAATGATTTAGCGTGGCACTTTCCTTCCATGAAGAGCGGGTTGCTATCTGAAATAATAGCAAACCATAGTTTTAAGTACGGGTTACAGTCTGAAGTAACTGCAAGCCATGGTTTGAGACATGTTTTGAAAAGAATATTTACACCTCCTGCTCGAACTTCATCTATGGTCCCGTGCCGTTATTGAATGACATTTCTAAGACCGTAGATGTTATCGATACCAGAAGAAATGTCTTGAGAAAGCATATTTTTTTGTCTTTTCAAATTTTTGATTTTTATGGGTTTTTGAAGGTTTTATAATTTTCTATTTTCTTTTTGTTGGTTTTATATTTTTGTATTTGGTTTTTAATAAATATTTACAAAGATAAAGTAGATGATATAGTTTAAGAAGATGATGATCGAAAGTACCGGGATAAGGATATCGGCGACGTCGTAGAAGATAGAATTCGTCATCTCTTAAACTTCCACCACCAAAGCTTCTGAGGCTCTTTGAAGAGACGGAATTGAGCCTTTAAGAATGTGAGACTTTGGCAGCTTCCCCCCAAACCGAAAATCCTTTAGCCGAGCAGATTCAAATCTTTCTTTCAAGCTTCTTGAGCAGTGCACAAAGAAGCACACCATTATCATCGAACTTGCTGCTCCTTTTAAGAATAATCACCGTGATTCATCGTTCGAGGTTATATTATCCAATAGAAGAACAGCAACGTATCATCCCACACATAAATAACTCTTCTCAAATTTCATTCCACTGAAGTCTGACGTAATCTAAACACAAAAGGTGTCAAGAGACCACTTCCCCCGAGTAGTTGAATAGATGCAGCCCGTCTCTTAGAATAGAGCTCAAGAGCCCGAATACACAAATAGAGTTCCAAAGAATAAATGATACAACCACCCAATGCACATTTATATTTCCTGATGATTGTGTATGAAGCTCAAGAACCCGAAGTACCCGAATGCCCAAAGAGAGAATAACTATATAACATTGAAGAAGCGGGCGAATCTCGATTATCTGGGAGGACTATCACTGCGGATGTCAACTTGAAATAAGTGATTATATCTCGAATCAGATTAAGCCCTCAAGTGAAACAATGGGAGCATCCCCAATGTACACAATCTCTCTCCCCTGATGATTGTGATAACATCAAAATCATCACACACTTGTGTACCTCTTTTATCTTTAGAAACTTTCTATTGCATCACTTCCCCCATGTAGTTGGAATAATAACACTAAAAGCCTTGATGAGTAAAACCTTGAGATTCTCTACGGTCATGACAATTGTCTTCCCGGGATATCTTCAATCACTTAGAAGAATTAAGTTCATCAAGTTTACTCGCTTTGTGTTTAGTTGTGTGTCTCCTTCCTCCGTTTTGATACTTGAATCAGCAACATATTGTAACCAGTATACTAGAAATCTTGTTGAGAAGATCATAATTAGCTCAGATGTATCTGTGAGAATCAACTTGCTGAAGAAACATAATGAGCAAGTCTAATTGGGGATTAAATCTGGCTTTCCACTCTCCCCAATTAGTGCTCTCCCCTAAACCGACAATCTTTTAATAAATGCCCGAATAAGAAGAAGTCTTTAGATCGTTAAATGCAACTTGTCTTTAGTCTTCTAACATGTAGCGAGAAAATGTAGAGAACTTGATCAGACTCGACCTTCTTCAAGATTGTCCAGTTGGGGATTAGATAGTTAACATCTTCATCTCACCAAATGCGTTCCAATTACCTTATATGTAGCAAATCTCCTTAACTAAAATCCCTCCGAATCAAACAAGAACAATTTGTTTATCAAAGAAATCAGCCCAGCAACTGGAAGCACTTTGTCATTTAATCATATCAGCCCATGTGAAGATGTCAACCAACGGCTCTTAGAAGAAAAACATCATGTGAAGATGACCCGATAAGAAGAAGCTCGGTTCTTACATGAGTTTGGAGCCGTTTGACCATTTATTCTCAGAAATCAATCAATCATGCAGTAAATTCACACTTCTTCTCCCCCTCAAGAATTGCATATGGAGTTGCCATTCTTTATTGAATTAGTGAATATCATCCACAAATGTAGTCTATTCACACTTCTCCCCCGCAAAATTAGCACAGGATGTCGCCATCATCATTATAGTTGAGCAAGTGAAATAAGAAAACAATCAATTGTTAGCAGGTTCACTTGATAATCGAAAGCACATGGAAAAAGCATGAAGCATGTTGATGAGAATGGTCATAATAAGAAGATTTCTCTTCTTCGAAGATAAAAGCGCCTTGACGCATACACTTTTCTTTTCTTTGAGGAACGAGGCTTGAACTGTTGTGTTCACACGTCATAAGAAGATTTCTCTTCTTTCAACGATAATGCGCACTGAAACGTACACATTTCTTTTCTTTAGAATACGAGGCATGAACTGTTGTGTTCATACGTCATAAGAAGATTTCTCTTCTTTTTGAAGATAAAGCGCATTGAATCGTACACTTTTCTTTTCTTTAGAGTACGAGGCATGAACTGCTGTGTTCATACATCATTATCTCTCTCTTTTCAGCTCTCTTGGCAAAACATGTAATCAACCCCATTATCATTTAGTAGGCTCTTTGTTGTGTGATGGAGAAAACCAATATGATGAATTTGACCCTCAAGTAAACTAACCCGAACTCGTGACTTAAACTTGCACATATGTAACAAAGAGCGATGCCGAGACTTCATCCTCCATTGAATCTCTAAGTACTCTATACTCTTCATCCAACCAACCATCAAGTAATAGACGTACATTATCTCTTGAAAATTCACAATTGAATGTGACACTGAGCACTACAACGTAACTCCTTAAAGTGATAATGATTTTGAGGTGGTAAGAGCCCAATTCCCCCAAGTGGTAAAAGAAAAGGTAAAAGACACCCAACAATAACTAGATTTCCAAGTCTTCGTTTTTGATAATAAGCTCGAACAAGGATCTTGAAGAATCTTCATCCAACCATCCCCGATACCTTCAGATACTAAGTACACTTGCCCGTGATATTTCACTTCACCCTCAAATAAATAATAGTGAATTAACTTCGTTGTCACATCTTGTTAAAAACTCAAATCTAGCCTCCTTTGACATTTAAATGAACTTTGATAATGGTTTCATCCCGACCATGGTTAAATGCACATAATCCCGTAAAACCTTGTAATAACCAAACTGCCATGACAAATATCCAAACACACATCCAATTCATTATGTACACCCGTTTATCCCTTCATCGAAACAGAAAACGTAGCACCAGCATCAAATAAGATCCCAAAATACACTTTCCTTTCTCAAAGATGGTTCCATCAATATGGGATTTTACACTTCTATGGTTTAAACCGAGAAATAGTTTCTTTTCGCGGGATTTTACAAAACCAAGAATAAACCGTAAGATAGATCCGGAAATGCACTTTACTTTTACCGGGATGTTTCCATTGTTACGGGATTTTACAAGTCTATGATTTAAACCAAGAAATAGTTTCTTTTCGGATTTTACAAAATCAAGACAAAACCGTAAACAATGTCAGCTTGAATGTATTATGACAACTTTTGGTTTCGGTGAATGGTCGTTTTAGGGAATATGCAGCGGTTCATAAACGGTTCATTATCCAATATCATCAACATCATCAACCATCCAATAAATACTTTGGGAAACCCATCATACACGCATTCTGTCGACTATTGTAGTGACCACATGGAGAAGTAAACCTGATATACCAAACTTGATCATGAAGTAGAATTCCCCAGATTTGTTACTTAAACTTGTACTAATCCTCGTGAAAAAGAAATGGTGTACCCAATGTACAAAACCTCTTGACATATCCTCAACTGCGTGAGACACCTAAGTGATAGCTACGCTGTGGGTTAAGCAAGAAAGAATCACAACCGTAACTAAATAGCCAAGTCTTTATCACACTCAATAAACGCCCAAACAAGTCATCTTCGCGGACGGGTAGAAAGAAAGAAGACGAAATAAGTAATCGCGCCCGGAAAATCTCACTTCAAATCCAAATAAGAAATACCAAATGCAAACAACCCCGTAGTCAACTCTTGTTCAATAAGTACGTCAAGCCGTGAAATAGTGTATTCAGTGTAAACGTAAAAACCAAAGTATCAAACCACCTATCACCACAAACCTCATCATCCAATCACATAGCACAACAAATCAAGTCATCAAATCTCATCACTTTAACAAATCTCTTGAGCAAAATTTGTAATCCTAATCACATATCTTATGAACCAAAATTCAAATCCAAGCCCATATAATCAACACAAGAATCCCGTAAAAAATACTCGTACAAGACCCCTTAGCCATCTTTTTCTCAAATTTTAAACTCAAGCCGTGAATACGTAGAATCCTTCGTGAAAATATCATACCAAGAAAATACCAATTTTAGTCCAAATTTTATTACAACACCAAGGCTTAATAAAATTTTCGTATTAAAAACAACTACAGCCCATCAACGCCCGTAACCAATCGCAGCCCAAAGCTCGTTCAACTCATCCATACACAATTCCAAGAACCCATCTCCAATAAATTTCGTTGGACCATGACTTGAGATACCGACCCGATCCAAACAAAACACTCATAACCAGTTAACGCTTGTGAGGACAACCTCATTGTACAAGTTATTTCAAATCTCACTTAACATACTCATTGTTCAAACATTTTGTACAAAGTTCGGTTAACACAAATAAATGATCAACAATGTAATAACACATTGTACGGCCCATCACAAAACAGATTAATACAAAGAAGTGGATGGCCCATGTGACCCTGTGTGAATTTCGGCCCAACACCCAAATCATCCCAACGAATACCCTAAATTCAAGGGGTATATTAACACCTCACATATTACTTACAAACCCTAATACCAAATAATAAGCAGATAGGCGCCTCTCTCTTATCACATATTATCATGCCTTACAAATAAATCTGCTACTCACCCAAGAAAAACCACCCTTCGAAACCCTAATATCAAAGTACATGACTGCTCCTCCTCGTTTTGATGTTCACAATGACCTCGCCACAGGGATGGCATGAGTGACATGAAACGTTTAAGCCACAGGGATGGTTTAAGACTCTCAAATCGGTTTTAAGGATGGCGATGAGAACAAGCAAAAGCTTCAAGGTAGGTTTTTCTTTGAGTGGTTTTTCAAATTAATTGTCTTTCCTTTCCTTTTTACGACACAAAGAAATGATTCAACAAACTTGTTGAAATCATCTCCTTTATGTTCGAAAATGAATACATGAATTAGATCAATGATGGAGAAGTTTGTGTTAGAGATCATGTATGGTCCTATTGATAGTAAGAACACAACTAATCTGAGATCATTAAGAGGCCTTATCATTTTCTTAAAAAAAACGAATATATTATAAAAGGATTTGACACAAGTTGTTAAATCTCTTAAAGATATTCGAATATTTTTGAGGCTTTGACTTCAAGTAGGATCTGTGATGATAGTTTTCGATGGTATTGATCCTTATATGTGGTCTTTATGTAGCAGTGAGCAACCGTGAAACAAATCTGAGATTTTTGTCATATGTTGAATCTTGTAGTTTAGATGATGATGGTTAAACTGATGTCGTGAATATGTTTTAGGTGTCTGGTATTAGTGTGGTCGAGTCCTGTTGTGTTCATGGCCAAACTTCTTTCTTCATCATTTTACATCATAACAGACAAGTTGCTAGCATGGAGTCAAGTCGCTAGGTATGAACAAGTCGCTACTTGTTAAATAACAAGTCGCAACGACACATTATTTCTGCACAAGTCGCTAACATTATTTCACAAGTCGCTACCATTCATTTTCAAAACAAGTCGCTTCAGATTATAGACTCATCTTTCAAAAAAAGACAAGTCGCTATTGATAAACAAGTCGCTAACTTTAATTTCAGTTTGACTCAAGAATCAAACCTCCACCAGATATTAGGACCATGTTTTGACAACTCGCTACTTATAAACAAGTCGCTAGCAAGAACATTGCATCTTTTTGCCAGTTTGACCACAGTTTGAAGACCTTTTACCCAGAAAAATATTCACGGTGTTATTACTGTGGGTAAGTTTATAGAAAAATAAGTTTTTGAAGACCTTTGACCATAGAAAACTGTCACAGTTTGCATCTTTTACCTAGAAAAATGTGATATTCGAAGACCTTTTGACCCATGTTTTGACAAACCAGAAATGACCAATAGACCACATGGATATGATACCAAAAAATGTCTAAAGAATGATATGTATATATTTTGACCAAAATAATATTTTGACACAATACAAATAACATCAGATAAACTACCAGACATTTTCTAAGACCAATAAAGGATATACAATACTTGTTTAAAACTGTTTATCAATACCAAAATATAAAAATGTTCGAACCATTAAAACAGTACATAAACACAAAATCAGTTTAAGAGCATGAATCAAAACCAAAAAAATCATCAACACACAAAAACCTTGGCTCTGGTACCATTTGTAGGATCGAAATATTATTGTGTTGATGATTCGGATGGTCTTAGATGATCAAAATACATGTTTGCCATAGTTAGAGAGAAGGAGTTTCTTGCTAGAGAGTTTCTTTGTAAAATATAAAAGGTTAGATTGAAAAGCTCCACCCCTTCCATGGATGGAAGGGGTATTTATAGTTACAGAATACACGACCTCCTATCGGCCTGTGGATCAGGTATACAGTGGGTAAAGACCCGTCCTTCCTCCACGGTGTCACACTAAACTAATCTACGCTACAAACTTACAAATAAACTACTAAACAACGTAAATAACTACAAGTCTACGAGCTAACTTATGCTAGATAATATTTGGGGTGACCGACTCTTCACAATGGAATTTCCAATTCCTAACAATATATATATACGTAATACATTTAACGTTATCCGAAAATAAAATACTCATATGATCAAAGTACTCGTTTTTACAAAGTTATGATGGGTTTATAAGTTTTTCTAAACTTTTCCAGAATATACACTTTTTACCCTCAAGTTATAAAAAGTATGATTTTAGTCCTTAAACTTTGACAAAATGACAATTTTCACCCGAAATATACTTTATAGTAAAACTTTCAGAAATGACACTTTCAACCCTTGGTAAAACTGAATTTACGAAAACAGCCCCTTTAGTTAGCTTTATACACTTAAAACCTTTACTTTTCACACTTGTCACATTTAACCCAAAAGTTTAATAATACAAGTTTGAGTAAATTACATATTCGGCCCTTGGAGTTTCCATGCACACGTGCATATTACCCTTGTACTTTCGAAATTGATATTTCTAGTCCCTAGACTTTCGTAATGTACTTATCTTATACATTTTCTTCCCTTTAACATTTGAAAAACTTCCATTTTTGACCCTAAGCTCCACGTATTTGCAAGTTACATCAGAAAATCATTTTTTTAAAACGAAACTTTTGCAAAAATGTTCTCAGCTTATTTTTAATTCATAATTAGTGCTTATTGGCTTATGTTTAATCTATTGGGTCGGGTTGGACTCGACTTAGACTTGTCGTGGGCTTATTGGGCTCGGTAACTAGGCTTCAGGCCCATTAGTGTTTTACGTGTGTTTTATGGTATACGAGAGGTGAGGAGGCTTCAAATGGGTTTTACAAACGTTCATCAATGTTGTGAGTGTTGTGTGACGCGTTTATGAGACACTCTACACGAGTGTAGATGTTATGGTCAACAAGGTTCATGCTATATTCGTTTTATAAATATGTGTATATGGTGTATTTAATATGATTAACGTGTGACATATATAATCGAGGAAATGGGTATTGAGAAAACTTACTACACTCACTAAGAGTGGTGAGGACTTGTGAGACGAGTTGAGCGAGGATAATAAGCTTGGTAACCCCTTGTTCTCCTTATAACTAGGCCGAATCAATATTTACCCAAAGTCTTCCTAGCTCTTGCAACGTTTTCTTTTCCTTTTTCGACTTCCACAGTGGACGATTTTGCATTAGGATTTACCGAATACTACACTACACATGACCGGGTACACTGCCCGTTAGTGCATTAGGGTAGACCATAGGTATAACTAGTAATTATAAATATTAAAACCTGGTCAGTAAAACCTGCATCAAGTTTTTGGCGCCGCTGCCGGGGAGCTATTTTAGGATTTTAATTTAAGGTTTTCTTTTCTTTCTATTCTGCTGTTTTCTTTGTTTCTTGAGTACGTTTCAGGTAATCATGGAAATGGAACCAGATTTTGATAGTATGACATTGGAAGAATATCTGAGTTGAAATGGAAAGAAAAGTTTTGAGGAATCGTCAATCTTGGAGAACTTCTATGAGATCGCCTTCCCTAGAGCATTTCTTTCAACCATATGCCTATGATGATTATGTATCTCCTCAAGAGTATGATGAATTGGACATGGATAACATGACCCTTCATGAATATGAATTATATACAGCCAACCGATGTCGAAAGATGAACAGCTTTAGTGATTATTCATATAACACTCCTGATCCTGAACCTAATGGTAGCGAGTTTATGATTGAAAGAGCGTTGGACGATTTGTTCAGAATTGGTGCTGAAAATCTTCAACGCATGGAACAAGAGGAGACTCATGATGAGTCTATTAAGGATGTGAACCTTGGAAGTGAGGACCTTCTTAACTTTCCTATTTATCCTATTACTAATATTTTTGGTAGTGTTTGTGAACAGGATGCAGATAATGTTAATTTCGACGTTACAAAGGAGGAAGAGGAAGCCGAGGAGGAATGTGATGAATGGAATTTTTATGACATGTGGGATATCACGGTAGAGGATGTTGAAAGGCTTAGGCAAATTCTAACACCTCCCATGCGTAATGAACCTATCCCAGAGCCGGTAATGCAACCCTTGACATCACTTATCACACCTGCCAATGACGTTCAGAGCACCAACTACCAACCCAGTGTTGAACGAGCTTATAAAGGAATGCGGAGATGAGGTTTTGAATATTTCCATGGTTGACGAAGAAGCCGAATGAGACCCTGCTAAAGATGTGAAGGAGCTCGAGGAAACGCTTTATAAAGATCCTTCATCATTTTCTACGGAGGTAAGGGCACATCTGGCAGTTGATGAAACGAATATGGTTTTGAAGAAAGTTAGTCAACAACAACATGGAAATAGCCAATCCTCTAATCCGTCATTGAACATGGGTCCGGTCAGTAGGGAAATGACTTCTCCTCTAAGGTATAACTATAATTCATCATTTCCCCATCCTATAGCAAATTCACGCCCTCTTGGTGTTTATTGCTATTTTGACCCACACTTGATTTTAAGTGAGGGGATGAACACCCTTTTACTTAGTAAATAAGGTTGGAGTCAAGCTCGTGACTCGAACAAAAACAAGCGCTTCGTGGGAGGCACCCCATGCTTATCCGTTCTTTTCCATTTTATTAGTGTAGTTGGGTTTTGTGTTTTCTAAACATTTTTGCAGGAAACGAGGAAGTAATTGCTGCTGCTGTTTCGATCTGACGAGTTACGGCATAACTCATCTTAGTGATTAAGCCGTAACCAACTTTTTAGCAGCAGAATTCTTGACGCATTAATAATTACGGAGTAATACCATCTCCGTGGTTACTGCGTAACCACTCGCTGACTTATGTCGGGTTTTGCTAGTTACGGCGTAACTCCCTCATAAAAGTTACGACGTAACCTTCCTCTGCTTTAATTCTTTCATTTTAAAACACAATAACCTTGTATTAGTTTTAAATGAACTTTGTGGGTGTGTTCCCTGTAAACCCTCACGAGACTACACTCGTCCACTTGGGACACCAAGTAGTTTAAAAGGCTTGTTGCATACACTAAATGCAACCGTGATTCCTACGAAAGTGAGTTAGGTTTTTCTTTTTCTTTTATTGCTTGTTGTTTTTCTAGTATGATGCATTTGGTTGTCTTAAGTGAATTCAGGTTATTAAAGTTTGCTCATAGATCTCAAAGCGGGACACGTTTACTCGTGAGTCTTCGATCATGCCGAGCAAATCCAGGGGAATTTTATGTTCCAATTCTAACCCTTCTTCTCTTTCATTTTTATGCTTAAGTATGACCCAAGTGGGGGGAAGGGATTAGACATAGACACCCATTTGATTTTACTTGCCTTTACTTTTCTAGTTTTTTATGAAAAGTGTTTCATTAATTTTGACATGTTTTTCATTACTTAACTGGATTAATCTAGACTGAGCACACCTACCCTATATTTCCATTTTGTGAGGATAAGCCTTTTCGTTTTCCCCTTATACATAATTCCATAAAAATGAGTGTGCCGATGGTTGTAGTAGACTTTAGAACTTGGCTTTGTATATCTTTTCGAGACCATTATCATGAGCATTACATTGAGGTAACTTGGTGTGATCGGTGCAGCTAGGATATAAGGCAATTTTAGGATTAAACCCAAATAGCCCACATATGTATTGTGTATATTGACTTTTCACATCGATTAGTCAATCCCCCTGTTAAACCCTTTTTGTTTGCACTCACCATTAGTGCAAGATACCCCTAGATACACCCTTCAGAGCCATTCCTTTCATTTTGTTCACCCAATATATGTTGTTTCGTTACACCTATCGCCTAGCCTACCCTGTAGTTTCCTTATGTCCATGGTCCAGGCGCTGTTGGTTAATTTTGGTTCCACTAGTGAAAGTCGCGGGTTTTGAATAAAGGGTTTTGGAAGAAAATTGGGTTTAGATGATAGTTGATCTCAAGCGGGGGGATGCTTTATTTGTTCGTATTATTTTTATTTTTTTTATTCATGTATACCTTGTCTTGCATCAAAAAAAAACAAAATGATGAGAATGCAAGCAAGAGTTTATTAGTTGTTTATTGCTTATTGTAATATAAATCAGCTTATGTGTCGTATTGTGTTGAGTATTCTCGCCTTGTTTCAATTGGCGCTATTTTTTTTACATATCCGTTGTGTCTTACGGATAAAATTAGAAACCCGAACATTTCTATCTCGCCTTTCAAATTTTAATCAATATTCATGCAATGGGGACATTGTACATTTCAAGTGGGGGGTGGGAGATAGAAATGGTTGTTTTTGGTTGAAATATGTGCTAAAAGTACCCAAATTTTAAAAAAATTTATAAGCACATACTTTTTTCATTGATTATGAAGGCCGAGTTAATGCATCTTATTTGCCTAGTTTATGGAGATTATGAGGCACTACACTTTATGTTATATGCATTGACTCGTGTATTGAAGACCCCTTGACTCTTGACCCTCGGTTTTTGCTATGGGATTGAATGCGACTAGTGGTGGGGCGACTGTGGACTTAGGAATCTATTTGTTTCGTGTCTTTTTGTTTACACCCATTAAAATTTCCCATGTCTTATCCTACCCTTAGTCATGAATCGAGCTTAGGTGAGGAAGCGAGCAATCATTGGTGTCTTGGCCATGGATTTGGTCATGTATCATTGGTTTTGTCCCCTTCGCCGTAGCTCGTTAGTAATGACAAAATAACCACATAAGCCTTTGTTGTGTCAACCCATTGCCTTTTAGAATAGCTGCATCTATAGACTCTAGTGGTGGAGATTAGTATCTTTGCCAAGCCTATGATAGAATACTCGCCATGACTGAGCAGTTGAGTGATCACCCCAAAAATATTAAACACGTGAATTATGAGAGAGAGTGTGATTTCAATTCCCTTTTCGTGAGGTGCTTGGTTTGGAATTTTCTAGCTTAGGTGATTTTTAAACTCATAACTTCCAATTAATCCTGGGAGATATCTTTTTAAGAATTATTTAAAGGGTCTACTTGAGGACAAGTAGGATTCAAGTGGGGGATATTTGATAACATCAAATTAGCCTGATCTTTTATATATCAAATTTTCGTGTTTATGGCCTCATTTGCATTAATATGGTACTTAATTCTTTCATATTCGTTCATATTTGCATTTCAGGATAAATGAGGCGTTGGAGCGGAAAAGAAGTGATAAAAGGCCAACTATATGTTCTGAAGATTGATTTACGAGGGCCTAAAGTTCGGTGCTCAATTAACGCGTTTTTATGTTGGTCTCCATCATTGGAATGAAGAAACTCAAGGTCCTATGTTGAAATATTGCTATTTTGGAAAGCTGAAGAGGTTAAGGAGTAACCCCTAAAATTAGTTCCGCCCTAACTATGTTACGGAGTAACCTCTAAAATTAGTTCTGTTAGGTTCCCAAATATGCAACACAAGTAACAATAGAAGAAATAGAGAGGAGAAGAGATCGGATGAACAATAAATCAAACACACACACACGATATACTAAGGATGGTTATGCGTAGGAGTATGTGAAAGAGATAAATTGAACAACCAACCCTCAAGTGAGGGTTATTACAAGGTATTTATATGAGGGAAGCTAGGGCAACACTCCTAGTTCCCTTCCTTTTCCTTATTGGACTAGGCCTAGGCTTATGGGCCTTCTACATAAGCCTAAGGCTAATTACTAACATAAAGGCCATATTAAGCTAACTATTACATATGAATTACTAACACTTGAATTAAGGTTTAGGAGTGATTCCAACTATCTCCCCCTCAAGTGTTGGTGATGAATACAAACGGTGAAAGTGCTTATGTAATAGTAGCTTTGACGCTTCGACATTCTTCTTTCTTGTGAGAAGAATTGCCTTGATTTGAACAATCTCCCCGGTGTAGAGAAATTGTTTTCTTTAAGGTTACGCTTTGGACGTCATCTTTGTTCTTTGATCTTTGCTCTTTGTGATGGAAGTGATAGTATGTTGTTGTTGTATGCGCCTCAGTGCTTTGCCAGTGTCTCCACGTCTTTCTTCAACATGCTCACACGCTCTTTAACGTTGGATTTCAGATCGATGAAGTTCTTTATTTCTTTAACTTTGTAGATTCTTTGGTTTGACGAAGAATCATTCTGACTTTTGTGTTGCTTTTTGAGAAAACTTCCATTAGTGATGATGTTGGCATGAGCATGTGAAGAATCTGCAAGATCATTCCGCTCCAGAGCTTCCATAAGAAGAAAACATGAAAACGGTTAGTAATAAGCGGATACCGGCACTTACAAGTTTGAACTTCGAGAGAGTTAACAGCATAGTGTGAAAACACAACTCTAATTCTCACAAAGGCCGTTCTGAACCGGAGTCCCACAAGTGAGATAACACGATGTACCGAAGTACACCTACGATTGAGATGAGTCGTTGAGGTACACCGAAGCATCACCTCACGACTGTAGACCGTTTGAGACACACTAAGCGTAATACGGGAGTTACCGAAGTGACTGTCGGGTTTGATGTTGACCCGGCGGGAGTTTCCATTCAATCACTGAGGATCACAGATGTGAACCTCTTATAAATGTTCTCGACAGATTGCTAAGATCTGTGAAGGACTCGATAACGTACCACCGATGTTCTTATTGTTGAACACCAAGTGATGAAATGTCAAGTGTACCTAAGAGATCTTTAGATGAACCTCGTGGCTCTAGACTCGATTAGTGCATTTTGGTTTTCCTAGCGGAGACTAGGGAGAGGGTCTCCTTCTTCAATACCAGCAATCTCTAAGAGAAAGCCGATAGTTTACGTAGGGTTCCCTGTGAGAATGAAACAAGCTTCTGTTGAGAGAAACTTGAGTGGCTAAGAAGGTTTAGTGCATGCGTCATTGGGTCCATGACGACTTTTAATCTTCAATACCGGTGTCATCTAGTGACAACCAGTAGCATATGAATTGAACCGGTATGCGCCTAAGTTGAATAATCTGGAGGGCTATTTCTTTTCACCCTTTTCTTTGCATTTCTTTTTAATTCTTCAACTCCTTCTTTATCCGTTTCTCATTTTCTCCTTTTTATAATCATACCTAAGGACTTCTAAATTCTAACTGTTGGTAGTGTCCTTGGGTAGATCCCTCCGATTCTGGCGGATCATAGGACGGTTATTCCTAACCTTAATTTCCTTATAACTCCATTGCCATAAAACCATTTTCAAGAAAATCTCTCGTAGTGTTTGTGAATGAAAAACATTTTGTACCACTGTGAGAGTTTTATCTTTTAGCATAAATACTCCCCCTCAACATGTGCTTAAGAGTATTGACAGAAATCTGCACAGTGAGGAAAGAGCGCGCACTTTTGAATTGATCGACTCAAGATAGACAATTCCTTGCGAGACACGATTACGTTGTATAGTTAAAGAGATACATTGTCAGCTTTTAGGTGACAACTAGCTCTAACAACTATCTTGAAGGTGTGGAAAAACCTCGAAAGGTTGTCAAACCCGTCAAAGATCATGTCTACCAGGAGTTTCTCGAATGGTACATTCTACTCGGACAAGTCCTTTGCGAGACACGTTTACATCACTAGCGAACTAGCTTGAAATTACTACCCGTCCAGGACAAGTCTTTTCGAGTTACTAACAGTTAAGATCTCGTCAATTCGTTGGTTAAGTCTATAGCACAAAGATTTATTTGTAGTTACACAACATATTTCTTATCACATAAATTTTCTCCCCCTCAAAAATGGCATATAAGTGTTATTTTTGAAGAAATGTTGAGAATAAATATGACCATTTTGAGTTTTGTGGGAAGATGACCACTGTGAACAATTAGTGAACAAAGTTTAAAAGTCAAATACTCCCCCTCAACAAGTGATATAAACGGTTGAGGTTTTGAAAATCATAAGGGGAAGTACTTGTTCTTTTGAGCAAAACCTTGAAAAGTGAAAGGTTTGATAGGTTTTACTCAAAAGTAAGAAGCTTTCGCTCCTTTTATAAGGATTGTGGCACTGAAGCGTACCACAGGGTCCTTTCTTGACAAGTATGGGTTGTACACTGTTATGTGTGCACAAGCCATTAACATATAAATCACACATCCAAAATATTATGAAAAAGAAGCAGTTCAAGGGGTACCAGGAAGTCCATCAATGTTTCTAGGAATGCGAACGGCGTTGATAGCCGAGAGCAATCCTGGGACGACCAGCCTACAAAGCTTTCCGGTGTCTGGCGATCCCTTCGATACAACCTTTCATCAATCATGGTGATGATCCTCTTCACATCCCTTCTTTCCTTAGAATTCCATCGCTTTTTAGACCCAATTCCTTCATGAATATCCTTCAACCTATAAGCTAATCTATCCCTAACCTTCTTCAATGTGTGAACCCCAAACTTGTGAAGATCGCTACACGCCATCAAGCAGTTGCATAGTGTTTCACTAAGGTAAACCACTCCGAATGGTTTGCTGATGAGTGTGTATTGTGAAAGCTGGTTGATGTCGGGAAGATCTAGCTGAGGTGGGGTGAAGTTGACACGGTGCGATATGATTCAACTGCAAGCTGGAGATCTTCTACACGTTCTTTGATGACTATGCGTCTGATGAAGATAAGCAAGGACATGATGAATTCACGTTGTACTTGGTCGAAAATTGTCTCATGCGACCCTGTACTTTGGCAAGGTACATGTCTTCAATGTCGTTGAGAGACAAATTCTCAAAGTCCGCTTCAGAGAATGCATAATCTCTTTCGTCTTGCCTTTTGACCACAATATTCTTGAGAAAAGTGTAGTCCCATTTGGACGAAAGGTCAACATGTTTGATGGCAACGATATTCTTAGTACTAAACACTTCATGTTGAGAATTCTGAACCTGGCAGCTTCTGTAGTAGATTCTTTGGCGTTCCGGCCAATGGTGAATCCCATATAGTGCATCACGGTCATACTCTTCCACATTGTTGGAGAACATGTGGTTAGCTCTTTCCTCGATGGCTATGCAGTTAGAGTATATGGCTACCAGGAATGGAAGTGTCAGAGATGTAGCGTATTTCCTTGAACCATCGCCACCGTGAAGAAGAAATTCCAAGTCTTTGTTGAAGAAATATCTGAATGGAATCCTAGGTGATCTGGTTGGCCAATTGTTGGTAGAGGTTTGGACCCGTCGGTGTAATATGGAGGATTGTCCCGTTTGGTGAAGTCGATGTTTGCTTCTGGGTTGAGCCAATCCATGTTGTTAGACATGGCTCGTGCTATATTATCAAGGTGATACTCAACTTCTATAGCACTTTCCGAGTTGTCTTTTAGCAGTTGAAATGCTTCATTCTTGATTCGCTTCAACTCGGATTTCGTCATCTTCTTCACACGGAATTTTTCTTGCAGAAGTTTCGCATGCTCCAATCTACTACTTTCTGTAACCTCTTGACCTTCATATGGGTAGGGAGTGGAATCAACAAGCTTCGAGAACCATTCAAATTCAGTATCATCCTCGTCCAGCCATGATAAAACGTCAGTCATAGGCGCCTTTTTCTTCTTTTCTTTGGCCGGTTGAAGATTCTAGTTTCTTAGCTGTGTCAGGAGAGATGGGTTGTTGTTGTGGCTCAAGGATTTCCTCATCGTCACCACCCGTATACTCAAAATGATCACCGGTTTTCTAAGTCGGGGTGGTGTCTCGAATCTGAGGTTTTTCTATTGAAGAGCGAGGAGGAGATCTTTGTTGAGCTGGAGTTCTTTGAGGTGGAGGCTGCATTGAGTATTGAATGGAGGATGATTCACCAGACTTCTTCGTACGTTTGGGCTCGTTATCCTTATCCGATCTTTGTCTTCGTGCGTCTCTTGAGCGTTTAGGCCTTGAGCTTCTTCTCGTATCTTGACACTGAGTTGGTATTCCAAAGCAATGCTTCAAACAATTTAGCTTCGTGGGAGGCAAACGTTGCAGAGCATTTCGACATTTGAGCTACTAGCCGGTTCACCAATTCATCATCTGAGAAGATTGTGAGTTCAGCTGGATTGATGCTCAAATTCATTGGAGTTGATTTCATGGCTTGCTTGGCTAGATGTAAAAGATTCGGATAAAGTTTGCGGTATACATCTCCTTTGTCGGTTTAGGAAGCGACCTCCATAAGGAACTTGTGAGAGTATCCTTTGATCATCTCGTCCATGCTCCCTTGAAGATGATCTTTCATGAGCTTACGGACATACTCTTTCAACTTGCATCTTGTCATTCTCATCATGAAGATATGTTATCGTGAGAAAATTCACTTTTGTAGAGTATGTCTTTCTTTCTGACCTGCTTGACAGCTTTGACGATTCGAGTCTTTGCATGAGAGATCCAAGAGGCAGTTGGCTTCTTCACTGATTTGGATGATGATTTGGTTGATCTTTTTGATGGTGGTGGTGAAGAGTGAGAAGAAGAATCTGATGATGAAGAGACATGAGGAGACTCGGGGTCCTTAGGAGGTTCTGAGGTTTTCTCCTTGGGACGTGTTGGACTATCTAGAAGAAGCTTATCATAATCAGTGTCATCATCTTTTCCAGACTTAGTCGTATCATCAGTCTTTGTTTCATCACCAGAAGTCTTTTCAGTCTTTTCCTTTTCTGGTCCTTCAAAGTCATACTCAAGAGTGTCCTCCACACGCGTTTGTTGTTGTTCCAAAGTGGTGGCACCAGATCCCTTATCGGGTTGATTAACCGCATCAGGATTTGGTGTAGGTTGAACTCCACCACTTGATCCTCCGGGGCCACCCATTTGATCTTTAGCAAATTCCTTAGCAACGTGTTGGAGTCTAATGAATTTGAACTTTTTCTTGTATGATAAGTCCAGTTGCTCTTCCTCTGATTCTTCTTCCTCTTGTTTCTCAATGAGTGGAGTTTTCCCTTTGCCGTGTTCAGTTGGTGGACTGGGAGGTTTAGGTACCGTTGTAGTGTCATCTTTAGTAGTTTCAGAGTAGAAAATCTCTTCATCTGATGCAGTACCCTCCGAGTCCTCGTCAATTAGCTTTCTTTGCGGTTCAGGCTTAGGTACGGGAATAGGAACAGCTTCCTTGGAAGGAACTTTCCTCTTAAGTGGAGGATTCCTCCTAGGGAACTTCCTCTGACTCTCAGTGCTTGCAGCACTTCCCGCACTTCCACTTCTGGTTTTTCTTGTAGGCGTACCAGAAGATTTTTCATTAAGAAAGCCAACTTTGTTCTCTTCTACAGCTACCAGATACCCTTTATAAGAGTAGAGCTATTTGATTTCGTTTGAGAGAAGGTGATCCGCAATCAGACACCTTGTTTCTTAGTCGTTGACTCCTTAAATCTGACAGTTAGGGTAGGTTCAGACAACATGTCGAGATTGTCGGGTCATTGATTCTCTTGGGGATATCTGGGTTATACCCAAGTGCTCTCTGGATTAACAGTTTAGTGTATCGATGTAAGGAATCTTTGAGCCAAGCTTTTTGAGGAATGTCATCATGTCATCCCAAATCAGAGCTTCAACTTCGATGTGCTTCATGTTGATCAGAGCCCAAAAGATCTGCAGTTCCATGAGCTTGGGATGCTCATGGCCACTGTCACGACCGAAATGGATTTTGTGATGATGATATAAAGGGTTCTCCAAGGCTGAGGGATGTTCTTGAGATCCACGTGAGAATGCTTAATGATAACCCCTGAAGCTTCGTCGTACCCAATATTAATCAAAAGTTGTAGAACCGTCTCTTCAGTAGGTGCAGCGAAGAATTGATTGGTATAATGTCGGGAATGAGGAGAACAACCCTTAAGTCTGCAGGAGTGATGGTGAGTTGCTTGTGATTGGCGTCACCGTCCACATTTTGACCTTTGACCATCTGCATTGTATTCCAGAATTGTTGTATGTAGATCTCTGGAACAATGGCAGAGTTGGTGAGCATGTTCGATAGGGATGATTCTTCAGAATATCCACTGCAATGAGACAAGAAGATTCGAGCGGTGAGAGTTTCAAAGTCAACTCTGAGATTGTTCTTTCCAATCTTCATTGGATAGCCATGCGGGAAAATATCAGCAATGGTGAGAACATTTGGTGCATCCACATTCATTTGAGCGACCATATTGTGATCGAAATAACATTAGCCAAAAGAACCAACATATCGAAAGACATAATGTTAGTCAACCGAAGGTTTTATTGTCTAATTATTGAATGTGCAATGTCAATGATAGTTACGAGTCCAAAGTCACTTGTTTGTTCAATAGTCCAATGACGTCGCGATAAGTTTCGTGAGTTAATTAACTTTAAGTTTTAAAGTTTATGTTATCAATTATTTAACACAACATATTGAACGTTTAAGCTTATTAGTGACATTATTGGTTTCGTGACGTTATGATTTATTTATTTACAAGTTTGCACGCGTAACAATTCATAATGAAGGTTTGATCAAGGCTTATGCGTAGAAATGGTAGCTTATGCGTAAACAGGAGAAATATACGCGTAGATGCAAGCTTATGCGTAGGATCCTTGCTTACGCGTAAGAAATATTACGCGTAGGGAAAGGGGACCTTATACGTAAAACCTTACGCGTAAGGCTTACTCGTAAGAGTAGACCTTATGCGTAGAGGTAACTGTTTACGCATATCCTTCACAGGATACGCGTAGTCCAATTGTAGAACCTTACGGCGTACGCTACGCGTAAGATTTCTCTTACGCATAACATGCTACGCGTAAGGTGATCCTTATGCGTAGATGGTTAACAACCTTGATTCTGATTTTTTACAAGTAGCAAGCACGAAATAACATCATCATAACATCAATATTAACATTAACATTCATTCTACAACAGATCATGGCATGAAACTCATCAAACAGTTTATGCGTAAAAAGTCTTACGCGTAAACCAAAACCCTAATAGTTGAAAGATTACGCGTAAGGTTTTTAGCCATAGGATTTGCACCAAAGTTTTTCTGATAAGTCTAGGAAGCCTATAGAGTTGTTTTATCCAAGTTTTAACATCAAACAAGTCATGAATCAAAAATACCCAAACCATATGAACATAAACCCTAAATTTCAATTCTTTCATTGTTTATGTTTCTGGGCAAGTTCTGGGTTTTAATATGATCAATTCAACTTTAAAACAACCTATTACAACAATCTTTATTTCCAAAAACGTTCTCATTTGAATATACCCAAAACGACTCATGAACCCTAATTTTGAAAAACAATCAATTCGTGTTTCTGGGTGGATTTTGAGGATAAACATAGTATCATTGATGTTATTGAAACGTTTTGACATACATATTTTAACCACAAACACACACCATTGATTGTGTGTTCATACGCTTATGCGTAGAACACATAATCACTCATATCTCACGTTTTACCGTTGGATTTGCATAAAAATCAAAACCCTTGCTTGTAATTACGTTTAGATTACGAAAACACTTACAATTTGATGATCAAAAACACGGAATTGAAGCTTGAATATTAGGCGTAGGATGAGTTTGGTATGAGTAATAAATGTGAAGTGAAAGTTAGGTGGAGGTGTTTTTATTAAAATAACTTTAAGCTTTTGGCAGTTTTAGTCCCTCCACCTTTTCCATTTTCATCCAAAGCCTTTTAACTTCCATTTTGGTTACCAAACGAAGAATTCATGGAAATAACTTTGACGACACTCCCCCTCGACTTTAGAAATAAAGAAAGGTTATGAATTTTAGTCCGAGGAGTGTCATTGAACCATATATAATTACCACCATTAATAAAAAGAAACAACCGGGAAATTATAATCATGCAAGTACACAATTATTTTGAAACAGTTAAGTACATATTTTCTCCCCCTCAACACTTGATCGGAAAAATACTGAATTTTGAAAGATTAGATTGTTGACGGAAGAAATGTACTTGCCATGTTAAAAGAAATATATATAGATGAATATTTTTGTTGTTTTATCTGATTTTATATTTTTGTATTTTGTTTTTGAAAAATATTTACAAAAGAGGTTTTGGTGTTTGACTGGTTTTTAAGAATGTTTTAAGAGTTCATCCTGTTCCTCTTGAGTCAAACAGCGCATACCAATTCGGTGGACCAACTCATTAAACCTAGCGGGAGCTAAGGCTTTGGTGAGAAGATATGCCAATTGGTATTCGTACCACGAAATATAATTCAACAGTACCCTGTTCCACGTGGTCCTTGATGAAGTGATATCGAAGATCGATGTGCTTTGATTTCGAGTGTTGAACTGAGTTGCACGAGATCGCAATAGCACTCTGATTGTCGCAGTACATCGGGATTCTGTCAAATACGTAACCATAGTCTTTGAGTTGTGTTCTCATCCAAATGACTTGAGCACAATATGCCGACATGGCTACATATTCAGCTTCGGTTGAGGACAGCGATGTACAATCCTGCTTCTTCGATTGCCAAGATACCAGTTTGTCACCAAGAAATTGTAGTGCTCCCGAAGTACTTTTCCAGAGTCTAAGCATCCTGCGTGGTCAGCGTCTGAAAAAGCGATTAGTTCAAAACCAGAATCCTTCGGATACCGGATCCCCAAATTAATGGTTCCCTTGATGTATCGGAGGATTCTTTTAGCCTCCGAGAGGTGAGTTTTAGTTGGTCGCGACGATAGCGGGAGCAAAGATAAGCGGCAAAGACAATATCAGTCTGGCGGTCGTTAGATACATGAGAGACCCAATAATACTACGGTATTTGGTAGAGTCAACCAATTTCTCATGCAAATCAGCGTCCAGCTTCTTGGTATGTGCCATTGGTGTGGCATAAGTGTCACAAGAATTCATTCGAATTTGTTCAAATTTCAAGGGCATATTTGGAGTGACTCAAGAAAATACCACGGGGTGATTGATGAACTTGTAGTCCTAGAAAGAGCGTAAGTTCACCCATCATGGACATTTCAAAATGTTTCTTCATTAGTTTTGCAAAAGCGATTGAGTACTTTTATGAGTTGACCCAAAAATGATGTCATCCACATAAATTTGAACAATTAAAATATGTTCCCCGTGATATTGTATGAAAAGAGTTGGGTCGACCGAACCTTTGGTGAAATTATTGGCAATGAGGAAAGATGATAGCTTATCATACCATGCCCGGGGAGATTGTTTGAGACCATCTGAGCTTTGTTCAGTTTTAGACATGGTTCGAAGCTGCGGGATCAACGAATTCTTCGGCTGGTTGACATAAACTGTTTCTTTCAGTTGACCATTCGAAGCGTTTTGACGTCCATCGAAAGACCGTGATGTTCATATGAGCTGCGACGCCGAAATATCCGAACGACCTCAAGACGAGCAACCGGAGCAAATGATTCTTCAAAGTCAATACCCTCTTCCTGTCTATAACCCTTAGCCACCAGACGTGACTTGTTTCTTATGACATTCCCTTCAGACATCAATTTGTTTTTCCAAATCCATTTGAGACCAATGACGTAGACCCCTGTTGGTCTTTCAACCAGTTCCCATACTTCAAGACGTTTGAATTGGTTCAGTTCTTCTTGCATGGATTCAATCCAGTTGTCTTTTGTCATTGCATCCTTAATGTTTTTGGTGCCGGTGAGTGCATAAATGCAATGTTCACCGTCGTGTGAAGGACGTTGTCTCGTAACGATGGTTGATTCGGGTTGCCAATAATATTTTCCAGAGGATGGTCTTTTGTCCATCTATGTGTAGAGGGTTGATGTTGGTATACATTATGCAGATTCTGAGGATTCAAATTGCTTGTAGATGATTCGCGACATCAGTGCAGCAGTTTCATTAGCAAACGGGTTAAAGAACGCATTTGGATCAAAATCTGCAAGTGGGGGTACTTCATTGAGAACATCATCACCGGTTCGCCGTTGGATGCGGTTTGTTCAACTGTTGTTGTAGAGTCAACTGGTGGTGCTTCTTCAATTGTAGTTGTTGTAGCAGTGTATCGGTATTAGAGTATTATCGGGTTGAGCGGAAAGCGGATACACGAGCACGTTCATCAATATCGTTCTTGACAGAGGAGCAAATAGTCTTTCCATTTGTTGACGAGTAAGTTGAGGGCTTGTATCACCGGTGATGATGGGGTTTGGGGAAGTTTAAGCGGTTGTGACCGGGTTACAAGTCGTTATACTCGAAGCCATATCAGTGAGTTCATCAAAATTAGCATGAATCATTTCCATAACCTGCTTTGTTCGACGATTCCGGATCCGGTAACCTTTAGAATTCTCACAATATCCAATAAAGACTCCAATGTCAACTTTGGCTTTGAGCTTTCCAAAGTCATCACGATCATTATTCGGATAGCAAAGAGATCCAAAGACATGAAAGTGTTTGAGATTCGGTTTACGGTTGTGGAGAAGCTCAAATGGTGTTTTGTTGTGGCTTTTAGTGATCATTGAGCGGTTCTGAGTGTAGCATGCAGGGAGAGCTTGCCCACAAGTAATCGGAAGTTTAGCATTGATTAACATCGTTCTGGCAGCTTCCACTAACGTTCGGTTTCGTCTTTCAACAACTCCGTTTTGTTCGGTGTCGGGCAATAGATGTTTGATGCTCAATTCCCACTTTCTCATAATATTCTCGAAGAGTTTGATTCACAAATTCAGTTCCTTTGTCTGTTCGAATTTGTCTAACGGTGTTCCTGAGCTGAATTTGAATTTTCGTGAGAAAGGTGATGATCATCTGTGGAGCTTGATCTTTACTTCGAAGAAAATAAACCCAAGTCCATCTTGAGTAGTCATCAACAATTACCAAAATGTAGCGTTTGCCATTTATCATCTGCACGCGCATCGGGCCACACAAATCCATGTGAAGAAGATGAAGCACATGCTGAGAGTTGTGTTCCACCTTTGAAGGAAAATGAGCACGAGTGCTTTTCCCTTGTTCACAAGCCGAGCATAGGTGATCTTTAGAATACCTGAATCTCGGGAGACCTTCAACAAGTTTGTGTCGAGCAAGGTTGGTGATGGTTTGAAAGTTTAGATGTGAGAGACGACTGTGCCATAGCCAAGATTTTGTAGATGTAGCCTTTGAGAGTAAGCACATGGGAGATGAAGCGATCATGTCTTGCATGGAGATAGTGTAGAGACTGGATGGCGTTGGCGGACATAAGATCATTTCCTTGAAGATCACGAATGAAACAAGTTTTCTCCCTGAAAGCTACTTCCAAGTCTCCATCACAAAATTGACCAACTGAGAATAGATTGTGACCAAGGCCTTCCACATAATAAACCCCGCTAATTTCGATGTTGCCATTAATGTAATCTCCGTAGCCCATGATAGCTGCGAAGTGATCATTTCCGAATCGACAGTGCCAATGAACTTTGAAACAAAGTTTGATAACAGTTTAAGGTTGGCTGTCATGTGTCGGGAACATCCGCTATCAACAATCCAGAGGATGATCTGTATCATCTGCATTAGACACAGACGACACAGATGGAATAGAAGTAGATGTGGAACCCGAAGTGTTAGAGGGTTCCTCGGCAGTTATAGTTGAAATACACACATCAATGATTTTATGCATCCATTTAAATCCTAGTGTATTATGTAACCATTTCTGCCATCTCCAACTAGTCTTAGCTTTAGTATTAGTGAATGTGCTAGGTGGTACTACATTCCTTGGAGGTGAAACTGGAGCTACAGGGACAGCAATGTGTTTTCTAGAATCTAAAGAGGGCGGTTTACCAAGCACATACTTAGAAAGATTAGTGGGCCTAGAGGTATTCCGATTCTTAGGATTCCGTAACGAGAGATGATAGCTTTAGCAACACATTTGTCATGACAATCAGAATTCATACTTTTACGACAAATAACACAAGGTGCATCGGACTGAATATCAAAAGTACTTAAAGGTTTAGCATTTGTTACATCACTATTCCTATTACATTTTCCGATAATATTTATAGTGGAAGCAACATGAGTCTTATTCATAGTCCTAGGGTGTTCTTCTACTTCAGCATTCTTTATTGTTCTTTTCTTAGGTCGCAACTTCCTATTCTTCCTTGTATTGCTCCTAGGCTGTGAAGTGCGGACGTTTGGAAAAGAGGCAACTATTCCTGTTTCAGTAGAAGGAAGCACGTTAGCAACTTGTGATTTGGCGGTAGGGATTCTAGGTTCACGATTACTAAGTGTTACTCGTGCTATTCTCTTAATCACAGTAGGCGGAAGTTGTTCATACTTTCCAAACATTTCCCTTAACTTAGTGATAGTGTGCACCAAATCTTGATTTTCGAATGAAGATTTCGGCAAAATTCATGACTTCTTTAGTGTGTGCAAGATAATGATCAAGTTCATTTGATGCTTCATCACGAGTCTTTTTGAGTAAATCAAATATGACACCATATTCCTTTTTAACTTTTTCAAGTTCTTGTTCATATTTTGAGATTTGACACTTAAAAGACACGTTTTGATCATCTAGTTGCTCAATTTTAGGATCAGAAGATTTTGCACGCAACTAGGCGATTTTGTGTTGAAAAACAAGTTGTTGATCGTGAATATCTTTTTGACACCAATTAAGACGGCGTATTGCATTTGAAAGTTCGTTTGACAATCGTTTATTTTCAACTGTTAAAGACTCGATATGATGCATCATATCAGTATTCACAACATTATCAACAGAATCATAATCAGCAGAGATATCATCAGACGCATATGGCAAAGAATGTAATAACACAGCATTATGAATATCAGCACAGATAACATCTTCCAAGAGTCGATCAACATCTTTTCTCAACAGTTTCTTTTTACGTTTAGTGTTTGAAATCGATGTTTCTGTTTTCTCGAAAATTGTTTTCATGAGACCAAGTTCCTTATGAAAATCCTTTTCCCAATATAGTGCACAATTTTTCAAATTTTTGACATGGGGTAAAATTCTTTTCTGAAGAATATCTCTATGTTCTCGCACCATTGGCGAGGTAAAATGTTGAACTTTTATTTCATAATGAAATTCAATCTCACGTTCCAAAATTTTGAGGTCAGATAAGAAAGTGTCAAAGTATTTGATAACACGACAACTTTCGGCATTAGTTTTTACTTCACTAAGTGAAGGTAAAGGACCATTAATTTGTGCACCATTTAGTTGAGGACTGACTTGGCTGGTGTGATAACCAAAGGTGTGTTTGAAGTATCTTGTTGTGTGACAAAAGTTACGGCTTTCAAATAGTTAAATGGTTTATTATAAACGACATTTTCCATTTTGACCGACTCTCGTCATCTGCATCTAATTCCTCCATGCGATTATATTCAACAACTGTCATAATTGAATCATCAATTCTATGTTCTCTGTAAACTTCGATTTGGTTTGAATGCTCTGTGTGAAAACTTAGGTTTATAATCGGCAAGATTCGGTCCATATCCATTTGGATTTGGTTTGAAAGAAAACTTTTGAATCGTTGTGATTGATTCACCATGTTTATAAACAACATTTTTAAACTCTTTGATTTTGTTTTGTAAGTCGACAATTTCCTCAAGATAGTCATCTATTCGTTTCGTTTAATGCTTTTTGTACTCAGAGAACTGTTTTTGACAAGTTAACAACTCAGCCTTGGCTTTTTGAGTTTCCAAAGTAAGAGCGTTAAGTTGTTGTTTATGTTCATGTTTCATTTCTTCTATTTGAGACAACAAAGCATTCTTCGAAGCGGCTAGATCACAAATCTGTCGTTCCAAATATTTTTCATTTTGGTGTGATTTGGCAAAAGCGGCTTCAAAACCTTTTTCACGATTTTCTTGAGTTTTGAAGAAGTTGAGTTGTCGAATTAAGCATTCATTATCCCTGGTTAACAGTGCATTTTCTCTTTTAATTTCGTGCAAATTTCCAAACGAGAATGTTGGTCTTTAATTAAGGTCAAGAACTCGGTTTCTCTGGAGACAAAAGCTCATTTTGTTCAACGTAAGTCTCAACATGATCATTATTTAGATCCTCAAATATAACCACGGAGTCAACTTGATTATCAATATTAACCATAAGGTCATTTTGATCATCAAATATAACTACGGGATCTATTTGATAATCATCGGAATGAGATGTGGAAGACTCATGTTGAACACTCTGATCCGTGTCAGATAGAGAAAGTGGCGGAGATATCAAATCATTGATGATAATTGTTTGTTCAGTACACGAGACAAGCCGTCGTGTCATACACTGGGCCTGTGTCACTCATGTGTAGAGCTTGCATTTGTGCCATCAACATCACTGCTGCATTAGCCTGCAAGTCCTCCATATCATCATCAGAATCTGCATCTACCATAAAGCTCTGTTCCTTGTTGGTAAGAATTCCACCAGCTTCATCCTTAAGAGCTAAGAGCAAAGCCTCTTTGAAATAAGCACTGCCTCTTGTCCTTGGTTTAGGGCATGAATTAGCCAGATGACCCTTCTCATTACAGTTATAGCATCAAAGACCATTAACCCCATTCTGAGCATTCCCCTGTTCAACCACTTGAGCCCTTTGTTGCTGCAGAGCACCCATATTATTCCTTCCCATAGCATTAAACCCTTGACCACCTCCCATCTGACGACCATAACCATGATTTTGAACTTCAACGCGTCCATTGTTCACAATAGCCTGATTTCTTGTATTAGATGAGGAACGAATGCGATTGTTGGATTTGTTTGTATAACGGCCAAATGCTTTAGCAATCATAACAAATCCTTGTTGCAATTCATCGAAGGCATTGGAGTCCTCATCAGCTTCACTGTAAAGAGCTTGAGCAGTGTTGTTGTTGTATGGAACCAATTTATTTTGTTGAGATTGTAGCTGTGACGGATCAGAAGGTTTGATGTTGCAGTTGTTTGAGGAGAGGGTTGAGGAGCTTGTTGAGGAGGAATGTTTGTTTGAGCCCACAAAGCAAGTTGTTGATTGTCCGGAAGTGATGGTGAAACAGTTTGACCACGGAGAATCCTTTCCTTATCAACTTCTTTTTGATGAGGCTTCAGATAGTCGTACAACAATCCGTAGGTAGCATGATGCATATCTTTAGCTTGACGGAGAAAAATAACATACTTCTCCCATTCCGGACCAAGACTACTTAGGAACTTTGTGTTAAAAGCAATTTGTGGCATGATGATATTGTGTTTGTCCAAATCATTAATGATGTCTGAAAAGCGATGATGATAAGATTCTAATGACTCTCCTGGTTCAATCATGAAGTGTTCATAAGCCAAGTAGATTTTGGATTCCATGTCTTCCTGATTAAGTGTTGTGCCTTGTATAAGAAGATGAATCTGTTCCCACATTGCTTTTGCAGTCTTTTGAGCATCAACACTTCGAAGGATTGGGTTGGGTAATCCTAAAAGGATGTATTGCATTGCAAGTTCGTCGGCTTCAAAGTGTAGAAGTTGATCACCCGTGAGTTCTGCAACAGTTGCAATGTTGGTGACATCATCTCGTGGTGGAACAGCAGTAGGATCTCCGGGTGTAATGATAGTAGGCATCTGAAATGGACCTTCCATAATGACCTTCTTTAAAAACTTTCCATGTGGCTTCTTTAGATCACAAAACCTAAAGAACCGAATCACCCATTGATCATAATTACCGGGAGTGAGCATTGGAGGTCTATCAACTGAGCCAGCTTCATGAATTGATTATTGGCTACACAAGGCTTCACACATCTTGCCAAACCATGCTGGTTCCTTCATAGTATTCCTGGATGGATGTTGATTGTAGAAGTTTGTGTAAGGTTGTACTTGAAGACTAGGTGGTGGTTGAATCATTTGAGGTTGTGGAATTGCTGCAAGTAGTGGAGTATGTTGTTGATAAACTGCTTGTTGTTGATTTCATTGTTGATGTTGGGGACTTAGTTGTTGTTGATTATAAGTGTAAGGAAAATAGTTAGAGTATGGTTGTTGTGACATGTTGAAAACTTGTGTTGTTAAATGGATCTTTGTAGTCGAATGAACCTTTGTTGATGAAGTATCCTTAGGCGTAGAAATCACAATAGCCAAGTAGCACTTATGCGTAAAAACACCAAAGTTACGCGTAACAGCAAGAGTTACGCGTAGGTTTAGCTTACGCGTAAGAAAGGAACAAACTCTAAATTTATGCGTAAAACAAGAAGTTAGACGTAGAAAACTTAGGCGTAGGATTACCTTATGCGTAAGACTAAGCTTAGGCGTAAGATAAATCCTATGCGTAGGATTTTCTACGCGTAAGCTTTATGCTTATGCGTAATTTTAAGGTTTTGCCCAAATGATCTTTTACACTATCACAATGCAAAAGATATCCAAACTCGACGTGTTTTCAGGCTTATCCAAGCAAGAAACCACGGAGTAAACCACGAAACTGAAGATCAAACCAAGGAACAAGTTACGCGTAAGTTTAGGGTTTTACTTACGCGTAGGATTTAGCCAAAAATGATTTCGAGCCACTGATGTTTCCAAACCAGGTTTTGTGATGAAATAGCTTCAATATCACCAAAATAACACAAAAGTGTGAAACTTGATGATCCAAAGCTTCAAAAACAGTTATGCGTAGAAGAATAACCACGTATAAAACCAAGCTTAAAAACCAAGATCTACGCATAAAGGTTGAAACTTTATGCCAAAAACAGTTATTTTAACACCTTAAAACATTGAAAGTACAAGAATCTTGGATTAAAAAGTGTAAAAAATACGTTTTTAAGCGAACAAAAGTATCACCAACGAACCGTATGTTTACGCGTAGGACCAAAACCCACTTCAAAACAATACCGATTCACCCAACTATTTGGCGATTGATACCACTGTTAGGTTCCCAAATATGCAACACAAGTAACAATAGAAGAAATAGAGAGGAGAAGAGATCGGATGAACAATAAATCAAACACACACACACGATATACTAAGGATGGTTATGCATAGGAGTATGTGAAAGAGATAAATTGAACAACCAACCCTCAAGTGAGGGTTATTACAAGGTATTTATAGGATAGAAGCTATGACAACACTCCTAGTTCCCTTCCTTTTCCTTATTGGACTAGGCCTAGGCTTATGGGCCTTCTACATAAGCCTAAGGCTAATTACTAACATAAAGGCCATATTAAGCTAACTATTACATATGAATTACTAACACTTGAATTAAGGTTTAGGAGTGATTCCAACAAGTTCCGCCCTAACTATGTTACGGAGTAACCCCTAAACTTAGTTCCGCCCTAACTATGTTACGGGGTAACTCTTAAAAGAGTTACGCCCTAACTATGTTACGGAGTAACTCTTAAAATAGTTACGCCCTAACTAGTTACGGCGTAACTTTTACTTAAAGTTACGCGGTAACCATGTCGGGGCCTATAAATACAGCCCTAAATCTGCATTTTTTAGTATCTCTCTTCACCCCTCTCCCAGGGGTCGATTAGGGCACCATTTCAGGGTATTTTCCATCAGAAGCGTTTTGAAAGAAGAATTCACTCGCAATCATCATCATTATTAGCTCTACATCAAGTAATTTATATCAAACATTATGTTCAATTCAATTTATGATTTATTCATTTTTGTTGGTATGATTTACTATATATTTGGCTAAGCACCCAGTCTTGGCCTTGTTATGATTCCTTAATTGTTTTGTTTTCGTTTACTTTGCTTCCGTACAATTATTTCTAAGTGTATGCATGCATAGTTCTTTGGTAGTCACCCCTGGTTCGGTAGTTTTGAATGGCGGTAGAGGCCAATTTCCTAGGAGATATGACCAACTGACCCTAGGTGAGCGGACTGAGACGGGAAGGGTAAGATATGACCAACTGGCGACCCTTTCTACTTGTGCAATTTGACCAACTGATCACCTATCGTTTGGATGAACTTAAGAACTGGGGGTGTAGTGTCTAAGTTCCTAACGACCCGACACTCACTATTTAGAATCTAGCATGTAGCGGTACTTAATGACTTCGCTTAGGGGACCAGGAACAACATGACTTATGACGGTGCACTGATTTCTCTGTGGTGGCATCTTTGCTGATAGGTTAGGGCGAATTGACCAAATGCTGTCCTCTCGACTTTGACCCCACCTGAAGTAATTGGAAGTAAGTAGACGTAGACATAACTAGCTAGGAGGATTAACTAGGTTAGCACCACTCTCCTTCATTGATCACATCTCTTGCCTTTATCTGCTTTCTTGTCTTATTAGTTAATTTATTATTTCTATCAAAACCATCTTAAAATCGTGACATAGACTTAAGTTAATTTCCGATCCTCGTAGCTCTTGGGACGACCTCGGTTTTACCGAATACTACACTACACATGACCGGGTACACTGCCCGTTAGTGCATTAGGGTAGACCATAGGTATAACGAGTAATTATAAATATTAAAACCTGGTCAGTAAAACCTGCATCAGTCTACTTACTTCCAATTACTTCAGGTGGGGTCAAAGTCTAGAGGACAGCATTTGGTCAATTCGCCCTAACCTATCAGCAAATATGCCACCACGGGAGAAGTCATGTTTCCCCTCATAAGTCATGTTGTTCCTGGTCCCCTAAGCCAAGTCATTAAGTACCGCTACATGCTAGATTTAAAATAGTGAGTGCCATGGCGTTAGCAACTTAAACACTCACCCCCTAATTCTTAAGTTCATCCAAACGGTAGGTGATCAGTTGGTCAAATCGCACAAGTAGAAAGGGTCGTCAGTTGGTCATATCTTACCCTTCCCGTCTCAGTCCGCTCACCTAGGGTCAGTTGGTCATATCTCCTAGGCAATTGGCCTCTACCGCCATTCAAAACTACCGAAACAAGGGTAGCTACTAATAAACTAAGCATGCATACACTTAGAAATAATTATACGGAAGTAATATAAACGCAAAAAAAACAATTAAGGAATCATAACTAGGCCAGCACCAAGAGGTGCTTAGCCGCTCATATTAATCATACAAACCAATTCAATATTCAAAGGTACAAAATACATGAATTGAAAGTAAAGAAAATATAAAATGCTAATGCTTATCGTAGGGGGGTGGTTTCTCCCTTGGAGACAGCTCTGTATGCTCCTCTAGACCTGCCTTGAGCTTTTTCCTACGTTCTCTGGTTGTTGTGTGTGGAATGGGATGATTATAAATGCTAGAATTTGTGGGGTATTTATAGGCCAGATCTGGGTTATGGCGTAACTATAACAAGAGTTACGCCATAACCTTCAATTCCTTCGTATTTTGCACTAGATCTGCTAGTTATGGCATAACCTTATAAGTGGTTATGCCGTAGTCTTCAATAAACTTGGTTACGCCGTAGTTAATGGAATAGTTACGGAGTAGTTATCAGCGGCGTGGAACCTCATTTGACCTAATAGAGTTACGTCATAGCCTTTGGGGAGAGTTATGCCGTAACCTTCTGATGAGTTGGTTTTCTGAGTCACGCAATAGTTACGGCGTAATGTGAGAGAAGATTTACGCCGTAACGTCTTCAAAATCAGCATACTATGATAAATCTTTAGACAATTCTCCAATTCCGCGTCTCTTTAGCTCCAATGCTCGTAATTTACCTGAAAGTGGAAAACAATGGAAAACAAGCGTAAATCCATATAAATGATATAAATTACAAGCATTATCAGGGGAAATTGACACTTAATATTTAGGACAATTTGATGTTATCAAGTTGTCGTGATGCGTAAGCAATCACTTTGTTCCTTTGCATGAGAACAGCGCCTAAACCCATGTGTGAAGCATCATAATATACTACAAAATCTTTGACTCCTTCAGGTAGTGCTAAGATAGGTGCTTCGCAAAGCTTGTTCTTTAAGAGTTGAAAAGCTGATTCTTGATCGTCTCCCCATTCGAATTTCTTTGTTTTCTGGGTTAACTCGGTCAATGATTTGGCTATCTTCGAAAAACCTTCGATGAATCTTCGATAATAACCAGCAAGTCCTAAGAATTGACGAATTTCAGTGGGGTTGGTGGGTACTGGCCAATTCTTTACTGATTCAATCTTTGCGGGATCCACGTGGATTCCTTTACTGTTGATCACATGACCAAGAAATTGGACTGTCTCAATCCAAAAATGACATTTGGAAAACTTTGCGTACAATTCTTCATCTTTGAGTAATTTCAGAACAGTTCTCAGATGTTCTGCATGTTCTTCTTTATCACGAGAGTAGATAAGAATATCTTCGATGAACACAATGACGAATTTATCTAGATATGGTTTGCAGACTCTATTCATGAGGTCCATGAATACAGCAGGTGCATTAGTTAAATCAAATGGCATTACTTGTAATTCATAATGGCCATATCGAGTTCTAAATGCGGTCTTGGGTATATCTTCTTCTTTTACCCGTAACTGATGATATCCAGATCTTAAATCAATCTTCGAGTACACACTCGAGCCTTGTAACTGATCAAACATATCATCGATTCTTGGTAAGGGATAGCGGTTCTTGATCGTGAGCTTGTTTAATTCTCTATAATCGATACACATCCAAAATGATCCATCTTTCTTCTTAACAAATAGAATCGGTGCTCCCGAAGGTGAGGAACTTGGTCTAATGAATCCCTTTTCAGATAGCTCTTCTAGTTGTTTGGATAATTCTTGCATTTCTGAGGGCGCTAAACGGTATGGTGCTCATGCTACAGGAGTAGCTCCAGGGATAAGATCGATTTGAAATTCGACTTGTCGAGCAGGTGGGAGTCCAGGCAAATCTTCTGGAAATGCCTCAGGAAATTCTTTGACTACAGGTACCTCCTTTAGTCGTTTCTCTTCCGACTTCTTTTCCGTTACTTGAGCTAAGAAGGCATAACATCCTTTTTCCATGTACCTTATTGATTTCGCAAAAGATATGATACTTAAGTACTTTCTACTTTGATCTCCTTGGATGACTAAGGTTTCACCGTTGATCGGGATATGAACGGTTTTCTCGTCACAAACAATCCTAGCACGGTGTTTGGACAACCAATCCATGCCAATTACGACATCGAAACTTCCAAGTTTGATTGACAAAAGATCTATGAGGAACGAGTGGTCTTGTAACAGAATAGGGCAATTACGGATTACGGTGTTGGTTCCTATTATATTTCCATCGGCAAGCTCTATCTCATAAGTTGTATCTAAAGCGATTGGGGATATTTCTAGTAATGGTTCAAAAGTAGTAGATACAAAACTCTTATCGGCTCCGGAGTCAAACAAGATTTTTGCAGAATGATTGTTAAGAGAATACGTACCCGTCACAATGTCAGGGTTCAACGACACATCTCCATCTCCTAGCACGTACGCTCTTGCACGCGCATTGTTGGTTTAAGCTGCATTCAACATTGGGCATTGGCTCTTGGAATGACCCTTTTCTCCACATCCATAATAGTTCATGTTTGCCACAGTGTTGCCCCCTCCAGGGTTTTGGCAATGCTTACCTTGATGACCTACCTTTTTGCACTTATCACACTTCATAGTACAAGGTCCAGAATGGTGCATCAAACATCTGTTACACTGGGATGTGGTCCTGCGTACCCTTTTCCAGCAGTTGGTGCAGCATAAGCCCTTGCGGCTTCTTGCCTTCGGTTTTGCCAATTGTGATGATGGTTTCTGTTGCGGTGATACTGGTTGTTGTTCCGATTGTTGTTGTTGGATTGTTGTTGGTTGGAATTTGAGCTTTTCCGATCATCAAGCTTTCTTTTGTTGTCACTTGAGCCTTGTACATTTTCAAGCTTCAATATCGGTTCCATAAGGCGGTGAGATACAGTGAAAAACTTCTTCAACAATCTTTGGATTCGAAGCAATGACATCTCCTTCGATGCTTCGTGGTAAACCCCCGATCAAAGCTTCCAAAAGCTTTTCATTGGTGGGAAACAGATGAGGACATAGAGCTCTCATCTCATAGAATCTCTTGAAGTAAGTTTTGAGATCATTACCTTTAGCAGCCAGGTGGTAATACTCATCTTCGAGCTTCTTGATCTCAGTTCTCAGGCAATACTATTTCATCAACAGTTGTTTCAGATCGGACCATGAAATCTTACAAGCTTCTTCTATTCCAATTGGTTGAGCATGGGCTTTCCACCAAGATAACGCATCTTCTAACAAAGTTCCAGTTGCAAACTTGACTTTTCAATCATCTGTGTAGTCACTTAGCAGAAATACAGTCTCGGTTCTCTCAAACCAATGAAGTAAACCAATAGCACCTTCAGTGCCCTTGAAGAATGTCGGCTTGCAGTTCATGAACTCTTTGTAAATACACTTGCGAGTTACAGTGGACTCACTTTGATTTTTTGGAGTATTAGTTGCATTTTTGAGTTTGCCATTTCAACAAGACGTGCAGCTTCTGTGGCACGATTCTCTTCAGCAAGATGAGCAGCTTCAACCTCACGTGCTGCTTGGGCAACACGCTCAGCTTCAGCCTCTCGAGTGATTTCCGCTTCTCGGGCAATCTCAGCTTCTCTTGCAACTTTAGCTTCTCTTGCAATCTCAGCCTCTCTTGCAGCAGCTTCGGCTTTACGTGCCTCTTGGGCAATTTGTTCAAACGCGTCAGCGTTCGGCTCTTGCGGTGTCGGCATGCTGTGCTATAGCAGCGCTAACGCTTTCAGCGACCAATTTTTGAACAGCTGCAGGTGTGATGGTGGATGAGGTAGCTTTCTTCTTGACCATTTTTCTAAAATTTCCAAGAAATAAACACCAAGATTAAGAAATCATCGATCGATATTAAAAGTGATTACACATTATAAATATCATAATAGCCAAGATCACCACTTTAAATCAATGATATGATATCATTATGAATGACAACAAGTGCATCATGATTTTTCTCAACAACTTATAACATATATGTAAAGACATAAGGATCGGTTCGGCATACATTACCGATGAATAATATCACAACACAAGAATATAAGAAATACAACCATAGGATACATAGAATACATCATTACATAGTATTGTTCACAACCATAGGTTACAACATCATTATTCTTGTTCCAAAGTTACAAACCAAAAAGATACAAGCCTTAATGCCTCATATGGCGGCTTTATGATACATACAAAGACACAGATGACTAGAATCTACGCATCTCCCGATGCGTCATCATGACGACGGCGAATCTCCTCAACCATGGCTGTCAAATCTCGGATCTGCTGCTCACATGCTCGATCTCTCGCCTTGAGGTCATCAATCCTCTCCTCTAGGATAGCAGTGTGAGCATGAGCGGATGTAAGCTCGTGATGCAAGACTCTCTCTCGTCCTAAAGCAGTGTCTCTCAAAGTACTAGCATCTC
Source organism: Chrysanthemum makinoi (assembly GCA_910596185.1). Taxonomy (NCBI): domain Eukaryota; kingdom Viridiplantae; phylum Streptophyta; class Magnoliopsida; order Asterales; family Asteraceae; genus Chrysanthemum; species Chrysanthemum makinoi. Next base: position 103,971,155 of record OU343217.1, read on the forward strand.
GAACTGTAGTCTCCAACCTCTGAGTTAATCGGTTCATGGCATCTCTTGCTTCCACAATCTGAGTACTCATCATATCGAACACAATATCAATGGAGTAGCGACCTATCACGAGGTTTTCGACCTCGTCCTCCAAGCTCTCTATCCTAACCAGTGGAATCTCATCATAATGTGGCAGGAGCTCACTCAACTGGTCTTCGTGCCTGACGAGTCTCGTAGCCAACAGAGGAATGGTGTGGTGTACAGGCTCACCGGTAACAGGCAGAACTGGAGCTGCTGTAGTAGTTGAGCTCTCTCCAAGCTCGAATGAACTAGGTGCTCCCTCCTCTTCTCTCCAACGACGAAGTAAAGGTATCAAGAATGACCATCGCCTAGCACCGGATTTCTTCCTTGGTCCGGTCTCATTATCTACTTGAGTAGGCATGTCAGGATCAGATAGTAATGGTGGATAACACTTGATGCAAAGCGGTAAAAGTGGCTCACTAAAAGTGTCCAATGGAGGTGATGCTGCAGGTAGTGATGAAACAGGAACAGTAGTGGTCTGATGGTAGAACACAATAGGTGGCAGTGGTGGTGAAGTAGCAGTAGGTAAAACAGCAGGTGAAACTGGTGATGACTGAGCAGGTGGTGACTGAGCTGATGGTGACTAAGCTGGTGGTATCACACGAGTCATAGTGATGGATCGCACACGCTTCCTAGCGGTGTGTTTGAAGGTCTTACCTTTAGGATGCAGTCTATAAGGTACTCCAAACGGCTCAGGCTCATAAGGCTTAAGAACACGGATCCTACGTCGGCGACGACGGATCGCTAGGGAAGATGATCCAGAAGAGTCTGATGAAGCAGAGTCGGTGCTCTCGGATGACTTGGATGATCCATCATCCACATTGACATCTGAAGCAGGTAACCATTGTTGCGACTCATAGTACTGATCTAGGGTCATAGAAGCAAAAGCATTATGCTCTTGAGAATGAGCAATCATAGCTGGAGCAGTAGGAGTTCGGGCAACTTCACCTTCCTCAAAAGGTTCAGTCTCATCTGAAATAGTAGCTGGTATGACTGGACTGGGATGAGCTGGCATATTGACAGTCGTAGAGGACATAGTATCTTCCATCTCAGTGTCTGAGGACAGAACAACCGGGTGGGATGCAGACATGGTACTGTAACAACCCATAAATTAATGTACGTAAAATGCCAAATAATATATTTAACAAGATTTTAGTTAGCTACACATATTTTCCAAGCAAATATCCATGCCTAACTAAAATGAATGCAATTTACTTATGATCTAGTGATGCATCAATCCTAATGCATAGAGCGTTCACGGAAGGGCGTAAGGCAGTGGTGTAAAATAGTCATGTTTTAAAAGTGCGGTTATAGTCCAAAATGTTCTTGAAAAACTCTTTGGTTCTCTATAACCTTGGCTCTGATGCCAATCTGTAACACCCTCGAAAATCTTAATGACAGCGGAAGACTAATTTGGGTGTTACTTGAATGGAGATCATAGTCAATAATTATAGAAAATGACTCGAAAGAGACGTTTTATTAAAATAGTTATCATTCATCGAAAACTCATAGTTTGTTACAAAGTGTTGTAAATAGATCAAGTGTTTTACCCAAAAGAAAGATCATGAGTTTGAAAGAAATGACAACTTTTATGTTTTACGCCACCAGATAAGCCTTGCCATGCCCCGTTTCGCTCCTTGGTCATAATCTTCACTGATTACCTGAGATAACATGCTTAAAAAGGTCAACAAAAATGTTGAGTGAAATCCATAGGTTTAAAATAAGTTGAACACAAGTATAAGATCATGATCATTGTAAACTAACAATATCATAAGAAAAATCACAGATTATTATGCGCTAAAATCATGAAACCAAAACTCAATGCATACGAATTACCATTAATGTACGTAAGTATGCCACAAAGGAGGTAATGGCCAATTACCTAAAGAAATTCAATATGGTGCGCCCCGGTTATTTCTCTATAACCGAAACGGGGTTCGTAAATCCCCATAGTACTATTCATGATATCTACGTTCACTCGCGGTGACTAATGGTTCATGATCAGGGGAATTATGGCTTATTACTTAGGCAGTACGAATAATCAAGAAGATGGAGCATTTATGAAAAACCTTGTGTTCTAGTTTAGAGCATGTATCTCCCTCGCGGGGTTTGCAAAAATAAAGTAAAAGCGAGGCTATGAACTCACCTTGATGATAGTGAACACGCACAAATAGATCAAGCACAATGTAGCGGAGGTTCCAACCCGAAACCTAAAATAATGAGATAGCGAGTCTCAGTAAATGAGCATTTTGGTTCGCGACCAAAATAGTAGAGCATTGAATATTCTTATTCAATAGATCATTGGATTGTTCAATCCAATAGTGTGCGTGCATGCTTAACGTTTTAAGTTAATTTTACGTGCTACATTGCCTTAATTAATGATCCTCACTTACGCATAAGTGAAATGTTTTCCCCCATTGTGATCTTAATAGATTTGTTGAGTATTTTAACGTGTTTAGATTCCCCGTGTGTTTTATCGGATTTTATATATATAATTATAATCTTATAGATATATATATATATATATATATATATATATATATATATATATATATATATATATATATATATATATATATATATATATATATATATATATATATATATATACGTAATACATTTAACGTTATCCGAAAATAAAATACTCATATGATCAAAGTACGCGTTTTTACGAAGTTATGATGGGTTTATAAGTTTTTCTAAACTTTTCCTGAATTTATACTTTTTACCCTCAAGTTATAAAAAGTATGAGTTTAGTCCTTCAACTTTGACAAAATGACAATTTTCACCCGAAATATACTTTATAGTAAAACTTTCAGAAATGACACTTTCAACCCTTGGTAAAACTGAATTTACAAAAACAGCCCCTTTAGTTAGCTTTATACACTTAAAACCTTTACTTTTCACACTTGTCACATTTAACCCAAAAGTTTAATAATACAAGTTTGAGTAAATTACATATTCGGCCCTTGGAGTTTCCATGCACACGTGCATATTACCCTTGTACTTTCGAAATTGATATTTCTAGTCCCTAGACTTTCGTAATGTACTTATCTTATACATTTTCTTCCCTTTAACATTTGAAAAACTTCCATTTTTGACCCTAAGCTCCACGTATTTGCAAGTTACATCAGAAAATCATTTTTTTAAAACGAAACTTTTGCAAAAATGTTCTCAGCTTATTTTTAGTTCACAATTAGTGCTTATTGGCTTATTTTTAATCTATTGGGCCGGATTGGACTCGACTTAGACTTGTCGTGGGCTTATTGGGCTCGATAACTGGGCTTCAGGCCCATTAGTGTTTTACGTGTGTTTTATGGTATACGAGAGGTGAGGAGGCTTCAAATGGGTTTTACAAACGTTCATCAATGTTGTGAGTGTTGTGTGACGCGTTTATGAGACACTCTACACGAGTGTAGATGTTGTGGTCAACAAGGTTCATGCTATTTTCGTTTTATAAATTTGTGTATATGGTGCATTCAATATGATTAACGTGTGACATATATAATCAAGGAAATGGGTATTGAGAAAACTTACTACACTCACTAGGAGTTGTGAGGACTTGTGAGACGAGTTGAGCGAGGATAATAAGCTTGATAACCCCTTGTTCTCCTTATAACTAGGTCGAATCAACATTTACCCAAAGTCTTCCTAGCTCTTGCAATGTTTTCTTTTCCTTGTTCGACTTCCACAGTGGACGATTTTGTTTAGAAGTGAAAGTGTTTGAGTGGAGTTGTGAGTGATAAGATGAATGGTATGTATGTTTGTCGTGTTTTTTTAAAAGGAAGTAAGCATGGTTCTTAATATTTCTTTAATCTTAGGTTTCTTGGTCTTAGGCAACAATAGACATGTGTCCATTGAATTTGGTCATGTTTGTGGAATGTTGCTAGACGTGGGATTTGAGTTCTAAGCATGCCATGGCTTGTCAAGTCATTAGAAACATAATATCCAATGAGTCTTGGGGTCAAAGCTAGGCAAAGTGGGCTTAGGTTATTAAACTAACATTTGTAGGGTGGCTAAGTATGGTGGGTTGTCTCCTTTGTTCATTCTCACACGACACAACATGAGACCAAAATTTTGCTCGAATTGTTTTTAGTTTGGTTACCCTTGGCTAGTTTGGTTTCATTTCTTGTTCGGTTACAAAAGAAAGGAACACAAAACATTTTAACCTCAATCTCCTAATACATATACATGGGCTCAGTGACGTGAATGAGGCCCAAAGCAAAACTATGGGTGGGTTGGGCTCTTTGTTTATTCGGGTACCAAGGTTAGGCCCGAAATGGTTTTCAAGGGAGTTGGGCTTAGGTTAGCTAGCGAGGCCCAAATAAAAGTAGTGTGAGTTTGGTTCGGTGGTATACAAGGCCCATTAACTTGGGTCGTGAAGTGGTAAAAGTCCGATGAGTTCCGAGGCCCAATACAAATTTTAATTTATTTTTATTATAATTAAATGCGTATTTTTACAAATTTTCACGTATTCGTTACATATTTTAAGGTTATCAAGATCGTGGGGAATTTTATTTTGATCACAACGGTATATTTATGAATGCTCAAGCTGCGTTGATCATGCATATGCCCAATGATATGCAAATGTGACGTTTAGAAAATTTCATGATGAAATAGATCGTGTTTAATATCTGATTAAAGCGTTAATTACATTCAAATTTTCCGGGAGCTTACATACCAGATGTAGGTTGTAGTAATTTACTTCGAAACACAAGCCTCGGACAGTCAACCGTTTGAGGTTAGTTCACTATTAGTTTTTTCTGTATTGTAAATACTATGGTCCATCTATATCTTTGTAAATATTATTGTTAAATCTGTTCTATACTTGATCTGCTCATGACCCAAATACAGATTGCTTACAAGGCAAGTTTGCTTACTTTAAAATATTTCAAACTTTTCTATTTACCTTTTCATACAACTGATGTTTACATCTATAGGCAAATGGCGATGAGCACAAATACTGGTTCACTCTTAAAAGATGCTGACAAAATGATAGCTCTACAATGAGAAACGTGTTATTTTGCAGATCTTAAATCAACCGAAACCAATCAGGCAATTGAAGTCATAATGTATCAAAAATGGACAGCTATGCGAGGTCTGAGTCTTACTCTGACAGTTTTTTGTTGCATCACGTCCCTATGAAATGAGTCGCAAAGTCAGGTGTGGGCCAAATAAGAACCTATATACGAGTCAATGTTTGACTTTAAAGTGTCGGAAATTTTACTTTTTAATGCTGATAATATTGTATGTATGTAGGAAAGCATTACTATAATGATCCTTGCATATACACTATAAAAGGAAGGGATCACTGCTTTTCGTTTTGATTTTGCGGTAAATGGGTAAGTTTCGACAGATTATTCTCATACTTTGAATTGTTTATGGTGCAAGTTATATCATATACTAACATATAAAAACTCTATTGACACTTATCTGGAAAAGCAAAACGTCCTTTGTTTCAGGTTCACGAAGGCCAGTGGTATGAGTTGAATGATGTTATGGTTGGATCTCAGTTGACTTATACTAACCTTACTATCGCTGAGTCGGTTTCTGTTAGTAAAAGACGTTGTCTTGATCTAAATGAATTTCCAGCTAATACTTTAGTTGTGATAAGGGCAAGAAAAAAATTATCGGTGAATGCCACAGGCTAATGGTGTGGTTAGATTGCAGCCGAGCCCGTCTGCTGATGTTAGTGAATTTAGAACTAATATTCTTAATACTGATAAGGGAAAGAGAAAAGTAGTCGATAGCTGCCACGATGTTGGGGGTCTGCTCTCTTTGAGGTCGCCAGGTACTTGATACACTATTCGAATTATCTTTTGGTCATCATACTGCATTTTTGGCCCTTAGTTGATATATGTTAATTAAACAGGTTTGCTGCGGATGGTTTCAGTAGAGTGAGTACCGCCAACATAAACAGCTAACGGCGACAGTGTGGGAGAGTGCATCATAGGTACAAGTGTGGTTACCTTATCTATTATGTATGCATATGCTAGAATTGTAATACACGTTATTTTAGTGATTCATTGTAATCTATAATACTTTTTACAGGTTCGTAAAATTGGGGTTTTGTGTTTGCATGCGGTTGAACTTTCAGGTATGTGGGCATTGTTAAGTTATTGTATTATTGGATTTCAAGCTAATTAGGGAGTATTAACAGTATTTTATTTTCTATTCTTTTTTTTTTGCCTTGATGTATTTGCTGTAGTTCATTGTCTGTTACCTTAGGACCTATGAGTGATATGTAATCCTTCACAAATGTCAATTTAACATGCTACAAACAAATGTATTCCGCATGAAAATCCTTTTAACAATGTGATCATTGTATTGTTAATTTCAGAAAGGTAATTGTTAATCGATTCAGTAAACTAAGTTTTTTAATCGAGACGCCTTTGTTGAAAGACGAGTTTAAACATCTATATACTTCGCAACTACAACTACGCGAAATAAAGGTAATTATTGTTTTGTAAATACGTACAGTTTGAGTTGGTTGGTGCCAATTTAAATTATGTTTTTCTTTTAAGTTCTAATGCATCACAACTCACAAGTTTTCATTTTTAAAGTTTGAAACGGGGCAGGGTTTCGTAATGGGTCAAATCATGTAATTGTAAAGGTTGATGATACGTAGTATCATTTTATGGTTTTATTGCTTACAAATTTGGGAAACTGATGTATGTAGGATGCATTGTGGGTGATGAAGAGGATGGCGTTCCTGGAATTCAGCATCTGGTACCTGGTTTTGGCATGAAAAATGCCCTTAAGCTTTAAAAAAAGCATTGTCCGTTACAAAAGTTACAAAATCTACTGAATGCTACTGCTATAAGAACTGTTGGCAAACCTTATATCCAAGATGCCGTAACAAATCTCGCTACCCACTTCAAAAGAAATTATGAGTTTCTTTCCTTAAGGAGGTATGTTTCCCGTGTAATATCAGAGATGGCAGTTTTAACCATTTTAAATGTGTGTGGATTGATTTGGGTTCAATGGGTCTAACTACTCAAAACTCGCGGTAGAGTCCTCAATTTTGAAAACCTGGCTAACTTGCTTTTTAGAGCAGAATGGTCATAAAAGTAACAAAGAACTATTGAAATCATAAACAACAAACTAATTGTACATGATGAACAAATGTTTTGAGTCAGCCAGCCTGTCTTAACTTGCACTTAAAGTTGTCCGTTTTAACCCCTTACCTAACTAACGTGTACTGGCAACACTCACTTTGCATACTATCATAAATAACAAACTATTGTACATGATGAAAAATTGTTTTGAGTCAGCCAACCTGTCTCAACTGCTGCATTAAAAAACTTTACAAGATATCCAAAGCTTACTAAAAACCAAATTTAATGCTTTGTTGCGAATGTGTTTTAAGGAACCTCAATTAAATGTAAGAGTCAGAAAAATTGTCATCAACTTTTGCGTATATCAATGGAAAATTTGAAACTTATTCATGTAAACAATTAGAATATACATTAACAAAAGAAAGAAAAACATTTGTGCTTGGTTGACTGTTTTATGTAAAATATTAGGAAAATATGAAATAAAATATTAATGCAATCAATCAAAACCTATTAACCTTTTGTGGGTTGTTTTTTAAGAAAATCCTAAAAAAGCTTCCACAATATTTGATATGGTCAAAGTTGCACTTCTTTTTCCAGAAACGTAAATTTTTCCCTTTATGATACTCGGAAGTTCTTGTAATTTCAGTAATATTGTTAACATATTTTGAACAACCTTCAACCCGCTGGCTTTTAGGCTAATCTTTTTCAGATTTTACCCGCTTATCCGGATCGAGATATAGCATGCCAGCTCAAGTTGACACATGTATTAGTTAATGGTTAAAATTTTCTCCCTTTTATCCATATGAGTTAAGCACGGTAGTTTATTACTTGAATTTGCAATCAAAGTAATCTCTAACTTGATTCAATAACACCCACACCCCTCCAAATGCAGGAACTTAGGGAGCATCGGGACAAATCACATGTTTGGTTAAGGTTTGATCACGGGAAAGAAGTCACGAATTCTATAGTCAGACAAGAAATCATCAGTATTCATCTTATCAAGACCTCCTTCAAACTATGGTTCTTTTAAATATGAGATCAAATTGTATTTTGTTTCAAGATCCGGGAAATACCATCAGGAGTGAAAAGCACAAGCCGAAAACGTATGTGTAGCATTATCTGTCGCATTGCTCATAGCCTTTTTGACTATATTGGACCATTTTGCATATCATTGCTTTATCTGTGGCATTGCTCATAGCCTTGAATATTTCAACAAGGTAAGGTCTCAAGTTTTAAATATGATGTCATTTCTTTTTATTTACGGGATGCACTTGGCGCATCTTTGGAAGAAATATGCAAAGTTGTTACAGGGCCACTTTCTGATCAAGATTGTATTAAGGTATTGTTTATCACTAATTATGTTTTTATACATTTTTATCATGTTTTTTTAAGCACATGATTATTTTTGACTATTGGACATTTCTAATCTTAGGTCAAAAAAAGCCTTGAGAAATATTATGGTGGAAGTCGCTAACAGTGGTTTGAAGAGAACTCACAAAGTTTAGAGCATTACAAAAGAACCTACCATCCGGTTAACGTAAGCTTTACTCATTGTTTTCATAACCTTTTTGTTTATTATGAGTACGATCAGAGTCCCATACCTTAAAGAATAATATGCGTTTGTGTAAGGGAACACATTCACATATTTACTTCAGCTCGAACAACATAATATAACCTTCATAATTCTCATAAAAATGAATAGCTCTCACGCGACCCTGACTCTAAATGTGTCTAGCATTTGTTTTTCTCTACATGTGTTTTTGTTTGGGTTATATTTTTTGCTATAGTTTTATTAATTTAAAAACCTTTAAATATTAATTATAAACATATCTTATGTGTACACCAAACGTATACATATAAAGATCTGTAGGATTAATGATAGTCAGCGATATCCAAAGAAGATAAGCTCACGGTATGCTGAAATGATCGACTTCACATGTAAACACCCTTAAGTCCACGTAAACGAAATAGCTGAAGAATTCAATTTCACAATTTCTTTATGTTATTATTTCAAGAAATTTAACTTTTTCAATTTGTTTTATTGTGTTCATATTTTTGCTAGTTATAGGTGTTAAAAGAAAACAAGTACAATGGATATTAACTTGTGAATGAAAATTTGGGCATGCAAGTTAAGGAAAAACCTACTGCAATCAAATCCTGAGTTCTCCCACCTCCATTTGTAATCTTTTTTTTTTTTTTTTTTATAATTTTGTTTACTTCGAATTCTTCTTTTTATTGTGTGTGTGTTTGTGTGTGACTTTGGTTCTGCTTAAGTAGCATGGCTGAGGTTAATTCCAGTACAAATGCTTCATTATTGTATTCGATGTATATTACACAATATGTTTTACAATTTGTTTTCATTCTTCGGCATGCTTTACCATTTAATTTAGATGTTCTCATACATTTCATTGTTATTTTTACATATAATACATGAACACTTTTATTTTGTATTCCAACTTTTTTGTCTACAATTTATTTACGTCCAGTTATACTCGTCAAAGAATCTTAAGACGCTAGCCCGCCCATCGGGCGGGTTATGAAGCTAGTATATTATATGCTAAAAGCTTGAGTTTTAATTTTCGTAAAGATGTTTGACGAAATAGATGAATCTAGCTAGAGCTTATTATCATAAAATGACATAAAAATAAATCAAATTATATTTAAATATACTTCAACCTTTTAAGCGTTTATCAATAATATTTTGAAAAGTATATAAGTAGTTTTCTTATTTCAAGCTTTACTTCTTTCTAAAAGCTCCTTTCTATTAGCTTGAGATGATAAAAACGTATAGCATACCAAAAATTTTATAAACTCGTATGACAAACAAAACTTATTCTATAAGTTAACTCAATTTAAAAAGATCGGCCTCTTATAAGCTGGTTGTCAAACACATCATATATAGTTAGTATTAATACAAAACCTTGTCTTATTTTCCAGGATTAAATTTAGGCCATAATAAATCAAGGTTTTCAAATTGCATAGAAAGAATACGACGTTCCTAAAATAAATTGATAATAGATTGATTGAAAGGAAATCGAAATATGTAGCAAAAGGGTTTGCGCATGAGCTCGGAATTTTTGAAACTGCATACGCGTGCTTCGACAGGCTCGCAAGCTTAGAACCCATTTTGAACGCATGCGCGTAGGTGCAACCAAATACTTTTGATAAATTGATATAGATTACTTGTAAAGGAAATAGAAATATGTAGCAAAAAAGAATCACCCACGACCTCAAATTTTCGTAACTGCATTCGTCAGGTCGAGCAAGATTGATAGCTTGTTTGGAACCCATTTTAGGCGCACGCGCGAAAGTTTTAGACTAAAACCAACCAAATACTTTTGATAGTCAATTAAAGCCTCGAACATAAATCTATCAAATTTCCTTTCTAGTTTCGATGTGGCGTAGCCTTTCTCATTTTCAGTTTTATGCATCAAGTGTCTCACTTTGAGACACGAAACTTATTTATATAACCTATAGCTCGTTTAAAGCTCTCTAGAAAGAGAACGCAAACCTACAAGCCAATATTATACAGCATACGTTTACTAAATAGTGTTTAAATTTTGCAAAAAGTCAATTGTTTCCGTACATCGACAAAAAAATTGATAGCATTATTAGAGGTTAATCCATGTAGTTAATTAATAATTTAATTTCTAAACTAAGCATGCACAAAGTTTGATTTTCTATCTTCAATAACAATAAATCTGTTAAGATGATATATTTATTTTGGTAAGAAGCTGGAATTGGAGCTTGTAAGAACCTAGACCTTATGAGAGCAGGTGAAGGAGCTGAAGATAGCTAGAGCTTATATGAGCAAAATAACATAAAGGAAAAATTATATAAGTATGACAAAAGTTCAATGCAGAACAATAATTATCTAAAGATCAAATCAATAAATCTCAACCATTCATCTATTTTAAATGGGTTATGCTACTGAAAAGTTACTAAAGTTTCTCAAAAATTTGTCCTAAGTTACTATAGTTTCATTTTGTTCATCCAGGTTACTGAACTTTGAAACTTTATTCTCTCTTGGTACTGAACTTATAAAAGTATACGTTCAGGTTACTAAACTTTGACAATCTGTTCACTTAGGTTACTGAACTTATCAAAAAATATACGTTCAGGTTACTCGGACTAACACTGAATTTATCGAAGTGTATGCTCCCGAAAGTTCAGTAACCTGGGGGCGTTTGGTTCACAGAATGTTTTTGAAGGAATTGTAATCTTTAGAAGGAATATTATTTGATGTAATTGTAATTTAAAGAATTGGAATGTGTTGTAATTGTAATGTGTTGTAATTGTAATTGATGAAATCTGTCAATGTGTTTGGTTGACTCATAACGTAATGTAATTCAATTTTTTTTACAAAACTTAAAAAGTTAATATAATAACAATAATAATAATAATAATAATAGTAATCAAATAATAATAATAATAATATAATTATAATAATATTAAAAATAAATAATAATAATAAAATAATTAATAAAAAAATATTAATAATAAAATAATAATAATAATAATAATAATAATTAATAATAATAATAAAATAATAAAAATATAATATTAATAATAATAATATAATAATTATTATTATTATTATTATAATAAAATAATAACAAATAAAATAATAGTAATAATAATAATAATAATAAATAGTGTTGTTAGATTTGTGTTATTTGATCTCGCTAAGCCCCAAGTTTCCTCTTCTGTTCAGCTCGCTTGCGTTGAAGATTTGGCTTTGGAAGAGCACTCTAGTTTTGATCTACACTTACTTGACACCTTGCTCACTAAAGGGTTGCATACTGTCAAATCCATCCCTCCAAAGTGCCGTTTGGGATTCTCTCGTGTTTTGAAAGGAGCTCTTGATAATGTGATCTGCACACCTGAAGACATTTCTTGCTGGGTTAGCCTGTTAGCCTTGCCTCTTTGTCTCCTTAAAACCTTTTGCCGGAGGAGTAACATGGAGTGCGCTGTTCGCTACTAAACGCCAATGGTCAAGAAGAATATATCGCTAATGCCATTCGGGCTTGGGGTACGCCTGGTGGTAGTCTGCAACTTGTTAGAGAGGTTTTAGCCGAACCCTCCCCTACTTGGTCTAATATTGAGGAGGAAAACCTGGAATTGGGTGAGCGCAATGTCAAGCAATGTAGGAGGAAGATTTGTGATGGCCATTATACTGCCGCTGTCAGAGTTCTTTCTTCTTCCGGTGTTGCTCCTTACAATGATACTACACTTGAGGACCTAAAGGCTAAGCATCCCTTCAAGTCTGCTCCTTCACTGCCTGATATACCTATTGATCATCATAACCTCATTGCGTCTCCTGCTGTGGTTCTTGACATGATTAAGAGTTTCCCCCGTGGTACATCTTGTGGTCGAGATGGTTTACGCGCCAACACCTGTTGGATTGTTTTAGCGGTCTTGCGGGCTATATCCTGATGAGTTAATCAACTCCATCACCCAGGTGGTAAATCTTTTCTTGATGGTAAGTGTCCTAAGGCTTTGGGCGAGTATATTGCAGTGCTCCTCTCACACCGCCTGATCAAAACCGGTGGTGGTATCCGCCCTATTGCAGTGGGGGACTGCCCGAGGCGTTTAGTCTCCAAGGTGGGAGCTTCTATGATTGGCCACTCTTTAGATGGATACTTGAATGATCTACAGTTTGGAGTCGGGGTTTCTGGAGGAGGGGAGGCCATCCTTCATGCTGTGAATCGGTTTGTTGAAGACCGTGGAGATGATGTGGGTCTTTCGATGTTGTTGGTGGATTTCAAAAACGCCTTCAATCTGGTGGACCGTGAGGTTATGTTACAAGAGGTTCGCCTCCATTGTCCTGCCATATCACGTTGGGTTGAATTTTGTTACTCCAGCCCAGCCAGATTATATTATGGGGAACACACTTTATGGTCACACCAAGGCGTGCAACAAGGTGACCCTCTTGGACCTCTCCTTTTTGCGTTGGTGCTACATCCTTTGGCCCGCAAGATCAAAGACTCCTTTTCTCTCCCCTTTCAAGCTTGGTACCTAGATGATGGTACGATCATTGGAGATACTCTGTTGGTTGGGAAGGCCCTGGAACTCATTATGATCGATGGACCTCGTTATGGATTGCACCTTAACGCCGATAAAACGAGGTTTTGGCCAAGGGAAGATCCTAGAAGCGCACTCGCAGTGTTTTCCCCCTAATATTGCCCTCCCGATGGTGTAAAATTACGGGTGGGCCTGTTGGTGTTGACCTTGAGTTTAGCAAGAAGCTCGTTTTGAAACGAGTTTCTAAAACTATTGAACTTATGGACGTTGTTGCTAAGCTTAATGATCCCCAATGTGAGTTGCTATTCTCGCATGTGCTGGCATTTCCAAGCTATATTTCTTCTATACATGCTCCCCCGTGTCTTTGAACGCGCTTCGATTTCTTTTCGATGAGCGCTTCGCCTCCTCTTTGGAGCGAATTGTCACTTGCCTCGGCCTGGGTTTGAAATTGGCAATGGAGACTAGCCACTCTTCCTTTTGAATTTGGGGACTTGGTGTATATGCCGGTGATGTTTTGAATTATGCCTTCCTTGCTTCTAGACTCAATCGCCAGCCTACAGACTGAACTTCTCCGACAGTCTGGTGTTGGTGCTTCTGGATCTTCCTTTGATGATGCCCTGCGTGGTTTTAACGAGAAAATGGAGACCGACCTTTTGGGTAGCTCTTGTGAAATTGTTGCCCCCAAACTCATGAAGAAATTGGCAGATTTATATTTCACACGTGTCACAAAAGAGGCTGAATCCACCTTCTGCTTATCTGCCAGACAGATGGCCCTATTGGTATGTGCTAAAACACATACCTTTTCTTTATCAAAATAGACCCAAAATAACCAAGAAAGAGCCGTTTATTGCTAATATTTGTGGTTTTCTTGAGTTTGTGCTTGTGCAGGTATGGATATGTAAAACACGCAAAAAAGGTGCCAAATCGTGACGTAAATCCGAGCACGGAGAGAGTAAGAGAGCTTGCTTGAGCCTGAAGGTCAGAATTATGCATTTATGAAGATTTCTAATCTCTGAGGATGATTTATGAAGATTTGATCAAAGTTTGAAGAAATGTCAGAAATGGCCCCTCAACTTTGAGAATTGGCAGAAATGGCCCCTGAAGATTCAAATGTTGCAAATTCAACCTTGGTTTATTTGAAGATTGATAAATATGGTCCTTGGAAGATAATTTCAGAAGTACATGATTGGTCCCTCAAAAATCCGGATGTACAACATTGGTCCCTATGGTTATCATTTAGGTCATTTGTCTAGTCCATATATATATCCAATATCCAATCCATACAAACACAAGTCTCGGCCCAAACTCATCCAACCCAATCCAAATTACAAACCCGGCCACCCTTTATTTATCCCAACCCGAAATAACACTATACCCGACCTTTTTAACCCTTATACCCGGTCAAGCTCTTTTGAGATATATTATAAAATAACCAAACGCGCCTTTACCCTTTACCCCTGTCTTCCTCCCAAACGCGCCCAACAACCATTTTACCACCACCCATATTCACCCAAACACCCCCACATAGTACTAAGCATCTATCCTAAGCTTCTAGATACTCTGACTTGTCAGATAGATTGCTCACGTGGACAAATGGAAGCATATGATTGGACGCAACACCTCATGAAAGGATTTGGAGCTCTATGATTGGTTGAGGTGACTCATGATTGAATGTGTGGCTGTCAATGGACTTCTAGCATCTTCCAAAGGCATCCCAAGGCTCAAGGCATCAAGCTATAAAACGACCTCTTGGCTCACTATGTATCTCATCCAATTCCTCAAGCTTTTAGAGGGATTTTTGATCACTTTTATTACTGTCATTTTAATTATTGTTAAATTTCATTGTATTCCAAATTCTGTAATTTCCTTTCATTATTGTTAAGTTCTGTCTTAAATACAAATTTTGTTTCAATTCAAGCTTGTTGTTAATTTCACTCCATTACTGTTTAATCTAGCTTACATAAGCTTGAATAAGCTTATGTAAGTTTACTTGGTTGTTAAAAGTTCATTTCATTAAGATTTCTAAACAAGTCAACAAAAGTCAACACGGGTAAATTTGGTAGTCAAACTCAGTTTGAGGATTAAGAGTTGTTCTTAATCTGTTATGTATTAGGATTTTAATCAGTATTAGTTTAAGTTTTACATTGCTACTATTTTCATTTTGAAATGTGTTTTTAAAAGGAGTGTTTGGATCTGTTGTGATTTTCAGTTTGAAATGGATTTGGCAAGTCAAATTGGTTGGTTTAAGTATAAGTTTCTGCTCCATTGATTTCTAGAGTAAAGTTTTCAAGAGTGTCATAGTTGTTGGTAATGTCAGTTTATAATCAAATCTGCCAAAACCAAAGATTCTGTCCCAACCATTGCAGTTTATAAGTACTTTTCAAGGTTCAATTCAGTTGTGATTTTAGTTGATATTGCTTTTTGTGGCTCTCATTAGATCATATATTAGTTGCTTTTTTAGATATTTGATATGTAGGAACCTCTAGTTGGCTTATTTCTCTAGTTCATTATGCTATTTGTTCACTGTCCTGTTTTGCTGTCATAACTGCATCTCAGCATAATCTAGGCTTATAATCTGTTTAATCCTTTGATGTTTATGCCTGATTTTTGTTCCCCTCAGCAGTTTGTAGGAATAGCTTTAGGAATCTGAGCTTAAGGTTTCACTTTTGAGCTTATTAGTTTGGCTTATTTAGGCCTGCAATAGCCTTATCTGTCTTTCTGTTTCTGCAGCAGCTCAGCAGTCTCATCCATTTATGCCATTTTTCTTTGATCAATAACTTCTTCATCTATAGCCCTCATTAGCTGTAATTTTGGAAAAATGATCTCTGGTTGGCGGGCTTGGGTCCCACACTTTTGTTTTTCCCTTTATTTACTCCTGAATAAGCCGTTGTAACGCTATTCAAATTCAGGGGTCAGTTAGGTATTTTGCTTAAAGTGACAGTTTGCTTAAATCATTGTTAAACTGCTTATTAGGTGTTAGGATTAGATGTAGATAGTTGCTTTAGAGTAGCTTTTGTATTGCCTAGCTTATATAATCAGTTGGTATCATTTTGTGCTTATTTGCTTAACTTCTAGTGCTTATTTTCTCCAAGTTTACATAGCAGCCCTCAATTCCCTCACATAAGCTCATGTTTTCTTATTTTTCATAGCTTTAGAATAATATTTTAGAATTTCCCTGCAAGTTTCATAATTTTTAGACACTGTTCACTATTTTTCTTAATTTAAAATAGTTTTTAATCCATTTTAAATACCTTTAATTGCAATTAATTGAGAAAAAGTTCCAAAAAATAGTTTTTCAATTTTCTCAGTTTAAGATAAATACAAAAAGCATAAAAAATATTTTTCCTTATTTTTCTCCTTTTATTTGGTATTTTTTACAATTTAAATTAGATTTAAATAGTATTAAATTTGTAGAAAATAGAAAATTAATCAGAAAATTATAAAAATAGTTTTGAAAAGTCTTTTATGATATTTTAGATTTTTGAAAAGTAATTTCATAATTTTCCCCTTTGTTTTGATAATTTTTAGTTAATTAGTTTTATTTTTAAAGTTATAAATTAGTTTTTAATTAGAATTAAATCAAGAAAAATCCTAAAAAATAATTTTAATTCTAAAATAGTTTTCAAATATCATTTTTAGAGTAAAAGTAATTTTAGGTTATTTTTAGGAGTTAGATTAGTCGTACTTGCATTTTATTCGCGTTCGTTTAATTCGTATTTGCGCTTTTTAATGTAGATTTGCGTAGTTTGCCTTAATTCTTAGGTTTCCCCATAGATTTTAATCCTATATGCTTTCCTTATCCCGTAGTTTAGAATATATCATATTATCCCCTTTTCTCATTCAAATCCCGATTATTGAGACGTGAGTTGGAAATTCCATTCAACCCTCGTTCGAACGATCTCGGTGCTCAAACCTAACACGTTTGAGTTACCCATATACTACACTTCTTTATTATTGATCAGTGTCCGAGCCGTTTTAAGTTTCTTACGGCTAGTCATTCACAAGTGGCTAGCTTGTGTGAGTCGAACTTGACGTGTCTTCGACTCTGAATCACCTATGGAGATCGCAAATGGAATACCATACTTCAGAATGGCTCAGAGTGGTCCCGATAGCTGGGCTGGGACAGACTATGAATGCCAGAACTTACAGATGTGTACTATGTTATCGACTAGGCGTTCCCCTATTCTCAGTTCAGATCCGTGTTCGCTTGCTCCAAGGTTTTCCCAGGGATATTTTACGGAGACCATGCGATCTGGCTTGGCACCATTGGTATTAAACATCGGCACAACATAGTGCGTGACACTTTGATTGATATCTGTTCTCGATCCGGGGTCTCAGCCAGAAAGAGGTTGACATCGGATTGGGTGGAGAAAGGGAGCAAGTCTTACGCCGCCAGATATCTTGCTTCTATTCTTTGGGATGGAGGACAGGACGTATGTGTCGATTGGACGGGTCGCCCCCTCACTCAAACCGGTATGATGGATTTTGTGCCAGTGTCGTAGTGGTTGACGCCGCAAAACGTAAGCGCATCAAATACGAATGGCCAAATGTACATAGACATTGGATATGGGTTCACCCTTTCTCATTTTCTTCCTTAGAGAACTTGAGGCTGACGCGTGACTTTACTTAGCGGATCCGAAGTTCTCTATAACTCAAGACATTGATATGTAGGCGGCGCTCATATCTTCAGTAGGATTAGTTTTGCTATTGCTAAAGGTGTGGGAGCTCAGATTGTTTCGAGGCTCCCCACTAATTTCTTGTAATCCACTGGTTCTGGTTCTAATGAAAGTGATGTTTTTATTAAAAAAAAAATAATAATAATAATAATAATAATAATAATAATAATAATATTAATAAATAATAACTAATAATAATAATAATTTTAAAAATAAATTATAAAATAATAATAATAAATAATAATAATAATAATACATTATTATTATTATTATTATATTAATTATTATTGTTATTATTATTATTAAATAATAAATAATAATAATGATAAAAATATTATTATTATTATTATTATTATTATTATATTAATTATTATTGTTATTGTTATTATTATTATTAAATAATAAATAATAATAATGATAAAAATAATAATAATATTATTAATATTATTGTTATTATTTATTATTATATTATTATTTATTTTTAATATTATTATCTTATTATTATTATTAATATTATATTTTTATTATTTTATTAATAATAATAATAACAGCAGCAGCAGCAATAATAATAATAATATTTTATTATTATTATTAATATTACATTATTATTATTATTATTAGCATTATATTTTTATTATTTTATTATTATTATTTATTATAATTATTTTAATATTATTAATTATTTTAATATTATTATTTTATTATTATTATTATTTATTAGTTTTATTGTTATATTATTATTTATTATTTATTATTATTATTATTATTATAATTTATTAGTTTTATTGTTATTATTAAAGTAAATAAATTCTGAATTACGACGTAATTCAAAACTTTCCATCCAACTTCCTATGTAATCTAGATTTTCTCACTTGATGTAATTGTAATGACTGAATTACAATTACGATGCAAACCAAACAGTCACTGTAATGTAATCTGAATTACAATTCCTTTCACCTTGCCAACCAAACATGATTGGAATATAATTCAGATTACAATTACAACAAATTACAACGAATTACAGTGAACCAAACGCTCCCTAAGTAAACAAAGTGAAACTATAGTATCTAAGGACAAATTTTTGTAAAACTTTAGTAATTTTTCTGTACTATAACCCATTTTAAATCTAGGGGGAATTGCATATATATCCTTCAAAAGGTGAATAATTTCATATATATCCTTCTTACAAGTTTTTGATGCACATAGTACAATGATTTTTATGCATGCAAAGGATATATATGCAATTTTGCATATTTGAAGGGATATATATATATATATGCAAATGACTTAAATCTAAAAGTCTAGATTAATCATCATTTTAATATAATTAATTATTGAAGGGCAATTTTATAAAATCATTCAAAACTAAACAGATCACATAAAAGGTCGTATACCTCCTCATTTACTCATTCCATTTCAATTATTTATTTTACAGTCTCTCATTTACTGTCTAACAACAAAGATTTCAAGATCTGGTCGGACATGGACTCAGCTTGCCGGAGATTGCTAACGCCGACTGAATAATCTCCATTGGAGTGGAGGAAGGGTGGTTGGAGAGAGATACTTCGCAGAGCAGAGGGTAGCGCGTGGATAGACACACGTTGTGGATTATGTTGGGTGATGAGGGTTGGTTTTTAATTGGACGGCGGTGGCGGTTTATGATGGTGGTGGTGGTGGTTGGGGGGAAGAGTAGTGTGATTATAGCCATTGAGATGATGATGAGGTTTATGATGGTGTGATTAGCCATTGAGATACTTCACATGTGATTTGCGGTTTATGATGGTGCAGTTTATGATGGCGGTTGCAGATGTCGCCAGACATTAACAGCGGAGTTGTAGAAGATGAGTCAAAGATGATGAAGAATAATAATGAAAGTCAATAAAGTTGTTTTCATATGGTGAAGACATTATTTTGTAGATTCTCGAGAAAAGATAATGTATCCCACCATCCTTTGTTCTTTTTTATTTTTAAATACTAAAATGCATTAATAAATGAAAACGTACTCTATTAAATATGGAAATATATCTTTGTATCAGTATACTATAACTCTATAATATGTTAAAATTATTATTATCAAATCATGCTGCTATTTGGTTATGAGCTTTTGTTAGCGTTGCGGTTTACGATATGTGAAAATTACTGTGTTACCCATATTAATTATGGTGTGTCTGCACAGACCCAGGTTTAGGTTTAATATCAAAAATACCCATCCATGTCGGGTATTTATCTTCACTATATACACGACATGGACGTGTATGGCTAAGAATGATCCTGTAATTAAATCCTTACCCATGTCGGGTAGAAAATCACATGGTATACACGACATGATATTTTTATTATTCTTCACACCTACCCAAACCCATCTAGTGTATACATATACACGACATGGGGAATATATACACGACAAGAAAAAGCTGTGGGGTATAGAGTATATATTTACACGACATGGGGAAAAAGTTAAATACATGTCGGGTATAAAGGACATAAATACACGACATAGCACTTAGAGCACTAGGTGTCAAAACTAAGTTAAGGTTCGTCGTCGTGCCACATCAGCGCCACATCAGCATCCCATTTTTTCGCAACTAACCACAACAAACCCCCTTCTCACTCATAACAAACCTCAACCTCTTCATTTGGGGCCCACCACTACGACTTTATATACATTTTTTCTGCTTTGTGTCAGGCTTATCTCTCGTCATCACCACGATTTGCAACCCAACAACAAACGACCGCGTGCAACCCCCTATGTCACAACGAGCGCCGGCGAAGTGCCAGAGTGGACGACGAAGGGGAAGAACGAGCTGACACCGGGTGCTCTTAGGGTTTGTGGTGTTACTTTCCAGGTTGTCTCTAGCATTGGGAAAGAGGTTGATTTGATGATTCAATGGATGGTAGATGAATTTGTTATCTTCTTCATTATCATCGATACAAGTAGAGAATATATATACAGATACAATGTCGTGTTTCTTTGTTCTTGATATAGTTATCTTCTTCATTCTCAAACATTCTTCATTATCAAGTGAAACATATTCCTAATATATTAATGTCGTGTTTGCAAGTTCACTATATCTTGAAACAATATACACGACATAGCTCATAAACTATCCAAACATCTTATGGTGTTGGTAACATTGTGGTGGTGACATTGTGGTGCGTGAGTTTGGTGGTTTTGTGGTGGTGACGTTGAAATAGTTTGTGAGTTTGGTGGTTTTGTGGCGGTTATAAAAAAAGTGTTGGTGGTGCAGTGGTGGTGTTGTGGAGGTGGTGGTGGATACTACAGGCGTGAATATGGAAGATTACCGTATTTCAATAATTTTTTCCTTTACACTTGTAGTTTTTTTTATTTGTTACGTATATGTGTTTTAATATATGTTTATTTATTTTAGGATTATCATGCCCAAGTTACATGTAGGAGTAGGTTATCCGTGATTAGTGATATTAAAAGTATGATTGGGAACACCCGTAGGGAAACATTATTTAGAGAAACATGTTTTGGTTGGTTGTTAGATTTGCCAAAAATGCAAGAGAGTGGCGTGTTAGTACATTATTTCATATGCCACCAAGTGCCATGTGTAGAGGGAGATACAAATATTGTTCCTCCGGAGATATCGTGTAATGATATTAATCGGGGGGTGAGGTTGAGGTTCAGTTTGGTAGGGAGGAATTATGTCTAGTTACTGGTCTAAGATTTGGAACAGATTTTAGAAAGGATTATGAAGATGGACCAAATCCCTTTAGGAGACGAGTGTTCCCTTCGTCAACTGATTCTTCAAAAATAAAGTTGGTGATGTGTTCGCGGCGCTAGACATTGAGTTGTTTAGGCGTTTGAGCGACGAAGATGCTGTTGGTCTTTGTTTGATAGCCGTGTTAGTGTTGGTGTTAAAAGGGACCGAGCTTAGGAATGTAGTCGACGATTTTGTATTTAGGTTAGTGGAGGATATAGATGCATGGAATGTGTTCCCGTGGGGGGTCGTACGTATGGCCAATCAATGACTTTCATATGAACTCTTTTTACAATTTTGTACATGCTTCCAGAATGTTTTCAAAATTAATTCTACACACAAGATAAATTAAAAACCGTATATCTAACCATTCACATATATTTAAGTACGTACTTTTTTCCCATCATTTTAAAAAACTATGAAAAAATGTAATGTTTAAAGGATTCATATACTACAGAAGTGAAAATACATTAACCATTATATTTAAAATACGGATTACATAGCACATATAGTAAACGATACGGAAATGAAAATGAAAATACAAATAACAACGAATCATGGTGTGTTGTAACCATCACTGTAATCCGAATTCTCAATGTCAAACCAGTTGTTCCTGAGATATTCTTCATACATTGCTTCATGCTCCCTCCGATCAGCTTCCTCACGTGCTTCATTTTCTTCAAATTCTCTTCGTACTTGCTGATCCTGTCCAAGATGGCGAGTTGGTCCTCGCCGCTTAAAAATCCGGATTATGTTGGAGTATTACACCCAGTGGAGTGTTCAACACGCACATACGGTGGGGGTTCACGCTCACGGGTGGTGGAGTATTCACCACGCATCAGTGGGTGGAAATACCGAACGATATCTACCTGGGTGTTAACCGAGTACTCGGCCGTCTGTGGAAATACCGAACGATATCTACCGTGGGTGTTAACCAAGTTCTCCAGAAATTGTTGTGGAAAGTCTCTAACATCAGGAAATTGTTGTGATAAATCTTTTTGGTGAGCCATTGAAGAGATTTTATGTGTGAGATATGTGTTTCTACGTCTATATATATACAAATTATGTTGTCATTTACCATTTCATTTATGTCTCGTAGAAAATAAACAAAACCCTAAAACATGTCGTGTATAGGGTATTATATTACATGACATTGTCTAGGGCTTTAAATGAGATTGCAAACTATGTCAATGTCGTGTACATTTTCTCACTATACCCGACATTACCATGTGATTGTCATACTTTTGTCATATGTCGTGTATATTTTCTCACTATACAAGACATTACCATGTGATTGTCATACTTTTGTCATATGATGGGCTTGGGTAGGTGTGAAGAATAATAAAAAAACCATGTCGTGTATACCATGTGATTTTCTACCCGACATGGGTAAGGATTTAATTGCCAGGGTCATTCTTAGCCATACACGTCCATGTCGTGTATATAGTGAAGATAAATACCCGACATGGATGGGTATTTTTTATATTGAACCTAAACCTGGGTCTGTGCAGACACACCATAATTGATATGGGTAGCACAGTAATTTTCACTTACGATATTTAATCTTGTCAAAGCGAGGTGTGAGAGATTGACGTCGTGTCCACTTTTGCGAATCAAGATGTACATATTTTTTAGTGTGATTGTTTCCTTTCTAAATCATTTGCAAAATATTAGCACACAGTTTTCCTTGCATTGCATTATATTGTACTCGGCCAATTAATCATGTTGACCTTTTGACTTTTTCCATTTTAACTAAAGAACCACCTTAGGTTTGATGCTAGGTCCACCACTGTGGGTGAGATACTACATTACTACCTGCTACTTGTACTTGTATTTATTGTTGCAATGCAAATCACATGTGATTTATTATTGTTGCAATGCAAATCACATGTAATTTACCGCAAATCACATGTGATTTTACCTCAAATTATTTTTTTAAGTTGAATCACATGTTATTTACACATGAATCACATGTGATTTATACATAGAATCCCATGTGATTCTTTGACGAATCCCTTGTGATTCATACACAATCCCATGTGATTCTTTGATCCCTCAAATCACAATCCCATGAGATTCTTTTACCTCAAATCACATGTGATTTTACCTCAAATCACATGTGATTTACCACAAATCACATGTAATTTATCGTAAATTATTTTTTGAAAGTGAATCACATGTGATTTACTCATTTTTTAGATTAAAACATATGTGCTTCAATTTATAACAGCAAAGACTAAATCACACGTAATTTACATTTTTCATAACAAAGCAAAAATTTAAATAACAGAATCACACGCGATTTCGCGGAATTTGTTTTAAAAATAAAAATTAATAAGTTGATTTGAAATTAAAGATCACATGTGATTTGTTACCTAAAGACGAATGTGACTTGTAAATCACATGTATTTTTTTGCTAAACCTGTTTCGACTCGACATTGCGAGCGGCTAAAATCACATGTGATTTTATAATTTATAAAATCGCACGTGATTTTTAAAATAAAAAATCACTTGTGATTTATGCACGAATCACAAAAAAAAATCAGAATCATGTGTGATTTACTCATTTTTAGATTAAAACATAATCACGCGTGATTTATACACAAATCACAACGAAAACAGAATCACATGTGATTTTTTCAATCACGTGTGATTCTTCCTGGATAAAATTTTGAAAAAAGTCATCGAAAGATATAAAAGTGCATATCTATAAAAAGAAGATTTAATTCTCACTCGATGACACAGTATTTTTTCAGAAGTTTCAAGATTTACCGCTTCGAAAGATATTTTATTTTTACAAAAGGTGGAAAGCTGGGCTATTTTATTAAATGAAATGAGCCTAATGATAATTTTGCCCTTCCTTTGTTATTTATAGATTTGATCTCTACCATTGGATGAAATCAAAATGAATGGCTAAGATGTGTTTATTTGTTCTTTTAATTTTTTTTTGTTTGTCATTGATTTCACCTCATATAAGTATTCATAGTAAATTTAAGGGTACTTACGTAATTAAACATACCAAAAGTTCACCTTCTTATAAAAGCTTCTCTTATGTATACGTGGTTTATTTTTTAAGAAGTTTTATTAAAAACTCTTACAAGTCTCTCTGTCAAATAATATTATCATAAGTTAGCTTATTTTAGATCATGAAATCATAAACTCTCATAAGTTATGTGCGAAACATACCAGAAAACTTAGTTGGCCATCTTTACAACCAAAAGCCGAAACAAATAAAACTGATTGATTAGCTAATTTGGTGAAATTCATGATTTCATTTACAGAATCCAATGTATTATTTGATTTAAAAGGAATACAAAACATGATTGTCTCATTAAGTTTTGATAGTAGTTAAAATAGTAAAAGGGAAGAGATCAAAGAAGGTCTCTCCAAAAGAAATATCATAACCGGTTGATCAATAGCCAACTTTATTTTAAGAAAAAGTATTTGTGACTAAAATCAAATACAACCGATGTGATAGCTTGATTTTACTGATTTTGTCACATGACCAAACTGAGCTATGATGTTGTCTAGTAAAAATTAAAATTGGACTTTCAATTATTTATAAAACTCATGTTTTATTTGCCTTTCAGTAGTATTTTGTGTTAAAACAAGAATTTTATTCCTCTTAAGATAGCTTAATGGAATAAAACTCGAGTCTTAATTACGTTTAAGTAGACTTAAATTGATTTTATGGGAAAAACGTCATAAAAATAAATGTCTCTAAAAATTCACAAAAGAAAAATAAAATAAAATAAATAAATAGATAAATAAATAAATAAAAAATAAAAAAATTCTAGAAAATAGGTAATTCACAAAATTCAGATATTAGATATAAAATAATGTTATATTCTAATTTGATAAGTCCAAAACTTTAAAAAAATTATATGGATTAAAAAAAATAGTTTTTATAATTTCTAACAAACTTATGAATTTAACAAATACTATAGACTTTATATTTTAAAAAAAAAGCAAAATTTATTATTATAGTTCTTGTTATAGTTGTTGTTATTGTTATTATTATGTTAAATTAATTATAATACCCAAAGTACGTATGCTAATAATATGTCTATAAGAAAACATTTATACGGAAATATAATGCAACGACTTATGAATGCAATGTTTTTCTCTTTAAAGTAAGTTTAAGTAAAGATATCTAAAAAACTATTATTGTCATAACCTGCGTTTAAAAATCCGTACATGCACGAGTTTAACAATTAAGAACGATCAAAGTTATTATAAGTCACGCATGCAGTTCATATCTAAACCAGTGCGTTTACGAAACTTATGAATGGCTTACTACACAAAGCTAAATCACTATTACTTATAATGCACAAACGACTCTCTCTCCTATTTAATTTTCAGACTTTTCAGACTTGAAAGTAATAAAGCATAATGTACAACACATTAAAGCACAAAATTTCAGACTTACAACCACATATGCATAATATACAACACATTGATACACATATTAAATATAGAAACCACGTTAATGCATACAATTAATACACCCCATTACCAAAATAATAAAATGTAAAGCACAATGTACAAACCTATATACTACATCCTACTTATAAAGCATGTTGAAATATCTGAACCTTTAAAAAAAAAAAAAAACTAAATAAATTTCATTCTATCTTTCGTTCGTATAAGACCCAATAAAAAATATAATACTGTCATTTTGCCGCAAGCATAACTTTTATTAGCTACTCAAATCAAGTTACCAAATGCTATATTTAAATATATAAATACACATTAACTTGGAACATCATTAGCTATTGACTTGAAATATATTTCACTACCTTTACTGGTGCAAAATACAAAACCACGCAAGATTTCAACGGGCTGACAAAAAACTTTCTTTCATCTACACGAAAGAATATCTTCACATATCATTTTCGAAGCAAAAGCTTCCTTTATATTCGAAAAAGAAAGAAAAGATTCATAACAATTATGTTATAATCTCTCTTTGGTTTGTTCAAAAATAACAAACAAATGAAAACAACACAAGATGAACCTACCCAAGACCCTCCAAAGGATCTTGAAGCCATTAATATTCTTTCTTGATTCGAATTGAACTCAAATGAAGAAAATTCATGGATCGGTTGTGCTTATGTTTGTGTCGTTAAAATTGTTGGATTTGTGATTTGGTTATAATTCATGATGGTGAAGACGATTTGAAGAGGATGAAATCGTGAGATGAGATGAGTTTTTGATGGGGGTTGTGAAAAGTTTAGGTGAAAGAGAGGAGGTAGGGGCAATGATACAAATGTTTAGGTTTATTTTGGGCGGGTCTTTCAATTCATATGACGGGCTCACATCTACATTAAAAAGACCGGACTGGGCTTTCATTAAATATCCAAAAATGGTTATTATTGAGCTATTGTTATAATAGTTTAAGTTTGTTTCCGGTTGTTGGGTTAAATGCTATCCGTATTTTTACTACTTGAGCTGAAAAAGTTTGCTTCGCTACAGTGGTGTCGGTCGTTAGGGTCGAGACGCTAACTCCGCCTCCTTTTCACCGCAACAACACGTTGACAATCACATAACCTTTTAACTATTTGCAATTATACTATTGTCTTATATAATTTTTTTGTTATTTGTAATTTAATTGTTAAAAAGATATGTCCGCATAACATCACACTGCAAGAAAATATAGTCACAGGGTACCCGCCGCCGCATCGCGCGGGTACCCTGCTAGTAACCAATAAGTTACAGTATTAAATTCGTTAAAACATATTGTTTGCTTTGACTATAAATATTAATGCAACTCATTATCCCATGTGATTGATTGAAAAAAAAAAGAAATTTTTCTTCAAAGTAGCAACCATCACTAAAGTGGTTCATGCATCTCTCACAAAAGGCCTTAGAAATTACTAGCTAAACATCTTGAGGTGGTTGACAAAAAGATTAGAAACGATCACACATATTCCGGTTAGTTTTTTCATAACCCAAAGGAGGAAAACCTTATCTATCTACACATTTAAGGTGTCTTTGTTTCATCAATATGTTTTGAGTCTGAATCTGACTGACACATTTTACTGTTAATAGATTGTTATAAAATCTGAATCTAAATGAAAAATATTGTTTGTTTTTTGTACAATTGTCTGAATGGTTTTAATTTTCTATTTTTAAGCATATATCTATAATACTATAAACTTGAGTCCCTTAATTTAATGTGCAAGAGTGAATGTGCACAAAAATTTGTACGGTACAATCCGTGTAAAGCCATATGATTTAATACCAAGTAGTGAAATATGTAATCCTCAATGAAAGCCTCTAGCTATAGAGACACAAAGTTCAGCTAATAGCATGAATGCAAGAAGCTCAACGATCGTATTTGTGGTTACATGAATACATTATTTGGTACAACATGCATTGGAACACGAAAGGGCTGCAGTTATGCGCCCTTAAAGAAGCCGAATCACTTATCAATTACATATCTCTTAAATGGAAACTCCATAAATGAGCCCTGAAGAACAATAGGAATAAAACCAACACATTCCAGTACGTGTGTTATCATGGCTGCACAGGTTGGATGCTCAAATGGTGAGTTGTTCCTAAACGAATTGAATCCTGAATCAACTGGTACCATAGTGTTGATGTTGTGTAGAATGTGGGATGTAAATACTGCAACAGGCCGGTATTTGGGCACCGATTTCTTGATGTCTGATGCAAAGGTATATGCATATGTTCCTTCCCAATACCTGAGTTATAAGAATAGATAATAAATGATTAAAAAATGTATGTATTATTTAACAACAACTTTTAACATGGTTCTATTGCAAGGTAATGTTATCCATTGTACCGCCAAGGCAACTGTGGCTCACAATTTCTTGAGGTTAAAAGAGGGAGGTGTTTACACTGTTAGAAATTTTGTTGTCATGCATAACAAGGAAGACTTTAGAGTTAGGAAAGATGATCGCTTTATGATAGAGTTTGATGGATCAACGTCAATAAGAAAAAGTTTGGTTATATCTGAAGGGTTTGTCAGACATCCTTTTCAGTTGGTGGATTTAGATCAAATCAAGCCTACGGATAACAAATATCTCATTGGTAATTTTCTATTTTGTATGTTTGTCCAATTAAATTCCTGTTAAATAGTGTTGCCATAAAAATTGTTACCTCTTAGATGTCGCAGGTTATGTGACGAATGTTGGAAGGATGAATCATACGAAAGCAGGGTCAAAAAACGGTGATTTCTACCTGACCAATCAAAAGTTCGTATACATGTTATTTGCAGTTGATGCTAACAATTTTATAACTTTTATTTGGCCAGTATGTGTTATGAAACTAACCGTTTGTTTATTTTTTCCGCGTGACATCAGATGTCAATCGATACGGGTGACTCTATGGGGAGGGCTCGTTGATATGTTGATTGAAAAGAAATCAAAACAGACAGGCATGTACGCTGTTGTTGTTACGTCCACATCTGCAAGCATTAACAGTTAGTCAGCTTGGTCTATTTACCTTTTGCATAGTATACGTCTTTATCATGCTAAGTTGGTTTTTAATTTTACCTCTCAGATAAGCTCTATTTATCTAGTAGTTCAGCCACACAAATACTAGATGCTGTTTGACATCCTGCAATCAGTGCATTGAAAAAAGACGCTGGGTATGAAATTGTTTGAATATAAAATTTATAGGCGATACGATTCAAACTACTATTAACTTACCAAGATGTTTTACCTGTTTGTTAGAAGTGTTGTGTCTTCAACATCATATTTGGGTACACACCTCTCAGAACCCAAAGATGGGACAATAGAGAATCTGCTCATGTGGGCACAAAATCGGAAAAATGATGTTTGTTTCCTTTTCCCCCCGTCAGCTATGTATCCTCCTTAAACTGCATGATATTGATGTATTTTATTTATGCAGTCTGCGACTTTCCTATGTAAAGCCAAGATTGATGATGTGCGTACTAGAAAAGGGATGGATTTTCCGTCATGGGA
This sequence comes from Chrysanthemum makinoi, assembly GCA_910596185.1. Taxonomy (NCBI): domain Eukaryota; kingdom Viridiplantae; phylum Streptophyta; class Magnoliopsida; order Asterales; family Asteraceae; genus Chrysanthemum; species Chrysanthemum makinoi. The sequence goes on from OU343217.1 coordinate 104,000,647, forward strand.
GGTGACAGTTGCAAGAAAGGAGCTACTAGGAAGGGTGGCGTTTTTGGGTGTGATTCATGTGAAAGACCGATTGAATTACCCTGTGATACAAGTATATATATATTATTGACATTCATACTTACTAACCACTACATGATCTTTACAGGTATCGCCTTGAGCTTGGTATCTCTGATGATACCGGTAGTACTGTGGTGGTCCTTTTTGATGAGGCTTCGGTTAACTTGATAAAGTTTCCAACTTCGGCATTGTTGACGACAAAAAGAGGTACACCTGAATTTTTAGAGTTTATTTGCACCCCTACTCTCCCCCCTTACTCAAGATTGCTATGCAGTTTCGATGATCACACCCAACTTGCCTTCTCCCATACTCGATCTCATTGGCACCAACCCTAATTTGAAATCAAAATTCATACATATTATGAGTATGGGAAGTTTGAGAGTTTTACATGTTGGGCAGTGGACTCACCTCATCCGTCGATTGAAACTGAAAGCTCAAGCACAATTGATAATGAAACTGTTGGACCAGTTGCATCATCCAAAACCTAACCCGTCTCCATCGTTGTTACACCGTCCAAACCTACAGAGAATAAAAAGAATATAGGTAATCAACCCCCTGTATATACCCATAATAAAAATGTTTGTTCCTTTAGGCCTTTTGCTAATGCAATAAAAAGATACCTGATATGAATGGTTTTCTTATTTTCAGAGTGGACCCCGAAGATTCAGACGTTGATGATGAACTTAGGCCTTTGGCTGCTGTGCAATATACTGAGTCTATCAATGCGAATATCAAGCCTCCTGCGCCATCGGACCCAACGTTCAAACGGTTGGTCAAGTCTACTCCTGCAGATGATAAGAAAGAAAAAAGGTAATCGCGACATAATAAGTTTTGTGCCAACATAAATACCAAACATTTTAATGGTTTTACCTTAGACCTATTACTTACACAACAGATCTAGCATGACAAACATTGTTAGAATATTTTCAAGGCGGATATTGAACATTCAAACGCGGATATTGAACTTATATCTGTAGATGGTGACCAGGATGGTCAGGACGACACCACAACTGACAAGAAGAAAATGAGACGGTAAGCACATGTTGTATACCATATTTGGTCAAATATGGTTTTATATCTGCCCACATATTAATACAGTCCTCTTTGTATATTTTGTGGTCAGGTTAGTCATGGATGATTCAGAGTGACCCTGAGCCAGCTGTACCCGAATAATCCTTATCAAAATAAACTATTATTACATGAATAATAAACTGGATTAAAACTGAATTTGGGATCCTTTGTTTTTTATGTTTGAAAGGCACAGTACTGTTACGCTTTGTTGCATCAGATTCTATTTTGTTCTGATAATTTATTATACTTTTCTGTCGTGCAAAATATTGGTTCTTTTCTGCTTGACTTGGTTTCAGGTACATCCAATATGAACCGGCTGTGAAATGGACGCTTTCCACAAGATACCAAATGAAAATGCCTATTAACAATTATTGTAAAAAGAACCATACTTTGGGCAAATAACTAATGCAACAACTTATGAATTATATGGAGTACCATTTGTTACCATTGGCTATAAAAGTCCAACAATATATTATTTCGATGTTCATACAAGTAAACATAGGGGTTCAAAATGGAAATCGTATCACAATACTTACACACACTTTAATACATGGCTAAAAATGCTTTCGTTGAATTTTGTATTTTTTGGAGTTAATTATGATTTTTAACAAACAATATGCAATGGGTTGTAAAAAACAACCACAAACTCACATACTGCAAAATTATCATGCCCGCATAATCCATATTATAAGAATAACTTGGATGATCAAAATATTGAAGATGTTTATGCTAATTGCTACATTGAACAAGATTGTCTTAAATTATATTTGTACCATCACCAACAAACTAGACATTACATGCTACATTATGATATGTAAAGCTTTGTGGTTATTGTATATTAAGTAATTACAAGTGTTAGGTTATGATTGAGGTTGGCAAACGACAAATTGTGAATGTTTATATATGATATTTCATCGCCACTTATTATTAATTATACGGGTTTCCAAAACTCTTTCTATTTATATGTTTTTATGTCCTATCATACATCAGTTTCATTTTCATGTAAATTATTTCCTTTAACCATAACAGTTGTCTTACAAATAATTGCATTATAACAGTGCAAAGTATTCTGTGTTCAGATAATTTGTAAATATAATGTATTGTGCTGTAATCATTATATAACTCAACTTTATAAAATTTTCTGCTCACGGCCATTTCACCCACACTTTGATACATTTTTTAAAATGTGGACCGCCAATTGGTTGTCAAAATCGACCACTAAATGACTTCCAAAATTAAATCGTATAAATCACCATATTAAGAATTGTTTTGTAAATTGGTAATTTTTAAATTCATGTAGACAATACTTTAATTTAAATATAGTAGTTTGAATCAAGTTGTGAGTATAAGTAACCAATGAGATGTGAGCAAATGAAGTTAAGTTATGTTTTTTCCAATTAGTCTAAGATGCACTCATACTAGCCTTTTTAACCAAATTGTTTCATAAAGATCAGTATCATTATTAAAACTCAATAAGAATCTATAATACATATAGAGACTTACCATGAACTATAAGTATATGCCTTTTCATTATACACCACACTTATTGCATCAGTTAAGTAGTAGAATCCCAATAGGTGATATACTAAACTTATTAATTCATTATCTTACCAGATCTGCAATATGATCTGTTGCAAAGGTTAATCAGGTCCTTCAAGCATTAAATGGATACATGTGTACAATTTACTTTACAAGTTTACATACCTGCCGATTATGTATGTGATTAAAGCTGTATTTGTCTTTTCATTGCAGTATCACACGTAACGTCCGAAACTCCATCCCTGTCAGACATATTGAACAAAACTTTGTTTATTCATTCAAGAACTGTAATCAATGGCAGTGGAAAGATGCAGAGTTTCTGTGGTTTACGGATGACACAAAATGTTGGACCATCTACCGGGTTCGTCCCATTTATAAGACTTTACTTACGTTATGCAATAACAACAAATCTGCAATAATGCATACCTACTTTTGCATGATCAACATACTTTGTTAGGACAAGAATCACACTCGGTAGGCACTTTGACAGACCTGCCACTGAACCAAATAGCTTCAACCTCCAAAAATCCCTTTGTTTATAAAAAAAGAAGATCGGCAGGTAATTAGTACTAAAGTTGCGAGTTTATCGATTTCATAATATTGAATATTACCATAATGGTTATTCCTGTAGGAACACTGTCTCATCGTGCAGCTAAAAATATCCCACATGGAGCTGCACATGCATCTGCAGGTAATTAAACATGTTATAAGTCTTGCATCTTGTTAGTTAACTTATTATAATGTGGTTCTTATCAATGATATTTACCTTTGTTAGGATCGTTTCTATAGATGATATGGTGATTCGGGAGGTATTGGAAGATGGAAGAAACCCATCTTCAAGTTAGAGAGAGAAGGGAGAAACTATGTGTTTTATTGATAAGGAAAGGTGAATTACACAAATGAGACTCACCCCTCCATGGAAGTATGGAAGGGTTTATATACCCAAACACATACATCTATGGGTAATTGACATAACAAGCCCATGTGTTTAAGGTAACAAAGATAGAAACAGTAATCCCGTCAATGTCGTTCCATTTACGAGTTAGGAGCGATTCCAACAATCTTCCCCCAATGGGACGACATAAGGGATTACTTACAACATTTACTACAAATATAGAAAACAAATAAAGAAAGGTCTTCATAAGCTCTTCAAGTGCAAAGGATGATGAAAGTTTACGCTCTTTGTCTTCTTCTGGTACCTTGACTTGAGAACCGTTTTCTTCACTTGTAGACAAATGATGTAATATGCATAAATTGGATTAACTTCCCCCCAATTCATGCGGCATGTCTTTAGCAGACTTCTCCAGTACACTCCTTTTTGGCGAAGTTTCTGAATCAGCTTCCCCCCCAAACTGACAACCGTCTTCAGCAGATTCGAAACTTTGATGTAGTGAACATTTCCTCTAACTTTTGAAGTTTTCAGTATGCAGCGGAATTTGTAGATGAGAAGTAAACCACAAGGTAAATCGACTTGTTGCGGAAAATCCGTTCGGGGGTAACATGCAAGAAATCAACAAGATCTTCTTACGTATGTAGATGCTTCACACCAAACAGACCACGAAAGACGAAATGAAACGACTTCCCCCTGAATGTTGCGGTCTATCGGAATAATAGTTACCTGTAAATCTGCAATTACTCGATAAAATGACCGTGTGTGAGGCATCACAACATCATATTTAGGTAACTTCACGCACGATAACTCTGTGAAAGTGAGACTATAACACCAAAGTGAGACGTTTTGACCACAGATCGTCTCATTTCTTCCCCCTAATTGAAGAAATTCATGAAAGGAGAGGGTTTTCGCAAAAAAATACAAAAACAACAAAGGAAGCAGACACCACCTATACTCTCTTCCCCCCGATGTTTTCAATGAATCAGAATCATACATCACGTATGTTGATGATGAAATTGGAGACATCGAAACCATGTATGTTTAATTAATCGAACAAGTGTGAAGTACCATAAATATCTCGCGAGAATCAATTGTGATAAAACTTCTTTCTACGTGTATACTCTTCTCACTAACTCTTTACCGACCCATTATCATTCTGACGGCTGGCTTTTGTAGTGACTCTTGATGGAGAAAACCCAATATGATGAACTTGATAATCGAAGTAAAATAACCCGAACTTGTGACTTAAACTTGCACTATTGTCAGACGAAGAACCCTTTTTCTTATCACCATCGAAAAAGGTAAACTTAAAGTTTCTCAAATTATCCACACCGTAGTGTGACACTTGAGTACAACAACGTAACTCCTTAAAAGTGATAGTTATAAGCTGTGAGCACAACAACGTAACTCCTTACATCAGGTTCAACTAGATAACTCAAGTCTTTGTCATTCGTAACGGTTAAAGCTCGAACAAGGATCTCGAAGAATCATGCATCCAACCAACCCTGATATCTTCAGATACTAAGTACACGTATCCGTGATATTCCACTTCAACCTCAAATAAATAATAAAGAATAAACTCCGTAATCACATCTTGCTATTACATACCCAAAACTAGCCTTCATTAACGGTTAAAATGAACTATGATAATGGTTTTTCTCGATCTTGTCAAAAATTGTATCCCCGTGAAATTTAGTCACACCAAAAAAATACCACTCTTTTTCGCCAATTAAAATATCAAAATGCACACCATGTAATACTTTTGAAAGTAAATACTGTTCAGCCCAAGTGCACTTTCATATTTGATCCACTGATGAAAATTATCCAATCCATTCGTCCAGCCCATCATCACAAGACCCAAGTAAATCCAATTTGATCCATTAACATACCCGGTTAAGTTTAAAAACGTTGGAACCCTTTTATTATTTCACATAACCTAAACCTAAAACAACACACTCACAAATATTCGCCTACCAACATTTCTCCCAAATAAGATCTGGAAAAAAAAATTACCACCTCTCATCCCTTTTTGAAATCACTGTCTCCATCATAACAAATCAAAACACATCTCTATCAACGCATCATATCATCTGGAACACAACAAATAAAACGCTACCCACCTATAATGACTACGTTTACTTCTCAAGATGAATCAAGAAATGGAGTTATCTTCAAGATCCGTTTGTGGTTCACGGGTAGGTTGTACGTTGTGTTATTTTAATAATTGATGTTGGTCATTGAACGAAACAAAGAAGGAAATTAACAAAAAAAATTGTTAAATTTCTTATATTGAAGGTTTCGGAAATCTAATTGAAGTTACACTTCAAAAAGAAATAGATTGGCTTATGACTTAGACGATATTGAGTACCAAAAGAGTAAAAACTGATATCTTGATAATTAACAGTTCGAGTAGTCTTTAAAGTCGAGTTGTGTTTTGATAGATGAAGTTGTTGTTGATGTTTGAGGAGGTTGAGATTAAGAGGGATTTGTTTAATGGTATTGAAATTTGATTTGGTCGAGGGCTGTTGATGTATTGGACCGATAATGTTATTGTAAACAGAGGTCTAATGAATGGTTGATGATGTATGGTATTTTGGGTTGGTCAATGTAAGTTTACGCGTAAGGGTCTTCTACATCATCTTTATTTCTTTTGAGCTTATGCGTAAACAAGTACATACACGCTTATGCGTAGAAACGTTTATGCGTAAAAGCTCTTATGCGTAGGCTTGGTATTACGCTTAAGCCTGTTGCATATGCGTAAACCCAGGTCAAGTTTATGCGTAAGCAAGGGCTTATGCGTAAAAACTTACGCGTATTAATTTCTACGCATAACTTCACAGTTATGCGTAATATTCCTGAAGATTCTCCTTATGCGTAGAAAAAGGGTTTTGACCCTTTGACTTTTTCCGGCGAGTTTTTCCGACCATAAATCCGACCAGTTCTTGAAACCCAGAAAGATGACATAAAAAACCTCTCTTTTGACCCATTTTTCACCACAATAATCTGACTAGTTTGACCACATGACTATATCACGAGATGGACAAAAGAAATCAGGAAAGTTGCAACTGTTAATATTGCAAACCTTTTTGACTAAATTGACCATAAGATACATTTAAGAAACTTGTATAAAAATCTGTTAAACACAAAAAATATGTGAAAAGTTAACACCTTTGTTAAAAACAGATTTTTTAAAACAAGATTTTGACACGAAAAATATCACCAAAATCAGCCATGACAAAAAACCGACCGGGCTCTTTATACCAATGTTAGGATCGTTTCTATAGATGATATGGTGATTCTGTGATAAATATTGAGAACACTGATAATGTGCTTCAGATCGAGTCCTTAAAAGTTGAAAACAAACGATTGTCAAACGAACTTTCAAATGCAATACGTCGTCTTAATTGGTGTCAAAAAGATATTCACGATCAACAACTTGCTTTTCAACACAAAATCGCCCACTTGCGTGCAAAATCTTCTGATCCTAAAATTGAGCAACTGGATGATCAAAACGTGTCTTTAAGTGTCAAATCTCAAAATATGAACAAGAACTTGTAAAAGTTAAAAGGAATATGGTGTCATATTTGATTTACTCAAAAAGACTCGTGATGAAGCATCAAATGAACTTGATCATTATCTTGCACACACTAAAGAAGTTATGCATATTGCTGGAAATGTTCGATCCGAAAATCAAGATCGATTCACACTATCTTCAAGTTAAGAGAAATGTTAGGAAAGTATGAACAACTTCAACCAACCATCATTAAAGATTAGCCGATAACTCATGAACCTAGAATCCCTAACGCCAAATCACAAGTTGCTAACGTGCCTCCTTCTATTTACGAAAACGGAATAGTTGCATCTTTTCCAAATGTCGCACTTCGACCTAGGAGCACTACATGAAGAATAGGAAGTTGCGACCTAAAGAAAAGATCAATGGGAATGCTAAAGTAGAAGAACACCCTAGGACTATGAATAAGACTCACGTTGCTTCCCTATATAGATATTGCGTCAACATGTAATAGAAATAGTTATGTAACGATGCTAAACCGTTAAGTACTTTTGATATTGATCGATGCACCTTGTGTTATTTGTAAGTAAAGTATGAATTCGATTGTCATGATAAATGTGTTGCTAAAGCTATCATCTCGTTTAAGGATCTAAGAACGAATACCTCTACATTTAATCTTTCCAAGTCCGTGGCTTGGTAGGCCTCTTTAGATTCTAAGCACGTCCACATGGCTCAGTTTCACCTCTAGGAATGTAGTACCACCTAGTGCATTAACTAAGACTAAAGCAAATACTAGTTGGAGATGGCAGAAATGGATATATACACTGGATTTAAGTGGATACCTAAAGCTATTGATGTGTGTATATCTACTATAAGCGCTATGGAACCCTCTAACATTTGGGTTCCACATCTACTTCTATTCCATCGTATTAGATGCGTGTAATGGGTGATCTGAATCTGGATTGTTGATAGCGGATGTTCCAAACACATGACGAGCAATCTTAAAGCTGTTATCCAACTTTATTGCAAAGTTCATTATGTCGGGGTTCGGAATGATCACTTCGCGACTATCATGGGCTATAGAGACTACATTAATGGGAACATCGAAATAGCGGTTTATTATGTGGAAGGCCTCGGTCCAATCTCGTTTCGATGGGTCGGTTCGTGATGGAGATTTGGAGGTTGCTTTTCGGGGAGAAAACTTGTTTCCTTGACGATCTACAAGGAAACGACCTTATGTCTCGTCAAATTCAAGCCTTTACACTATCTCTATGCAAGATATGGTTGCTTCTTCTCCCATCGCTTGCTTTCAAAGGCAACATCAACAAAATCGACTATAGCGCCGGTAGTCTCACATCTAAACTTTCAAACCATCACCAACCTTGCTTTCGACACAAACTAGTTGAAGGCCTCTAAGATTTTGATTTAAAATATCACCTTGCTCGACTTGTGAACAAGGCAACACCCGTGCTCATTTTCCTTCCAAGGTGGAACAAGATCTCGCGTGTGCTTCCATCTTCTTCACATGGATTTGTGTGTATGCCGATCGCGTGCAAGCGATCAATAGCAAGCGCTACATCAATTGTTGATGACTATTCACGGACTTGGGTCTACTTTCTTGAAGCAAAGATCAAGCTCCACGATGATCATCACCTTTCTCAAAATACTGGAGTTCACTGGCTCTACCAAAGTTCGACTAATCGAACTAGAGGTGGCAATTTAAGACCCATGGTTAAATTTGGGTCTAGTTGGGATAAATTTTTTAATGAGATGAGCAAATGGGTTTAGTTTATTTTAATAGATGGGTCTAGTTGAGTATATTTATTTTAATTAATTAATATTGATGGGTATAGTTGGTTCTAATAATATACCCACGTGATTAATCAATATTTACATGGTTTAAGTTGATTGTTAACTAAAATTATAAAAATCACTCACAATCTAATTTTATCATCTTCGTCCAATTTTGTCCCAGGTTTTTAACGGTTTCACGTTTTACGTTTCGTCTGTTTGATTTTTTCACGTTTTTTGTCGTTTCACGTTTTACTTCCGACCCGTTTTCGCGTTTTTATTAGTTGATGGTCGTTTTTCGTTTCTTTATTTCATTCGTCCATTCCATCAGATTCCATTCCTTTTCCATTCTTCCGTTCCATTCCATTCCATTCCGTTCCGTTCCATCTCTTCATTCCATTCCATTCCATTCCATTCCATTCCATTCCATTCCATTCCATTCCATTCGATCCATTGTCCATTCCATTTTTTCCGTCCATTCCATTCCATTCCGTTTCATTCCATTCCTTCCATTCCGTCCATTCCGTTCCATTCCATTCCATTCCATCCGTTCGATCCATTCCATTCCTTCCATTCCATTCCTTCCATTCCATTCCATTCCATTCCGTTCATTCCATTTTCTTTGTGTCGGTTATCGTTTTGTTCGCTCAGATAACAATCACGCATCGACTCGGCATGATCAGGATAAAGCTCCGGATAAAAAATCCTGTGACATCATCGAGATCATCGTCAGACATCGCATCAGACAACCACGGATAAATCAATCAAAACCGGATAACCGATCACTCGAATCATGAGCATCACGTAAAATAAACCGGACATCATCGGCATCTTTCAAACTCACGCAAAATGACCATCCGGACTCGGATAACGTGCTCTGTCACGCTTTTCGATCGGATATTCCTTTCATGTCCATGTTCCTTTCCACTATAAACTCATGTCTTTCTTTTTCATCCACATAAACTTTCCATCACAGGCGTATTAAGCACATTAAAAAAATGGTATTGAATACTTTTGTCTTTGTTTTACAATAATTAGCGCTAATATGTTCAGCGTGAAAACGAAAAAGCCCCTTAGCCGCAAAACCCAGGCGGACCGACTCTTACCGGTACCCATACCCGTCAGACCGTCCGCCCATTGGCAATCTGAGCCCGTACATATAGACTCACCCGTATAAGACCCGAAGACCGACCTGACCCGACCCGACCATTTTGCCACCACCTCTGTCGAGCGGATAGAGGCAGCAATTTGTTAATCAAACTCTTCGTGAATTATATGAGAAAGTGGGAATTGACATCGGACATCTATTGCGTACACGCAGAACAAAGCGGAGTTGTCGAAGAGCGAAACCGAGCGTTCTAGTGGAACGCAAGAACAATGTTAATAAATGCTAAACTTCAGATTACTTATGGGCGGAAGCGTATCTCTGCATGCTATACTCAAAACCGTTCTATGATTACAAAACGCCACAACAAAACACCTTTTGAGCTTGTCCATAACAGAAAACCGAATCTCAAACACTTTCATGTATTTGGATCTCTTTGCTATTCGAATAATGATCGTGATGACTTTGGAAAGCTCAAAGCCAAAGTTGACATTGGAATCTTTATCGGATATTGTGATAATTCAAAAGGTTTCGAAACGGAATCGTCGTACAAAGCGGGTGATGGAAAGCGATTCATGCTCATTTTGATGAACTTACGGACATGGCCGAGTATAACAACTTAGAACCGGACACAACTGCTTAAACTTCCCCAAACCCCATCATCGGTGAACAAAGCCCCGACTTACTCGTCAACAAATGGAAAGGTTATTTGCTCCGTTCGGTGGCGATATTGATGAGCGTGCTCGGGTGTATCATTTGTTTCCTTGCTCAAGCGATAATACTCTTATACACGATACACACTGCTACAACAACTACTGGTTGAAGAAGCACCACCAGTTGACTCCAACAACAGCTTGAACACACCGCTTCCAACAATGATGAATGGCGATGATGTTACGAATGCGTACCTCCACTCGATTTTGATCCAAATGCGTTCTTGACAACCCGTTTGCAAATGAGGGCTGGCGCACGAGATGTCGCGGAATCATCAACAAACCATTTGAATCCTCAGAATCTGCACAATGTATACCAACATCAACCCTCCACACATAGATGGGCGAAAGACCATCCTCTGGAAAACATTATTGGCAACCCGAATCAACCGTCGTTCACGAGACAACGTCCACCACGAGCGGTGAACATTGCATTTATGCACTCACTGTCAGCCAATCGAACCTAAAACATCAAAGCGCAATGACAAAAGACAACTGGATTGAATCCATGCAAGAAGAACTCAACCAATTTAATCGTCTTGAAGTATGGGGCGGTTGAAAGACCAACGAGGGGTCTCCGTCATTGGTCTCAAATGGATTTGGAAAAACAAATTGGATCTTTGAAGGAAAGCGTTATCGAAATAAGTCACGCGGTGGCTAAGGGTTATCGTCGGAAGGGAATAGACTTTGAAGAATCTTTTGCTCGGCTGCTCGTCTTGTACGTTCGGATATTTCTAGCGTTAAGCTCATATGAATATAATGGCGGTCTATCGGATGGATGTCAAAGCTGCGTTTCTCAATGGACAACTTAAAGAAAGCGGTTTATGTCGACCAACCGGATGGATTCGTTGATCCGAGTTTCGAATCCGTCTACAAAGCGAACAAAGCTGATGGTCTCAAACAAGCTCCTCGGGCATGGTGCGATAAGCTATCATCTTTCCTCATTGCTAATAATTTCACCAAAGGTTCGGTTGACCCAACTCTTTTTATACAATATCCCGGGGCACATATCTTAATTGTTCAAATTTACGTGGATGACATCATTTTGGGTCTACACATAAAAGTTTTCAATCGCTTTTGCAAAACTAATGAAGAAAAATTTTGAAATGTCCATGATGGGTGAACTCGCATTCTTTCTCGGTAGCAAGTTCATCAATCACCCACTTGGTATTTTCTTGAGTCGATCCAAATATGCCCTTGAATTATTAAACAAATTTGGAATGAAAACACAGTGACACCTATGCCACACCAATGGCTCATACCAAGAAGCTAGACGCTGATTTACATGAGAAATTGGTGGACCCTACAAAATACCGTAGTATTATTAGGTCTCTCATGTATCTAACGACTAGCGACGACTGATATTGTCTTTCTTGGTATATCTTTGCTCCTCGTTATCGGTCGCGACCAAGCTGAAACCCACCTCTCGAGGCTAAAAGAATCCTCCAGATACATAAAGGGAACCATTAACTTGGGGATCCGGTATCCAGAAGGATTACGGTTTTGAACTAATCGCTTTTTAGGCCGACCACGCCGAGGATGCTTAGACTCACGGAAAAGTACTTGAGAGCTTTACAATTTCTTGGTGATAAGCCGGTGTCATGGCAATCAAGAAGCGAGGATTGTACATACTGTCCTCACCGAAGCGAATATGTAGCCATGTCGGCGTGTTGTGCACAAGTCATTTGGATGAGAACACAACTCAAAGACCATGGTTACGTATTTGTGAGAATCCCGATGTCTTGCGACAATCGAGTGCCATTGCGATCTCGTGCAACGGTTCGGCACTTTCAAATCAAAGCACATCGATCTTCGATATCATTTCATCAAGGATCACGTGGAGCAGTACCGGTTGAATTATATTTTGTGGAGTACGAATACCAATTGGCGGATCTTCTCACCAAAGCCTTGCCTCCCGCTAGGTTTAATGAGTTGGTCCAACGGATTGGTATGAGGTGTTTGACTCAAGAGGAATTGGATGACCTCCTAAAGCAGTCTTAAAAACCTGTCAAACACCAAAATCTCTTTTGTAAATAATTTTTTCAAAAACAAAATACAAAAGTATAAAATCTGATAAAACAACAAAAATATTCTTCTAATCTACTTTTCTGTCAACATGGCAAGTACATTTCTACCGTCAACACTTTAATCTTTCAAAATTCAGTATTTTTCCGATCAAGTGTTGAGGGGGAAAATAATACAACCGCTTGTTCAAAACATCGTGACGCATGTTATCATATCCGGTTGTTTCTTTTATCAATGGTGGAAAATTTTTGTGTTTCAATGACACTCCTCGGACTAAAATTTATAACCTTTCATTATTTCTTAAGTTGAGGGGGAGTGTCGTCAAGTTTCTTTCTTAAAAATCTTTGTTTGGTAACCAAAATGGAAGTTAAATGGCTTTGTTTGAAAAAGGAAAAGGTGGAGGGACCAAAACTGTCAAAATGTTAAAGTTATTTTAAATAAAACTCCCCACCTAACATTTCACTTCACATTTAATACTCCTAACCTAACTAATCCTACGCATAGAATTCGTTCAAGAAATCCGTGCTTTAGATCATCATTTTGTAAGTGATTTTGTGTTTACAACATGTTTTTAAGCAATGGTTTTGAATTTTTCGAAAATCCAACGGTTAAACGTTGTGTAATCTTGTTTTTTGACTGCGTATGTGTATGTTCACATGATCAAGATTGTGTGTTTATGGTTAAAAGGATAGTGTCAAAACGTTTCTAATCCATCAATGATATCGTTTTAATCATCAAAACTCACCCAGAATCACGAATTGAATGATTTAAGAATTTAGGGTTTATGCGTGGTTTTGGGTATTTTCAAATGTGAAGGTTCTTGGTCAAAAAGATTGTTGTGTAATGCTCATATCATGTTGAATTAAAGATTTCCAAGCTCTATAACCACCCAGAAACTCTAAATGATTAAAAATTTGGAATTAGGGTTTAATGTTCTTGAGTTTGGGTATTTTTGATTCACCACGATTTAAATGTTATAACTTGGTTTATAGACTCTCACAACATCTTAGAACTACGGAAATTGTTTGGTGCAAATCCCATGGATAGAAATTATACGCGTAATTCATAACCGTTAGGGTTTTGACCTACAGTATGACTTCTACTCATAACTATTTATGAATGTTCATGCCATGATTTGTTGTTAAAATGAATTCTTGTGTTAATATTGATGATTTAGTGAATTTATTTCAGGGCTTGCTACGCCAAAATTGAGAATCAAGGTCATTTGAATCTCACGCATAAGGATTACCCTACGGAGTCATGTTATCGCGTAGAATAAATCCTACGCATAACTATTACGCGTAGGTTCTACAATGGGAATCTTGGCGTATCTGAAGGATATCGAAAAGGACCTCTACGCATAAGGTCTACTCTTCAGGTAAGCCTTACGCGTAAGGTATAAATACGCCTACGCGTAAGCTTTACGCATAAGGTCCCCTTTTCCTACGCGTAACATTTCTTCGGTAAGTTAAGATCCTACGCATAAGCTTTAGCTTCTCGGCGTATGTCATTCTTGTTCACGCTTAACTTTGTCAATTCTACCTATGCCTTGATTGACCTTCATTATGAATTGTTACGTGTACAAACTTGTTAATAAACTTATCATTACGTCACGAATCCAATAATGTCACTAATAAACTTAAACGTTTGATATGTTGTGAACAATAAGTGATAACATAAACTTTAAAACTTAAAGTTAACTAACTCACGAAACATTTCACGGCGTCATTGGACTATTGGACAAACAAGTGACTTAGGACTCGTAACAATCATTGACACTGTGCATTCAATAACTAGACAATAAGACCTTCTGTTGACTAACACTATGTCTTCGATATGTTGGTTCTTTTGGCTAATGTTATTTGAGATCCGACATGGTGAACAAATGAATGTGGATGCATCGAAGTTCTCACAATTCTTGATATCTTTCCAAAGGGTTATCCGAGAAAGATTGGAAAGAACAACCTTAGGGTTGACTGTGACACCCTCACATGCTCGTAATCTTCTGTCTCATTGCGATTGGATATTCTCGGGAATCATCCCTACCGTAACATGCTCTCACACTCGCCACGGTTCGCGAGATCTACATTCAACAATTAAGGATTCTATCGAGAGGATCATGGTCAAAGTGTGTGAATGTGACACTTAATCACAAACAAGTCACTATCACTCCCGATGATTTATGGCTGTTCTCATCATTCCGGACATTGTTTCAACCGACTTCTTTGCTACCCTCTGAGAGCGGTCGATCGAAATTCTTGATAGATATTGTTTATGATGAAGCTTCAGGAATCATTACTAAGCACTCTCACGTGGAGTGAAGAATATTCCTCAACCATGGAGAACACTCTACATGATCATCACCAAATCGGTCTCGGTGGTGGCAAAGTGGCTATGAGCATCCCAAGCTCATGGAGCTCGCAAATTTTCCGGTGCGTTGATCAACAAGAAGGACATTGAAATCGAAGCACCGATATGGGAGGACATGATGCTATTTCACAAGAAGCTTGGCTCCAAGATTCCCTATGTCAGATACACCAAACTATTGATCGAGAGCACTTGGACTTCATCCGATATCCCCAAGAGGCTCAATGACCGGATAATCCGACATATTGAGAACCCATATTATGCCGAATCAAAGAATCGTCAACAAAGAAACGAGCGGGGTGCGGTATTACACGATCACCTTCGACTCGAAATAAAAAGCTTGAAACATACAAAAGGTATCGGTTAGCTGTAAAAGAAGGCAAAGTTGGTCATCTTGATGAAAGATCTTACGTACACCTACCGGAGGACCGAAGAGGCGATCTTGGAAGTGCAATGGCACGAGAGTCAAAGGAAGGTCCCAAAGAGGAAACCTACTCCAAAGAAGAAAGTTTCTCCAGGAAGCTGCTCCTATTCCTACACCACGAACCGAAAGAAAGCTCTTTGGGACGAAAGCTCGAAGAAACACAATCAGACGAGGAGGTCCACTACTCTGCGCAAGGATGACTCTCCATCGATTACCAAACCTCCTAGTCCAATAGTGAACATGGCAAAGGAAAGACTCACGTACTTGTGCCATATGATGAAAGCTCGAGAAGTGATGAAGAGCAATGGATACCTCATACAGGAAGAAGTTCAAATTCCTTAGACTCCAACACGTGGCAAAAGAATTTGCTAAAGAACAAATGGGTGGCCCCAAAGGGTCAAGTGGTGCTTTCGACCTTCACCGGATCACGATGCGGTTAATCAACCCGATAAGGGATCCGGTGCCACCACTTTGGTACAACAACTGCGTGTCGAAGATACTCTTGAGTTTGATTTTGAGGAACCGTGAGAAGGCTAGTGAGAAGATTAAAGTCGATGGGAAGCTGCGGTCAAAGCCAAAGTGATGAACAAGCTAAGGCGGCAATGAAGAAGATGTTGAGTATGATACGTTTCTTCTAGATAGTCCTGCACGATCAAAGGAAGAAACTTCTGAACCTCCAAAGGATCCGAGTCTCCTCACATCTCATCATCATCAGATTCTTCTTCTCACTCTTCACCACCACCATCAAAGGAATCAACCAAATCATCATCGGATCAATGAAGAAGCCCTCGATCTTGGATTTCTCAACTCATAAAAGAATTGTAAAATCGTCCAACAAGTCGAAAGAAGGACATGCTCTCTGACGAATTGGTTTGTGACCAAATCTGATATCTACATGATGAGAATGACAAGATCGAGAATGAAAGGAATACATCTGAAGCTCATGCGGGATGATCTACAAGGGAAAATGGAATGAGAATGATCGAAGGCTACACTCACAAGTACCTTGGATATCGTTCCTAAAGTCACAAAGGGATGTTTACCGAACAACTATATAAATCTTATGAGATAGCCAAGCAAACTATAAGATCAACACCCTTACCGTCGCAATCAATCCATCGATCCTGTAGTTTTCGGATAATGAATTGGTGGCCAAGCTTGTCACACAAATGTCGCGCGATCCGGGACATTTACTTCGATGAAGGAAAGCTGTTTCAAGCATTGTTGGACTACCAACTTCAAGAAGCATGCGAGTTAAGTCGAAAAGTCTAAGCGTCCTAGAGGCGATGAAGATAAGGATCGGGATAAGAATGATGAAGCTAAGCGACAAAGAAGTCCGGTGAATCATCTTCTATGCCACCACCTCTACGGCCTGCTCAACAAAGGTCTCCTCCTCGCTCTTCTACCGATAAACCTCGGGATTACGAAGTTACCACCTCGACTCAAAAACCGGTGACCACTTTGAGTATACGGGTGGTGACGATGAAGAATACCATGAGCCCCTACAACAACCCACCTCTCCCAAACAAGTAAAGAAACCCGAACCTCATCTAGGCCTGAAGCAGCAAGAAAGAAAAGCCAAAGCGCAGACGTCCTATCATGGCTAGATGAAGACACCACAAAGGAATTTGAATGGTTTTCTAAACTTGTCAATTCCACTCCCTACCTACGAAGAAGGTCAAGATATGGTAGACGGTACTACTTTGGAGCATGCTAAGTTATTGCAAGAAAAATTCCAGTAAAGAAGATGGACGAATCGAGTTAATGGCGAATCAAGAATGAAGCTTTTCAACTTTAAAAGGCAGCTTTCGAAGAAAGTGCCATCGAGGTCGAATATCACCTTGATAACATTGCTCGAGCTATGTCTAACAACATGGATTGGCTCAACCCAAAAGCAAACATCGACTTTACAAAGCGGGACAATCCTCCTTATTACCGTGGCGGTCTAAACCACTACCAACGAATTGGCCAACCGGATGAGCCTAGAATTCCTTTCAGATATTTCTTCAACAAAGACCTAGAATTTCTTCTTCATGGTGGCGATGGTTCAAGGAAGTATGCTACATCGTTGACACTTCCATTCCCAGCAGTATATACTCTGCATAGCCATCGAGGAGCGTGCCAATCACTTGTTCTCCAACAAAGTGGAAGCCCTACGGCCGAGATGCAATGCGGGATTCATCATTGCGTAGGAGCGAAAGAAGAATCTATTACTGCCGAGTTCGAAGTCTCAACATGCGGTATTGGTTCTAAAGTATCGTTGCCATCATACATTCGATCTTTCATCTAAGTGGGACTACACCTTCCTAAAGAATATCGTGGTTAAACGACAAGATGAAAGGATTATGCATTTCTAAAGTGACTTTGAGAATTTGTCCATCAATGACATCGAAGACATGTACCTTGCCAAAGTGCGTGGTCGTATGAGACAATTCTCCACTGCGGTATAAGCGTGAATTATCAAGTCGCTGCTCATCTTCATCGGGACGCATAGTTATCCAAGCGTGTAGAAGATCTCCGGTGGCGGTTGAATCTTATCGGACCGTGTCAACTTCACTCCTCCGCGCTTGATCTACCCAGACATCAACCGGCTTCACAATATACGCTCATCGGCAAACCTTTGGCGTCGTTTACGCGGTGAACTTCAAAGAAATTGCTTGATGGCGTGCAGAGATCTTCATAAGTTTGGAGATCACACCTTGAAGATGGTTAGGGACGGATTGGCCTACCGGTTAAAGGATATACATCGTAAGATTGGGTCTCCTAGCGATGGAATTCTGGATCGGAGGGCGTGAAGAGGATCATCACCATGATTGATGAACGGTTGTATCGACGGGATGATTGAGTTGATGGAAAGCTTATGTTGGTGAGTGGACCGGGAGAAACATCATGGCTTTCAACGCCTCACTCACACTCTTGGCGAACATCTGGGACTACACGGTACCCCTTAAATTGCTTCTTTCAATACATATTTGGATGTATGATTTATTATGTCTATGGCTTGTGCACACATTACAGTGTACAACCCGTACTTGGAAATAAAGGACCCTAAGGTGCGCCTTGATTGCCACAATCCTTATAAAAGGGGAAAGCTTCTTACTCTTGAGTAAAACCTATCAAACCTTTCACTTTTCAAGGTTTTGCTCAAAAGAACAAGTACTTTCCCTTATGATTTTCAAAACCTATACCGTTTATATCACTTCGTTGAGGGGAGTAATTGAATTAAAACTTTGTTCAAAAATTGTTCACGATGGTCATTCTTCCCGCAACTTTTCGAAATGGTCATATTTATTCTCAACTTTTCAAAAATAACATCACATATGCCATTTTTGAAGGGGAGAAAATACGTGATAAGAAATATGTTGTGTAAATGCAAATGAATCTTTGTGCTATAGACTTAACCCATGAATTGACGAGATCTTAACTGCTAGTAACTCGAAAAGACTTGTCCGGGACGGGTAATAACTTCAAACTAGTTAAGCTAGTGATGTAGCGTGTCTCACAAAGGACTTGTCGAGTAGAATGTACCATTCGAAACTCTTGGTAGACATGAACTCGGCGGGTTTGACAACCTTCGAGGATTGTCTACACCTTCAAGGTAGTTATTAGAGCTAGTTGTCACCTAAAAGCTGACAATGTTTCTCTTTAACTATGCCCGCGTGCTAACGTGTCTCGGGGAATGTCTATCTTGAGTTGATCAATTCAAAATGTGCGCGCTCTTTCCTCACTTGTGCATTTTAACCGTTAAAACTCTTAAGCACATGTGGAGGGGGAGTATTTATGCAAAATCTTATCTCAACAAGTGGTACTAAAATGTTTTTCATTCACAAACACTTTGAGAGATTTTTCACAACATGGTTTTATGGCAACATAGGTTAGTCATGGAGTTATAAGGTGACTAAGGTTAGGAATTACCGTCCTATGATCCATGAGCCAGGAGGGATCTACCCAGGACACCACAAATAGTTAGTTTTTAGAAGTCCTTAGGTATGATTATAAAAAGGAGAAAATGAGAATTGGAGAAAGAAGGAGTTGAAGAATTAAAAGAAATGCAAAGAAAAGGGTGAAAAGAAATAGCCCTCCAGATTATTCAACTTAGGGCGGATAAGGGTTCAATTCATATGCTACTAGTTGTCACTTAGTGACACTGGTATTGAAGATTAAAAGTCGTCATGGACCCAAAGGCGCATGCACTAAACCTTCTTAACCACTCAAGTTTCTCTCAGCGAAGCTTGTTTCATTCTCACGGGAACCCTAAGTAAACTATCGACTTTCTCTTAGAGATTGGTATTGAAGAAGAGACCTCTCCCTAGTCTCCGCTCCGGAAAATCAAAAGCACTATTGAGTCTAGAGCCACGAGATTCATCAAAAGATCTCTTAGGTACACTTGACATTTCATCACTTGATATTCAACAATAAGAATTTCGGTGATACATTATCGAGTCCTTCACGGATCTTAGCAATCGAGTGAACATTTATGAGAGGTTCACATTTGTGATCCTCGCGTGATTGAATGGAAACTCTGCCGGGTCAACATCAAACGCCTCGACGGCAGGTCGCTTCAAACTCCCGTGGATTGCGCAGTGGTCTCAAAGCGGTCTACCGTGAGGTGGTGATGCTTGGTGTACCTCTGCGACTCATCACGAATCGTAGGTGTACTTCTCGTACATCGTGTTATCTCACTTGTGGGACTCGATTCGAGGACGGCCTTTGTAAGAATTAGAGTTGTGTTTTCACACTATGCTGTTAACACTCTCGAAGTTCAAACTTGTAAGTGCTGGAATCCACTTATTACTAACCGTTTTTATGTTTTCTTCTTATGGAAGCTCGAGGCCGGAATGATCGTGCTTGATTCTTCTCATGCTCACGCCAACATCATCACTAATGGAAGTTCTATCCAAAAGCAACACAACGGTCAGAATGATTCTTCGTCAAATCAAAGAATCTACAAAGTTAAAGACTTAAAGAACTTCATCAAGTCTTGAATTCAAGCGTCCAAAAGCGTGTGAGCATGTTGAAGAATGGCGTGGAGACACAGCAAATGAAGCGCACTGAGAAGCGATTTGATGCGAGACAACAACATACTATCACTTTCATCACAAAGAACAATGATCAAAGAACAAAGTTAAAGATGGCGTCAAAGCATAACTGTTCAAAGTAAACTATCTCTCACTGGGGAGATTGTTCAAATCAAGGCAATTCTTCTCACAAGAAAGAAGAATGTCAGAAGACGTCAAATCTACTATTACATCAAGCGCTTCACCGTTTTCATCACCAACACTTGAGTGTTTGTTACTCATATGTAATAACACTTGAGGGAGATTGTTGGAATCACTCCTAAACCTTATTCAAGTGTTAGTTACATATGTATAGTTAGCTTATTATGGCCTTTATGTTTGTTATTAGCCTTAAGCTTATGTAGAAGGCCCATGAGCTAAGGCCCAAGCCCATAAGTAAAGGGAAGGAGTAGGTGTTCTAGCTCCTGCCTCAATACATAACCTCACTTGGGTTTGGTTTGTTCACACCACTCTCCTTTATAACCATTCATTCATATTTGTTTGTTTATTGTTCAACCGCCTTTCTATATCTTTCTTATAAGCTTGTGTGGTAAACCTTGTGAAACTTGATGATCCAAAGCTCTTAAAAGCGTTGATATCGTGAGAACGATACCGCATAAAAACTAGTTTAAAAACACGATCCATGCATAAGTTTGAAACTTTTTGCCAAAAAACAATTATTTTAACACCTTAAAACGTTGAAAGTACAAGAATCTTGGATTGAAAAGTGAAAAAAATCGAGTTTTTAGTGAGCCAAAGCTCTCGTTACTTCTGGCGTAAGACCGAAACATAAAAACTTCAAAAACAAACTTGTTCACCCAACTATTTGGCGATTGATACCAATGTTAGGTCACAAGGTTTACCACACAAGCTTATAAGAAAGATATAGAAAGGCGGTTGAACAATAAACAAACAAACAACACGCATGAATGAAATAATTAGAATGAAAGTGAGTAAAACAAATTTGTAACCTCCCTGCTAAGAATAGGCTTCGCACTCCTCTTGAACTTCCTCTAAAAGCTTAGCTAATAACAAACATAAAGGCCGCCATTAACTATTACATATGAGTAACTACACTTGAATAAGGTAAGTGATTCAACACCGCAAGGTATTCGTGGTGTACCATGATATTGGCCCGCCAACATTTGAATGTCAAAATTGCAAGGCTCTTATGTGGTACCAGGAAAGATCTAGCGTAGCAAAAGCGTTTGTAAACCGAGCGTTCTCGTTTCGCCAAGGGGAAAAGTGCTTCTTCCAATATATAATGAAACACCTTCGCCTCTTAATGAGCTTATGGACTACATCATTCTCGCAAACTCAAGTTTCAAAGAACGGTCGGGTGTATAATGGTATGTTTTGTTACACATCTTTTAGAGCAAAAATAGACCATTCAATTAACACAGTGAGGGTCCATATACCTTTAGAGTAAATGGCCAAAAATATCATCGAATAGGTTCTCTGCTTCTAAGCAGCTCGGCCTAAATTTCTTGTGACTATACTTTTGACACGAAAATGAACTTAAGAACCGAATGGGAATTTTTGTAAAGCAAAGATAGTGGAGAGTCGTGGATGCAAATATAGTAGCAAGCCTTTTGCAGATGTTCAATCAAACAAATCCAATCACCAAGGCATTTCGAATGGCAAGGGATTGGTGCGAGACCATAATTCAACCCACTTTGAACTACGACTACTAAGTGGTCGGAGGTGCATCTCGGCAATATAACGCAGCATCATGCATCGGAGATTGCGACTCGATTACTGATTTTGGTGATGGTATTCCCACAAAGAATATTGTTGTAAGAAACAAGGAGGAAGGGTTGAAGCGATATATGCAGTTGCATCCGGAATACATGGCCCTCCAATATCCATTATTATTTCCATATGGAAGGGCGGGTATCATGAAAAGACACCATATCACAACAACAAAGGTGTCGCGCCAAAACCAAAAGGCCTTTTGTTACAATGAAAGAGTACTACTCATACATCATACAACATCGAAATAACCAAGGAACTACATTGCTAAGAGGTGGCGATTATTGCAGGTTTTTGGTTGACATATGCGGTTGTCGAGGAGCAAAGGCTAACATGGAATAGGAAAAATCAAGATACGTTACGTGTGGATTTATATCACAATGTGTGTGTGTTTGTAACAAGAGGTGATACAAATGCGGCAGGATTGGGAAAACGAATCGTCCTACCAAAAAGTTTTATAGGCGGCCCAAGGTATATGATGCAAAACTACCGGGGCGCAATGGCTATATGTCGAACATATGGAAACCCGGACTGTTCATCACTTTCATTGCTAATACAAAGTGGCACGAAATCTCGAAATGTTAAAGCACATTCAGGGCCAAAAGCACATATTGACTTGTCGAAGTGTCCACGCGTCGTTTTCAAGCTTAGGCTTCTTGAATTGTTAAATGATCTTACAAAACGCCATATTTTGGCAAGTCCGGAGGTAATGCACCTTACCTAATAATGGCAATATGTCTGATTTTTTATAACAAACTAATGTATTATCTTATTTGTTTCTCTATTTTATTTCGATTGTATATGTAATAGAATTTGAAAGCGTGGACTACCTCATGCTCATCCTACTATGGCTAGAAGAAAGATTTAAATGGAAATCCCGTCCGGATAAATGATATAATTACGGTGAGAAATACCATGTCGAGAGAATGATCAGAACGGGTATAAAGTGGTAACTGAATTTATGTTACATGGTCCATAGGTAAAGATGCTAAACATACCATGTACATCGAGGGTAAATGCTCAAAACATTTTCCTAAACTTTTCGTTCTTTGAAACAATGGTCGATAGTGATGGTTATGCTATTTATCGTCGGAGGGATAATAAAGCTTACCATATAAAAGGCAAATTCAAATATGACGACAGATATGTGGTTCCTGGCAATTATCTCCTTATGAAATACCAATCCCACATCAACGTAGAATGGTGTTACCCAACCAATCAAAGCAATTAAGTACTTATTCAAGTACTTGAATAAAGGTCTCGATAGAGCCACAATTGTTATACAAGAAAATGTAAAAACAATGGTGGTCAGAGGCGGATGTCAAATTTTGGATGTGGATGAAATAAAGAATTATTTGAATTGTCGGTTTTAGCTCCATGTGGCGGTATGGCGTTGTTTTCCTATGACATCCATTACCGGATCCATCGTAATTAAACTCAATTATCACACGCCAATCGGCATGCAATCACACTCGCGTGATTGAAAGCTTACCATCACTAATTCAAATGGAAGGCATCGATATAACCATGTTCACTGATTGGTTTGAATTAAGCGTCGTGATCGAAGCGAATAAATACACGATACGAGATACGCCCATTATGTGTGGCATGAGAAAGACAAAATGTGGAAAGCGGCATAAATGCATTGGGAGGATTGTTTACTCGCATCCGGATTACGGAGAACGATACTATCTTCGAATGTTGTTGAACATTGTCGGAGGATCTCGATCCTTTGAGAAACTCATGATTTAACGACGATTATGTTCCACGTTCAAAGAAGCCTGTTTTGCATATGGCCTTTAAATGATGACCGAATGGCGCATGCAATATCGAAGCAAGTGTGTGGATGTTGGACCACGACTCCGTGACATGTTTGTGACAATTCTATTGTTTTGTGATGTCAGCAGGCCTTTAAAATTATGGGAAGAAAGCTGGCAATTTTAGCAGAGGATATCCTACACAAGAAAAGGAAAATGTTCGATTACCTAACTTGGGCCGGATGAACAACTTGAAACTATTGTTTGCTTGAAATACAAGAGTTGTTAAATAGTTGTGGAAGATCTTTAGGAGATTTTCAAGATTTACCACTACCAGACCCAATGTTGCTAACCAATATGGACAATCATCTCATAAGAGAGCGGCTTATGATATGAAGGAAAGTAAGATTCAACATCAACAACTCCATTCATCGTTAAACACCCAACAACGTCTAATCTATGAGGAGGTTATTGAATCTGTAAATGGTAACGAAGGGAAATTTTACTTTGTGTACGGACCAGGAGGAACCGGAAAGACATTTTTATACAAGACTATCATCTCAAGGCTGAGATCATAACTTAAAATAGTGCTACTTGCCGTCATCTTCGGTATGTATTTATACTAAATTTAAATAAACAACTAACTTGCACATTTAAACAATTACGCAACTGATAAGTGTCATTAAATTGTATATGCATTGCTTCATTGTTGCTACAGGCGGTAGGGAGAACGGCTCATAGTCGTTTTGTTATACCACTTGAATTATTAGAAAACAGCACGTGCGGCATAAAACAAAACACGCATATGTCAACTCATGCTGCAAGTGAAACTAATTATCTGGGATGAAGCTCCAATGACCCAAAAATATGCTTTTGAGGCGTTGGACAAGACTCTGAGAGATATCTTAGGATATCATGACCTTGAAAGTAGAGATCGAATATTTAGGGGCGTGACGGTCTTGCTAGGAGGCGACTTTCATCAAGTGTTGCCAGTTATACCAAAAGCAAGCAGGCCAGTCATTGTTCAATCATGTATAAACCGGTCGAGTTGTGGAAGCATTGCAAGGTATTTACCCTTACGGAGTATGCGGTCAATGAGTATAGTGAGAATGGATTGCTTGATACTCAAGCAGGATTTCAATAAATGGGTATTGGTACGTGGGGGATGGCAATTTGCCAGCAAAATGCAAAGAAGATGAGGACGAGCCATCTTGGATCGACATTCCTGAAAGTTTCCTAATCCAATCATGGGATTGTCCTATCGAGAAAATTGTAGCCGAGACATACCCTGATTTTACAACAACAGACGGCGATGTGTATCTCAAAGAAAGGGCAATTCTAACTCCGGAATGATGATCTGATACTATCAATGATTATATGTTTAAACAATTAAAAGGGGACTATGTTACATACAATATACGGATGAAGTTTGCAAGGCATCTACAGACAATCTAGATGGCATGACTGTACCGATTGAATTTCTAAATTCCTTAAATTTTCACGGGATGCCCCACATGAACTTCACTTAAAAAAGGAACTACCCATTATGCTATTGTGTAACATCAATCCAAGCAAAGATCGTGTAATGGAACGAGATTGCTCATAACAGATTTAGGCCAATTTGTTATTCACGCAACGATCCTTACAGGTTCAAATATAGGAGACAATGTTATTATACACAAGATTATACTAACATCAACGCAATCCAAATGGCCATTTATCCTAAAACGGCGACAATTCCTGTAAAGCATGTTATGCGATGACTATCAACAAAAGTCAAGGCCAATCACTTACTTACGTTGGCCTCTATTTGCCTACTCCTGTGTTTGCACATTGACAACTTTATGTGGCGCCAGAGTTACCACTCGACGGCCTTAAGATACTAATGATTGAAGACAAAGACCCTAGACTTAAGAGCTGCACAAACATTGTTTTCAAAGTAGCTTTCAGTAGCTTGTCTTAGCATATCTATGTAATGTTCAGATATTAAATATAATAAGGTGGTACATTTTATTTCATATATGCATTATTTGTGTTTCCATATTGGATACACATAATAAAATTTGAATGGCAACACCTGTGGATAGTTTAGCACATTTATTTATTATAACTTTATTACTTGCCACAAACACTCATAAACTTTATAGTATTGCCCCAATTCTTAACAGGTGTCCATTATCTATATTCTCATGTTAAAAGACACATAATAAATTGTGACCACCCATACTTATTCATATACCATTGTTTTCTGATTTATGAAATAATCTCAAAACCTAACTGCATACTCATCAAGTGTTATTATTGCAGATAATATTAATAGTATGCACAAATGTTCACATAAATATATAATAAATTGATTTTATGATTTATTAGGAGTTACATGGCCTTTATTAATTTCAAGTCGGTTCAAAGTTTGATGAGACATTTAAAACCAACTTATCTGTAATATACACATATCAACCCCTTTATTATCATACGAAATCGGATATCCGCATTCTAAAACTATGTCATTCAGGAATAGGATGTCGTCTCACACTACTTTCATATGCCCTTACACCGAGATGCAAAATGCTTTCATGTTGGTTCGTCTCTTTTTAAAGTGCATTGTCGATCGGTTGGAATTAAATCTTGGCCATATCGAAAACTTCTCAGTTTAAAAAAGTTAATTAACTATTTTCGGGTTAGCAGTTAATTGACACAAAATTTTGTTTCTGATTTTCATACCACAAACCTGATTTAAGAGGAGAAAGTTGATCTGCAAGCTTCAATGTTTCCAGATAAAATAATGATTTCAATCTTATAAAAATGGTTTTCCCTATTTGCTAATATATACATATTTTAAGTCACAAACATTAACATTTAACCATGCTTTTTATAGTACGCATTCATATGTTTTATATATTGTGATATCCAACTTGGTTTTCATAGGGCAAGGAAGGTGATTCAAATACTAATGAAAATATGCAAGACATAATTACAAAACTGCAGGAAGAAAAAAGACGGATAAAGGAAGATCCAGAATTAGCAATTACGAATAACACGAAAAAATTAAGACGACGTTTTTTCAAAGCTACATACAGGAAAAAAACGCATCAATTTGGATTTGTCGTTAGCACCGCCAATAGTTCTCGATGTGGAACCGTTGCAGGTTATATATCCTAACAATCATGCAATCTGTGAACATATAGATTTCTCTTATGGCAGCAACTATAAGGAGCAATAATAATGGAAAGCTTATTGATACCTAAACTCAAGTGTTCAAGTAGTATTTTTAACAAGTTATTTTCATAGATTTCTTTCTTGAAGTTTGGTATGTTATTCTCTACGTTTTTAAAATGAATAATGCTTAAACTGCAAATTGCGTCCTTTTTGTTTGGTCGACTTTAATAATGCATACCCCAACTATTGTTATTATAATACCGGTTAAGTGTGCATAAAATTTCAAAATTCAATAACTAATAAACTGCATACCTTATTATTTTAGCGATCATGATTCATACGCATTTTGCCCGGTCTCATTGACGAGTATCTCATTATTTGCGATATACGGCGAAAACACCCATCAAGCTTGAAACATCGTTATAATTCGTGCTGCATTCACTAGCAGCGAAAATATGAGCAAATCTCCCGTTTAACTTACTCACCAACTCTCATATCATCGCAATTTTCACTCCCCCATTATTTGCATCGCCTAAAGCCACATCAATATTCACCTACCCAATGCATGTATAACACGTGGCGTTATTAGATCAACTAATGAGCGTAAATCATCCAACAAATACGCTTTCTATGCAAGTGACTAATACCACGACAAAAAACGAATATTCTCATGACTTAAACTAAATACAATTTGTCACGTCTCACCGTTATTCACTCACCTATTATCTATATCTAAACCAAGAACAAGATTCAAAACAAAAGGAAAAAAAAATTAATATTTCAGTTTTGTTCAACACACTTTAATATATTTAAAGATCTAAAAATATCTCATGTTTTTGAACTCATAACCTCATAAATCTATAAGAAGTCAAGCTTCTTTTTTACAAAAACAAAAACGACACAAGACAAAACAACCTTCGCCTACCTGATACATCATTAATATTTATCGAAACTTAGCTTCTATATATATCCGAAAAATTAAAAGGGAAAGCTCGAAACATAACTTTCTAACCTCCCTTTCATTCGGTTTAATCATAAACAAAATAGTAACACACCTAGAAACATACATGAACTCCTCCAAAGGATCTTGAAGCAATAAACGTTCTTTGTTGATAGACTATGCTACAGATGACAAACTAGGTAAAATGCGGGTGTGAGTTAATGTTTGTCATGTCGATTCATATAGTGCGTATCTGATACATATTTTGGAGCAAACTAAGTTGTTTTCATGTTTGAAGGTGCTTATTTGAGATAAACTTGAATGGCTTTAGACGTAAAAATCTTAAAATACACAAAGAGTAGCTATCCTGTCACTTTTTTCATCCACATAGCATCTTTTACAACATAAGCATATCCAAACACTATTTCATGAAGTGCTTATTTTCAGTTGCTTATCGAAAAGATAAATTAAACAATCCTAAAGCATCTATAATGCTTATTTTAGTGTTACACCTAGCAGGAAAAATAAACTTTATAATGTAAAATCATTGAACCCCAAAAAAAATCAAACCCCTAACTGGATTATCACTAAAAAATCAAAATTGATCTTACACTTATTCAAACCCAGATCAATGATTACCAATCTCAACATAAAAACAACAAAAAGATTCAAGCTTTATAATGCAAAATTAATAAACTCTAATCAAATTATCATTACAACATATACTTGCTTTTCAGGATTGAATCGAAACTAACATAACACAATATCAATTATAAATCAACAAACATCCTAAAGTAACAACCTTGCAATAAATTATAACGTTTTAACATTCGCCCTTTCAATCTATCATGTTCGGATAGAATACCGAGATATTAGGCTCAATCAATGGATAATCAAGCACTTTATAATAGCCCTCAATAATATTTGATTGCTTAACATTTATTTTGATTGATTTTTCGTTTGATTGAAAACCCTAAATCGGAGGTTTGAATGTAACTGTGTGTTTTGACCGAGTGAAAGTGAAATAGATGTGTGAAACATTTAAAGTCAACACACACACTACTTGACCATTTTATAAAAAAAGTAAATAACTAAATAAAAAAACTTGCTTTCTTCAAGTTACTAAACCATTCAATCTTAAACCAGTAAACTGATGATTCATCAATTTAATCCATTCATAATATATATACTTATAGTTAAGATAATAGAGTAGCAGTCAATAAAACCATCCATACAACCATAAAATTTACATCAAAACACAAAAAACCCCCCAAATCTTCCTATTCTTCATCTTCTGAATCATCAACCTCATCCAAGTCTTCCAAAAACTCCTCCTTCTCCGCCAAACTCCAACGACATAGCACCAACAAGCGAGCAAGCAAGTCAATCTTTCTTCGATCCTTCAACCGGATCTCACGAAGGGCAAACTCACCACTTTAGCAACTGCATTGAAAGAAGGAAACAATCTTCTAGCCTCATCGATTGTTTCTTCTTTTTAACAACATCTCTCGAGAATGGTGCTCTCTTCTCCGACTTCTCAATCAACTTCCTCTCTGCAATGTCTTGCATAATCAAAAGCCTAAAAGCATCGCTAAGCTTCATTCTGATTACGTGGCGCAGCTTTCATTTCGTCAATGTTAGGTGTGGAAGACATTTTCCGATTAGGGTTAAGTTATGATGGTATAGGGTTAAGTTATGATGGTTTTGTTTATGGTTTTGTAAGTATAACGAATTACAATGTACTAACTCATAAATTGCACAAATAATTACAAAAATTACTCAAGAGGCATTGGGAAATTTAATTTGGTGTTATCTGTAGCCCTTTCATATTCTTCATGCAAAATCGATATCTTGAGTATTTAGGAAGTTATCTCATATTGCAATTCAAACCCTTCATTTTTTTAGTGGATCTAAACCGACCCTATAGATACAATGCTTTGGCATTAACATCCTAATCTTAAAATAAAATAAAATAATGGTAATAACTTATAGATTATCTTTATATTTATATACTAACATTTCCACTATGTGTTAAATGAAACTTTAAATAAAATTAATCTAATTTAAATACACCAAGTATATCATTTGCCATGAAATAAATATATATTTCTTTGACATATCATCATTCCAAAAACAAACAAAACATTCAAATTATTAAAACCAACAAAAGTACCTAAACTCAAACAACTACTTAAACTCATTCATCTTAATAGCATTAGCTTCTTCCTCACGGGCACCCACTTTTAACACCGCCATCTAGCAAATAGTTTAACTCTGCAAGCAATAACCGATGCTATCTTGGGTTTTCTTAAAGCTTCAAGTGACTCCAAAGCAACTCCATTAGCACCATAAGCTTCCATGTTTGACATCATTGTATGGTTCTTCCCTATTACCCTCCTCAAATGTTGGAAACAACCGAATAACATTTTGGATAATGCATCATCTTCTGCACGCACATTGCACAAAACCACCAAGCGTTTAATTATGCAATTTTAAAGAACCTGCGACATTCGATAAATTACCTATCAACTCTAAATTTTCCATTGAAAATAAAATATACAAAAAACCAAATGGTTCTATAACTCATTATGAAACAAGCACCAAATAAATAGGCTAAACATTATTTATGTAACCTACTAATATTAAAGTGTTACATATGAAGGTCTTTTTAAATGTAACATATTAACATAAACCTCTTCACATATACTCTTATAATGTTAATTGTCTATCTAAAATAATAGCAACTTAAATTAATGCGAGGGTACAAAAAACAAATGTAGTCATCTTTACAATTTAGGACATTGACCAAAATAAAAATTAGTCAACATTATTATGTACTCATCTGATAGAGAGTTGAAAGCAACTTTGGCAAGAGTTTACCTCCGCCCTACGATAACAAATCTTATGATACCATCAATTTCAATATCTTATATGTAACTACTTCCATACAATATTACATAAAAAAATTATACATTCGATCCTTACCAATGATTACGCACGAGGCTTATAATGCCTCGTTTACTATAACATTACGATGAATTATTTATCACGAAAAGTTTGTCGTAGTTATTGTAAGTGAAATCATAAAAGCATTTTTCTTAAAGCGGTAAAAATATATTCTATAAACCTTAGATTATATATATAAAAAAAAAATTAGAGTAGTGCTATTTAGACAACATAAGCTTAAATACATGACTAATGCATTAATCATTTGTACAATTGTATTATGTATTTTTCTTTCCAAATTAGCACCACTCATTTTTTGAAATCAACCAATCAAATCATTAGATACATTTGTAGACATGATTAGTAGACACAACAATCATTTTTCAAAAAATTAATACTATGAAAATACATAATGAAAAGTAGGTTTCTCACAAATATGATTTTTTTCAATCAATACGTTATATAACATAAATTTTGAATAATTTTTTGTACAGGTGAATACCTTGACGTTATTTATTTATTTTTTAATTCTTTTGTAATAGGGCTTGACGTTTTTTAATAGGGTTATTCTAACTTGTGTCCAAGGGTCACAAGTTAAGCACAATAAAAGTACATAAAAA
Source organism: Chrysanthemum makinoi (assembly GCA_910596185.1). Lineage (NCBI taxonomy): Eukaryota > Viridiplantae > Streptophyta > Magnoliopsida > Asterales > Asteraceae > Chrysanthemum > Chrysanthemum makinoi. The sequence goes on from OU343217.1 coordinate 104,032,373, forward strand.
GTATACAAGGATTCACATAAAAATATACTTGTCAGTACTTTTATGTGAATTTCTATGTACTTTTTCATAGTTCCAGTGTATTTATGGTATGCTTAACTTGTGTTCTTAGAGAACAAGTTAGAAAAACTTTTTTTTAATAATAATGAGTTTCATTACAAATTTTATCAAAGGGCTACTAATGCCACACCCATAAGCATTGGTGATTTTAATCACCGTTATTATTTAGTGTAATGGATTAATTTAGGTGACCATGTGTAATCATGATAAATGTTCAACAAATTGGGGTTGTGCGGGTACACGTATGGCGTTATTATGATTGCTATTGAAGCCGGATAACAGAGGGTGAGGCCAGTACTTTAAGAGGCGGCGAACAGCAGTCAAAGGGGCGGTAGCCCGCAGGTTAGTCGAGGAAATGCGATAAAATTCGGTATTTTAACAAAATTAAACTATTTGGCGGTTAATTTGCTGCTATAGCGGATTGTAAACCATCGGTTTTTGGTCATATATTTGATTTACGGTTTCGTCCAACGAACAAAACATATTCTCAAGTTCAAATCTGAGTTTTATCCAATTAGAGATTTCGGTTGAACCACCGAAATACTTCAATCTGATAGTGTTTACACGACTCTCAGATTACTGTGATCATAATTTCCTAACATAAACTACTAATTTTGCACCCCATAGGGTACTTTTGTACCATTTTTGTCATATTATGTTTTGTACTTTTTTTATAAAATATGTAGAGTATATATTTATGTAGTTTTTTTATATGTGCGTATATTTATTTGTGTAAAATATATTTATGTAGTTTTTTACGTTATGTTTTTTTATTGTGTATTTGTTATATTTTTGTGTTATTTTTTATTCGTCTAATTTGTTTCTATTTAATTAAACAACAACAATAAACACGTTAAACATTAAACAAGTACAACAACAAATGCTACTACTACAACAACAAAATCTACTTCACATGAAGATTATTAATGTCATCTATAAGGTCATAGAGTATTCCACTCGACTGACATGCGTGATGAAGGATCTTGGTTTGTTAAACAAGAGGTGCGGCGGCTAGGTTAAGAGTTTAGAGAGAGAAAGTGGGAGAGAATGGGAACCCTAGAGAGACAAAAAAAATGTATTATGAAGCTCCAACCCTTTGCCTTGGAGGGCAAAGGGTATTTATAGGGTACAAGCATAAGCATAGCCTCTATTAGAACATTGGATCGGGCATCTGATGGGTAAAGACCGTCCGTTCCACGGTGTTATTACAAAGTAAACTAAATACTATCTTAGAATCACTACGACTACGAGAGCTTTCTAACGAGCATACATACTTGAGGTGGCCGACACTTTAAGAATCTTGGATTTACTAAATCCCAACAATCTCCCTAAAGGAGGTCACCTCAACTTACAATGATTACACTTGATAAGCGTTTAGTTGTTCTTGGTTTCTTTGATTAATCACTTTTGTTCTTTAGCTCGTAGTCTTTGATTCATCATGTTCGGATCATGATATCTTCTTAACTATCGAGTAGCGGAAGCTTTTGTTGATTCATGATATTGGCAGGCGTAAGAAGCATGGAGTGAAAATATCGAGTCATTGATGCGATCATGATTTCTTTAGAGATGAATGTCTTGAGTGAGCATGCGGCTATGAATTGACGCTTCATTACGATCATTTTAGCGTCGCAGCGCATACTGCATAGCAGTTAGCAATAAAGTGCACGAAAGTGTCTTTGATCACTTTCGTTGAATTGAGTTACACGGCCCACGGTTCCTGTTGATCGCTACAAGTCTTTGTGATCGAGGTAAAATTCGAAGAATCTCCTTGTTTAGCGCAATTGTTATAGCCGTTCTCAAGCGGGCGTCTCAAAGAAGACAACACGATGAGTGAACGGCCAATTGAGATTCACCGATTGATAAAAAGATATTTGACGAACAATGCGTGTATTACTTAATAGAAATTGTTTTTGCAATACGAAGGTTTTAATGAAAATCATTATCAATCATAAACACCTTTTATTTTGAAATATTAATAATACGGTCGATGTGCTATGGAAAAGAACATTTAAGCACAACGCCAGGTTTTCAAAGGTATCCGAATCAATTCATTTCTGGACCAAGGTTGATTCAATGAATGAGATCCCCATCGTTTCTATCCAGTTGTCACAAGCTTGGTCTTTTGCAAGATCTCACATGTCACCTACCAAGAGCTTGTTTGATGTTGTCTCTAGAAGGATTTCCATCTTCATTGTGAATATGTTAGCATATCACTCGGATGTTCAGCAATACTACAAGGATAATGCGTAGGACTCAAGATATAATCTCTCTTTTCACATAGTGTGAAACAGAGAGTCTTCATTGAAAGTGTCCTAATGAGATTTAATGATGATCTCGTGGCTCTAGACTCAATAGTGCATATTTGGATTCCTATGTCGAGACTAGGGAGAGGGTCTCCTTCTTCAATATCAACAATCTCTAGGAGAAAGTCGATAGATTATGTAGGTTCCCAGTGAGAATGAAACAAGCCCTTTTAAGAGGAACTTAAGTAGCTTGGGAAGTTTAGTGCGGTGCATCATGGGTCCATGATGTCTTGTCTTCAATACCGGTGTTACCTTAGTAACCACGGTAGCATATGTATTGAACCCGGTTCTTGCCCTAAGGTTGAATTATTGGAGGGCTATTTCTTTTCACCCTTTTCACATTCAATTCTTTTCATTCTTCAACCCCTTTAGTGCTTACCGAGACTTCATTACTAGAACCTTGTTGGGTTTATTCTAGTACTAGCTCTATCTCAGTCCGCACTCTTCCCATTTCTCACTTTTCTCCTTTTCTCAATATACCTAAGGACTTCTACATTATATAGTGGATTGTCCCTGGGTAGATCCCTCCGGTTTTGGTGGATCATGGGAACGAATACCTAACCTAACCATCCTTATATCACCATGCATAAAGTAAATTTGGTCGGTCTATTTGGTATTGTTCATATGCCATTGGAACCAATTGAAAACCATTTTGAAAGTCAATCGGATACTTGTGATATATTATCAAAGCATTTGTACCACTGAATTGTTTTGATAATTTTAGAACAAAGCTCCCCAACATGTGCTTCATGTATTTGAAATCGTTTAGCACATAGAGGCAAGAGGAAGTAATAAATTCTTTCATTACCATTTTCTAAAAGATATCATCATCACTTCCCATATTAAATCAAGTAGATAAAGTATTTTGGGGAAGGATGAGGTTTTCAAAAGATTGCTCCCCCTCAATATGTGCCTCGTGGTTTTAAAAGAGTTTGCATTACTAGAGGGTACACACACTGAGACCATTTAATCACGTTTCAATTCATTGTGGTTTGTAAGAAAGATGCTCCCCTCAACATGTACATAGAAAATTTGAAATCGTTTGTCACATGTGGGGAGGAAAGCTTGCTAAGCACTTTGTGAAACCATTTACTAAATTATCAGTTTAACTCCAATTTAAATCACAAATTCTCCCCCGATCACAATTTTCTAATCATTTGAGATTTGTGATCTCGTAGATTAAATTGGTTTGGAAACTTTGAGGTGAATTGTGACTTGATTATGAAAACATTTTGGCCGATAAGGACCGGTTTTGAGACTTTAAACTCCATTGATTAAACATGCATGATTATCTTTTGAAAACAATTGAATGACAAATAACCTTTTGATTTAATTAAAATCATTCTCCCCCTCAATCAATGTCATAAGTTGTTGATTGAGATCCAGATATTTTGACAAAGGTTAAGTCCGGATGATTTTCAAACTTGAGTCAGGATTATTTTTCAAAACAATTAGTTTTCATTAGATAGTAGATAAATGTTTATAGAATCGGCGAGGGAGTTTTGAAAAGATAAAGCATGGCTCGTTCTTTCTTTAAAAAGCGGGTTCTTGTCTGAAGTGACAATAAACCAACATATTTCTCCATTCGATTTTTTTTTTTAATTGAACTTCATCTAGAGAGTGCCATTCTTTGAGTGACAACTCAAAGTCCGTAAAATTATCGAGCAGACAAGAAAAATGATAAATAAATATATATATATATATATATATATATATATATATATATATATATATATATATATATATATATTTTGAAGATTTTCAAGATTTTATGATTTTTATGGATTTTGAAAAGTTTTATATTTTTCTATTTTTGTTTTGTTGGTTTTATATTTTTGTATTTGGTTTTTGGAAAGATATATGGTGAATAGATGGAGTCGAACACCTTTACTCCTCGGCGTCTTCACGAGAGAGACGTTTATTCGGTTGAAGGCTCTTTAAGCCTAGTCGGTGGAATAAACTCAAACGTTCTCGAGAAAAATTTGGTGAAGATGTTTGCAAGTTGATATTGATCCTTGCAGTATAATTCAACCACATAGTTTTCAACTTTTCCCACGATGAAGTGATGTCGAAGTCGATGTGTTAGCTCTAGAGTGAACATTGTTGCTTGAGAGCTATGGCACTTTTGTTATCACAATACATAGGAACTTGTTGAATACAAAGCCATAGTCAGATAATTGGGATCTCATCCATAAGACTTGAGCACAACAAGATGACATGGCTATGTATTCAACCTCAGCCAATTATATGGAAGTGCTCATCTGTTTCTTTGAAGACCATAAACCAGCTTATCACCTAAAATTGAGCACCACCTAACGCACCGGCGTGTATCTTGACATCTGCATGATGGTGAATTACAATGAAGCGAAGCATCGTCAAAGCTTCGACTCAGCACAAGCTAGCCACGGTGAATGACTAACCGTGAAACCTAAGCGGCTGGACAGCGACCTTAATAAGAGATATGGGTAACTCTCAAACGTATTAGGTTTGGCAACATAGAGATCGTTCGACGAGGGTTGAATGGAATTTCGTCTAGATTATGGGTTTGAAATATAGAGGGCATAAAATGATATCTTCTAAACTACGGGATAAGGAAAGCATATAGGAACTAAAATCTATGGGAAATCCTAAGAATAAAGGCAAACTACATGAAATCTACATTAAAAGCATAATTACGAATATAAGCGAAGCGAATAAAAAGAAATGCATCTAATCTAGATCCTAAAAATAACCTAAAACTACTTTTACTCTAAAAATGATATTAGAAAACTAAAAATGAATTAAAACTATTTTTTAGGATTTTTCTTGATTTTATTTAAATTAAAAACTAATTATTAACTTTAAAAATAAAACTAATTAACTAAAAATTATGAAAAAGAAAGGAGAAAATATGGAATTACTTTCTAAAAATCTAAAATATCATAAAAGACTTTTCAAAATTTTTGTATTTTGATTAATTTCCTATTTTCTATGAATTTAATACTATTTTAATCTAATTTAAATTATGAAAAATACCAAATAAAAGGGGAAAAGTATGGAAAAATATTTTTTGCTTTTATATTTATCTTAAATTGAGAAAATTGAAAACTATTTTTTGGAACTTTTCTCAATTAATTGCAATTAAAACTAATTAAAAGGCTTAAAAGCTGATTTAATCTAGAAAAATAGAAAATTGACCAAAATTATATAAAACTTCAGGGAAAATCTAAAATTATATTCTAAAGCTGAAATAAGGAAACACAGGCTTATGTGGAAGAAAGCATGTTAAGCCGAGAGATAGAATAAGAAATGGAAATAAGCAAATAAGCTCTAAAAGTGTACCAACATAACATAAGCTAGATAACACTAAATCTACTCTAAAGCAACTAACTACAACTATTCCTAACACCTAAAGAGCAAGCTACCTAAGATTAAAGGCTACGTAATAAGCTAAACATAGTTTCACCCTCTTTGTTTAAGCAATAGCACCAGCTTAACCAATAAGCTAAAGTGAAAACTAACAGTGTGGTCCTCTAGTCCACCTGGCAAAGATTAATTATCCAAGATTACAGCTAATAATATTACAGCTAATAAGATTACAGCTAATAAGATGCTAATAAGATTACAGCTTAACCAATAAGCTAAACATATCGAAAGCAGTTTCACAACTCTCAAAATAAAGATGTCTATTGGTAAACCCAGTTGGACAATATGAATAGCCATATCATCTGCATCGACTTGCTTTTGATCCTGCGGTGTATTGATTGAGTTTGAGTATGAAAAGATGGTGGGATGTCAGGAGTTCCATGATCTTGGATTTGACGAGGCTTGAATGGTCCATTCTGAATGGAGTTAATCATGAGTTTTCCATTAGGTTTAGTCTTGATGTAACGGAGCATTTTAGGCGCGATATTAAAATTAGAATTGGGAGACTTCAAGAGACCGTTAAAACTAAAACTCATATTACAACAACATCGGTTTAATAGTTTTGATATTGAGAGAAAAAGTTTTTGCGAAATTGCCCTGGTGAATAACATCAACACAAGGGTAAATTATTTTGAAAAACCTTTTGAGGAAAGCAGTGACTTTGTCAAGGACCATAAATCCACAGTAAAGCAAGCTAATGAGAGTGTTGAACACATTAACGTTTTGGAAAAGTTAAATGATTCTCTTTGAAGATGTTCGACTCGATATTATGTCCATCATTTTGCAAACTTATTAGTTGAAGATCATGAAAGACTCGGTATGAGACCTCGAAATTGTTTCAAAATATGAAAAAGCTTTTGAGAAACTTGAAAAAGAAAATGTCTCATATTTTAAACGATCGAAAAGAGGAATGCAAGTATGACAAATTGTCATTATGGCGTGCCTACAATGACATGAAAGCTAAAAGCGATCTTTTGAGGACTCGGTGGAATGTAAAAAAGGAAAGGCGGTGGATCTTGTGATTGCAAAACCATTGATCGGAGAAAGCAAATGTTCCCAAACCGGTTTCAAAACCAAAATGTACATTTCTATGCCTCCTCCAAAAGTCAATGAGAAAAATGTTTCATCAAAACCGATTCACTCCACCTTACCTAAACAAAATGTTGATAAGGAAAAGGTTATCGAGAAACCAAAAGTTTTAGCCGGCCTTTTAAGATGAGTACCACTAATGCGTGCACCTCCATCTAAAACACATGGAACAAGCGACATAAGTTTAGAAAAGCACTCTAAAGAGACTAGGAAAATTTGAAACCACCTCCCCATAAAAATGTGAATCCTAATCGTGTGCCTCACCCTACAGGGACTAGAAAGCACCTCTAGGAGCAGCAGACTAAAATAAAAAGCAATACAACAATAGAGTCTCATACCTAGGAGTGGTAGCTTGAATAAAGAAAGAAAGTAGAAGAACACCCTAGGAATTCTGACTTTAAATAAGAAAGACATTTCATCAGAATGTCGAACCTATGAAGCTTGCTAAGTCTAATGCATGTGTTGAATCTCTTTGTTTAACTTGCAAGAAATCTTTAAATGTTCAAGATGATTGTGTTTCTAAGAATGTGAATGATAAACCTGTTAAGAAGAACGTCCCAAAAGTAATTACTTGGTAGGAAGACTAGTTGCAAAACTTAGGCTTTACACTACGAGAACCAAGCGTGTATACTTTAGGGATGATATTTGGAAACCCACGGGTAGAACTTTCACACTCCATAATGGTACAATGAGTGCTAAACAATTCCTGTAGAAAACCTCTTTGAGTGTGATAAGGATTTTACCTCTAACCCAAAGGAACCAAAATCAAAACGGTATCCACAATATTCTTTCTGGCATGTGGCGTTATCGAAATTTGTCTTTGGATCGTCGACTTCGGGTTGCTCCAAGCACATGACCGGTCTGAAACTGTGCTCGATCAATTCAAAATTCATGGAACCGTGCGTTTGGAAATGATCATGTAGCAGCTATCATGGGTTATGGAGATCTACCCTTTTGAAATTATTTGATCACTCGGGTTTACTATGTCGAAGGGTTGGGACACAATTTGTTTCGGTCGGGACCGTGATCACGATTTAGAGGTTGCTTTTAGGAGAAATGCTTGCTTCGTTAGAAACTTGGATGTGATCTCTTAGCGGGAAGTGATACAAACTTGTATGCTATCGACATCAACAAAATGGCCTCTTCATCACCAATATGTCTTATGACACGAGCATCCGGAACACTGATCTGGTTGTGGCATGACGGTTATCCCATCTCAATTTCGACACCATCAACAAAATTGCCAAAGACAACATCGTCAGCGGACTTCCAAAGTTCAAATACACCAAGGATCACTTATGTCCATCATGCGAACAAGGAAAAGCAAAAGAGCATCATATAAACCCAAACCGTACCTAGTTGAGGAAGCTAAGTTGCATATGTTGCACATGGACTTATGTGGCCCAATGAGAGTTGAAAGCATTAATGGGAAAAGTATATTCTTGTCATCGTCGATGATTATTCGAGATATACATGGGTTAAGTTCTGATCAAAGCGAAGCACCAAGCATCATCATCACCTTCAAAGCGAATTCAAGTACTTCAAACTCAGTGGGGTTGTAAGAACGGACAACACAGAAATTCACTAATCGGGAGTTAAGAGCTTATTTTGAAGATGTTGGAATTACACATCAGACATCCGTTGTTAGAACTCCACAGTAGAATGGGGTAGTTGAAAGAAGAAATAGAAATCTTGTGGGCTGCTCGCTGTGCTAATCTATTCTAGTGCACCGTTATTTCATTGGTACGTCTTTGTTTTGCCTTGCTTGTTTCACTCGAGCCGATCCCTAATCCATCCAAGATTCATAAAACCCCATATGAGCTTGTGAATAACGAAAACCGGATATCTCTTTTGGCATATTTGGCTTTGTGCTATCCTACGAATAATGAGAGAGAGATCTTGGAAAGCGAAAGCAAAAGGTGATATTGGAATCTTCATTGGATATTGGATAACTTCGAGGGCATTGGGTGTATAACAGAGAACTAGGAGGATCATGGAGGCGATGAATGTGAAGTTTGATGAACTTTCACAAATGGCTACGAGACTTCGCTCTAGAACCCGCACTAAACAGACGGACTTACGGACACATCGGTTCGGACTCGTACCTCAAAGAGCTCAATCAACTTCGTTTGAAAATCCTAAAGAACAAGAATGGGAGAATTTCTTCGAGTTAATGTTCGATGAATACTATGGTGGAACCTTGACAAATGCATCAAACCATCATTTATTTGCACCGCTCAACATCATCCTCCACCACCAACAGAAGATGCATCTACAACGGTTGAAACCAATGCACCAATTCCATCTACATCATCTACATCTACTACGGATTATTGCACCGTTCTACCATGAGTTGATGAGCAAAACCAAAACGAAAACGATGCAACGTTAGATGAAGACTTATTTGAAAACCCGTTCCTCTGGAATCGGTGAATCTTCTTCATGCTTACGAGAACCATCTAACTCGCATACGTTTAACCAACGGTATCCTTTTACTCTGAAGTGGACAAAAGACCATCCGATTGAACAAGTTATTGGTGAACCTTCAAGCCGATTAGGGCGAGGCGCCAACTTGCCACCGATTGCGACTTATGCATTTACCTTTGCTCAATTAGCAATATTGAACCGAAAAACATTCGCGAGGCAATGGCGAACCGCATGGATAGAAGCGTCTGGAGGAACTTCTCCATACCGTCTACATGACTCTTGGGAAAAGGTTCCAAGACCCATTGACGTTCGCGTCATTGATCTTAAATGGTTATGGAAAAACATACGGGATGAAGAAATGGACATCATTAGCAACAAAGCTCGTCTTGTGGCCAAAGGATCTGACAAGAGGAAGGGATAGACTTTGAAGAGTCATCGCCGGTAGCTAGACTAGAAAGCGAGTCGGGATTAGCTCGCCACAAAACATCACGGTTTATCGGATGGACATTAAGACCGCGTTCTTGAATGGAACTTGAAGCGAGTCGTGAACTTCATGAACATGAATCATCAGACTACGTCTACAAACTCAAATGGATTGAAACAAGCTCACGATGAGCTGGTATGTCCTGTCTCTCCTTATCCAAAACAATTTCACCAAAGGAGCAGTTGATCCTACCTTGTTTACACAAAAATGCAAAAACGACATTTTGATTGTTCAGATTTATGTGGGCGACATCATCTTTGGGTCCACTAATCCGAATCTTTCAAAACATTTTGAAAATCTCATGAAAAGTAAATTTGAAATGTCCATGATGGGGAACTAAAATTCTTTCTTGGTTTACAAATACATCAATCCCCTCGTGGAATTTTTATAAATCAAGCTAAATATACAAGTGAGATTTTGAAAAATCATGGTATGGATAATTGTGACTCGGTCAGAACACCAATGGTAACTTCACCAAAAATTGGAGCCGATTTGTTTGGGAAACCTATTGATCAGAAGAAATATCAGAGCATGATTGGTTCTCTCATGTATCTTCTTTGCTAGTCGACCGGATATTCATTTTCTTTGTTTGCTTATTAGCACGGTTTCAGTAAAACCTACGGAGCACCTCAAAGAGGTTAAAAGGATCTTCGGTACTGAGACATCCATTCACATGGGACTTTGGTATCCGAAGGAATCCGGATTTGATCTTATTGCCTTTTTCGGATGGAGACCACTTGGGGTGATCAAGTTCGGCAAAAAGTACATGCGGAGGAGCACAGGGGTGAAAAGTTAGTAAGCAGTCTTCAAAGAAAGATTGCCTTTGCACTATCAACGGCTGATATGTCTCTACTCTGCGTGTTGTGCTCAAGTTCTATGGATGAGAACACAACTCACGATTATGGCTTTACTTTGAAAAATACCTATGTATTGTGACTCGAAAAGTGCCATAGCCATATCATGCAATCCTGTTCATCACTCATAGACTAAGCATATCCGGTCGCTACCACTTCATCAAAGTGCGTCGAAAATGGTGCTTGTTGAATTATTCTTAGTGAAGGCAGTTACCAACTTCGCGATCTATTAACTAAAGCCCTTCCAAAAGAAAGGTTTGACTATTTAGTTATTGGTGGAATGCGAAGCCCTAACGAGGAGTTAGAAAGTCTTCTCGATTCTTCTTGAAAATGATTTTCCAAAAGCTATTTGTAAATATTTTTGAAAAACAAAATACAAAATTTGAAAAACCAACAAAAGCAAAATATAAAAATATAAAACTTTCAAAAATACAAAAACAATATAAAATCAAAAATCAAAAATATTCTTCTCTGACATGTCTCTCGTATAATCGATATTCTGTACGTTTCTAGAAATGTCATTCAACAATGATACTGGTATGTCTGGAGATGCTTGAGTTCTTTATTGTTTTCTAAAACATGTAGATCTCTCAAATTTCTTCAAATAATGGCTTTTGTATACATGATCTGAAACCCGGACAAATGATGACTTTTGATTATTGAGATCAAAACTCGTGTTTTCAAAGAAAAATGTGTCTTGAAAAGATTGTACATTTAAAAATGGTGAGAAATCATCATCATCTTGAGCACCTTTTCAAGATTGTTCAAAAGATTTTCAAAATCTTTCAAAATATTTTGTGCTCAAGATAACTCCTTCTAAAAACCCTTTAATTGATTATGCTTTATTAAGGGGGTATATAAAACAAAATGTTCCAAATTCATGCTTAAATCAAATCCGTTTGTCTCCCCAAAAGATTCTAAAATGTTGTTTAATCATTTGATATCAAAAATATCCCGAATATGCTATTTTTGAGAGGAGGGGCGTGATTAAAATGTGATAAAAAAAGTTTAATGATCGTGGTTTGAATCTCAAATGAGCTTCGACTCGGCGGAACCAATGAATTGACGGGGAATCAAAGTCAGTAAATGTACCATCTCGAGAAACTTGTGATAGATATGCACTTACATGGGTCTAACCTTCTTTTCAAAAAGTGTTTACAACTTCAAGTTAGTTATTAGAGCTAGTTGTCACCTAAAAGCTAACAATGGAACTCTTTAACAAGACAACGTAACAGGTGTCTCGTGGGAATTGTCTATCATGAGCCGATCAATTCAAAAGTGCAAACTCTACCCTCATGTGCGATTTGTTTAAAACTCATAAGCACATGTGAAGGGGAGTGTCTCGAAAATATAAAACTCGCGAAGTGTTTCAAACATGTTTTCTATCATAAACACTTTGAGAGATTTTCAAGAAAAATGGTTTTATGGCAACAATAGGACGGTCATGGAGTTATAAGGTGACTAAGGATAGGAAATTAGTCCTATGATCCTTGAGAGGAGGGATCTACCAAGGACAATACCAATAGTTAGTATTAGAAGTCCTTAGGAATGATTGAAAAAAGGAGTAATGTGTGAGAAAGGAGAAAGAAGGGGTTGAAGAATTAAAAGAAATGTAATGAAAAAGGGTGAAAAGAAATAGCCCTCCATATTCAACAGGAAGAAAGGGTTCAATTCATCACTCTTGGTTTGCTAGATGACCTTGGTATTGAAGACAATGGCGTCATGGACCCAGTGGCGCCTTGCACTAAACCTTCTAGCCACTCAATTCCTCTCAAAAGGGATTTGTTTCATTCTCCCTGGGAACCCTACATAATCTATCGACTTTCTCTTAGAGATTGTTGGTATTGAAGAAGGACTCCTACAAGTCTCGCTAGGAAAACCAAAATGCACTTATTGAGTCTAGAGCCTCGAGATTCATCAAAAGATCTCATAGGAACACATGACATGACATAAACTTTTGTTCATCAATAAGGACACAAGTGATATATTATAGAGTCTATGGATCTTAGTCTGCCGAACATTTATGAGGGATTTAGCAGTAATCCTCGATGATTGAATGGAAATTCTGCCGGAGGTCAACATCAAGCAGCCGGCCAGTGCACTTCGGTAATTCTCCGTGGATTACTTAGTGTGTCTCAAGCGGTCTACGTGGGGTGATGCTTCGGTGTACCTCGGCGACTCATCTGAGCATGTAGATGTGCCGGTATATCGCGTTATCTCACTTGTGGGACTCGTTGAGGCGGCCCTTGTGAGATTAGAGGCGTGTTTCACACTATCTTTGTTAACACCCTCGAAATTCAAACTTGTAAGTGCCGAGATAAACTTACTAATTTGTTTTATGTTTTCTTCTTATGGAAGCTCCGAGGCGGATGGATCGTCTGAGACTACCACATGCTCATACCAACGACATATGAAAGTTCTCATCACAATCAAAGGCTACACAAAGTTTAAAGACTTCAGAACTAACATCAATGGCAACCAAAGTCAAATAGAAGTGTGAGCATGGTGGAGAAAGACGTAGAGACACCAATCCAACGAAGTTGACAATATGAACAACCACATTATCGATCACAAAGCATGAAGGAACAAAGATTCAAGACTATTCTATATCTACCGCATACAAAGTTCGAGGCTCAAGAAAGTAAAGACCTAATCAAGTGGAGCATCATTTGAATGACCACCCTTAGGGGGAGATTGTTAGCCTTAATAGTTTTATTAGAAGTGATGGTCATTCACATTTGGAACTTTGCGTGGTGAGATATCGTGATAGAATAGTCAAAGGGCTCGTGGATTGGGCTAAGCTAAATGGGTATTAGTTTAGTTATGCTAGCCTTGTATAACCTAAGCGATCAAAGCCCAATCAAGTCCAAACCAGAGACCCCATAGAAAGCCTTTGGGGCATCAAGTCCCTTGGAAATACCCCTCAAATGGTCATTTGAGGGTGTGTAAAGTGTGTGTGTGTGTGTGTATTTCTCTCTTGGGAATATACAACTTATTGTTGCATATCTTATCATCACATACTGCAGTTCTATATCATTCAAGTCACCATCTAATCTTTCCTTCTTATTTCTAAGCTTTACGTTTTGTGTTTGTGTTAACGTGGTATTTGTGTTGGGTTTGTGATAAGGTTGATATATCTTAGGTCCTACATAAGAACTAGTAGTGAGTGAGTTCTGAATCGAAACAAAAGTACATAAATGGGCAGTGCATAAGCAGAGATAGCAGAGCGATAATAGGTACCTATGTTTAAGCTATTCTACAAGCTGTCCGGAGAAGCTAATGCTAAAACTAAAATGTGGCCTTAAGACCACCTAGTGGAGGCGCAAAATAGACCAAAATGGAAGCCACAACTGGAAATGAGCGATTATGCATTTCTTTGAAAGTTACATAGAAAATCGATAATTGAACACAGTTTGACTTTTAAGCAGTTAGAAGTTTGACCAAATGAGTTAGAATCACGATTAAGGATAGATTTAGATGAAATGTGAAGTAAAAAGACTATATCAAGCTAGTTAATTAGATTCTAAACCTATCGAATGATGATATTGATTACCTTAATTCAACTTGATAGCTCACAAGATCGGTGACAAACTAAGTTGACTTATGATGAAACAAGCATAGAACAAGGGCGACTATAGATTGGATAACATAACAAGCTTAAACAATGCGATCAATCAAAAATGCTAACCTAAGGCAGTTAAATGGTAATCCAAACACTACCAATGACCAACCGTTTAAAAACTTGAAAACATGATGAGCTATGACCAAATCCGAGTCCAATATACTCAAATAAACATAAGGCTATATTACCTGGCAGAAAGCAAAATCAAACTAGAAATTGCTTTGACATTGAAGTTTGACCATTGTTGACTTTTTTGCAAAGCTG
>OU343217.1:104047528-104168343 GCA_910596185.1 Chrysanthemum makinoi
GTGGAAAACTAGAAGGGGGGTTGAATAGTTTTGCCGATTTTAAGTTGATTTCAAAAACTTTTAGATTCGATATTATGTGAAATCGTATGGATGTTGAGAGCGTATAGATCTAATGATAATGCAATCAAATAAATAAAGTTAAGGGATAGAAATGACACAACCGATTTATAGTGGTTCGGCTACAAGGTCACCTTCCTTGCCTACTCCACTCCCTGAGTCACCTACTTGAGAGTTCAAGCACTATGTCAACAAACTCCTTCACTTGGCGGAGAAGCCTTCACAACGTTGCTTACACTTTTCTGGTACAAAGCTAGATACAGAGTCCGTAGCACGGTGGACCAAACCAACACAACTATTACACAACAAATATGTGAAATATCAAATACAAGATCTTCTTCAGAAATCTTGCAGAGGAACAAATCAATCAAGGACCCCTTGCTTGGATGACTTGTAGAATGCTCGTGATCTGGCCTTAGAGAAGGACCTATATGAGGATCACAAATAGAAAGAAAGAAGAACAACTCTCTAGATCAAGTGATCTATATGTTAGAAGAGAATGAGAGTGTGTGAGAGATTTAGTAAGAAGAGGGGTGAGTTAGAATGAAGAAATGGCTCTCTATTTATAGGCAAATTTCTCCTGTTCCACGGATCCAACGAATCCCTTCCACTTGGGATCCGTCTAGTGTAATCCTAGGGATCCGTGGTGCGCTCCTCTTTGCCCATGGGTTTTTTGGTTATGGGTCATGGGTTATGGGTTGGTCCATGGGTTTCTTTAGATTCAATGTATCTAAGTATACATTGTATCAAGTCTTCTTTGGTATGGGTTATGGTCCATGGGTTATGGTTTTACCCATCCTAATAAACTATTACAACAAATGCTTAATTATTACATTTTGTATTTAAATGGCTATATGTAAATGCTTTACAAAAATAACATGTATCCTTATAATTTATACTTAAGATAACATTACATTTGTTATCAACAAAACACAAAGAGATGCAAAAATATTAATAAACATTTTTACGGTTTATTTGTATTAACAATCTCCCCTTTTTGTTGATGACAAAACATAATATGATGAGTAAAAATAGATGTAAGTTTTGAAAGCCCCTAAGTTTTACTTCTCCCCCTTTTTGTCGAAACAAAAGTTAACCCTTGGAAGAAATAAACAAACTTCTAACTCCCCCTTGACGGTAGCTCCCCTTGTTTGGGGCGTCAAGTGAAGAAAAATAAAATTCCTACAAAAAGAAAGGTTAGTAACATGCTTATATAATCTTGTGGTTGTCGAGAATCAAGATTAGGAGCCAAGGTATGTAAACAAGGCCTTGTAATAAAACAACAAATTGTAGTGGTATGTATGCCACTTACAAGCATATAAAAATAAGAACAAGACTTGTTCTTGAAAATGACTTCAAAAAAAAAATAATACTAAAAGTAGAAAATAGTAGTAGTGATTCCTTCCATGCTTGCATAAGGTTATGGATGGAGGTTTTGATGAGTAATGATATTGATGCGATCAAGGATGAGGTTGAGTATGAAACGCATTTCTTCCCTAACTTCTATTGCAATTTCCCTAGTGGATTGGCAATGTTCACAATGTAAATGATGTGGGTAATGAGTGCGGAAGTTTTCGGGTTGTTTTGATTTGAGTTTTTGCGGAAGTTGTGGTGGAAAAATAGGAAAATATGGATCACAATCCGGAATGTTAATAAATGGTGGTGGAAAAGAACCTAGATGTTCTTGTAATGTGATGGGAGCTAATGGTGGTGATGTTTCAAGATCTTGAAAGATAGTATTTGGAGATGTGGGGGTGTTGAAAAGACTAATTCTTTTTCTTTAGGTTGGTTAGATCTTGTTGGAGTCTTAAGGAGTTCCAAAAGAGTTATTTTAGGTGGTGATGAAGTTGGTGTACTTGTTGGTGATGAGGGAGTTGCTATAATGGAAGCATCTTGTGGTGAGTTATTTGTTGAGGATGAACCATTTGAGGTTGGTTTTGCTAAACAACAAGATCGGATACCGTCATGGGATATCCTAGCATTTAATTGTGGTATTTTGGATGGTGGAAGTACAAAGGTTTGGATATCATGATTGTTTGTACTAGATGATTCTCCTAAAGGGTTTTTGGATGACATGATGAAGTGTGTTTGTGAGAAGGAGATGGAGTATGCAAGCATTTTGGGAGTTATATATATAGAAAAACAAAGCATTGTAATGAATGCTTGACCCAAAATGTGGATTAAAATCTAATGATTAGATATGAATTCAAGGCATGTGATCATGAGAACACAAGCATTAAAGAGCATACTCCCAAAAATGAAACAAATGTGGATTTTTCATCCAAAGTGAAAAAATAGAAGTTGAAAACGACTTACGTTTACGGATCCACGGATCCTTCCCTTGAGGATCCGTCCACATAAAGGTTGGGATCCGTGGATCGGTGTTCAGGCAGCACAAAATTTTCCTTTTGGAAACATTTTTGCCTAGTGTGTGCCTATATGCAAACTATTTGGAGTTTGGTTATCTCGACCCCTAAAAGAATAGAAAATAAACTAGAAGTGTAAAAGCATCCTATTGAGATAAACCGAAAACACATATTTAGTACATGAGTACGTAATTTTGTGTTATCAATGCTCCTAATTCATTGTTGCTTAAATGAATGTACCGGAAAACACATATTAGTTATGTGTCCCCTTTAGCATTCAAAAGACATGAGATGCAATGACTTTGTATTAATAATTAAAAAGCGATTTGTCCTAGACGTGAGAAATTGCTTTTGTGAAATTGATACGGGAAGGTATCATCCTTTTAGAAAACATTGTGAAAGTAGGCTTAAAAAATAAGAAAATTATAAGTAAAAAACTCATCTTGGGTTTTGAAAATTCCCGTATTGTTTGTGAGTTGTGCGTGAAATAGAAATCCTAGACTCGAAAAGAAGAAGGCTAGTGTTTACATACCTTGTAGAGTCAATTAAATTACGACGTTTGTTCCATTAGACCAAGACCAAGACGAAGTAGGTTGAATTGTTCCCCTCTTCAACGGTTTGGTGAGGACGTCGGCTATGTTGTCTTCGGATGCTACCTTCTCAATAGAGATGTTCCCCTTTTGAACATTGTCTCTTAGGAAGTGATGACGAATCTCTATATGCTTTGTCGAGAATGCAATACGGATTCTTGCTTAAGTCGATGGCACCTTTGTTGTCACATAGGATGGCTATGTTGCTTAGATGGATGTCGTAGTCTACTAACGCTTGTTTCATCCATAGTGCTTGTTGGCATGCTTTGCGGCGGAGCGTACTCGGCGGTTGTTGATATTGTAAGTGCCGTTTGTTTCTTAGAAAACCATGATGTTAAACAACATCCCATAAAAGTACATACCACACTTGTACTTTTTCTATCAACGTAATCACACTGCATGGTCGAGAATCGCATATACAATTGTTAGTACTCCCGTGCCCTTAGGATACCATAATCCTAATTGTGTTGTACCCTTAATATATCTAAATATCCTTTTTACGGCTTCTAGGTGTGATATTTTGGGGTCTTCTTGAAACCTAGCACATAAGCAAACACTAAACATGATATCCGGCCTACTTGTGAGGTAGAAGAAGGCTACCTATCCTGCCACGATATTTAGTATTATCTACGGATTCTCCGTCTTCATCTTTTGTGAGTTTGGTGTCGGATGACATTGGAGTCCTAATTGGTTTTGACTCTTCTAGACCGAATTTCTTTAACATCTCCTTGATGTATTTAGATTGATTAAAGAAGATACCATCTTCTACTTGTTTTAGTTGTAGACCAAGAAAGAAACTAAGTTCTCCCATCATACTCATCTCGAACTCGTCATGCATGATTTTAGAGAAATCATCACACATGTCTTGACAAGTGGATCGGAATATAATATCATCTACATATATTTGTACTATGATTATATGTGACTCTCTTTTCTTAGTAAAAGTGTGTTGTCAACTAACCCCATGGTGTAGTTGTGTTTAACTAGAAATGACTTGAGTCTATCATACCAAGCTTTTGGAGCTTGTTTAAGACCATAAAGGGCTTTCTTTAATTTATACACATGTTTGGGTTTTCAAAATCAATGAAGCCTGGAGGTTGAGCTACATATACTTCTTCATTTATGAAACCATTTAGAAAAGCGCTTTTGACATCCATTTGATAAAGCTTTAGATCATTAGCACAAGCATACACAAGAAGTATTCTTATAGACTCTAATCTAGCCACGGGGCGTAGGTCTCATCAAAGTCTATTCCCTCTTGTTGGTTATACCCTTGAGCAACGAGTCTAGCCTTGTTCCTAGACACTACTCCGTTTGCATCTAATTTGTTTTATAAACCCATTTGGTTCCTATTATGGTTTGATTACTAGGTGGAGGGACAAGTGTCCAAACATCATTAGAAACAAATTGATTTAGTTCTTCTTGCATAGCCATTACCCAACTTTCATCTTTTATGGCTTCTTGTGTATTCTTAGGTTCTAAGGTTGAAACGAAACAAAACAAGCTACTTTGGTTTTGAACTTGAGACCTTAATGTTCGTTCGTTTAGTTTTCCTATGACTTTATCTACGGGGTGATCTTTGGACTCTTTAATGTTTATATTTCATCACTTAGAAGTTCTTCTTCTTCACTTATCTTTTTCTTTATTACTATGGCTTCACTTTCTATAATCTCGTCATCGACAAGAGGTGGAGAGGGTTTGGGTGGACTTTCATCAAATTTTATATTTAATGACTCTTCTACCTTCTTTGTTTAATATGACGTAAGCTTTGCTATTTGGCGAATAACCTAAAAAGATACCTTCGGTTGATTTAGGATCAAATTTTGTAAGGTAATCTTTAGTGTTAAGAATAAAACATTTACTACCAAAGACTCTAAAGTGATTTAACGTAGGCTTTTTGCCTCGAAGTAACTCATATGGAGTTTTCCTAAGATTGGTCTAATCAAGACTCGATTGAGTATATACGTTGAAGTATCAACGGCATTACACCAAATTTTTTGAGGTATGGATTGTTCATTAAGCATGGTTCGACTCATTTCTTGTAGAGTTCTATTCTTTCTTTCTACTACCCCATTCGATTGTGGAGTGCGTGGAGCCGAGAAGTTGTGAGTAATACCATTAGCGTCACAAAAGCTCCGAATTGCACTTCATTATCGAATTCCCTACCATGATCCGTCCTAATAGACACTATGGGACTTCCTAGTTGTCTTTGGATCTTTTGGCTTAATATTTCAAAATAGTTAAAGGTTTCCGTTTTGTTCTTTAAAAATTTTGTCCATGTATACCTAGAGTAGTCATCCACTATTACCAAAGTGTAGTAGTTGCCTCCATAACTTTGGATAGCGGATGGACCAAATAAATCCATATGTAGTAATTCTAGACACCTAGTTGTGGACACCATGAGCTTTTTAGCTTTATGACAAGAATGAGCTTGTTTTCCTACATTACAAGCATCACAAAAATGATGTTCATATTTTAACTTAGGTAGATCTCTTACTAGATCTTTGGATGATAGCGATGAAGAAGCTCGCATGTTGGCGTGTCCCAATCTTCGATGCCATAAGGTCGAAGTATCATCCATAGAGGTAAGACATAGTTTTTCTTTAGGTTCATTACCGATTTTAATGACATAGACTCCATGTTTCCTAATTCCTCTTCCTATGGTTATGCCATTTTTAAGTATCTTACTACGGTTTCATAAAAGTACATTGCACTATTTATCACATATTTGTCCTATACTTAAGAGATTAAAGTTTAGGTTTTCTACGTGACACACATCGTTAATGGTTAGAGATTTGTTAGAAATCGTACCTTTACCGATGATTCTACTTTTGCTATTTCCAAACACCACATTACCTCCATTAATGGATTCATATGTGAAGAATAGATCCCTATTCCCGGTCATGTGCCTTGTGCACCCGCTATCCTTGACCCATTCATTGGGGGTTCAGGTCCACCTTTAAGCACACCTCGCCATTTGCCATAAGACAAAATTTCTTCATCCTCCTCACGCCATTTCATTCCCACGCGTCGCCACTTAACGCCTTTTGATCATCCCATTTGGGACACTTACTAATAAAGTGGTTTGGGTCCCCATACTTAAAGCAAGTACGATCATCCTTTGGCTTCTCGCCCCTCTTTGCTTTTCCTAAAGCCTTTCTTATCATCATACGGTTGTTTGACGTATCTACCCTTTCTTCTAAAGAACTTTTTAAAGTCCCTTAAAGCCATAGCGTACTCTTTCGTAAATCTACTTTCGAAGATGAGTTCTCCTCATCGCCGAAGCTTTTTGGCTTTAAGGGCAAGAGATTTGTGTTTCTCTTTCACCTTTGAGGCTTCGGAATCTTTAGCAAGGACAAGCTCAGACTTTTAGGTTGCCTATCAGTTCATCGAGGGTGAGGATTGTCAAATATTTTGACTCTTCGATTGTCAGTCACCTTGATCTCCACTTCGATGGAAGTGCCCTTAGATATTTCCTAACATGGTTACGCTAGAGAAAGATTCATCAAGTGCTTGTAAAGATGTAATAATAGTATTAAAGTTAGCAAATGAATGATCTATAGTTTCCTCATCCGATATTGAAAATTGTTCATATTGTTGAACAAATAAATCAATTTTATTATTTTTAACTTGTTGGTTGCCTTGATGAGTTACAACTAAAGAATTCCAAATTTCTTTAGAGGTTTTAAGCATAGAAATTCTTTCAATTCCTTTTTCGGTAAAGCATTATATAAAACCATTTTGCTTCACTATTTTTAGAAAGCTTTTTCTTCATTTCATCATTTAGTTTATCATGAGGTATGTGAACTAAATTTCCTTTATCATCATTTGAGGTAGCCTCAAAATCACCTTCAACAATAATGTACCAAAGATCAATATCTTTAGACTTCACATATGTTTGGAATCTATTTTTCCAATATATAAAACCATTAGTTTCAAGTAGTGGTGGTCGTTGCATAGATTGCCCTTCCTTATAATTTTCGAAACCCATAGTGATCGAAAAGTTTTAAAATACAATTTTATTTTAAAACTTTTATAAACTTAGCTCTTGATGCCAATTGTGGAAAACTAGAAGGGGGTTGAATAGTTTTGCCGATTTTTAGTTGATTTCAAAAACTTTTAGATTCGATATTATGTGAAATCGTATGGATGTTGAGAACGTATAGATCTAATGATAATGCAAAGAAATAAATAAAGTTAAGGGATAGAAAAGACACAACCGATTTATAGTGGTTCGCCTACAAGGTCACCTTCCTTGCCCTACTCCACTCCCCGAGTCACCTACTCGAGAGTTCAAGCACTATGTCAACAAACTCCTTCACTTGGCGGAGAAGCCTTCACAACGTTGCTTACACGTTTTCCGGTACAAAGCTAGATACCTAGTCCGTAGCACGGTGGACCAAACCAACACAACTATTACACAACAAATATGTGAAATATCAAATACAAGATCTTCGCTACAAATCTTATGGAGTGACAAATCAATCAAGGACCCCTTGCTTGGATGACTTGTAGAATGCTCGTGATCTCGCTTTAGAGAAGGACCTATATGAGGATCACAAATAGAAAGAAAGAAGAACAACTCTCTAGATCAAGTGATCTATATGTTAGAAGAGAATGAGAGTGTATGAGAGATTTAGTAAGAAGAGGGGTGAGTTAGAATGAAGAAATGGCTCTCTATTTATAGGAAAATTTCTCCTCTGTTCCACGGATCCCACGGATCCCTTCCACTTGGGATCCGCCTAGTGTAATCCTAGGGATCCGTGGTAATGTCCCTCTTTGCCCATGGGTTTTTTGGTTATGGGTCATGGGTTATGGGTTGGTCCATGGTTTTTCTCTAGATTCAATGTATCTAAGTATACATTGTATCAAGTTTTCTTTGGTATGGGTTTAAGATCCATGGGTTATGGTCCATGGGTTATAGTTTTTACCCATCTTAATAAACTATTACAACAAATGCTTAATTAGTACATTTTTGCATTTAAATGGCTATATGTAAATGCTTTACAAAAATAACATGTATCCTTATAATTTGACTTAAGATAACATTACATTTGTTATCAACAAAACACAAAGAGATCGCAAAATATTAATAAAATTTTTTACGGTTTATTTGTATTAACAGATTGGTTCCCTGATGTATCTCACAGCTAGTAGACCAGACATCTTGTTGCTGCTTGCATGTGTGCTAGATATCGCTAAGCCTACCAAAACGCACCTGAAGCGCTTAAACGGGTCTTTCTGTACCTCCAAGGAACTATCAACATGGGACTTTGGTACCCGAAGGACACCGTATGTCACTAATGACCTATGCGCAGATGCCGATCATGCAGGATGTCAAGATACTCGCCAAGGCAAATCGCCTAGAGGTGCTCGTTTTTGGGTGATAAGCTTGTGAGTCGGTTCAAAGAAGCAAATGAGTACTTCTATTTCCTACAGGAGGCTGAATACATAGCCATGTCATCTTGTTGCACTCAAATCCTTTGGATGAGATCCCAATTATCTGACTATGGCTTTGAATTCAACAAAATCCTCTACATCGTGATAATAAAAGTGCTATTGATCTCTCATGCAACAACGTACAACACTCAAGAGCAAAACACATCGACATTCGACATCATTTCATCAAGGAGCAAGTAGAAAATAGTGTGGTGGAACTATACTTTGTGAGGATCAATACCGCTAGCGATACATCTTCACCAAAGCTATTCCTAGAGAACGTTTTGAGTTTATCCTTCCACGACTTGGTCTAAAGAGCCTACAACCGAAAACACTCAAACGCCTTCAAGAGGAAGAAGAGGAGTAAAAGGTTTTCCTTCATATATCTTTGTATATATTTATTCAAAACCGAAAATACAAAATTATAAAACCAACAAAAAGCAAAGAGAAAAATATAAAACTTTCAAAAATCCATAAAAATTTGAAAAATCTTAAAAATTCCAAAATATTGTTATATTGTCATGTTTTTCATTATTCGATATCATCTACGGACTTTGTGTTGATATTCAAAGAATGTCACGGGTCTTTAGATGTTCTTCGAATGTACATTATTTTGTTTAAAAAAAAATGAGGCGGAGAAAAATGGTGGTTTATTGTCATTTCGCAAGAACCCGTTTTAAAAGAAAAGAAAGAGCCATGCTTTATCTTATTTTTCAAATCGCATGCTCGATTCTTAAAACAAATATTTGTCATCAAAAGACGAATGTTTCTCTTTCCAAATATTTTTCCGTCTAATGATTCTTCTGAAAAATATTTTCCATCTAATGAAAACTAAATTGCTTTGAAAATACCTTGTACTCTATTATTCGTGTAAATCATGTGTGCTTATCATTTGTCAAAATCTCTATCTCTCAATCAACAACTTGTGTCATTGATTGAGGGGGAGAATGATTTTATTCGAATTAAAAAGGTTATTTTTGAAAGGTCATTTTTTTCAAACAATTGGCACGTAAATGAGCAAGGTTTATTGTTGAAGAGAATGATTTTATTCGAATTAAAAAGGTTATTTTGAAAGGTCATTTTTCAAACAATTGGCACGTAAATGAGCAAGGTTTTTATTCTGTTGATTCAAAACCTTTGCTAAATGTTATGTTTTCAAAAGACAATCTTGCATGTTTAATCAATGGAGTTTAAAGTCTGAAAATCTGATCCTTATCAGTTAAAAAGTTGTTTTCAAAAAGCAAGTCACTATTCTCCTCAAAAGCTCTCAAAATTTAATTTAAATCAATAGAGATCACATCTCTCAAAGGATTTGGAAAGTGTGATCGGGGGAGAATTTGTGATTTAAATTGGATTTAAACTGATAACTTGATAATTGGTTTTATAAGTGTTTAGCATGTTTTCCTCCCCACATGTGCCAAACGATTTCAAAATTTTCCATGCACATGTTGAGGGGGAGCATCTATTTTAAACCACAAAGATGTGAAACGAATGTGCAGTCTTTTCCTAATATGTGCAAAACATTTTTCAAATTTCTATGCACACATTGAGGGGGAGCAACTATTTTGAAAACTACATTCTTTATAAAACTACTCTTAGATGCAAGCCAAACCCTCAAAGATGAAAATTATTTCTATTGCAAAATGATGATTGATGCACATATTGAGGGGGAGCTCTTGTTCTAAAAATATCAAAAACAATTCAGGTACAAAATGCTTTGATAATATATCACAAGTATCTGGATTGATTTTAAAATGGTTTTCAATTGGTTCCAATGGCGGATGAACAATACCAAATAGACCGACCAACTTTACTTTATGTATGGTGATATAAGGATGATAAGGTTAGGTATTTGTTCCCATGATCCGCTGAATCGAAGGGATCTACCAAGGGATAATCCACTAGATAGTGTAGAAGTCCTTAGGTATGATGAAAAAGGAGAAATGTGAGATATGGGAAGAGTCGGATCGAGACGAGCTAGTACTAGAAAAAACCCAACAAGGTTCTAGTTATGAAGTCTCGGTAAGCACTGAAGGGGTTGAAGAATGAAAAAGAATTGAATGTGAAAAGGGTGAAAATAAATAGCCCTCCGATAATTCAACCTTAGGGCAGATACCGGTTCAATTCGTATGCTATTGGTGGTTACTAAGGTAACACTGGTATTGAAGACAAGACGTCATGGACCCAAATACGACCGCACTACAACTTCCTAAGCTACTCAAGTTCCTCTTAAAAGGACTTGTTTCATTCTCATGGGGAACCGACATTATCTATCGACTTTCTCTTAGAGTTTGTTGATATTGAAGAAGGAGACCCTCTCCCTAGTCTCCGGCATAGGAACCAAATGTGCACAATTGAGTCTAGAGCCACGAGATCATCATATAAATCTCTTTAGGACAATTTCAATGAAGACTCTCTGTTTCACACAATGTGGAAAGAAAGATTATATCTTATGAGTCCTACGCATTATCCTTGTGGTATTGCTAGAACATCCGAGTGATATGCAAACATATTCACAATGAAGATGGAAAGCCTTCTAGAGCCAACATCAAACTAGTCCTCGGTGGGTCGCATGTGAGATCTATCCAATAGATCAACCATGTGACAACCGAACGTAAACAATGGGGAGATTCAATTTCTTGAATCAATCTCGTTCAGGTTATGGATTGACGGATACCTTTGAAAACCGTCGTTGTGCTCAAAAACCCTTTTCTTTAGCACATCGACCGTACTCATATTTCAAATAAAAGGTGTTTATGATTGATAATTGATTTTCATTAAAACCTTCGTTGTATTGCTAAAACAATTTCTATTGAGCGATACACGATTGTTTTCAAATCTCTTTAATCAATCGAATCTCAATTCGCCTGGTTCACTCACACTCCGGTTGTCTTCTTTGAGATGTTCCGGTTTGAGAACGCTAGAACAGTTGCCGAAACCCCGCCAAGGAGATTCTTCGAATTATACTTGATCACAAAGCGACTAGTATTGATCAACGGGAACCGGTCGTGGTATCTCAATTCAACGAAAGTGATCAAAGACATCGCCGCACTTTATTGCTAACTTGTTGTATGCAGTACGCCCGACGCTTGCAAATGATCAATGAAGCGGTCAATCCATAGCCGCATGCTCACACTACACATTTATCTCTAAAGAAATCATGATAGGTGCCAACGACTCGATACTTTCACTCCATGCTTCGCTATGCCGCCTGAAATATCATGATCCAAGAAAGCTTCCGCTTACTCATGAGAATATATCATGATTCAGAATGTGAGCATGTCGATCCAAATGTCACAACATCACATAATACCAACACCACAATGGAAGAGTCGAGATTCATGTTACCGATGATCTCAATGCCGCTCAAAACTCATCATCACGTGATCAGCTTAAAGACCTCCACTAGAATTATCCAAACATGCGGAACATGAAGAATCAAAGACTACGAGCTACCGAGCAAAGAACTTAATCAAGAATCCTAGAACTAACTAGTGTAATATCTGTTTGTATTCATTGTAAATTAAGGTGACCTCCCTTAGGGGGAGATTGTTAGGAATTAGAAAATTCAGTCTTTAAAGAGTCGGTCACCTCAAGTATATGTATTTGATAGAAAGCTCGTAGTCGTAGTCATGTTATATTAGTAAGTAGTTTGTTTTGTAACACCGTGGAGGACGGACGGGCCTTTACCCATTTTTCTTTGTTTCACATAGTTCCCAACTCTCTTCCCTTTCTCTCTCTAAACATACTTGAACGCCCCATTTTGATTATGGTTTAGTGTGTTTGTGAAATCCTATATCTTACAATGGGGCATTTAAGTCATACAACTAAACCAAACTCTTTTTTCCCTTCCCTTTTGAACCATCCCTTGCATCTTTGGGAATTTTGGCAATAAAGGGCTTGATACCAATCAGTTCACAAGTTTCCTCATTAGGAAGGGCTAGAACCTTAACCCTCTCAACAAAAGCCTTTTTTGCAATCTGTTTGGGTGTGAGATTCTTGCTAGCATCACCCTTTTTTGAGCTTGAACCAGAAGGTTGAACCTTTGGAAAATAGTCTGACCATCCACCATCAGAACTTTCATTGCTGCTGGAAATGTTAATGATTTTTACACACACACACACACACAAAAAAGGAAAGTATATGAATGGTGTGTTACAGATAGCAGACATGACTTGAAAAACACAATGTTGAATACTTGGTTTGTTGTTGTCCCTCATTGTTTCAATTGTTGTTTTTTGTTACACTTTTCTTGTATATGCAGTTTTCATGTATGTGGTTATGCCTTTATATAGTGTAGGCATTTGGTTGAAAACAAATAGTGTGTGGTATAAAAGATTCTCAATTGCAGGCATTTGTTTGAAAAAAAATAGTATTAGCTATGAAAGATTCTCAATTGCAGGCAATTTGTTGAAAAAAAAATAGTGGTTGAAAAAGTAGTCAATATGCAGTCATGCATGTGACTACTTGTTTTACTACTGCATTAAACTAGATAGACTATAAAATCCCAGCATTGTGATGAGGCAAATGGAGAGTCATGACTAATAGTCTGAACTTAATTCAATGAATATCAAATTAGATACAAACTAGATATCTAACCCCTCAAAATTACATAAGTTATCAGAAATGTGTGACCATATGTTTCGAATTGTGACTACACTTAAATAATGTGGGACAAAATATGAATCTCACCTAGATAAATACTTCATGTGACCATATATAACATCTTTAATTTAGTCACACAAAAACTCAATATGACTAATATCAAGGTTAATGATAACTGATTTCACATTTTGCTATAAATAATAGTAATATGAATATTTCACAATGTGACTATTTTGAATGTATTGGTCACATATAATTTAGATACACATTTGTGATATGGTGTAACTATTGTAAAGCCTATAGTCATATGATCATGCTACAATTAAATGTGACTATACACATTAGGTTTTGGCAAGCAAACACACACTAAACTTTAGACACACATATTAACTTACGTGACCATATGTATCGAATTTTGGTTACACTTAATCATGTATGTCTATGGTTTAGTGTGACCATATATGACATTTGGCCACACTGTTCAAGTGTGTGACATATATTTGTCACATTTAAATGCATATCGTGACTAATGCTTCAAACTTACTTTTCAGTTGGCGCACATTTCAAATCATATGTGGCTAAATATTCAGAAAAAATAGCAGTTACTTTTAAATAATGTTTGACAAACTTGACTATAAGATTTAGCCGCATACACAATTACTTCATGTGACCATATATGGCTTTCGCTCATACTATTCAATTGTGTGACATATATTTGTCACATATGTATATATATAGTGTGATTAATGTTTCAAACTTACTTGTATCTGACACACGTCACAAATTATAAGTGACTAAATAATCAAACAATTTTTTTTACCAATTACCTCTAGTCACATAAATATTCAAATGCGTGACAATGAAATTCCGAAATGGTCACACAGGTCAGATCAAGTGTGGTTATTTATTTTATTCTGGTACATTTAGTCACATAAATATGTTACTATGTGGCGGTTCAAAATACGATATGTGTGACGAAATCCCATATCTGTACTGTCACAATTCTCAATTTCCGGTCATTTCTCAAATTACTATTCATCTCAGGAATTTACTATTCATCGGTTACTATTCATCATTTTCAGAGTTGTTTTGATATTCTGAGAACATATTTCAAAATTTTACTATTCACTAAACACTATTCATTCCCGGAGAAAATTTTATATTTCATTAACGTATAATTTTCTATTAAATAAACGCTATCGCGTAATCATTTAAATTGAACATTTGATCTGACACTTCCAAAAATTATCCTAATATATTTTTATACTTATATTAAGATTATAAAAATAATATTATTAGTTTACCCGGTGTTTTAAATTTATTTTGTATATAAATTTTTATATTTATATAATTACGACGGTTTTCAGAATACTACACGAAAATTATTATTTCACTCAATTCTTGCTAGAAATGTATTTTTATAATTTTTAGGACTTCAATATATTTTATTTTGATCCGTTAAAATTTATTTTTAGCTAACGCTACCCTAAATGCTTAAATATGTACACAAGTTACCAATTATCCTTAAATAACTACACATTTACTTCTACCCATTTATACTTAAGTGTTAAAAATGCACAAGTCTTCTATGTTTAATATGTATGTCGACATACATAAGTGACTCACACCACTTTTGAGAACAAATATCCTAAGTATACATATTATATTATTTACTTCTACACATACAAGCATAATATCAAAGTGTAAAAAAAATATACTCTCATCCTCTCCTTCATTAGAACCGGCCAAGGAAGAGACCAAGCAAGGAGATCATATTTTTTTTCAAGTCAAGCTAATTTCACAACTCTAGCATACTCTTAAGCAAGGTTTTGAAATAAAAACCTATGGTATTTAGGATAAATCCTTGTTATTTAAACCTCATCACTTAACTAGTAAGCATTTCATGATCATTTTCATCTTTCATATTCATACTTTGGTCATTTTATCATGCTTGAGAAAAACATGCAAGTTATATGATTATCTATACCACTTTATTTGTTTTTAAGTCCTATTAATGAATATATATCATCCTATAATTATCCCGTGAAACATATCATTTTTGATGATGTCTAGGAACCCATGACACCCTAAGAAGGTGTATGGTAGGTTTAGAATAGCTTTGGCGTTGGTTTGAAGTGGTTAGAATAAGTATTACGCGAGAAAAATCCATTTCGACAACAATAAATAATGGTCTGATCTTATTTGTGAAATATGGAAATTTCATGTTTGTAAAATATTTTGGGGTAGATATTTAGAAAATATACTTCAAAACGAGCGGGTCATTGAATGGGTTAAAACGAGTTATAACTTGAAGAAGTTATGCTATTTTCAAGTTTAATGACGAAAACTATATTTTCAGAAAATTCAGCATGCTGTCTCGACTTTTTATGAGTCAAAAATGAGTCTTAAGCGTTATTAAATTTGTCGACTTATCAAAAATATATAGGTATACTTTAACACGAAGCTAAGGACATATAAAACGTAGAAAACGGACTTGTAACGACTAAATTACACGCGTTTAAACAAGGTTGTCGTAACTATTTCATATAAGCATAACTAATATATTTTCTAATAGCCAAAAATTTACGGCCGCGAATGACCATGTTGAGAATCGTTTTTAACATCGATAGAGTACTTTTTAGGAAGCGAAGTCTTCTAGTAAAAGTAAGTTCACCTAGCCTATTTTCCAAATGTCCAACCGTTCTCACAAACGGAGTTGTAATAAATAAAATACGGTCACTCAAACTTTGCCGAAAGTTACCTTAAACTATATTTTTGGCACAAGTACCCCACTTTACCTATGTTTTTCTCCATGATCGAGACCTCTATGATACAAACTTAAAAGCTAAAACTTTGAGATAATGCTACAAGCGTTCCAAAACCATTGAGTTTGTTTCCTAACACTCGATATTCACTATTTTACGACCAGCTTTTCGAGGTCATTTAGTCACTTTCACAAATTATCAAAGTATATTATTTTGCGACGAAAAGCTATAAATTCTTGATAAATTACTAAACGACTATCGTAGGAGGTTGTTTCAACATAAATACTTGTAAAGTATTTTATAATATGACGAGATGTCATAAACATATATTTCGACGATAAACATTATTTTCAAATGTACAAGTGGTATGGATATCATATGAGTTTGCATGCACGACATTGTTTCATGACTTATATTAGAGTACATCATTCATATAGGGTTGCGGATAGAGATTGCATCTCATTTCTGTGTATTCACTTTGGCATCATAATCACTGCATCAGGTAAGTTCGTAGCCCCACTTTTACTCGTTTAATTCTTTTATAAACTCCTTGGGGGAGATACATGCTCAGCTTCATGCTTTTACTTTACACTTATATGAACTTAAACTATATTGTTTGAACTATCATGAACTTGTTACCCTTTTGTTTCACTACTTATGCTAGTAAGTAGATTATGCCCGAACTAAATTGATCACTATGTTATGAACGCTATTAGTTGAAACACTTTCCTTGATTTTGAACCCTTCGACATGTATATTTGAGCTCTTTTAAATTGATTCGGACCCTTTAACATATAAGTGAACACTTTGGACTTGATATGAACCTTTTGACATATAGTTAAACTCTTTTAACTTGTACAAGGGCCCTTTTGATATATTTTAAACTTGTTTGATGTGACTTTGAACGCTTCGACTATCTTGAACCTTTTGATATTATTCGAGCTCTTTGGACGCTTCAACTTTTGAACTTCGACTTAAATCTTTGAACTTAATTACTGAACTTTGAACGTAACTATTGAACTTAAATACAAACTTATGACTTGTTTGAACTTATTGAACAGGATGTAAGCTATGACCACCTAAAGTCTCCCTTGTTCGGAGCATCACTATAATTCTCGCCATGTCGGTGGAGTGTTCTCTATAATTCTACTTTGTCGGTGGAGTGTTCTCTATAATTTCGCCTTATCGGGTGGAGTGTTCTCTATAATTCTCGCCTTTGTCGGTAGAGTGTTCTCAATAATTCTCGCCTAGGTGGTCGAGTAACAAAGGAGTCTCCCTTGTTGGAGCAGTGCAAAGTCTCCCATGTTCGAGCATCCCCTAACTATTATATAATGGTGCTATATTGTGAACTATTATGACATCGCATTTAACTATTAGACATACTACTTTTGGCAAAGGGTTGTGAACAACACAGTGTTGCAAGTTTTGTATGGGCGAGCTTGAACCGATGGATTTACAATGCCTTTGCTTTGAGAACTCATTTAATCATGTGTGCTTGAACATAAACTAGACATATTTTGGCAGTAGGTTGTGAACACACAGGTTGCAAGTTTTGTATGGCGCTGACTTGAACTCAGTCGATTTACAATGCCTTTTCTTTGTGGACTATTCTAAATGACCAAAAACTTTGCCTTTGTTGCATGAACGCTTTTTAAAAGCTTTACTTGTTAACCAAACTCTATGAACTCACTCAACCATTGTGTTGACACTTTTAGCATGTTTTATCTCGGGTATCTAAGGCATTCACTTCATGGCATGCATGTGGACTTATCATAGAGTCGCGATGACGACGCGTCTCACATATATTTTATCCACTTAACTATCGTTTGATTGTAACAAACTCATTTTGGTATATTGGAAATATTTTGGGACCTATGTTTTGTAAACTCTGATTATTTTACTTAATCAAACGATATTTTCAAAACGACACTTTAGGTCGTTCGATATAATCAGAACTTTGATGCTATGACAGTCATCCCCCAGGAATTCCCTTCCGCTGCAAAACAGGTAATTTGGGGGTGTGACATGTACTAGTGTATATGGATTAACATGTGTTAATGAAGTGTCAAAATGTGTGAGTAGGAAAAATGTATAAAATGTAAACGCGTAGGTGCAATACCGGGTTATACTTAAAAGACATACACACGTAAAAATAGACTAAGTTTTTAAGTGTGCTTGACACTAATTATATTAAAATAATTTTGAGCATATCGTTGACCGTTTATGACGTTTACTAGGATCATAGGTCGAAGACACGTTCGTAAAGAAGGCTTCCTAATAAAAAGATAAGCTAAGCACAAAATGATCCAGCAAGCACAAAATAAACCTTTTTTTTTTTTTTTGAACATAAAATAAACTTAACACAAGTAAGTTTAGTCAAATACATTATAAAAACTCTAATGGTTGTTAATCTAAGTTTAACGGTTCTCACAGTTGCTATGATTGGATTTGATGATTGATAATTTGACCTTTAGAATAATTTACATGTTAGTCCAAGTTTATTAGTCACCGGTAATAAACTTGAGAAAAGAATGTAAAATGATCCAAACAACGATAAATCAACAAGGTATATTTTTTTAAAGTTGATTTTGATAAAATTAGTTTATCATAAAAAAAATAATAAAATGAATAAAAAACTAACTTTGACTTAAATAGATAATAAATTTCTAAAATCGTACGTGGTTTTATTTTAAAATTTTAGTTACAACAAATTAATTTTTCTTTTTAAACCAATTTTTTGGATTATCATTTAACTCAAAAGTCCCAACTTAGATAATAATTATTCCTTCCAAATTTAAATCCCTAATTAATTACCACATGAAATCAACCAATCACCGAACAAGCATATAAATAAATCTACTCAATCATATTAAATAAAGCTAAAAACATAGCATAATTAATTATACTAAACATGGCAAATAACAAAAATAAATAAAATAATAAGAAACGATAATAAAGCACAAGGGTTGGATTCAAAATGATGATGATAAGAACACTAAATTAAAAATCCCATGCAAACTCAATTATTAACCCAAATACTTAGTGATAGCCATAAATGCTCTTCATTACCCTTTAATCTTCAAGCATACTCCAAAAAATTGAAACTTTTGGTGATTTTGAAGTGATGAATGGATAAAGGTTGCAACTTTGTAACTTAGAAAACTTAGAAATTAATAAAACGTGATTTTTTAAACTAATTTAACACTAAAAATATAAAATGTTTATAACTCTTAGAAAAGGACTTGGTAAAAAATGATTTTAAAGCTAAAAGAACAAAATTATATAAATTTAAAAGACTAAGAATTAAGATTTTTATAAAAAGACTAAAACTGTATATAATTTAAACTAAAAAAACACATTAAAAACATTAACTTCTACCAAAATAAGCTAAAGATAAAAAAAAATATTAAACTAATCAAAAAAGTTATTAAGCTAAAACATTAATTTTAAGAAAACTAAAAAATATAAACATCCGCTTTACACACTAAATTGTGTTAATACAAAAGTAAATAAAAAATCTACATTTTTAACCCTAAAGTAAATAACATTTTAAAATTAAAAGAGAGAATAAATTTTGATAAAATAAAAGTTGGTCCCTTCAATAACTGATGGTGGTTGTATTTATTTTCGCATAGCTTATCCACACCCTCTCATAGGAGAGATCCAATCATTCGGATGACTCCATACCTGTTTCAGACGCTATGCAAGCATCATTTTTTGGCCACCAAAACTTCGATGCTGATAATATATGGAGGTCAGATAACATACTTTGCGGCGTGTAGGACTTGATGCCCGAGAATAACGACTCTTTTATAGCATTAAGTGACCGTGACCAACTAGCATGTGACACGTAGCATGATAGGCCCGGCTGCAGCTTAATAATAAAAATTGTAACATGCCTTATATACGAAGTTCGGCTTACCACTAGACTAGTGGGGGATCCAATTAAGATGTATCTTTGCACCCTTATTCTTTTTACTCTTATTTTAGGCCTGTCCGGTTAACAACCGAAAACTAACATGTTTTGCATCCACAAGAATCGAACTCAGGACCTCATGGTTGCTAAGCCACTTCTCTGCCAACAGAGCTAATAGCAGTTTGTTGTTGTAGTATGTTTCTTTATCCCTATGTTGGGCCGGGCTTGATCACTAGTATAGATCCGAATGTTACGGCTTTAATAATCTTCATTTAGCGTCCAAAATTCTTCTCTTTTGCTTAAAAACTTCTCGAACGTACCGTATCAGTAAAATAACAAATAGACATAATATTTGCAATTAATACAACAATTTGCTATATATTTAAGCTAAAATGGGGTATTTTTTGTAATAAAATATAAACAAATGTGTTTTCATCAGGGGACAACTGATTTCTTTCGTAGGTATTATAGAACTAGTGTTGAGAACTATACATCTCATTTTATAAGTAAACAAATAAGCATGTGGGGAGCTTCGCTGAGAGCAAATATGTATTTTGGTTGATTGATTCATTAGTTTTTACAATTTGACCATATACTTCGATTAATAAAAATAGAAATGGGGTGTAGCCAAGCCATAAGGCAATGGCTTTTGGTCTCGCTATTTGGAGGTTCGAATCCTTCTGTCGTCCCAGAGCATATACATTATATTTAAATTTGTTCAACAAGTTTGTGTTTCAAAGTCTTGATAGACTTTTTTTTGCTTCAAATTCATGTAATATTCTTCTTTAATTGTACAGAATTTTCCGTTTCAATAATCGACAACCTTCAAATTTAAATTTATTTACTTTAAGTAATTGGTTGAGCTTTTGTTGTTAAGTTGCTAGGATTTGAATTTTTGTGCAGGTTTAAACAAAAACTTAACACAATGATCTTTGGGGGTTCTGCAAGTCTTTGAATTAGTTATTTTTATTTTTATTTTTTTCTTATTGTTTTTGAACGTCTACAAAGACATTTGAAGCAACCGGCCCATGTTGTAATTTTTATACAAGGCGTTTTCAAGGCAATGAGGAAACTTAGATTATAATGCATTATCTAAGAAAGTTGATTGGGATATAATTGTTTGTGCCCAACAACTTTTGAAGTGTATGAGAGTTTAAAAAGACTTTAAATTAGAGGTAAGGTTTACAATTTAATTATGTTGTCTAATAGTGTTGACTTTCCAAGTAAACTTATCTTAGTCCAAAACTCATTAGTCATTCCTTCCTTCATATGGTGGTCCTTCTAATGTTTTTCGCATATTCATGCTAAAATTATGTCATGTAATTCCTTCAATAAATACAACTTTCTTTGAAGTATACATCTTACAGCCGTCTCAAATTATGACCACTGATATCTCATCATAGGAAAAAAATGTTATCTCGACATCACCCATGTATAATCATTGAAATAACTATAATAACTGAAAACTACAGTGACTACAATTGGTGTGTAATCATTAAAATAACTAAAATTTAATGAACTAGCAGTAGGCGTTAAACACCATTAACACCTGATCACCCTATGATCAAGTGGATTTAGTAATAATATAACTACTAAAAATAAAAGCAAATAAGAGCACAAGGTATCCAAGATACCAATAACACGTTATTGGTATGCCATCTCAGCGCCACATTATACACCTCTCAATAACACACCAATAACTCAAACATCCCTCCCTCATAACACACCACTAACATATTATTGAGTCCCACTTTTTTATTTTTTATTTTATTTAAAAACTAACACATTTTATTAAACATAAAATAAAATTACAAAACATAAAATTAAATCAGAATACATAAACAAACACATTTTTATTTAAATTAAATGTAAATTAAATAAGTGGTAGCAAACACCTAAATTGCTATTTCCAATAAAAAAAAAAAAAAAGTAATACTAGTAGTCGATTACCGTAATAAATTATACATCTACAAACAAAGTAATACTAGTACCGTGACTTTTTTTTTTCTCTTTTTCTGTGTCATCATCTTCCTCAAAAGGAACTACCTCAAAACCTCCATTAAAACCACCACGTCCTTCCGATCTGATTCTAAGGTAACTCATTATTTTCTTATACATGCCTTCTAAGTTCTAAAAGGTTCTGATCTCTAACACAAGAAAAAAAATAAATAAATAAATAAATAAATGTTAAGTTGCATGCAATAAACGAATAGCGTGAGCCAGTGAAACAACTCAAAGACCAATGGCGTGTGAATGGCGTGTTTGATGGTATCATCGTTGGCACGTTATTGGTTTTGAAAAGAGCGAATGACGTGGCATCTTTGATGATACCGGGTGCTCTAAGGTTTCAAAAAATATACAAACAACAACTACTCAAAGAGAAAAAAATAATAAAAAAATAAAACTTGAGACGAATTATTCAGAAGCTACAATATGATTGTAGAATTCAAAAAGGTGTCAGCTCCACCCTAAATTTAAAAGAGAATAGTTATCCATTTTGACAACTTGATGAGATAAGAGAACAAGTGAAACACATACCTTTCATAAATTATAGAGTAAACTACACCATTCGTTTTTATGTTATACGTCAATTATCAAGCTTTCGCTTTCGATCAAAAAAATCGTTGGTCCTTAACTGCAAAACGTTACTCAACGTTGATCCCTCACTCTAACTGGTTGGACTAACGGGCGTTAAGCCTTTTTAAGTGGAGGGTATATTTGTCTTTTCCCACCCACACCACCCACACCAACACTTAAAACCATCTAACTCAGTCTTTCTCTAACTCAGTCTTTCTGATTCTTCCTTTTTTGCTTTTCTGCTTCTCTCTCCTTCATTTCTGCCTCTCTCTCTCTCTCTAGAAATAATCCCCAAACTTTGCAAATCAAAATCAAAATCAAAATCAAAATCAAAATTATCATCTCAACTTATTTACTCTTCACACCCTCTCTAATAGAAATAGAAAAAGCACACACATACCATTTTATCGCTAATCTCCAGTGACCACGCCGCCAATTGGAAGATCTGAGCACCACCATCGTCATCAAACACCAACACCATCTCGTCATCATCTCCTCATCTTAACTAGGGGAAAAAAAAAACCCGAGAATCCCCAACATCCCCACACACGTAGTGTCACTTTAACCATCATTATACACAATAACTTAAACTCATATATTAAAAACCCACCACCCTTCGCCATCACCACCACCCATATCCGTCGCCACCACTATCTAAAAACAATAAATCCGTATAAACTGAAATAAGAATCAAAGTAAATTTGGATAAGACCAAACATCTAACCTCCATTCATTTGATTTTTTTCTTATACAACTTTACTTTTTGCATATGTTTGTTTGTTGGTGTTTCAAAATGAAGCTTCACATCTGTTTCAAAACCCAGAACACTCAAAACGAAGCTTCACATCTAGCTCAGTTAGTGGCGGTTCTAAGTGGCGATAAACATCAACTTCTTCTTCAAATGTAGTAGTTGAAATGCTCTCACTCAAATTACTACAGATCTCAGAAACTTCACCTGACACCTCACCGGAAACATCACCGGAAATTTTATTTTTATAAATGTTGTTAAATGTTGATTTTGGATCTTGGGTATGTTTTTTTTGGGTGTAATAATAATGGGTTGATCTTCATTTTTTGTGAAATGTGATGGATTAGGTGTTTCGGAAAGCACTTCTTTCACTGTTTCTTCATCTACAGGTGGTGATTTTGATGAATGTTGGTGGAATTCAGGTGATGGGGGTGGCTTTTTTGTGCTTACACAACAACCCATTCTTTAAAACCTGAGAAAGATATCAAGTTTGATAATGGTGGGAGTATAGAGAAAGTGAAGTGAGTTGGTATGAAAAGTGAGGTTGAAGACAATGGAGATATTGTGTTGTTGAATTTATTGGTTTTTTCCTTTCAACTAATCCAATACAGGAGGCAAAATTCTTCAAAATATATTAAATGAAGTAGTACTTTGTTTAACTTTTGGTGAAAAATGAAAAGAATAGACGAAAGTGTAGTCAATGGAGATACGATGTAGTTTACTCTTAAAATAAAAGGGAAAATACCAAAATACCCTCGACTTAAAAAGGCTTAACGCCCGTTACTCACGTCAGTTAGGGTGAGGGATCAACGATGACTAACATTTCGCAGTTAAAGCAGCCAACGCAATTTTTTTTTCAAAACGACTAAACTCGATTAACGTGATACCACATTGTTAACGAATTTAATGGTGTAATTTACTCTAAATTATATTTTCCACTAGCGTAGACTTTCCAAGTAAATTCTAGTCATACATTGCTTTCATCGGTGGCCCTTCTAAGGTTTTGGACGTATGCAAATTATCTTTTATCTTGTAGCATAAACCAATGTGGTTCATATATATGTTATCCCTTTATAAATTCAACTTAGATTATATGTGTTACAGTTTGTCCCAAATTGTGAGCATAGACCTACAATAAATATCTCATACTTTGTTAGGGAATAAAATTGTAGACGTCAATAATGAGCATCCAAAGCAATTTGGTCTCATGCTCAATTCATCAAGCTGGTGGTGGCATATTAAAAAATGCAATATGACAAACGGGTAAACACTATAAATACTTAATGTACTCACCATTTTAACTCTTTATGCTTCTTCTACCGAGAACTACTAATTTTTATTTTTCATTATACATAGTGCAACCGGCTAGTAACCGACACTTTTACTTGCTTACCTAGTTTTTCTTTTTAATGCCATGCACGATTTTTTATGTGACGTGTAATTATTCAATTGTTTTTTTACACAATATTTTGGAGTATAAATATGTTAACCTAGTGATAACACTTATCATATTTCACCCGCCCAAATGAAAACCCTAGGTTTCCAAATAATTTGATGTGTTGATCTTGACATTAATTGGTTGAAGGTAATCTATATATATACTACTTATAATGCATTTAGCACCCTCTCTCTTTTCTAATTTTTTAAGATTTTCATATATAGATTTTAAACAAATACAACTACTTAAGCTATATGTACAATTACTTTATGCATAAACACCTACACATATCGACTGGTCAACATTCAGATTAATGCCATATTTAAAACACTCATTTGATAAAAGTATAATTTATAAAACACAATGTACAAACTATTTGAAGCACAAATACAACTAAAAAACACTATTCAACACATACAATTAATACACTATTTAATTTACCCTTTCACTAAAATATACAACAATTTAACCACAATATACAATCTAATCAAACTATAAGCCAAACATTTAAAAATAAGCTCGTAGGTTAGCCCGATGGTCGACCGGTTGGTCGCCGCTACACAATGGCGTACACCAAGTAGCCACCATTGCAACAACACGGTCGAACTGGTCGGTCGGCTTCAAAATCGAAGGGTGATTGTGTCAAGGAAAGAATCAAGATTTTGTTTGTGCTAAATTTAACAGTAAGATTTAATTATTTCCACGGTAATAACTAAAGTTATTGTTATTTGTAATTTAATTGTTTAATAAAAGATACGATAACATTACATCATTCGAAAATATACCACACCTTCTGCCGCCAAGATCGCTGCAGTGCAGTATAGCTCGTTAGCTTCAACTCCAAAAGACGTTTCGTTTCTAATTTCATATTGTCAATAGCAAGTTGTTGATCCATCGCACGTTGTTCTAGAATCATATATAAGTTCTCTTCGGCAATAAGCTCATCAGATATAAAGTCATTTGAATGCTGAGGTGAAGACTGATGAGTAAGATTTTAAGGTGGTTGTGGAGGTTGGTTGAAAAACTTGGATGTTTGATTGTTAGAATAAGGATATTGGTTATAGACAAACACGTGTTTCGAATCTACCAAACCACAACCCGAACAATTCCGACTAATATGAGGACCCCCACACCACGTACAACTATATTGGCAGGAATGGTTTTGTCTTAGCCTTTGTTCCGTAAAATGTGCCAATGCTTCGATAGTTTTTGATAATTCCCTCAACATAGATGAAAAGAAAGACATGGTGAAGGAAGAATTAAACGATTGAGAGGATAAGGAAGATTTTACTTTTTACTTTTATAATTTTTTTTATATTATTTTTTTTCTTGTCTTTTTATGAGAAAAAGATCAACATGAAAAGTAACTTCCACGAGAATAGGAATTTAAGTTGAAGGATCTCTAAGACACTAACTCCAAACTCCAACGTAAGAATCGTACACTTAACAAATCAAATCCAATCAAATTAAATCAAATCAAATTTCTGGCAGCGGCGCCAAAAACATGATGTGTTGTTTGCGTACAAGTTTTAAAATTTATAAAACACGATTTGTCCAGCTATTTCTTTCACACATACGAGCAAGTATACTTGTCTGTAATAGTAAAGGTGAAAAAGTCGAAATCGTCCCAAGAGATTTGTGATATAAGATTTGATAAAACAATTAAAGAGGGTGTCAATCCACTTTAGAAGAACTTAGATAATAATAAAAACCAATTAATCAAAACATATACGTGTGTGTAATCCATGCCAAATTGTTTAGAGTAGTCCTAGAAGTTTAGTGCAACTTTTAATGATGCACAATCCAATGTAAATGATTTACACTCAATGGTTTTCTAATAGCGTGGTTCGGGGTCGAAATACTTCCTTTTCAGCGATCAAGCTTTACAACCCACTGCGTTAAAGTACCTAATCAAGTCATTAGATAGATCTGGGGGTTGTCGTTCTCTAGAACAGAGATGCTATAGAGATGTATGACGAAAAGGTGATGTAAGAAAGATTCTTTTTAGTCTTTTATATTTTTTTTATGAATGCAAGTAAAATCTCGGGGTTTGAAGAGTGGGGGTTGGTAAACCTACCAATTAAACTACTTAAACAATTAAATTTAAAACAAATTAAACTGATTAAAAGTAAAAGCTATGGATCGTATGAGTGTGTTTCTTATGATAATTAAAAACGTGTTCACTTAGATTTTCTTACTCCCTAGTTATCTTATATTTGCCGCATCACATCCTTATTCTATTGATCGTGTATTCCGTGTTAGTCATAGGGTGGTGCCTAATTTCCCAATTCTATGAATCAGAATCCTCCTCTAGAACATTTGGGATCTCCAAGCAGAAGGCACCAAGTATCTCCCCCGAATATCCTATTATTTTTAAGCTACAACTCACGCAATAAACACAACGATGGCCTAAGTGCACTCTCAGGATTTTTGCTATTTAGGATGTTCAAGCTCGCAACAATTAAAGAATAAGCAATTTTTCCTTATTCTAGCGTCTACCAATTAGAACAAGAGACAACCTAACAATAATCAATAACTAGGTTTCATTGGATCTAAGCAAACACTAATTAATTTAGTTACGCATGATAGATAAGCAAGAGCACAAACAAACAATTAAACATAGATGAAACATGGTGATAGATTGGATAAAAAAACTTATATTTAAGTGTAAAAGATGGTTTGAAACCCTAAAATACTGCCCAAGTCGGACCTTAAACGAACTATTTGTTCTCCAAAATAATGCACACAAAATACGTAAAAATTCAAGTCTATATATAGATTTTACACTCACGATAGCGTCGCCTTTTGATGGTGACGCCGTCTGATCGCCGTCATTAAGGTTTCATCTTGACCAAGTCATCATTAGGACAGCGGGTTGAATACCGCTGTCGGTGCAGGAAGTAGAAGTCGCCTTGCCTGTTGCTTCTGGACGTCGTCTAGGTAGAGACTTGGTCATCTGGTGTGAAAAGAAAGAGTGATGGCCTTCTGAGTTAAGGCATGACTCCGTTACTTGTTAAGACCAAAATATGTTCGAGCCGCCGAGAGTTTTGGAATACCTCAGGCGATGGTGTTGCCCTTGGAGTTGGGACGCCGTCAGGCTTTAGAAAATGCCTTGTTTTCTTGACTTTGTCATTTTCTTCATGTTTTCGCACCTTTTCGTCCAAATATGCTTCATTCCAGCATTATGCTTCCAAAAGACCTAAAATGTGAAAAGGAACGATTTTAAGCAGTAACGGATATAAAATGTAAAGATTTAGGGCTTAAATGACCCCCTAAAAATGCATGTTTTAAATCCTTGTCAGTTTCTATCATGAAAACTCATTGTTTAGAATTCTCTCATTTAGTTAACTCTTTCGGCCTTTTTAACTAAAAATGACATTTCTCCAAAAACTTCGATTGTTTGAAATGCATTACTTATCTAATTTGTTTTTACGAATCCTTTCGGCCTTTTCTCGTGATGAAATCGTTTCAAATCCATTTTAATTAGTAAAAACATAATGTTTGTCACACATTATGTCCCATGCTAATTCGTGCACTAACGTTTTGGAATAAAAACATGAAGAAGATCCTTTCGGCCTTTTTATTCATTTAAATGTTTTTACCAACAAATTAAGCAAGATTAGATGTTATTTCAACAAACTCATAAAACAAAAAATGTCTTCATGCATCACATAATATAAGATTACTCCAACAATAGTTACTTCATACACACAAGTATACCAACAAATTACTCCATAACAATCATCATAAAAGAACACAAGTAACAAATAATACTTTCATTAAACTTAAAGTAAAAGTAGTTCATTGCAAATGGAACAAGATATACCTATCTTAGAGTTTACAAGAACTAGATTTGTGG
The DNA here is from genome assembly GCA_910596185.1 of Chrysanthemum makinoi. Taxonomy (NCBI): domain Eukaryota; kingdom Viridiplantae; phylum Streptophyta; class Magnoliopsida; order Asterales; family Asteraceae; genus Chrysanthemum; species Chrysanthemum makinoi. The sequence continues at coordinate 104,075,889 of OU343217.1, forward strand.
AACTATAGCAACCACACTCCTCCAATCACCTTGAATGACCCGTAACAACTCCAAAACACTAACAAATGATTGAGACTTGAACTCAAGCTTATCCTGGACATTTTACAGCTTCACTAAGACTTTTAGGTTGAATAAATAAGATACTAATAGCTTTGGTGCAAAGTCTATTACTTACAAATTTGTGTCACCCTAGTACACTAAATAGGACCAATATATAGCCAATAAACCCTTAACTATCAAGCAAAAATGTTCCCTACGAGTTAGTATCAAGAAATGATCGGACTCCATTGATTAAATGGAAGTAAAGCCTTCATTAAATGTTACTTTTGTAACTGCAGAGCTCCCCAGCCGATCGGTCAAGGATCCAACCGGTCGGCTCCTTCCTTTTGACCATTATCCAGCCGATCTATTCGCGGGCTCTGACCGATCGGCTGGAGTTCATCCGTACACTGTTTTTGTCTTTTTATTGTTTTAGCTTGATGCATGCTTTTTTCTTGCTTCCGGCACTGATTTCTTCAATAGAACTTGATATTTTCTCGATATAAAATCCAGGAAAGCTTGATACTTTCAAATCATTGAGTCCTTGCGTGGTTTCAATCTTTTATTTAATCGCGGGAATCTCCTGTTGGAATCACTTGTAACTAGTATTATCAAGTTTTAGTCATTTAATTGTAATAGGGTGCTTAATTATGTCTTTTATGTATGTAATTAGAGCTAGGCTTATGTAGAAAGCCCATAAGCCTATGCAAAGGCCCAAAAGGCCAAGTGAAGGGACTAGACTTGTTGCCCTAGATCCCTTGCCTATAAATACTATGTAACCTCTCATTTGAGAGGTGTTGGTTCTTTCATATTAAGCTTAAACCTTTCATATTGTTTTGTGTGTATTGATCCAACCGTCCCTCCTTTTATCTTGTTCTATCATACATCTATACACTTGTGTTCATATTATGGTGACCTAACAGTGGTATCATACGCCATCTAGTTGGGTGAAACGATTTTGTGTTTGAAGTTTTGTTGATACGCGTAAGTTTCATCGTTCTACACATTTCATTCGCTTCAAAACCTTGATTTTTGCACTAAAATTTTAAAGATTCTTGTGTTTTAAGGTTGCTTTAGTGTTTAGAATCATATTTTTGGAAAAAAGTTTGAAGCTTTACGTGTTTTATTACGTTTTTAATCTCGTTTTTTGTTCGTTTTTCGTTTTTACGCTTAAGCTTAAAAATCACTTTAGTATATGAAGTTCAAAACTCTCTTGTTATTTTGGTGTTTTTGAAGCTATTTCATCATTAAAAACGAGTGTACAAAATGTTTTGGTGATTAAAAATACGTTTTGGTCATTTCTGTTGAAGTTACACCTAAGCAAACCCCTTTCTTAGGCTTAAGCCAAAACCCTCTTTATACGCCTAAGTAAAACTCTAGTTTTACGCGTAAGCTTTACGCCCAAGTTCAGTTTATGCCTAAGGAATCTTCATCATTTTCTACAAAGCTGTTGGTAACTCAGTATTTTACTTGCTTGGATAAGCCTGAAAAACACTTCGACTTGTGGATATCTCTCTCACTTGGACAAGTGTGAAAGATCTTGGTTTAAACCCTAATCTTACGCCTAAGTTAAAAGCTTACAAGTAAGCCTTTACGCCTAAGTTAATTCTTACGCCTAAGGTTACTTACTAATAAGTCTTTAGTTTACGCCTAAGCTTACGTTTAACCATTAAGTTTACGAGTAAGACACACTTACTTGTAAGAAGGTTGCTTATGCTTAAGGAGGTTTATGCATAAGGTCCTTTACGTCTAAGCTCAGCCAGCTTTACTTCTAAGCTATTTTACTTCTTTAAGTACTTCTTCAACAACAACATCAAGTTTCATTCGACTACAAAGATCCATCATTAACACAAGTTTCAAAGATGTCTCAAACACCATACACCAACTACTTTCCTCATGAATATCCTCAACAACAACAACAACAACACTATCCTCAACAACAATTTCAACAACAACCACAACAAGTTGGAAATTACTTTCCTCATCAAATTTCACAACCACTACCACAACAACAATTCCTTCAACAATACCCTCAACAACATTAGTATGCTAACTACTTTCAGTATCAGTTTCCACAGAAGTATGCTATGAATGCAACAACGCAAAAGAAACCCACTTGGTTTGAAAAAATGTGTGAAACTATAAGTAGCCAACAATCCATTCATAAAGCTGGATCCCTTGATAGACCTCTAATGCTCACTCGCAGAAACTATGATCAATGGGTGATGCGGTTCTTTAGGTTATGTGATCTTAAGTAACCACATGGTAAGTTCTTGAAGAAGGTCATCCTTGAAGGTCCTTTTCAAATGCCTACTATAACAGTAGCCGGAGATCCAAACGCTACTCCACCAAGAAATGACAGTACTTCCACTCTCACTGTGGATCAATTCACTACAGAACAACTACTTCATTTTGAAGTTGATTGATGTGCGTACGAAGCGCTTTTGGGGTCAAAGGAACTTCCTTTTCGTCGAGCAAGTTTTTCAACACCCTAGGCAGTGAACCTAATCAGTGCAGTGTAGTATTGGGTAAGCCTCGGGTGTTGATATCGTTCTCTAGGGAATAGGAATGCTAGCAAGAAGTGTATTACGCTAAGGTGGGGTTGAGGATGATTCTTTTCTTTTTTAATCTTTATTGGTTTTTGAGAAAGCTAAGGGTAAAATCTCGGGGCAATTGGTTTGGGGGTGGTACTTCTACCGATTACTTCTACTATTCTAATTATCTAATTCTACGGGTAGCTATGTCTATTTGATGTGTGCTCGTATGATGATTAAAAATGTGTTTACCTAGATACCATTACTCCCTAGTTATCTTTTATTGTTGGTTGAATTGTCACATCCTTATTCTTAACGCGTTATGTTTTCTAAGGTCGTAGGGTGTGTCTATACCCTAACTCTTTGAGATTACCTATTGGTTTTGCTTACGAAATCCACAAGTCATTCATAAACTAAATTTAAGGTTATCTTTGGGTTTTAGACTACGAAATCCACTAGGTCATTCATAAACTAACTTTCACAAAGATTACTCAAGTATTTAAACACAACGATAGCCTAGTTGCACTCCTAAGCCAATTACAATTAAGATAAGAGACAACCTAACAATAATTAACAACTAGGTTTCATAAATCTAAGCAAATACACAAGAAATTTAGCTAGACATGTTAAACAAGCAAGCATACACACAATAAATGGAAGACATAATGATACTATTGGATTAAAACACTTATCTTAATGTGTAAAATAAGGTTTGTGACCCTAAGATACTGTCCAATTCGGACTACAAACGTCTAGGGTTTTTACTCCAAAAGTCTACCTCCCTAAATGCAGAAAAATCGAATACTATATATAGATTTACACTTGCACGGCGTCGCTTTATGTGGACGTATCGCCGCCAAATTAGGTTTTTTCGGCTTTGGCCAGCACGAAGCGTAACGCCGCCGCTTTGAGTTGGTGACGCCGGGCTTCGATGGGGCCGCCGCTCAATATGGCCGCTCTGATGGAAAATCTGAGTAAAGCCCTGACACTAGGTTATGAGCAAAATTCCATCCGAAGTCGCTTCGCGGCATGTCAATCATTCGACGAAGGACTGGCATTTAAAGACGGATTCATTGAACCATTAGTGCACGCTTAAATCCTTATCAAATATCCCTACATCAGGACCATGTAAATGTGCTTTTGGCCTCCTAATCGGTAAGTTATAAGTTATGGGTGAAGCATGGGTTTAACATAATTCACGTTCGTGTAAAAGCACCAAGCATGGAAATTATATAATAGCACCTCACAAGGGGTGTTTGGATTCTCTCATCTCTCGGGTTTATATAAAATATAATAAATGGAAATGGAAGATAAACTCTCATTATCTAGCATAGTACATAGATTACCATAGGCTTGAGACTAGATCAAACCTTCACCGTTTTGGCGTAAGCACCTAGGAACAACTATCTAAGAGGTCTTTATAAGGGTTGTAACATTAGGCTTACGGTAGGGAAAGAATGGGTTTTGCTGGATAGGCGATTTAGTGGTGGCAAGTCAAAAATCTTATGTTACAAGCATGAAAAGCATGGCGTTGCTAAGCCAAGACTCGACTCACTAAACTCTAGATAACTTGAAACAAACATACATAAAATTGAAAAACATAAACACAAAGATAAATGTAGGATGGTAGCCCATATATTTTTTTTCATATATATATATATAGGGTAGGGTTAAAAAAAAATTTTGGCAAAAAAAAAAAAAAAATCCCGCCAAAAATTTCCCGCCAAAATTTATTACTGCATCACAGTTATTAAATATCAGATCACAATCATAATTGTGATGCAATAACTTTATAATCTTAATGCACTAAATCATGATTATGATGCAATAACTTTATAACCGTAATGCAGTAACTTATAACCTTAATGCACTAATAAGTTTTGGTGCACTTTATTATAAGTTACTGCATCATAGTTAATAGTTAAGTGCATCAATTATGATGCATTAAAATCAAGGTTATAACCTTAATGCACTAAAATCATGATTGTGATGCAGTAACTTTATAACTGTGATGCAATAATTTATAACCTTAATGCACTAAAATCATAATTGTGACGCAGTAACTTATAACCTTAATGCACTAATAAGTTTTGTGCATCTTTATTATAAGTTACTGCATGATAGTTAATAGTTAAGTGCATCAACTATGATGCACTAAAATAAAGGTTATAACCTTAATGCACTAAAATCATGATTGTGATGCAGTAACTTTATAACTGTGATGCAGTAATTTATAACCTTAATGCACTAAAATCATGATTGTGATGCAGTAAAAAAGTTTGGCAGGAAATTTTTGGCGGGAAAAATTTTTTTTTTGCCCCAAAAAAAATTTTTTTTTTGGCAGGAAAATTTTTTTTTGGCGGGGGGGGGGGGGGGTATGGTGATGTGGCAAAGGTGACACATGTCACCTCCACATGCCTTCTCATTCTTTTCATTTTAAGAAACTTTTCATAATAACCCAAACCTATATATATATATATATATATATATATATATACTAGTTTTCGAAGCCCGCCCATTTTATTTGTTTGTTGTTTTTTGTTAACTAAAATACATTTTTTAGAATTGTCAAACATTATTATAAAACAATTGTCTCTAAGAAACAGAGTCATACTTAGGCCTGTAATGTTTAATGCTACCTACAGATTTCAAAGCGAGTGTTAACAATGTGGATGTTGCATTGGCCGACCCCTTTCATTCTTCGAGTGTGGAAATCAGTGTTCTTTTACTTACAGAAAATGATGCAAGTGTTAGTATTTGACCCGTTAGAAAATTTATTAGTTAAAATACTATGGTAATTGGACATGAGTTTGCTGGTATCATCAAAGATATTGGGTCCAACTTGAAGTCCGTAGCAGTGGGCGATCGAGTAGCTCTAGATCTTGATTTGCCAGTGTTGCAATCTATGTAAAAATGGAATGTATAACTTATGCAAAAAGATGAACTTTTACGGCTCTTTATCAACCAATTGCTCTCTTGCAAATCAGGTAAATCGAGTTTTAATACCTGAATCCCCAATACCTAACAGATAAAAATAGGGGAATTTGATTTGAATTAGGTGGTTCATATATCATAATGCATACCAAATTAAAGACAATTAATTTTATATTACCGGGCATGAGTTATAAGCCCTCCCGGGCATATAAGCCGCCTGATGGGCGGCCATGACTTATAATTATCGTGGCATATTTTACTATAGCAGACATAATATGAAGTGACCATCTAACATGGCTCAACATTTCTCGTCCCACGAGCGATTTTCAACTCTTGTCATAATATGTTTATTTGCTTGATGTCAAGTGGTCAAGCTTCAGAAAGTTAACATTACCAAGGAATGATACATCACATTGACACAACATGAAAATGCAAAAGGTATTAAATTATAAAACTTTGGGAAAAACCTCGAGTATTGGTCCATCATCATGTCTCTCAAATTTGCATGTCTCGCCTTTGCCCAACAATCATGTCTCTCCTTTTCCCAACAATCATGTCGTGGTTTTCCATGATACCAAAATCCGTAAAAGTTCCAAATCCCGAAAACAAAAGAAGCATCAATCTATACTGCCAAAGAGACCAATCAACAAAGTCAAGTTTACAATATTATAATCAACTATCATCGAGTCTCATACCAGCATATACATGTACTTCGAAAAACGTAAACAAAAGAAAAATATCATTTGCAACCATCAACTATGGAGCATTTACATATAAACAACCAATGGATTTTCTTATACCTATTTTCATTATGCATTCTGTAAAATAGATAAAAGCATCAATGTAAGGTTAGCTGGATGTAACATTAATATAATAGTTCCGCCAACTAAATAAAATTGTACTATTCTAGGGTGACCTAAGGATCCGGTTTAGGTCGGTGAAAATATCCAAACACCCATAAAAGTTATAAATGTACTAAAATGGTATATAAACATGTCCAATTTAGCTTGGTTTAGACGATATATACAACTTAAAAATGAAAAGATAGAAAATATAACATCGAGTCAAATCCAGCAAAACTCTTCATTTCACTTGATGCACGGTAGAATAGTTGCATCGTCTTCGCACATGATTTTCCATTCTTTCTGAAAACAAAGTTTACATAATAAGAATGCGTGATTTAGACCAAGAATGATAATCCTAAGATAATCCCATCCACTTATCATGAATTCAAAGAATATGAGCTCGTGACTCTCCATTCTTTAGATGAGAATAATCTGATTGTGGCCCGTGTCATCAAGAATATTGCAGGTCAAGAACAAATAAATACTGATGGGACCCAAGATACCTTGACTTCCTCCCTTCTAAGCACAAATAATAATCAAATGGCACAATCTATGATAAACCAACCATTTTACTCGATGTAGCAAAATGGGTGGATCAACGGGATTAGATAATGGACCAAACTATGCTTGTCAAATGGCATATATGAGTCTCTAAATACTTACCATCAATGTACTCCCTTTTTCCGTCTTGCAGAAAACAAACCCACTGTCACAGACAAGCAAAATTATAATATATCAATCTCTCATTCTCTCTTAGAATTTAAAGTACACTTTTGCTGAAAATTGGAATGTATAATATTCTTTTACCTGAAACATGCATACTGAGGTCCCACTTACAGGAAAACCACAACCTAAAATTCTACCTCCTAGTTTTGCATCCCCAGTTATTTGAAAGCCATCTATTCTGGGCCCATCTTCAATTAAAAGAGATAACATATTAGCATCTATAACTGGTTATATCCACATCAGTAATAGTCTGTAGGAATCAAAGTATTGAATGAATTCTCATGAATTAAAATCTATAAATAGGCTTAAGAGCTGTAATTTCATTGTATCCAACACTCCAATTTTATAAACGGATTTAGTATAAATTGGGAGAGCTTGGTTGCCTGTTCTGAGGCACAACATCAACTGGTAGACTAATTTCAGCCTCGCATGATCATCTTTCGGACACTATTGCCCTATGTTAGTATACTCTTTATGTGCAAGAACCCTAGGAGAGCAAGCTCTTTAGATTCTAATATTCAGTCTCGCATTTTTGTGATTTCTTGTTCAATGTCTCCAAAGTAAAGATCAACCTAATAACAATGAGTGCCAATATTATTAAATCTATTTATATTCGACTGTAAAATGTGTTGATAAACTTATTAATTTACCTCATCAGAGTTTAGGATTCTTGCTCTTTGGAGCATTTCTTCTAATAAATATTTCACCAATTCGATGCTACAATTGCTCTTTATTTTGACTGTTCTCGGGGTCAAAACCCTTGACCTCTAATAGTTTCTATCAAGAAAAATGAGGTTTAAAGACGAATACAAACTTTGAAGAAGCATAACCATTAAATAGGTATATTAGAGCTCCTAACCTTCCTTTTCTCGAAAAGAATGTGTAGGATCTTGGTTTGTTAAACAAGAGGTGCGGCGGATAGGTTAAGAGTTTAGAGAGAGAAAGTGGGAGTGAATTTATGAAGCTCCAACCCTTTGCCTTGGAGGGCAAAGGGTATTTATAGGGTACAAGCATAAACGCCTCTATTAGGCTGTGGACCAGGCATACAGTGGGTAAAGACCCGTCCGTCCTCCACGGTGTTACAAAGTAAACTAAATACTATCTTAGAATCACTACGACTACGAGCTTTCTAACGAGCATACATACTTGAGGTGACCGACACTTTAAGTACTGGATTTACTAAATCCCAACAATCTCCCCCTAAGGGAGGTCACCTCAACTTACAATGATTACACATAATCGATAATTTCGTTGTTCTTGGTTTCTTTGATTAAGCACTTTTGTTCTTTAGCTCGTAGTCTTTGATTCATCATGATCTGCATGTTTTGAAATTTCGAGTGGAGGTCTTAAACTGATCCACGTGATGTTTGAGTCTTTGAACCAGCTTTGAGATTATCAGCAACCATAAATCTTTGACTCTTCCATTGTGGTGTTGATATTATGTGATGTTGTGACTTTTGGACCGACATGCTCACATTCTGGATCATGATATCTTCTTATCAGAGTAGCGGAAGCTTTAGTTGATTCATGATTTCTTTAGAGATGAATGTATTGAGTGAGCATGTGGTTATGGATTGACTGCATCATTCTGATCAGCTGCAAACGTCGGGTGTACCTGATATACCGCTTAGCAAAGTAATAGCGCATCGAAAGTGTCTTTGATCACTTTCGATGAATTGAGGTACACGCCCACGGTTCCCCGTGATCTACGCATAAGACATGAACCGCTCACTGTGATCGTATAATTCCGAAGAATTTCCTTGATGGGTTTCGCAGTGCTTCTAGCCGTTTCAAACCGAACGCCTCAAAGAAGACAACGGAGTGAGTGAACCAGCGAATAATATAAATCCAATCGATTGATGAAAATATTTGAAAAACAATCGTGTATTGCTCAATAGAAATTGTTTTTGCAAAACAACGAAGGTTTTAATGAAAAACAATTATCAATCATAAACACATTTTATTTTGAAATATTAGTACACATTCGATGTGCTAAAGAAAAGTATTTTTGAGCACAACGACCGGTTTATCAAAGGTATCCATCAATTCATAACTGACCAAGGTTGATTCAATAATGAATCGCCCATCGCTTTCTATCCGCTTGTCACAAGCTTGATCTTTTTAGAAAATATTTAACATGTCACCCACCAAGAGCTTGTTTGATGTTGGCTCTAGAAGGATTTCCATCTTCATCGTGAATATTTAGTATATCACCGTAGTTTCTGGCAATACCACAATGATAATGCGTAGGACTCATAAGATGTAATCTCCCTTTCCACATAGTGTGAAACAGAGAGTCTTCATAGACGGTGTCCTAATGAGATTTATTGATGATCTCGTGGTTCTAGACTCAATTTGTGCATATTTGGATCCTATATCGGAGACTAGAGAGAGGGTCTCCTTCTTCAATATCAACAATCTCTAAGAGAAAGTCGATAGATAATGTCGGTTCCCGTGAGAATGAAACAAGCCCTTTTAAGAGGAACTTGAGTAGCTTGGGAAGTTTTAGTGCAATGCGTCACTGGGTCCATGACGTCTTGTCTTCAATACCGGCGTTACCTAAGTAACCACCAGTAGCAAATGTATTGAACCCGGTTTCTGACCTAAGGTTGAATTATTGGAGGGCTATTTTTTTCACCCTTTTCTCATTCAATTCTTTTTCATTCTTCAACCCTTCAGCTTACCGATACTTCATAGCTAGAACCTTGTTAGGTTAATTCCAGATTAGCTCAGTCCTCACCGCACTCTTCCCATAACTCATTTTTCTCCTTTTATCATCATACCTAAGAACTCTACACTAACTAGTGGATAGTCCCCTGGTAGATCCTCTCTGTTCTGGCGGATCATTGGAACACATACCTAACCTTATCATCCTTATATCACCATACATAAAGTAAAATTGGTCGGTCTATTTGGTATTGTTCATCCGCCATTGGAACCAATTGAAAACCATTTGAAAATCAATCCAGATACTTAAGATATATTATCAAAGCATTTTGTACCTGAATTGTTTTTGATATTTTTAGAACAAGAGCTCCCCCTCAACATGTGCATCAAGTATTTGAAATCGTTTTGCACACGGAGGTAAGAGACAAAAAAAACTTCTTTGATTATCATTTTCTAAAAGATATCAACATCACTTCCCTAATTAAATCAAGTAGATAAAGCATTTTCGGGAAGGATGAGGTTTTCATAAGCTTGCTCCCCCTCAATATGTGCATAGATATTTGAAAATGTTTTGCACATATTAGGTAAAGACTGCACATTGAGATAAATTGATCACGTTTCAAATATTTGTGGTTTAAGATAGATGCTCCCGTTCAACATGTGCATGGAAAAATTGAAATCGTTTGGCACATGTGGGAAGGAGAACTTGTACATCCTTATAAAACCATTTACCGATTTATCAGTTTAAATCCAATTTAAATTACAAATTCTCCCCCGATCACAATTATCAAATAATTTGAGATTTGTGATCTCTGTAGATTTAAATTGATTTTGAAAGCTTTTTAAGGAGAATTGTGACTTGATAATGAAAGCGTTTTAACTGATAAAGATCAGATTTTAAGACTTTAAACTCCATTGATTAAACATGCATGATTATCTTTTGAAAACAATTGAATGACAAATAACTTTTTGATTTAATTGAAATCATTCTCCCCCTCAATCAATGACATAGGTTGTTGATTGAGAGATAGATATTTTGACAAATAAGTTCAGATGATTATCAAAAATAGAGTCCGAGTTATTTTACAAAGCACTTAGATTTCATTAGATAGTAGATAAATGTATATAGAATCAGAGCATGAGTATTTGAAAAACATGATAAATTATGGCTCTGTTCTTTCTTTGAAAAGCGGGTTACTGTCTGAAATGACAATAAACCAACATTTTTCTCCATCTCGTTTTTTTTTTTTTTTTTTTTTTAAAGATTCGAACTTCATCTAGAGACCCGTGCCATTCTTTGAGTGGCAACACAAAGTCCGTAGATGTTATCGAATCGACAAGAAAAACATGATAAATAAACAATATTTTTGAAGATTTTCAAGATTTTCTGATTTTTATGGATTTTGAAAAGTTTTATATTTTTCTATTTTTGTTTTGAAAAGATATATACAAAGAATAGATAGAGTCGAACACCTTTACTCCTCGACGTCTTCCTGAAGACGTTTGAGCGTTTCTGGTTGAAGGCTTTTTAAGCCTAGACGTGGAAGAATAAACTCAAAGCGCTTCTCGAGAAGAGCTTTTGTGAAGATGTCCGCTAGTTGATATTCAGCCCTTACGTAAGTATAGTTCAACCATGCCATTTTCAACTTGTTCCCTGATGAAGTGATGTCGAATGTCGATGTGCTTTGCTCTAGAGTGTTGAACATTGTTGCAGCAGAGAGAAATGGCACTTTTGTTATCACAAAGACATAGGAACTTTGTTGAATACAAAGCCATAGTCGAGATAGTGGGATCTCATCCATAAGATTTGAGCACATACACGATGACATGGTTATGTATTAAGCCTCTGTAGAGGATATGAAAGTGCTCATTTGTTTCTTTGAAGACCAGCTTACAAGCTTGTCACCTAAAAATTGAGCACCACCTGATGTACTTCGACGTGTATCTTGACATCCTGCATGATCAGCATCTGCATAGGCCGTTAGAGACATACGGAGTCCTTCGATACCAAAGTCCCATGTTAATGGTTCCTTGGAGATACCGAAGACCCGCTAACCGCTTCAAGGTGCTTTATGGTAGGCTTAGCCTGGTATCTAGCACACATGCATACAGCGAACAAAATGTCTGGTCTGCTGGCTGTGAGGTACATCATGGATCCAATCATACTACGATATTTCATTTGATCTACTATGATCCCTGAGTGGTCCTCATCCAGTTTTGTACGTTCCACCATAGGAGTGTCAACAGGGTCACTGGAGGTAAATTCAAATTTCTTTAAGATTTCATTAGCATATTTTGATTGATTTATGAAAATGCCTTTGGGACTTTGTGAAATTTGTAATCCCAAGAAAAATGACATTTTTCCCATCATTGACATTTGAAATTTGGAGCCCATCTCCATAGAAAAACGGTCACATTCATTTGGGTCGTCCGAGGCAAAAATAATATCATCAACATAAATTTGAACGTGAATTAAATGTTTGCTGAATTTCTGGTGAACAATGTTGATCAATCGCTCTTTGCTCAATCCGTGGATAGAAGAAATTTTGATAGCGTATCATACCATGCCCTGGAGCTTGTTTCAAAACCGTAAAGGGCCTTTTTCAAGCGATAGACATGAGTAGGATGCTCTGGATTCACAAAACCTTCTGGCCGGCTGACGAATACCACTTCTTTAAGATCTCCATTAAGAAAGGCTTTTTCACATCCATCCATGATAAACTACCATGTTTTGCTAGCAGCATTAGCCAAGAAGATTCGATGGCTTCGAGACACGTGCAACAGAGCAAAAGATTCCTCAAAGTCGATACCTTCTTCCTGCGACGATAACCTTTTGCCACTAATCACTTTATTTTTCGTAACATCACCGTGCTCATCAAGCTTCACTTTGAAGATCCACTTGAGAGCAATGATCATCTGCACAATCAGAGCGGTACTAATTCCCATACATCTAGACGATCAAACTCATGAATTGCTTCTTACATTGCATTAAACCAAATTGCTCCGGACATTGCAGCTTTTAACATCTTTTGCTTCGATCTTAGAGAGTACTGAGTTGAAGAAGCACCATAAGGCATCAGTAGCTAATTGTTTTCGAGTGGATACTGGACGAGAAGGTTTCCCAATGATGTTGTCCAATGGATGGTCATGTGTCCATTTTCTGAAATGCTCGTGTGGTTGTTGTTGAAGGACTGATGTAGCAGAGTTTAGTTCCCCTGATAAAGATGATTCAGGAGATGGTTCAGGGGCAAAGATGTTTTCAAATGGAGCATCTTCGGGAGTAGCAAAGGGATTAACTTCATCATTGGTGCCAGAGACAATTCCATGATGTACATTCGATGATTGATGATTTGTTGATGAGACAGATGTTGTTGGAACTGACAGATCAGTGGCACTTGGCTCATAATGTTCATCAAACATTGGATCAAATAGTTTCTTTAAATCATCTTCAGATGGAGGTACATATGGAGTTGCTGGAGAGGAGTTTGGTACAAGGGATGACCCAATGGGACTGATTTGAAGTGCGGGTCCAGAACTGGATTGTTCAGGAGCCATTTTCCCGGATAGCTCATCGAACGTAACGTGAATAGTTTCCATGATATCTCGAGTTCTTTTGTTGTAGATTCGGTAACCCTTCTTGTTTGGTGCATAACCTACAATAAATCCAATGTCTGCTTTAGCTCTTAATTTACCTAAATCTTGACCGTCATTTGTTGGATAGCACAAAGCACCAAACACACGAAGATAGGATAAATCAGTTTTTCATTTATGGACAAGTTCATATGAAGTTTTGTCATGAGAGGTGTGAATGAGGGAACGATTTTGGGTGTAGCAAGCAGTGGCAATGGCTTCAGCCCATAGAAACATTGGAACCTTTGAGTAAATAAGCATTGTTCTTGCAGCTTCCACAAGAGTTCGATTTCGTCTTTCAACTACACCGTTCTGTTGAGGATTTCGTGGAACACTTCTTTGATGACTGATTCCAATACTTTCATAAAATTGACTTAAGTCTCGGTTAACGAACTCTGTGCCATTGTCAGTTCGAACAATTCTAACCGTGTTGTTAAGACGAACCTGAAGTTGCTTGATAAGTTTGATGATGACAATTAGAGTTTCATCCTTAGTCCTCAAAACTTTACCCAAGTAAATCTAGAGTAGTCATCAACAACGACTAAAATATATTGCTTCCCATTAATCGATTGCACTCTCATTGGTCCGCACAGATCCATATGAAGGGTATGAAGAACTTCCATTACAGAGTTTGTGGGTTTTCGTTTGTGGGCATATTTTGTGCTTTTTCCCAATTGACAAGCTGAGCAAAGATGATTTTTCTCATATTTTTAACTGTGTAAGCCTCTGACAAGATCCTTTCTCGGCAAGGTTATTAATGTGGTCAAGTTCAAGTGATTGAGACGACGATGCCATAACCATGACTTTGTATTCGAAGCCTTTGACAACAAGCAGATTGGAGAGGACTTCATCATGTCTTCGATAGAGATGGTGTATAGATCTGAACCACGAGTTCCTCTTAATAATTCCACACCATCAAGTTCTCTAACGAAACAAGTATGTTTTCTAAAAGCTACTTCAAGATCGGAATCACAGAATTGACCAACAGAAACAAGTTATGACCAAGTCCTTCCACATAATATACCCGGGAAATTACACTATCTCCAACCACATAATCACCATATCCCATAATAGCTCCAAAATGGTCATTTCCGAATCTAACAAATCCAATAAATTTACTCACGAAGTTCATGAGTCGCGACCGGTCACCATCCATATGTTGAATGACCTGATTCCAAATACCAGAGGACGATTTGACGCACCTGCATTTGAACCACAGACAAGAATGGATAATCGATAATTTGGAACCCCATGAACAATTGGGTTCCGTTTGGTTAGTACACATTATTGGAGCACCCACATCAGTAATAGGAGATATGACCTCATTAGTATTGGTTGCAACACTAGTAGTGACAGTGGACTTGTGTGAGGTGTGTTCACTTCTTAAAGGTATGATTCTACCAGTGGGCTTCCATTTCTTAGGGCCAGATTCATTCAATTTGAATTTTCGCCAAGAGGTTTCCATTGATAACCCATATTGCTAAATTTTCTTCCTCAGAGGCTTCCAACAGTTGCTAACCTTTTTCATTTTAGGCTTCCAAATCTCCTTAACATGTCTAGCATTTTTTATATTCTTGACTAGAATATTATCAACATTAATCACCTCATTCTCAGAACATTTATGATTAAGACCAGAAATCAAATATTCATTACATGTTTTGCAAAAGGCAGTAGAATTCGAATTAATTACAGTACGCTTATAGCTAATACTAGAATCACCACGATTCGTTTTATTCAGCTCAAACTTATTCTTCCTAAGGTGTTCTTCTACTAGCTTTTCTTCAACACTTTTGGCTGGCAAGATCCTATTTCTCATTGTATTGCCTGAAGGCTTTGACCCGCTAACCTTAGTATTGCCGATTACTCTATAGAAGGAACAACAGGAATATTAGTTGGTGAAACTACAATGTGCCTTGGTGGTCTAGAAGTGCTGGGTTCTGAAGTTTTGTGAGGCACATTAAAAGTCACATTCTTATCCTTAGGCATAGAACTGGGTGCTACTATTCTATCTAGCCTATTGCTAAATTTCGGACATGTGACAATTATGTACTCTAAGAGTTCTTGAGATCGTTTGGCATCCATGCAAGCATAGGCAATGGTACTATCAAGAGGTTTTCTAATCTTTCATCTTCAACAATCTCACGAAGACCCTTTAAACTTTCCTTAAGAGATGAGAGATATGCTTTATGTGCAAGTTCATTATTCCTAATGGATGGGGAATATATAGCATATCAATAGCATACTTATCACAATCGTAGACTTTAGGAACAGAATACTTGCAATTGGGGATTGGCAACTTTCCTTTCACCTCACGCTTAAGATCCTCAATATCATTAAGTAAAGAAGTTATCTTTTCAATTTGTTTATCATGTGTAACTTTAAATGAATCACATAACTCTTTGTTTTGATCATTAACCTTTGAAATTTCAGCTTTTAAAACAAGCATTTCCCTTTTGTAAGTTATAAATGATGTTTTGAAGTTGGAAATTCTGAGAATCTAAAGGTGGAGGCATACGGGAACCAGTTACATCCCTCTTTTCACCTTTCAGTTGTGAAATTTGAGCTTTCAACCTTTTGATCGTGTTATAATGAGCTCGAATTTGTTCATCACGTTTGTTGATTTCAAAAAATGCATCAAACTCGGGAGCATCGACGATGTCTTGATATTTGAGGTTTTAACATTTTCTTTGAGATGTTAATATTTTAATTGTAAAGCAAAATGTTCAACTTCTAATTTTGAAAGATGTTTAACGAGATTATCATGATCATCCTTTCAATTTCTCATGCAATTTTGAATTCGTTTTTTCAAGCTCAATGACACGATCATGGGAAACTTTCAAAGCAACAGATAATTCATGAAATTGAGATGCAGAAATAGAAGAATTCGTAGCAACATAGAACACATCTTGAGCAACACATTGAGAGATCAAGTTCTCATTTAGTATATGCAGATTCTTCCTTTCAATTTCATTGTATTTTAGTTCCTATTCATAATCATTGACTTCAACTATCATTGCATCGAATTCCTTTTCCATTTCTTTAATATCAGTGTTTATTCCAATTTTAAGACTCTCAAATTGTTCTTTTAATTGGTTAAAGAAAGGCATGACTTCGGTTAAATAACATTCTTTCATTTGCTCAAAACCCCTTTCCCTCTAATCCCTGTAGGTGCGATTCTCTTCTTACAAGTTTTCTCAAAATCAACAAACATTTGATAAACAACATATAGGTTGATTAAGGTCCTGCTATTAGTGGCAATAGATCTAGGCACTAAATGCATTGGTGTATTAGGAGGATACACAGTTGCACGGGCAATTTCCTACAAGGGAATTCGTTTCAACAACGTTTCAAAGCCTTTTGTAAATCAATTTCTTTTTTCCAGAACATTTGTTCGGGAGTTAGAAGTGTCTGAGGCTTAAACTTGTTTAAAGAAATCCAGTTTTCCTTTTTGTAATCATGGGACCGATTATAATGTTCTTCTCTTTGCATTTGAGATCTTCTAGCTTCTTATTCATTTTCTCCCTAGTGACTTCATCTGATTTCTTATCTTCATTAGTGCACTCAATGCAACTAGGGTTCTGCCTAGGCTTAAGGATTTCATTACCATCATAAAGTACCTTATTTGAAGCTCTAGCCTTTTTAACTACCTCGGGATTAGGTTCCTCAACAAGTGGAATGCTATGCTTATCGCTTAAGACTCTATGCTTCGTGACCAAGTGAGCAGTCTGAATGGTGTTACCTTGTACATACAACTTATTTTCAAGCTTGTTTTTCAAAGTTTTTAGATTAGAGAACTCATTCAAAAGTTTCGATTCCTTAGCAGTGAATTCTTGCTTAAGCGTTTTCACATTTTCTTGACGTTCTTGTTTTTGCTTAGCAGTTTTAGAAAGCTTTTCTTGTAAGGAATGTAACTCTTGTTTTAGTACTTCTTCTTTAAACCTACTTTTTCTAATGAGTGTACGCATTTGGTCATCCATATCCTGCTCACGGGTAGTTAACTCAAACTTAGCACGCTGTTCATAAATAGCAACTTGTTCCTTATAGGTATTGAGCTCAGTGGTCAAGGAATCATCAGGCACAAATACAGTGTATTCATCAGGCATGCATTCATTGTTAATTGCAGAAGATTCATCACTAGGTACAACAAGACTGTCATCTTGTTTCACATATTGTTCATATGGGATAACATTGTTATTACCCATATTATCAATATCTGCCTCAATGACTTCAGTAGATTGTACTTCATGGTGAATCTTTTGCTCATCAACCACATCATATAGTTTGAGTACCTCTTTAATGATAGATTCCTTGGATGAACTGGCTTGTTGAGATGAAGAGGTTATTGGAGAAATATTAGTCATGAAGATTGTTTGTGCACATGGTTCATCATCAACGCCTGAGTCAAATGCATCACAGTCTGCAACTTGAAAGGCGTTGGGATTGTTCTGAGCAGATGCACCGTTGTTCGCCCACATCTCAATCATATGTTCTAGCATTCCCATCAGCCAAGAACAACAACTCCTCTTCATTCAACATTACACCATTATCTTGTGCTTGAACCAACAACATCTTGTCTCAAGTATTCTGCGTTTTTAGGGCGTTTTGGTTGAGTACAGTTCCTAGCAATGTGCCCTTCTCCACCACAGTTGTAGCACTTGATTGGTTTTAATTGACCCTGAACTATATTCCTTTCACGATTCTGATTACCATCATATCCACCACCAACACCAACATTCCCATAACCTACATTACCTTGTTCATTGTGTGGAGGATAAGCATTATGTCTTCCTTGCACATTTTCCACCACAATCTTTCCGCTTTCACAAAGTGGCATGATTTTGATCGATGGATGCATTCTGAGATAGTTGTTACTGTGAGGGTGAGATTCGGTTTTGCTTGACCATAAGAGCCACTTGATTGATAAAGTGCTCCATGACTGCATCATAACTAGGTTGCTTATATCCCGAATCAGGAACGGGCTTGTGATTATCATTTACAGTGGGTGTGACTTGAGATGCTTTGGTGAAGAATGCAGTTGTATCATTCGATGAGCTTGTTTCTCCTGGTTGAGATTTGAACTGCATCAAGAATCCTTTTCAAACATAGCATGTCTCTCATTCTGGAGAAGGAAGGCATACAATTGCTCATAGTTGGTGTTCTTTAGTCCTTTTGTAAGCTTCACATAAGTGACAAACTTGTGCCATTCGGGATTCATATTGTTTACGAATTTTGAGTTCAGCTGAATGTTTGGCATAGTCATCTTGATATTCCTCATATCATTCACCAGCCTTGTGGAATCTCAATTAATATTCATAAACACCTTCTGTGGTTTCATCTTAAAGTGCTCAAATTCATCAGACAGCTGTGATTCTCTATCTTCGATAGTCAATTCGAACCGAGAGAAGCATCTTGACATTATCCCAAACCGCCTTGGCTTTGTTTGTGATTGATAAGCTTGTAGATATCCTTTGGAAGACCTTGAAGAATAATATTTGAAGCCCTGATATCAGCATCGAATCTCTTTTCTCCTTATCAGTGATTTCATCATACATCTTAGGTCTATCCATTCCATAAACTATTGTTCCATCTGCAGCAGTATCAATCATGTCTCTAGTAGTCTCAACTGACACGGTCCTTCATCAATAGACTTAAGGATGTTAACCCCATTCTCCTTTCCTAAGCGCATGCCTGATTCTTTGTGACCAAGACTCATAGTCAGTTCTGTCAAGCATGGAAGGGCGAGTATCGATCCCTCAGCTTGCACATCATCAGCAACGGAAGACATGTTTAAATTCTACAGGATTTTACAAATCTTTGACTTAACCGGAAAATAGATACTTTCACGGGATTTTACAAAATCAAGAGATAAACCGTAAAACTTATGCACTTATGCATAGACAGCAGAGTTATGCGTAGGAACTTAAGCGTAGAATCTTATGCGTAGATGAAGGGCTTATGCGTAGGCAGCAGCTTAGGCGTAACAACAAACTTACGAGTACACAAGCTTACACGTAGACGAGTTTACGCCAGAGACTAGAGCTTACGCATAGAGTTTTTAGGGTAAAAGGCTTAAGTTTATGCGTAAACCAAAACTTAGGCGTAAGAACCTTATGCGTAAGTTTCCCTTAGGCGTAAGACAAGCTTATGCGTAAGAAAAATCTTATGCGTAGGAATTGTTACGCGTAAGTTTATGCTTATGCGTAGACTTAGGTTTTATACAAAAATCTCTTACACTTCACAAGTAACGAGATATCCAAAGTCGAAGTGTTTTCAGGCTTATCCAAGCAAGAATAACACTGAGTAATCACCATAAACGAAGATCAAGTGAAAAACACCTTACGCGTAGGATTAGGGTTTTGATCGCGTGAAAGTACAAATTTTTGCTAAACACGTTTTTATGATCAAAACCTTTTACAAAACTTGATTATTATGATGAAACAACCTTAAAAACCCCAAAATAACAAAGCTTGAGGATCAAAACCACCTTTCTCTCTTACGCGTAGGTTCGTACACACGTATCCAAACACTCTTAAAACCAAGAAAACTCGTAAAGTTCGAAACTCTTTGCAAGAAACTGAAAGTTTAACACTCAATAAACCTTAACCCACAAGAATCTTGGATTAAAAAGTGAAAAATTTAAAGCTTTATTGATTCAAAAGTATCGTGTACGAGACAACCTTTTTACGCGTATAAACCAAACCTTAACCCAAGAATAAAAATCAAACCAAGAACATGAGAGATGGATGATCAAACCATGGCTCTTGATACCATTTATAGGATCTTGGTTTGTTAAACAAGAGGTGCGGCGGATAGGTTAAGAGTTTAGAGAGAGAAAGTGGGAGTGAATGGGAACCCTATAGAGACAAAGAAAAATGTATTATGAAGCTCCAACCCTTTGCCTTGGAGGGCAAAGGTTATTTATAGGGTACAAGCATAAACGCCTCTATTAGGCTGTGGATCAGGCATACAGTGGGTAAAGACCCGTCCGTCCTCCACGGTGTTACAAAGTAAACTAAATACTATCTTAGAATCACTACGACTACGAGCTTTCTAACGAGCATACATACTTGAGGTGACCGACACTTTAAATATTGGATTTACTAAATCCCAACAGAATGTCTTTTTCAGAGATCTCCATTACTAATACATGTTCATCCTCAACCTGTGGTGAGCTTTGAGCTATGTTTTGCGGTTGTTGCATTCAATATATTTACACAAACATAAGCTAGCTCTCCGAAACATGAATATTGCTAAGTTGACAAGGTCTATTGATACAAACTCATACAACAATGCTGGTTTTGCCACACATTAGATATGATGTCACAATACATTAATGGTTAAAGTGGAATGGAACCAGAAACTTTTACACTTGGTTAATCAGGTACTATGATTACCATCGCAGCTACGAACGACTTCACACATAGAGTAGGATATGGAAATAAAAATTCTTACCTTGAGTGGCCGAACATTGGTCAGATCATTAGTACTTACTTCAATTCTCTATGAAAAGCTTCACAAAGTTCCTGCTTATCATCAAGAGTGATGTCTTTTGCATATAACGAGCTAACGTCCCGATCCTGAAAGGACATTAAACATTTTGTGCCACATGGATGACATACTTTTAGGATCTACTTAAAGTTATCAGATAAAATGATATTATTATACATAGAGATATATACAAATCTTTTTTTTTCATGTAAATAGGGGGGGGGATACAAATGACCAAAAACACACAATACGTGCAGCTGAAAGTTGATATATTTTCATTAGGACCAGAGCCTTTCTGGTGTAGCAGCCGCCATTTTTTCGATTATGGATCAAATGAACTCCTTTCGATCACGGCCCATTTCTGAAAATAAGTTTCTGATAAAAAAAGATGTTGGGTGCAAGATTTTCTTTATCACAGGTGTGTGGCTAAGCTTCTATAAAAGAGATTATTGTGTCTCGAAAACACACCTTCTAAGGTGCACCTTTATCAAGACACACTTTTTAAGCCAATAAAAAGCTAATAAGCACTTTTTTAAAAGAATGTTTGAATAGCTAAGAGCATGGGAATGAGTATTTATGTTGGTAGTATCATAGTAGAAATACCTCATCAGGTGAAAAAAGGCTAATGCATCGGATCCGAGGCGAACCAACTGGATGTAACGATATAATCACTATTCACTGTTCTAAACTCAGTGGGATGCAACAACTCAATCACAGTAAAATGTTAGGCCCATACCCCATAGTGAAACATATTAATATGCCCACGTGGACCAATATACTTACGCTTTAAGTTGCATATTGCTACCAAATAACGACAGTACCCTAACCGATAAAGATACTTAAAAAGTCAAAAGGGAAAAAGGTATTGAAGGTGAAATTATATAAAATAACAGATATATAATAAAGTTACAACTAAAATCTAACCTCTTGATGTCCAATGTGGTTCACCCTTATGAGTTATCGACCAATTACCTTACAAAAGATGATCCCAACGCTAAGAGAGCTTGTTATATGTCGTGCTATCAGTCTCAATATGGATCAGAATTAGTATATGATGACATTTTAAAGAAGTATTATAGTTAATAATATGACTAAACATGGATCAGATATAGAAGAGAGTTTTTAGTACAGTTAATATTATGACTAAAGCAAAATATATGATGACATTTTAAAGACTGCCAAATTAGAATTTAATTTTTTTACCTTTAGTAAGTTGTCTTTGATGAATGCGCTATTTAAGTAAGCTTAGAAGAGACACTTATGACTATACAGCGCTGGCCTATGTCCTAACATTAAAGCCATTTCAGTAACTAATAGTTATATGGTGTTTGGAATAGCTTATTTCAAGAAGAAATCCACTCTGATTATATATGATCTACACGATTTTGATCATCCGCATTGGCATTATAAGTAGTTCTCAGTAGAGAGGTTGGAAATACACATTTGATAGTACTTATTTCGATAAACTGAAATATAAAAATGTTGTACCTAGAAGAAGCGGAAGGGGTGCCAATGGCTGCGTGATAGATCGGAACAATCCAATACGTTGTGATCAGTCAACACCACCTGCAATGCTCCATTTGCATTACCATTCTCCTCGTTTCCAAAGCCAAACACCTCATCAATCTCTTCTGCATACACTTCAAAATCAGATGGGATAGTTAGATAAAGACAAAAGCCGACTGTAACCTTCAACATCAGATGTGATGGTTAGGTAATGAATTCTTTGTGTATCTATGGACCACTCTGTGTATATCCCTTGTTCAAATTGCAGGGAAAGAGATGTTTTCATGCATTTAGAAGTCGGTTGATATACGAAACAGGTTTTTGATGTGGATGGACCCAAATAATCAAGGTATAGCTAAAATTAAATAAAGACTGTAATTTACCTTGATCTTGTGGGGCAAAACAGGTCCTGCAGTGAAATCTCAGAAGAAATGTGGAGCTGCCATTTGTGGTCCTATTAGGCTCACCACATTTGCTCTCATTTGTGGCGCAACTTGTGTCTCTAATTCACCTATAATATGAATGAGACAACATGTTTAGTGGAAAGGCAATTAAGAACATACCTATGTGGCAGCCTATATGTGCGGCTAATGTTTATCGGAGTTCAACTGTCTAGAAGGTATATTACAAATCCGTAAAAAAATATGATTCACCACTATCAAGTAAAAACTCTGGAAAAGGCTGAACCATAAACGTTATGAGAAATAAAAACAAATCCAAATATATGTGAAACATCTTACATCTGTAGTTTACGTAGGTCTTTAAAAAAGTAGTGACTTCCCATGACTCTCTGATTTGATGACTAAGTCTACAATTTAAGTGAAGCAGGCTAAACTATGTGTGCGGGAGTTAGAATAAAATAGCAGTGGGTCACTTACGTTTGCGTGATGTTGATGGTGTGGTTGTTGCTCCACAGTCAGTTGTGGAACTCCCAGCTTCTGATCGTGCAGACCTGCAGTATCGAATAAAAAGGATCATAACATGTCGACCAAAACATTTTCAAGCTCACTGAAGATGAAGTTCTTAAAGTTACACGACTGCAAAATCTCACTTGTATTAAATAAATAAAAATAAAAATAACAAATGAAACAAATGAACAAATTAGTATTTTCTTGTCATATACCCATTGGGAGGACTGTGATACAAAAAGGGTGTTTAGAAGTGGCAATGGAGTGTGACGATGGGGTATGTTCCTGAAGATAGGGATGATTGGCGTAGAATGTTTGTTGTCCTCCGTCAAAAACATGCAAATGAAGATGGTAAAGTGATTGACCTACATAAGCGAGAGCATACTCGAATCAGAACATGTGATCATTCTCATGCTATAACAACTTGTGTGAATTTTAGCAAAATAAATGAATTCACGAATCATATATTTCTAGTTAGCTTCAGCAAACTTAAGCGTAAAGTTAGGTTTGAGGCATGTTTGAAGCTACTATAATTTACCTGTCAACACCAAAATGAATAAGGCAAGAAGATGCATCATCTCTTTTACAGTATTTGCAACGCTTGGCTATTCGAAATGGTAGATTAATTGTGTCGGCTAAAATCTGATAAAATCATAATAAAATGACATGCAAAATCACTGTAAAAATTCTTAAAAGAAGCAGCACTTATATCTATAAATATGTTGTAGGCCATATGTAGTCATATAAAACCGCTGAAAAACTAAAAACTAATATGCAAAACTGAAAAATTCCTTGTTATTGCAAAACATATATTGCAAGTGTGTATCAGGATAGTAGATAATTAAATCTACATCGTTGGAGCTTTCCATGTTTTAGCATATGCATGTTTCAGTTTTGTATATTACTGTAGTATGCAAATCTCAAATATTGATGTGAATTTGATAACATACCATGTAATAGCTTAGCAACCAGATGACTTATCCTGATCAAAGTCCATTAGGAAATCAGTCAAGTTTTAAAAAAATTGAAAACATACCTTGAATGATATAGCTTAATTTGTGTTTTCTCTTTTCTTTTCGAAAAATCATGTTTAAATGAATTGAGTAATGCTTCTTCATCCACTACTGGCTACATAGTATTACCTACACAAAACACATTAAAATCATTAAAACCCTAAAATTGTGATGGAGTTTTCTTCAGAACAATCTTCAGAACAAAAATACATGAAGCTAAAAGAAAATTAGCATTAGAAACATTATAAGAAAAAAAATACATGCAACCAAAAGAACAAAGAATTCGTATAAAGTTTATAATGGATATTAGGGTTTTGAGAAAAAATAATAATAATATTAGTGTTTGCCGTATTTCAATTTAAAACACTGAAAA
Source organism: Chrysanthemum makinoi (assembly GCA_910596185.1). NCBI lineage: Eukaryota > Viridiplantae > Streptophyta > Magnoliopsida > Asterales > Asteraceae > Chrysanthemum > Chrysanthemum makinoi. The sequence continues at coordinate 104,100,552 of OU343217.1, forward strand.
GTTATAATTAAGGAAACACAATCCTAAGATAATAATGATTTCAAAAGAATTTTATTTACTCTATGATTCTAATAAAATTATAGCCATTTATATATTATAGTATGCAACATAATTATCAAAATAACTTGTTGCCTAAGTGGTAAACACACAAGTTATTTATCAAAACAACCAAGGTTCAAACCTTGCAAGGAACTTTTTTTATAAACAATTTTCAAAAATGTTTAAAAAAAATCCGAAAATTAAAAAAAAAACGAAAATTAACAATTAATTGCTTGGTTGGCAAAAAAATGCTTATGTGGCATGAAAACAATTACTGGGCATTGAGGTGGCATTGAGGTGGCATTAATGCCAAATGCCTCATGTTATATATAATATATATATATATATATATATATATATATATATATATATATATATATATATATATATATATATATATATATATATATTATATATATATATATATATATATATATATATATATATATATATATATATATATATATATATATATATATATATATATATATATATATATATATATATTCTAGATCAAATGAGATCACACTTAAAGTTGTAAAAATGTGATCCAACTAAAATTTGAAAAGTGACACTCTCCTTACAACAAAAATAATTTTTTTTATTAAATACAACTAAAATTGTTAAAGTTTCGATAGATTTCTTTTTAAAATTTACGAAACCTAGATGATACACTTTGATTAGAAGTGTAATGTGTATCAGCTTTTTGAATGTGTATCAGGTTTTGAAATATTTATTAGTGTAATGTGTATTAGGTGTATCACTAATCAAAACTCATGTATCATTTGGTTATTAGTTGCTAAAATGTTAATTTGTATTAAAATATAATTTTTGTGTGTATTATTACTAAAATTGTTATTTATAAATGCTTCAGTGGGTTTTTAGACTTGATCTTATTTTTACAACTTTAAGTTTGATCTCACGTTAACTATCCCCTATATATATATATATATATATATATATATATATATATATATATATATATATATATATATATATATATATATATATATATATATATATATATATATATATATATATATATATAAGTATATATATATATATATATAAGTATATATAAGTATATATATATATATATATATATATATATATATATATATATATATATATAAGTATATATATATATATATATATATATATATATATATATATATATATATATATATATATATATATATATATATATATATATATATATATATATATATATGTGTGTATGTATGTATACATTTTCACACTCTTTTTTTTCGATTTTTTTTTTGCATACATTTTTACTCTACCATCCTCTACGTTATAGGAGCATCCCTACACTTGAGTTTGTTTTATTACTCTAATACTAATTTGACCCGATTTGAAAAGATCAAGACACTTGGAGTATTTAATTATGTAGTCAAAGGGAATTTGAATTTATCGTTCTTTCCCGTTAATCCATAAAATATTACTTTTACCCAATCGTCCCAATCGTCCCAAAACTGTGTATATGACTTGACTTAGCATCCATGCAAGTAACTAGATAATTGAACTAAGGGTTTAGTAATGATAACAATAATGCACTAAAGGTGAGTGCATACAAGGTAGGCTAAGGCGATTTGGGTGTACATTTGGGGGTGGATTGTAAACAAGGCTCTTCATTGATATTTTGGAAAACCGAAACATCACGAGAACCGCAAAAACGATAGGCTCTGAGGGGTTAACTAGGGTTATCGTGTACTAAAGATGAGTACATCACAAGGGTGTGGGGTAATTAATCGACCGATGTGGAAGAAGTAATTATAATACGGGTTTCAAACAATGGTTATCCTAATGCCTCTTATCATTTAGTTTATCCTAACTACACAAGTGTAGTCTTACTAGCGATCTCGAAATGCATCACAAAACAAGTTCTAGAATCTATTATACTACCGGTACACTCTCTAAGCATTAAAGGTGAATGCTTTATTCCTAAAGATCTAGGGGCGAACCTCACATTTTTTGGGTGGAATTTGAGTGGTAAACGGTTTTTGTGTAAGTCATATAACTCCTATCCATGAGACGCTTTATTAAGACTAAAGTTTTAGCTCGTACATGTCATAAAAAAATTTAAATTTCGTGCTAAAATTGTCTTAACGAATATTTCTCATAGTTTATTACACAAATGACCAAGGACAAGACAAATAATCAAGGATAAGCATAGTTGTTAAGTTTCAGTTTTATTCTCCCTCCCTACACTTAAACTGAACATTGTCCCCAATGTTCCCCGAAAGTATCAAAGTTATGATAAAGGAAGGTAATTAAAAGAGAAAGAAACTAGTACTCCCCTGATTAGCTCGGTAGGATCCGTGTGAAGTTGTGGTTAAATTATTTCCGAAGAAGAATGTATACGTGATAAGCTCCATTTAATGTTGTGTTTCTTATTCTTGCCAAATATAACCTACACATTCATAAGAAAACGACAACCCAAAGCATCAAACCGAACAAAGAAAAATCACAACAAGATGTAATTCCAGACATAAATAAGATATAATGCTTGTGGAATGGATGTTTGCAGTTTTTTTCTGGAAAATTAAGACCAATGAATTTCCAAAAAAATTTAAGTAGCACAGAAAACGAAAGAATGATAGACTGTTTCTGTATAGCCTGATGTCGTCATGCTTTAATCATGACGCCGTCAGGTTGTCTTCACAGAAAGTGGTCCTGCTGCGTTTTTCTGGAAAAATTACATCATAAAAACATGGAAAAATTCCTGCAAAACATCCATTATGACTCGATACAAGCATTTGACTCTAACAATCACACAAATATATCAATTTCAGTTATCGTTAATCTCATGTTCGTGTTCTTAAAAAACATATTTGATCTTCCCTACACTTATCTCCTTTTTTTTTTTTTTTTTTTTTTTTTGTAAAATACCTTTATTAGTAATTAAGACGAAGTTAAAAAAAATAAAGCAATTTCACAAAGTCTAACATGAGAACAAACAATAATGAAAAAGATATATAAACACACAAATAAATATGAAAAACAAATACACATGGGTTGCCTCCCAAGAAGTGCTTGTTTTTGTTCGGGTCACGAGCTTGACTCTACCCTTATTTAACGGATAAAGGGGAGGTTTTCCCTACACTTAAGTTTAAGTGCTGGTGATAGTAGCGATACACACTCTTAGGGTGGAAATATGTCACGTGAGAAGAAGGTGATGGGTAATTTATATGCCTAAAAGAGCGTGCTCCTATCATACTAACCTTACCTAATTCAATTGGTGTAGCGGGTAAATCAAGTCTTTCTACTAGAAATGGATCATCTTCTATCAACTTTAAGAGATTCTTAGTTAAGGATCCGTCTTGACTTAATAAACCCGGTTTAAACCCAAAAGAACGTTTCCTTATGTTATGGAAATTGGGAAGTAAAACTTGCACCCTTCTAATGAACACGTCTCTAGGAAATATTTCTTTTATGCAAGGAGTTTTGAGACACGAGCTCTTGCCAAATTATGAGTCTTTGAGAGGGATTATCCTGTTTGTTGGGATTGAAGAGGGCCCAGTATTTATTCTTACGAGCTCCGATATCGTGTATACCTTTTCGATCTTTATAGGTATATTATTCTTTGCGATTTCTTCACGGAGTTTCATCAAGAAGTCGTCAGCTAGTTCCAAGAAAGTGTCGTGGGTTTTTCTCATGTGAGCTTCGAGGCGTTGTATTTCTTTCTCTTGGCTGTTGACGAATGTCAACATTATGTCCTCGAATTCATCTTGTCGCGGTTTTCTTGGAAGCAAAAACTCCTTGACCATGTCCATATGTTCACGAGATTTTTCCTTATGATCATGTGTGGCAATTTCCATCAACTCATTCACTTGTGCCTCCATACTATTGAATAGTTGTTCTTGGGCATCCGAACTACTTTCTTCAGGGAGTACCGGATCCTCCCACTTTTCTTCTTCGTATTGTGCTAACTCCTCGATGACTTCCCAACATGTTTCAACATCGAGGTTACTCAGCCTTCCACCGGCGGCATAATCAGTGGTTTGTCGAGTAGATGGATTGACACGATCGTAAAAGATTTAGACTTGAAGCCAAAGATCAACGCCGTGATGAGGGAATTTATGGAGCAAGTCCTTGAATCGAGTTCACACCTCGTAGAGAGTTTCGTCTTGACGTTGTTGGAATATCAATATTTCATTCCTAAGTTTGGTAGTTCTTCCCGGTAGGAAAATTTGGGCGAGGAAACGAGTGGTGAGATCATCCCAACTTGAGATGGATCCAACGGGAAGTCGTTCAAGCCAATTACTAGCTTGGTCCCGTAGAGAGCATTGGAAGAGACGCAAGCGCGTGGTCTCCCGTGTGGTAGCATCAAGGTTGATGGAATCAACGATTTTAAGAAAGTCCTTGAGATGCTGATTAGGATCTTCGGAACGAAGTCCATGGAATGCACATCCGTTTGGCACCAACCAGATGGTGTCGGATCGCAGGGCCATAGTTTGAGCTTGATCGGGGAGCTCAATGGTGTTCCTATAGCCTTGGTGGCTCAGTATAGAGTATTCACCAAGAGTACGGCCTCTTGGCGGGTCAATTGGTGGTGGGTCGATAGGAAGTGGTTGAGGTAGCGGGGGGTTATCACCTTCCATGATGAAAAGTGATGGGGCTACGAACAAAGTCACGAAGAAGGGGGATAGACTACAAGGAAGCTAAAAATGAGAAAAAATCTCACTTGATAGAAATCAAGCAAGGGAACCTAAACGAAATAAAGATCTAACTAGCTATTATATTCCTCGGCAACGGCGCCAAAAACTTGATGCGCGTACGAAGCGCGTTCGGGGTCAAAGGAACTTCCTTTTTGTCGAGCAAGTTTTTCAACACCCTAGGCAGTGAACCTAATCGTTGTAGTGTAGTATTGGGTAAGCCTCGGGTATTGATATCGTTCTCTAGGGGAATAAGAATGCTAGCAAGAAGTGTATTATGCTAAGGTGGGGTTGAGGATGATTTTTTTTTAAACTTTTATTGGTTTTTTAGAAAGCTAAGGGTAAAATCTCGGGGCAATTGGTTTGGGGGTCGTACCTCTACCGATTACTTCTACTATTCTAATTATCTAATTCTACGGGTAGCTATGTCTATTTGATGTGTGCTCGTATGATGATTAAAAATGTGTTTTACCTAAATACTATTACTTCCTAGTTATCTTTTATTGTTGGTTGAATTGCCACGCCCTTATTCTTAACGCGTTGTGTTTTCTAAGGTCGTAGGGTGTGCCTATGCCCTAACTCTTTGAGATTACCTATTGGTTTTGCTTACGAAATCCACAAGTCATTCATAAACTAAATTTAAGGTTATCTTTGGGTTTTTAGACTACGAAATCCACTAGGTCATTCATAAACTAACTTTCACAAAAATTACACAAGCATTTAAATACAACGATAGCCTAGTTGCACTCCTAAGCCAATTGCAATTAAGATAAGAGACAACCAAACAATAATTAATAACTAGGTTTCATAGATCTAAGCAAACACACAATAAATTTAGCTAGACATGTAAAACAAGCAAGCATATACACAATAAATGGAAGACATAATGATACTATTGGATTAAAACACTTATCTTGATGTGTAAAATAGGGTTTGGGACCCTAAGATACTGTCCAAGTCAGACTACAAACATTTAGGGTTTTTACTCCAAATGTCTACCTCCCTAAATTCAGAAAAATCAAATTCTATATATAGATTTACACTTGTGACGGCGTCGCCTTATAGGTGGGACGCCGTCAGATTGCCGTCATTAGGGTTTTCGTTGTATGACTACTTGAAGCACCATCAAAAGGAAGTGGACAAAGATAGAGCTCTCCGTGGGGTTACTGCACCTTTACCAAATGCAAATGCTCTTGCTTTGTTCACTCAAGCTTGTTATCCACAATTTCCACTACTACCTACTATCTTAACTAATCCACCATAATCAACCCAGATTACACCATATGATCCATCACAACAATCATAAGAAACTCAACTGGTTCCTTACAACAACAACTCCGATACAACACTCTACAGTGACACACCGAATGAGGATGCAGAAGCTTTCGATACGTTGAATCAAGGATTTTGGTTAATTGCTTGAGCCTTCGGGAGATTTGCTAACAAATCCAACAACCGTATTTGTATCTCATCTAACACAAGGAATCAAGCAGTTGTTAACAATGGAAGGGTTGAGGTTCAGAACAGAAACAATGGTCGTCAAGTGGGAAATGGTAATTACATGGGTAGTGGACAAGGTTTCAATGCTTCTGGAAGGAATAACATGGTTGCTCCACAACAAAGGGTTCAAATTGTTGCGAGGGAAATGTTCAGAATGGGAATACTGGTCTTCGATGATACAACTGCAACGAGAAGGGTCATTTGGCGAATGCTTGTCCAAAGCCGAGAACAAGAGGCAGTGCTTATCACAAGGAGGATCTACTCTTGGCTCTCAAAGATGAAGTTGGTGGAACACTTACCAACAAAGAACAGATCTTCATGGCTAATGCAGATTCCGATGATGACATAGAGGACTTGCAAGCTAACGCAGCTGTAATGTTGATGGCCAACATGCAAGAACTCCACATGAGTGATCTGAGGCCCAGTGTATGACACTGATAGCTTGTCTCAGGTACCGGATCCTAACATATGTCTTATACATGATCTGATATCTCCGCCTGCATCTCCATCCGACGAGGAACAGAGTGTTCAACATGAGCCATCTACATCTCATCACGAAGATAACAAATGGACCCCGTAGTTACATTTGATGATCAAGATGATCTTTTGGTTACCTTTGATAATCAAGTTGACCCCGAGGTTACATTTGAGGATCTAAATGATGAAATTGTTGAGACTCAAGTTGAACAAAATGAACCTTTGTCTAATCCAGATCCAGAGCTCATTACCTTATTTATAACCACCCAATCTCAATTGGAAAAGTACAATGAGATAAATAATAATCTTCGTGAAAAAGTGGCACTATTGACTAAGGATATTGAATGCTATAAGGTACAACTCAAAAATTTTGAAACAAAAGAGAAATATGAATATAGTTTTGAAGTCGCTTTTCAAAAGTCATACCAAAAAGAACAATCTTTAGAAAAACAGATACGTGATCTAGTTGTTTCCAAAAAATGATTTAATTTCTCAAATAGAAAAACAAAAATTTGAACATAAACAACACGTTAACACTCTCACTTCAGAAACTCAAAAATCCAAGTCTGAGTTGTCATCGTGTCAAAAAGAGTTTTCAGAATTCAAACAAACTTCAAGGAAACGAATAGATCTGTATCTTGATGAAATTGTCGATTTACAAAGCAAACTCAAAGAGTTTCAAAATGTTGTCTATAAACATGGTGAGTCAATCACAATGATTCAAAAGTTCACATTAAAGCCAAATCCAGATGGATATGGGCCAGATCTTACAGATAACAAACCACGTTTTTTCCATAGAGCATTCAAGGAAAATCAAAAGTTGTATAGTGTCAAACATATGCTTGATGAATCTGTTGTGCGTATCGTTGAATATAATCATGAAGAGGAAATCGATGCAGAAGAAGAGAGTCGATTGAAAATGGAAAACGTTGAATATAACAAACCTTTTGATTATTCAAAAAGACCTCTCATAACTTTTGTCAAATAACAGGATAATACAAACACACCGTGGGTTATCACACCTATTCTTGAGTTCTCTTCTGACGTCGGTCCCGTCAAACCAGAAAGATGTCAACTCCTTAAATATTTTGATACTTTCATGTCTGACATTAAACTTTTGGAACGTGAAATTGAACTTAATTAGAAATAAATGTTGAAACTTTCAATCGGCTTATGCCCAAACCAAAGAGATATTTTTCAAAAACAACTTTTACCACATGTTCGAAATTTACGTATGTGTGCAACATATTGGGAACGAGATCTTAGAAGAAATTGGACACATGAAAACAGTTTTCAATGAAACAGAGGCATGGATTTTGAAAACCAAAAAGAAGAACAAAACTTTTCGAAATCATGTTGATCGACTCTTGGAAGATGTTATCTGTGCTGATACCATATAAATTGTGTTGTATTATACTGTTGCATCTGCTTTTGATAATATTACTGTTGATTCTGTTGATTCTGTTGATAATGTTGAGATTATTGATAATGTGTCTCAAATCGAAACCTTGAAAGCTGAAAAGGAGCGTTTGTTAAATGAACTTTCAGTCGTAACACGTCGTCTTCAATGGTGTCAAAAAGATTTTAATAATTGAGAACTTGCTTTGCAAAATAAAATCAAACAGTCGGGTGATAAAACTTTTGAACCAAAACTCGAACGACTGGATGAGGAAAACGTGTCTTTGAAGTGTCAGATTTTTAAATATGAACAAGAAATTGTAAAAGTTAAAACAGAATATGATAACATATTTAAATTGCTGAAAAAGACTCGTACCAAAGCGTCAAAAGATCTTGATGATCATCTTATGTACACTCGTGAAGTCTTAAATGTTAATGGAAACATACACTCTGAAAACCAAGATTTGTTACACACTATCATAGAGTTGAAAGAGAAGTTAGGGAAATATGAGAATGATAAGTCTAGTAAAACAAATGTTCTTGCACCTGGAATGTTTAAAATTGACACTAGGAAGCCTAATGACAAACCTCAAGATACTAATGTGATTCCTTCCACTTCTACAGGAGTAGTTGTCTCTAATCCTAGCTTTAGCACTTCACAGCTTAAGAGCACAAACAAGAAGAATAGGAAGTTGCAACGTAAGATAAAATCAGTAAAGACCCCTACAGTAGAAGAACACACTAGGACTTTGAATAAAACACATGTTGCACCTACTTTAAATATTGCGTTAGACGAATGTAATAGAAAAAGTGATGTAACGAATGTTGAATCTTCAAGTACTTTAAATGTTATGTTTGAAGCATCTTGTATTTTTTGTCGTAAAAGAATGTTTTCTAGTTGTCATGATAATTGTGTTGCTAAATCTATCTTATCTCGTAAGCGGAAACATAGAAATTGAATTACCTCTAGGCCCATTAATTCTTCTAATTCTGTGCTATGAAAATCACCTTCTATAGTTTCTGAGAATATCATTGATGTACCCATAGAACCCTCATCACCAACTAGGAAGAGAATATCACCTAGTGCATTCACTAAGACCAAAGCATAAACTAGGTTGACTTGGCAGAGATGGTTACAAAATACACATGGATTTAAATGGATACCCAAAATTATTGACATGTGTGTTTCATCTGTAACTATATTGGAACCCTTTAACTCTTCGGGTTCCACCTCTACTTCTATTCCACCTGTGTCGTCTATGTGTATTGTAGGTGATACAGATCATCCTTTGGATTGTGGATAGCGGATGTTCCCAGCACATGACAGGAAATCTCAAACTTCTAAAAACTTTGTTTCAAAGTTCATTGGCACTGTCAGGTTCGGGAATGATCACTTCGCAGCTATCACGGGCTACAGATATTACATCAATGGGAACATCGAAATTAGCAGAGTTTATTATGTTGAAGGTCTCGGACACAATCTTTTCTCAGTCATTCAGTTTTGTGATGGTGATTTGGAAGTTGCTTTTAAGGAGAAAACTTGCTTCATCCGTGATCTACAAGGAAACGATCTCATGTATGGAAATCGCACATCAAGCCTTTACACAATCTCAATGCAAGACATGATCACTTCATCTCCTATCTGTCTACTTTCTAAGGCAACATCTACAAAATCATGGTTGTGCCATAGAAGACTTTCACATTTGAACTTTCAAACCATAACCAATCTTGCTCGACACAAACTAGTTGAAGGTCTTCCCAGGTTTAGGTATTCAAAAGATCACTTATGTTCAGCTTGTAAACAAGGGAAAAGCACTTGTGCTCATTTTCCTTCAAAGGTTGAAAACAGCTCTCAGCATGTTCTTCATCTTCTTCACATGGATTTGTGTGGCCCGATGCATGTGCAGACGATAAATGGAAAATGCTTCATACTCGTAATCATTGATGACTACTCCAGATGAACTTGGGTTTATTTTCTACGAAGTAAAGATCAAGCTCCATAAATGATCATCACCTTTCTCATGAAAATACAGTTTCAAATCCGTAACATGGTTAGACAAGTCAGAATAGACAGAGGAACTGAATTTGTGAACCAAAATCTTCGCGAATACCATGAGAAAGTGGGAATTGAGCATCAGACATCAATTGCAAGAACACCAGAACAAAATGGAGTTGTTGAAAGACGAAACCGTACATTAGTGAAAGGTGCAAGAACGATGTTGATAAATTCAAAACTTCCAGATTACTTATAGGCAGAAGCGGTGTCAACTGCATGCTACACTCAGAATCGTTTTATGATAACCAAACGCCACAACAAAACACCTTATGAGCTTATCCATAACAGAAAACCGAACCTAAACCACTTTCATGTATTTGGGGCTCTCTGTGTATCCAAATAATGATTATGATGACTTTGGAAAGCTCAAGGCCAAAGCTGATATTGGAGTCTTCATTGGATACTATGAAAACTCAAAAGGATACCAGATCTGGAATCGTCATACAAAGGAAATTATAGAAACCATTCATTCTAATTTTGATGAGCTCACAGAAATGGCTTCTGAGCAAAACAGCGTAGAACCTGGACATAACCGTATCAACTTCTCTCAATCATCAGCTGATCAAACCTTTCAACTCACTTATCGTTAAATGGAAACATTGTTTGCTCCTCTGTTCAATGAATACTTTGATCAACGTGCTCCAGATGTATCAACTGTTTCCGCTGCTCAACCTGATAATACTCCAATACCTGATACACCTGAAACAACAACAACTGTTGGTGATGCACCTCCGATTGAATCTCCAACAACAACGGAACAAACTGCTTCTAATGACACTGACTCAGCTGGTGATATTCTTAATCAAGATGTACCTGCACCTGTGGATTATGCTGGAAATACGTTCTTCAACCCTTTCGTAACTGAAACGGCAAATCCAGATGTTGCTGAATCTTCTACCAGTCATCTGAATCCACCAAATCTGCACAATGTATACCAACACCAACCTTCCACACACCGATGGACTAAATACCATCCTATTGTTAACATTATTGAAAACCCAAACAAACCAGTCATAACTAGAGAATGCCTTCAGACTGATGGAGAACATTGCATTTATGAACTCGCTGTCAGTCAAACTGAACCCAAAAAGCATTAAGGATGCAATGACTCATGACAACTGGATTGAATCCATGCAAGAAGAATTGAACCATTTTAAACATTTAGAAGTATGGGAATTGGTTGAAAGACAGACAAGGGTCTACGTCATTGGTCTCAAATGGATTTGGAAGAATAAGTTAGATGTTGAAGTTACGATTATTCGCAATAAGTCACGTCTGGTGGCTAAGGGTTATAGACAGGAAGAGGGTATCGACTTTGAAGAATCCTTCGCACTGGTTGCTAGACTTGAGGCTGTACGGATTTTTCTGGCATTCGCGGCTCACTTGAACATCACCATCTACCAAATGGACGTCAAAACTGCTTTTCTAAATGGTCAACTTAAAAAGATAGTGTATGTTAGCCAGACGGAAGGATTCGTTGATCCAGAGTTCCCTAATCATGTCTACAAACTGCACAAGGCACTCTATGGTCTCAAACAAGCCCCTCGGGCGTGGTATGATAAGTTGTCATCCTTTCTTCTTGCTAATAATTTTATCAAAGGATCGGTCAACCCGACACAGTTTATTCAATATCATGGGGCACACATTTTAATTGTTCAGATTTATGTGGATGATATCATCTTTGGTTCTACCCACAAAAAGTACTCAAACACTTTTTCAAGACTAATGAAAACAAATTTTGAAATGTCAATGATTGGTGAACTTACGTTCTTCTTAGGACTACAAGTTCATCAATCACCCCGTGGTATTTTCCTAACAAATATGCTCTTGAAATATTGAATAAACATGGAATGCAAAGTTGTGACACCTACAATATACCAATGGCACATACCAACAAACTGGATCTTTGATTTACATGGGAAATTGGTTGACCCCACCAAATACCGTAGTATTATTGGGTCTCTCATGTATCTAACATCCAGTAGACCCGACATAATATTTTCTGTATATCTTTGATCCCGTTATCAGTCAAGGCCAACTGAAAAACACCTCTCTAAGGCTAAAAGAATCCTCCGATACGTCAAGGGAACCATTAATTTGGGGATATGGTATCCGAAGGATTCTGGTTTTGAACTAATAGCTTTTTCAGACGCTGACCATGCAGGATGCTTAGATTCACGGAAAAGTACTTCAGGAGGTTTACAATTCCTTGGTGATAAATTGGTGTCATGGCAATCGAAGAACAGGGGGTGCATCGTGGCGTCACGACCTGAATATGTAGCCATGTCAGCGTGTTGTGATCAAGTCATTTGGATGAGAACACAACTCAAGGATTATGGTTATGTATTCGATAAGATTCTTGTGTACTGCGACTAGGGGTGTGCACGGTCGGAAAACCGGACCGGACCGGCCAAGACCGGACCGGACCGAAAACCGAGTTCGGCGAAAAGCCAAGACCGAGACCGGACCGAATGTGGTCGGTCTGGTCTCGGTCCGTGTCGGTCCGGTCGGTCCTTCGGTCGGTCCGGTCCAACAAAGGCCAAATTAGTCGGTTTTGGTCGGTCGGACCGGACCGGACGGACCGAGGACAATTTGCCAAAAGCGAGACCGCGGACCGGACGAATGTGGTCGGTCGGTCTCCGTCTGTAGTCGTCCGGTCGGTCCTTCGGTCGGTCGGTCCGGCCGGTCGTTTTGCTACTCTTAAGCTGCGACAACAGAAGTGCTATTGCTATCTCGTGCAACACCGTTCAACACTCAAAGTCAAAGCATATCAATCTTCGATATCATTTCATCAAAGAGCACGTGGAAAAGGGTACAGTTGAATTATACTTTGTAGGTACAGAACACCAATTAGCGGATCTTCTCACTTAAGTCTTGCCTCCCGCAAGATTTACTGACTTGATTCACCGAATTGGTATGAGGTGTTTGACTCCAGAAAAACTGGATGAATTGTTAAAACTCACTTGAAAAGTCAAACACCAAAACCTCTTTTGTAAATATATTTCAAAAACAAAATACAAAAATATAAAATCTTATAAAAGATCAAATATATTTTTCTTTTCAAATTTATCTGTAAAACAAACATTGCAAGTACAAAACTTCCATCAACACAGTGTTCTATCAAACATTTCACCATTTTTCCCGAACAAGTGTTGAGGGGGAGAAAGTAAACATTTTTTCTGTTTCATAAAACCTTGTACTTGCATGTTACAAAAAATACGTTGTTTCTTATGAAGTGGTGGATATTTTATCATGAAATATACCCTCCTCGGACTCAAATGTTTATAAAATTCATTATTTCAAAAGTCGAGGGGGAGTATCGTTAAGTTTCTTTCCTAAATGTGTTTTGTCTAACCAAAATGGGAGTTAAAGGATCTTGGTTGGAACCTCTGTGAGGTTGAGGGACTGAATGTGTCAATTTTGCAAAGTAATTTTAAACAAAAACATTTACCAACCACATTCAATGCATTCACTTGCATTTACTCCTAAACAACCACCAAGATCCAAAGGCCCAAATCCATTCAACAAATCCGTTCATCAAATTCAAAATCTATAAGTTGTTAAATGTTCTGATCAAGATTCTAAACAAAGGTTTCAAAAATCTTTCAAATCCAACGGTTAAAACTCTTAATATTTGATTTTGAAGGTTTTGTTCATGCGTACAAATTAGGGGTTTACGCCTAAGAGTGTTTGGATTGAGATGGTTTGTGTTAAAATGTTTCTAAATGAGTTCTAAACCTATTTCAACCATCCAAATCAACCCAGAAACATCAATTGTTCGAATTTGAATTTTAGGGTTCAGGCGCTCATATTGGGGTTTTTTCAATTCTGACCTAATTGATGTTGTTGAGTGCTCAAGAAAGTGACAAATAAGGCTTATAAACATGTTGAGAACGCTTAATTTACCCAGAAACACATAATTTGTCAAATTAGAAGTTTTAGGGTTTTAAGGTTCGTAACCCATGAATCTTTTAATTCTGTGGTGAAAATGTGTTAAAACTTGTTCTTTTGCACTCATATGACATCTAGGATAGCCCAAAAACGCATGTTGTTTGATTTGAATGGTTGAATTGGTTATGCGTAGATTAAGGGTTTAGGGTTTAACCAAGTTTTACGCCTAAGCATTTCTACGTACATCTGATATGTTCTAATGAATGTTTTGTGATCTAGTTGATGTTTAGAATACACTGTAATCAAGTTTTCATGTTTATGGTTAACAGGTTGTTTATTCGTAAAGTCTTAATCCAAAGGTGTTCAACCGTTAAGATTAAGGAATACTCTTACGCGTAAAGGTTACACCTAAGAGAAATCTTATCCGTAACTCTTACGCATAAGAGGTCTACAGTGCCTTATGAATATCTTGGAAAAATATTCGTAAAAAGGGGGTGTTACACATAAGCTTTACTCTTACGAGTAAACCTTACGGGTAACATTCAGCTTATCCTTACGCGTAAGCGAAAAGCTTTTGAACTTGTCTTACGCGTAAGAAATTCTTACGCATAAGCTTGGTCTTACACTTTAGCTTACTCCTACGCATAAGCTCCTTTCTTACGCATAAGGATTCATGTTACTCATAAGCTACTGTTCACCACAATTTGGACTGTTACGCATAAGATACTTGTTAAATGTTACGCACTCTGTTGTAAAAATCAGCCCAGGCGGCCGATTAATCCCCGTATAATCGTTGATCGCTCACTAAGCGTCTTGATTTATCATAATCGGCCTATTTAATCGGTTTGGACAAAGATTGCTTAAAAATTGGTCAACAAACCGATTAATCGGACAAAATCGGTCTAATCAGACAAAAGCGCTTAAAAATTGGTCAACAGAATCGCTTATAAATCGGACAAAATCACTTAAAAATCAGTCAACAAACCGATTAATCGGACAAAATCAGTCAAAAGTCGCTTAAAAATGGTCAACACCCGAGTAATATTTATGTTTGACTTTGAACTTTGGATAATTGTGTGTTATGTCTATATTTGAACACTTGAAATATTTGAACTTTGATGCAATACGCTTATCCTATACATATAAAATGATATAATATCTAAAATTACATTTTTGTGCATAAAAATTTCAATCCTCTTAATCCCCGATTAATCCCCGCCTAACCGATTAATCGTTAGGCCCTACCCAACCGTCTTACTAGCGCCTAGCGATTTTTACAACCTTGGTTACGCATACATCACAAATACCTAATGTTACGCATAAGCTTACAAAAGTTAAAATGTTGCGTGTAAAGTGAAAATTAGACTTTAAAACTTCAATATTAATACGTTCACGTAACTTATCACTTAAACTTCAGTAAATTGGACAAGTGTGACTTAGGACTTGTAACGAACATAAACATGTTAAACATCAAACAAGTAATTGGATAATTAATCAGTCTAAAACTAACACAATGTGTTTCCATATGTCTGTTCTTTTGTCTAATAACTTTCAGATCACACAATGGCTGCAAATCAAGAGAACATCAATGCCCCAGCTGAGCTCACAATGGCAAACACTTTCCCAGCTGGTTATGACAGAATCATTGGCAAGAACAATCTCCGAGTCGACTTCAACAATTTCACATGTGCTGAATCCTCTTGCAGAATAGCTGTGGATATCTTTCTGCATCATCCATTTAAGTTCATGCTCACAAAGTCATCCTCTATTCCGGACTTCTATATACACCAATTCTGGTACACCATGGAAAGTACTGATGACGATCATGTGGTTAAAGTAACTCTTGACAGAAAAGAGATCTTGGTTTCTGTAGCTGATCTCCGTGCAGTTCTTCTACTTCCAGACATTAACTCTCCTGCTGATTATGTCAACATACCAAATGAAGCAGAGATTCTGGAATTCATGGTCAATATTGGGTACGACGAAGCTTCTGGCATCATTTCTACTCTCTCCAGAGTTGATGTCAAGAATATTCCTCAACCTTGGAGAACAATCTACCTAATGGTCGCCAAGTCTATCTCAGGAAGGGATAGCGACCATGAGCACCCAAAACTGATGCATTTGCAAATCTTCTAGGGAATGGTTCATGTGCATCACATCGACTACGCTACCCTCATCTGGGAGGACATGATGCAGAATCTGAAGAAACAAGGTACTAGGATTCCCTTCATCCATGTCACTAAGCTGATAATTCACAACATTCTTAGGAAACATGAAGACATTCCCAAGTGTCTTGACGACCCCAACAAACACACCATGATCAATGAGCCTACTCTTAAGTCAGTAAGGTTCAAAAGGACAACTACTCGAAAACAAGGTGTTGTTCTCCCTGAGTGCTTACTCACTGATAAGGTTAAAGCGGCCACATCGTACATATACTACACAGAGGCTGTCAAGGTGAAGAAATTTGGGTTCTTAGATGAGATTATTTCTCCAAAACCCAAGACCAGAGCAAGGAAAGCTGGAAGTGCTGAAAGTACCCAGTTTAAATCTAAGAGATCGTCAAGGGTAGTTAAGAGGAAGATTCCAGTCAACGTTGTCAAAAAGGAACCTTGACCTGAGCCGTCATCTCAACAAGATGATGACTCGGAAACTGGGTCGGAGGAATTCGTCGTCTACAGTGAGGCTCGTGCTAACGACTCAACTGTCAATAAGAAGAAAGAGGACAAGCTTGATAGTCCTACTTATGAGGAACTCTTTCATGACATTGATGTGTACAAATCTCCTGATGAAAAGACCAAGTCTGACAAAGGGAAGAAACCTCTGGAACAATAGGAATCTGATGATGACAAGTATGATTCTATTGATGAAGAAAAACAATTTAGAAAAACATTGAAGCAGAAGAGACTAGAACACCAAGTAGCTGCCTTCTCGATTAATCAACCCGAAGGGCCAGGTGATTCCAGCGGTGGTGCTACCCTTCCAACAAAACCCGCTACCTATCCGGTTAATCAACCCGGTAAGGGCACGGGTGACATCACCGAACCGGTCACTCCAGAAGAGAAACCAGTAGAGGAGAAACTACATGATTAGGATGAGCAAATGGTCGACTATGGAGAAGACGAACAGGAAAAAGATGAGAGAATCACTGCCAAAGATATTTTGGAAGCTGAAGAAGAGATGAAAAGATAGATGGCCGAAGAGGAAGAGGCCAAGGCCAAAGAAGATGTTGATAGAGCTGAGGAACAAAGGTTAAAAGAGGAAGCTGCCAACTATATCGTTGAGAATCCTCTTCACAAACCCCATCAATCTTCAAAAACACCCCTCGACACCTCCAAACCCGAATCATCTTCACACTCATCACCACCACCAATAAAGGAAACAACCAAATCAACATCAAAATCAATCAAGAAGAAAGCTGACACGTGGGCATCTCGTACAAAAACAAAGATCCAGAAAGTTATGCTTCATTCCCGAAAACGCAAACAAAGTCTTCTTGAATCTCGAATGAACACACTGGCCAATGTGGTCATCGATCTTTCTGACCAGATGGACACGTTTCAAGGTGAAAGAAAAGAGATTAAGGGATTTCTCTCTAGGGACGTCCAAGGTGAAATGAATGCACAAATCATGAATTATACTCATCGATTTCTCCTTGACACGGTTCCTGGTGTCACCCGAGAAATGTTCAAGATGCAACTCCAACCCACGGTTAAACATTTGGATTAGCAGGTTATAGCTACTACATCGGTGGTCATGCAAACAAGACCGGTCGAGCCCCTAGCTGTCTCTGAAGATGAATTGATTGCAGAATTAGTAAACAAAGTGGCTACTCGGGCTCCATCCTTCACTTCAGATGACGTAAAGCTATATGATCTACTTCTAGAAAGACAAATCAAAACATCTTGCAAAGAAACTGTTGGTCAAGATAAGAGATCGATAGATGATGATGACAAGGATGTGGATTCGAACGCAAAAAGACAAAAGAAGATCGGAGAGTCATCGTCATCCATGCCACCACCACCTGCTAGAACAACCACCACACCCTCACAACAAGCTACCAAACAACCATCATCTAATCAACCTCGGGATGCAGAATCTCCACCACCACAGCAGAAAACTGGTGATCATTTCACGTATACTGGTGGTGAGGATCATGACATTCCCGAGCCCCGACGTCAACTAACGCCCCGACCATTACCTCGACCAGAGTCATCCTCCAGACCGAAGAAGAAGAAATCGTCAGTCGTCTCTTGGTTAGATGACGACAACACTGAGGAGTATGTATGGTTCAGCAACATGGTTGAGGCACAACCCAGACTACCTGAAGGTCAAGAACCGGTAGATGGTAGAACTATGGAGCAGGTTAAAATTATCCAAGATGAATTCAAGGTTAAGAAGATAACGAAACGGGAGCTCCGCATAATCAAGAACGATGCATTCAATCTGCTTAAAGAAAGATCCTGCAGTGCAATCGAGCTGAAATACCACTTGGACAACATTGCCCGTGCAATGTCCAAAAATATCGACTGGCTCAACTCGGAATCAAACATCGACTATACAAGAAAGGATAATGAACATCACTACACGGATTGGACCAAACCTCTACCGACAATTGGCAAACCAGAAAAACCGAGGATCCCCTTCCGTTTCTTCTTCAACAATGATTTGGAGTTCCTTCAACACGGTAGCAGTGTAAGTAAGAAGTATGCTACATTTCTAACATTCAACATTCCTGTTGTTGTGTTCTCCACTAACATCGCCATTGAGGAAGATGCCACAAACCTGTTTGTCGACAAGGTTGTGGAGTATGACATTGATGTCAAATTTGGTATTCATCGTTGGCCAGAGAGGAGAAGGCTATACTACAGGAGCTGAAAAGTAAGAAACTCAAACAAAGAGGTGAAGAACGACAAAAGAATAGTTGTTGCGATATCAGTAACATTGGAAACAAAGTGGGACTACTCATTCTTGTCCAAGATCAAGGTCAAAAGACAAGATGAACAAGAGTATGAATTCACTGAAGCTGACTTCCCGGAGTTGTCACTCAACGACATTAAAGACATGTATCTTCTAAAGGTACAAGGAAGGATGCGACAGTTCTCGATAGAAATTCAACTCAAGTAAATCATTGGGCTTCTAATCTTCATCCGCAGCAAGCTTAATCAAGAACGTGTTGAAGACATGCAACTCGGAGTTGAATCATACCAGAAACAGATCAATCTCACCAAACCGCTTCTACACTTCAACGAGCTCAACCAACAACCTCAATACACAATTCTGCGTAAACTGAAGTTTGGAATCGTCTACAGAAGTGAGCATCATCATACATGCTTCATGGCGTTTGAGGAAATTCATAAGTTCTGTGACGCTACGTTGAAGATGGTTCGTGATGGGTTGGCATATCGTATAAAGGACATCGAGACGGGTATGGTTCAGGCGAAGAGATGGAACTCCAAGGATCGCAAGGACGTTCGTCGATTTATCACTAGGCTGGATGAAAGGTTAATTCACAGGGATCAGATGAGACGATCGGAAAGCTACGTGGGCGGAAGACAAAGCTTCTCTATTTTGACGTACCAACGTCCAGATAAAGTTTCTGGTCATGTGTAAACCATTTGGGTGCTCTTAACTTGATTGTGATTTTGATTATTTGATTTATTAATTTATATTCATTATGTTTTGTGCATAAATAGCAGTGTACAACCCCATCTAGTATAGAAAGGACCTTGTGGTACACTTCAGTGCCACAATCCTTATAAAATGAGCAAAAGCTTCTTACTTTTGATTAAAATTAATCAAATCATTCAATATTTTTCATAATTTGCTCAAAAGAACAATTATTCCCTCTCGTGTGTTTTTCAAAACCTCAAAAGTTAATATCACTTGTTGAGGGGGAGTATTTGCAAATAAGTTGTTCAAACCAAAGTTCTTTGTGGAAATCTTCCCACAAAACTCGAAATGGTCATATTTTAAATCAAAATTTCATCAAAAATAACATTAATATGCCCTTTTTGAGGGGGAGAAAATTACGTGATCAAAATATGTTGGATTGTGAATAGAATCTCAGTGTGCTAAGACTTAACTCTTGAATTGATGAGCTCTAAAATGTCATAATTCGAAAAGATTTGTCTTCCAAGATTTATCTTAGTAGATTGTACCAACTCGAGAAACTCTTGATAGACATGAAGTTTGACGGGTTTGACAACCTTTTCAAGGTTTGTTCACATCTTCAAGTAGTTATTAGAGCTAGTTGTCACCTAAAAGCTGACAATGAATCTCTTTAACTATACAACATAACCGTGTCTCGCGGGGAATTGTCTATCTCGAGTCGATCAATTCAAAGTGCTTGCTCTACCCTCGCTGTGCAGATTTCAGTCAAAACTCATAAGAACATGTGGAGGGGGAGTATTTCTGAAAATACAAAACTCTCGAAGTGCTACAAACATGTTTTCCATTCATAAACACTTTGAGAGATTTTCATGCAAATGGTTTTTTGGCAACGTAGGAAAGTCATGGAGTTACAAGGTGACTAAGTTTAGGAATAAACGTCCTATGATCCGCCAGAGCTGGAGGGATCTACCCAAGGACACCACCAATAGTTAGTATTTAGAAGTCCTTAGGTATGATTGAAAAAAAAGGAGAAAATGAGAAACGGAGAAACAAGGAGTTGAAGAATTAAAAAGAAAAGTTAAAGAAAAGGGTGAAAAGAAATAGCCCTCCAAATTATTCAACTTAGGGCAGACACCGGGTTCAATTCATATGCTACTGGTTGTCACAAGATGACACCGGTATTAAATACAAAGTCGTCATGGACCCAGTGATGCAATGCACTAAACCTTCTTAGCCACTCAAGTTCTCTCAAAAGAGCTTGTTTCATTCTTACAAGGAATCTTACGTAATCTATCGACTTTCTCTTAGAGATTGTTGGTATTGAAGAAGGAGACCCTCTCCCTAGTCTCCACTTAGGAAAACCAAAGCGCACTATTGAGTCTAGAGCTACAAGATTCATCAAAAGATCTCTTAGGAACACTTGATCTTTCATTACTTGTCGTTCAACAATAAGAATGTAAGTGACACATCTAGAGTCCTTCGCAGATCTTAGCAATTTGCCGAGAAAATTTATGAGGGGATTCACACTTGTGATCCTCAATGATTGAATGGAAACTCCTGCCAGGGTCAACATCAAACAGCCCTGACAGCAGGTCACTTTGGTAACTCCTTGTGGGTTACGCTTAGTGTGTCTCAAACGTCTACAGTCGTGAGGTGATGCTTTGGTGTACCTCAGCGACTCACTTGAATTGTAGATATACTTCGGTATATCGTGTTAGCCTACTTGAGGGCCTCCAGTTCAGGAACAACCTTTGTAAGAATTAGAGATGTGTTTTCACACTATGTGTAACACCCTCGAAGTTCGAACTTGTAAGTCTGGAAATCCCACTAAGAGATTCCTTTCAAGAATCGAGTCACGAAATGTGAGTCAATACTTGAATCATCAATGTAATGCCAACTGTCCCTCAACGGGATTAGGACGGCTGATTCGCCCGACCAAGGTGAATGGAATCAATACATTCATCAGTAAAACAATCATAGTGGTCAATTCTTTATGAAAATTCCACAATGATCGATTGGTGTTTATCACTAACCTATTCATGCGGGAACTGATGATTGATCCTTGGAGGAAAGACCGTGCTGATCTCCACATGCTCATACCAACAACATCACACATGAAGTTATCTCATAATCAAAGGCAACTCAAAAGTCAAAATGATTCTTCTTCAAAGTTAAAGAATCTTCAAAGTTTAAAGACTCGAGAACTACACCACAAGTGGAATCAAAGTCAAAAGAAGTGTGAACATGGTGGAGAAAGACGTAGAGATACCTAATCAACGAAGCTGGCAAATGGCAGACAACAACATACTATCATAACATCCATAAAAGAACAAAGAACAATGAAAAACAACGACGTCAAAGCTGATAAAGTCAAAAGAATCAAAGCATCTCTACTCACAAGAAAGAAGAATGCTAGAAGACGTCAAGCAACCACTATTACATCATCACTAACACTTGGGGAGAGATTGTTGGAATCACTTGTAACTATTATTATCAAGTGTTAGTCATTTAATTGTAATAGGGTGCTTAATTATAGCTTTTATATATGTAAGGGGAAGGTTTATGTAGAAAGCCCATAGTCATGGCGCCCAGCGGAAGTGGACTAGACTTGTCAGCCTCTAGCTCCTTACCTAAACCTTTCTCATATTGTTTCATGTGTATTGATCCAACCGTCCCTCCTTTTATCTTGTTCTATCATACATCTATACACTTGTGTTCATATTATGGTGACCTAACATCTCCAAATGTGCATAATTACTCCAATTCTTCGTCTTTTTATCATCGTTTCATGTATTTGGCTACATTCACTTGCATATACACTTTTTCACAAGTAAGTAACAAAACCATGTTGGAATCACTCCTAAACCTTTATTCAAGTGTTTGTTACTCTATTCATCATAGTTAAATAATTATGGCCTTTATGTTTGTTATTAGCTCATTATGTATTCCATGCAGCTTAAGCCCATGTCCAATAAGGAAAGGATGGGAACTAGAGTGTTATTCTAGCTTCCTCCCATAAATACTCTTGTAAACCTTCATTTGAAGGTTGGTTGTTCAATTTATCTTTCTTTCACATACCGCATAACCATAGTTTTAACGTGTATGTGGGTTTGGTTTATTGTTCAATCGCCTCTCTATCTTTCTATTAAGCTTGTGTTGTAAATATAGTGACCTAACGCTGGTATCAATCGCAAATAGTTGGGTTAACACTTTCGTTTTGAAGTTTTTGTTTCGGTCTTACGTAAACGTGGTGAATACTTTGGATCACTTAAAATTGTTTTTACACTTTTTAATCCAAGATTCTTGTACTTTCACCGTTTTAAGGTGTTAAAATACTTGTTTTTGGCAAAAAGTTTCAACCTTTATGCGTGGATCTAAGTTTTTAAGCGTGTTTTTGTTCGTGAGTGTCGTTCACGCCGTAACCCGTTTAGTTGTTTTGTTCATCAAGTTTCACACTTTGTGTTATTTTGGTGATATTGAAGCTCTATAACAAAAATCTAGTTTAGAAACAAATTTGGGCAAAATCAATTTTACAAGTAAGCTAGGCGTAGTTGAAACCCTAATTCTGGCGTAACTTTATCCGTGGTTTGATCTTCGGGTTTCGGGTTTACTCCATGGTTTCTTGCTTAGATAAGCCTGAAAACACGTCGACTTTGGATATCTTTTGCAATAGTGGATAAAGATCATTTGGGATAAACCCTAAACTTACGCATAAGCATAAAGCTTACGCGTAGAAATCCTACGCATAAGATTCATCTTTACTTAAGCTCGTCTTCACGCATAAGGTAATCCTACGCCTAACTTCACGCTAACTTTGGTCTACATAACTTAGCATATTTTTCCTCTTACTTAGCGTAAGCTAAATCTACGCTGTAACTCTTGATTGTTACGTAACTTTGGTGTTTTTAACGCATGTTCTACTTGGTTTCTTGTGATTTCTACGCCTAAGGACACTTCATCACCAAAGGTTCATTCGACTACAAAGATCCATTTTACCAACACAAGTTTTCAACATGTCACAAACATACCTAATTATTTCACACTTATTCTCAACGTAAACAACAACTAACTCCACAACATCAACAATGGAATCAACAACAAGCAATTTATCAACAACAATTAATTCAACAACATACCCACAACTTGTCGCAATTCCACAACCTCAAATGGTTCAACCACCACCAAGTCTTCAAGTTCAACCCTACACAAACGAATCCAATCAACATCCATCAAGAACACCATGAAGGAACCCAATTGGTTTCAAAGATGTGTGAAGCTTTAAGTAGCCAACAATCAATCAATGAGGTTGGATCACTTGATAGACCTCCAATGCTCACTCCAAGAAACTACGATCAATGGGTGATAAGGTTCTTAGATTTTGTGATCCGGAAGCCACATGGAAAGTTCTTAAAGAAGGTTATCTTGGAAGGTCCATTTCAGATGCTCTACTGTTATCGTATTCACGATCCAAATGCTAATCCACCAAGAGATGAACAATCCAACATTGTTGTTGCCGACTGAATGCAGGAACTTCACTATGAAGCTGATGAGCTTGCAATGCAATATATCCTCTTAGAATTACCTAACCCAATTCTTCGAATGGTTGATGCTCAAAACACCGCAAAGGAAATGTGGGATCATATTCATCTTCTTATGGAAGGATCAGTACTCAATCAAGAGGATTTGGAATCCAAAATTTACTTGGCTTATTAACACTTCATGATTGAACCTGGAGAGACACTAGAGTCTTATCATCATCTTTTTTCATACATCATCAATGATTTGGATAAACACAACATCATCATGCCAAGAATTGCTCACTAAGTTCCTGAAGTATTGGTCCTGAATGGGAGAAGTATGTCATTTTTCTCCGCCAAGCGAAGAATTTGCATCATTCTACATATGGATTGTTGTACGATTACTTGAAGCCTCATGAAAAGGAATTTGATAGAGAAAGGATTCTCCGTGCTCAAATTGCTCCACCGACACATCCGGAAAATCAACAACTTTGCCTTTATATTCAAAACAGTTATTCCTCAACCAAAGAACTCAACCAACGCTACAATCACACCACATGATCCTTCACAGCCTCAATTTCAACAAACTCAATTGGTTCCATACAACAACAACAATGCTCAAGCACTTGTCGTGAAGCTAATGAGGAATCTCGATCCATTGCTAACTTGCAACTGCAAGGATTTACTATGATTACTAATGCCTTTAGCCGTTATACCAACAAATCCAACAACCGTATTCGTTCCTCATCTAATACAAGAATCAAGCTGTTGTGAACAATGGACGAGTTGAAGTTCAGAATCGTGGTTATGGTGGTCAATGGGCGGCGTGGTCAAGGGTTTAATGCTATGGGTAGGAATAACAATAGAGCTCAAGTGGTGGAACAGGCAAATGCTCAAAATGGGTTGAATGGTCTTCGATGCTACACTGGCAAGAAGGACATCGGCTAATGCATGCCCAAACCTAGGACTTCGGTAGTGCTTATTGTCACACCCCCAATTTACCTGTTTTGTAGCGGAATGGAATTCCTGGGGATTGACTGTCATAGCATCACAATCACAGTTATATTGAACGACCTAAAGTGTCGTTTGAAAAGAACATCGTTTGATTTAATAAAACAATTAGAGTTTACAAAGTAGGTCCCAAATGAAAATCAATTTGTGCGGAAATAAGTTTGTTACAATTCAAACGATGTTTTAAAGTAAGTAAAACCCAAGTGAGACGCGTCGTCACCACGACTCCATGATGTGTCCAAATGTATGCCATGAAGTGAATGCCTTAGATACCTGAGATAAAACATGCTAAAAGTGTCAACACAAAGGTTGAGTGAGTTCATAGAGTTTTTGTTGAAATGTAAAGCCTTTCAAAATCGTTTATGCAGCAAAGGCATTGTAAATCGTTGAAATGTAAAGACTATCAAAATCGATTATGTAGCAAAGGCATTGTAAATCCACTCGGTTCCAAGTCCCGCCCATACAAAACTTGCAACCCGTGTGTTTGAAACACAACCCACTGCAGAATATGCATAGTTAATGTTCAAACAGAAATCGTCAAATGAATTCACAAAATAGTGCATGACTCAATGTATCGAAATCGTTTATGCAGAAAAGGCATTGTAAATCCACTCAGTTCCCAAGTCCTATACAAAACTTGCAACATGTGTGTTCACAACCCATTGCCGAAATGTATAGTGTATGCTCAAATCGTTCCAAGACCGTTAGTCCATGAATATACCAAGACCGTTAGCTCAATGAATATACCAAGACCGTTAGACCAATGAATATACCAAGACCGTTAGACCAATGAATATACCAAGACCGTTAGTCCAATGAATATGATATGGAAATTCCAAGTATGGCAATACTGTTACTTCGCATGACTAAACATTCAGTTCGGATAAGCATATAATTTGCAAATAGTCATGAATGTAATGAAAATAATCGAGCATGTATCTCCCCCAAAACATTTATGAAAACAATTAAAAGTAGGGGCCATGAAACTCACAGTAATCCTTATAAAAGTTAAAGTACTTGTGAAAGTAAATGAAAACAGTTTGAGCATGTATCTCCCCCAAAACAGTTATGAAAGCAAGTAAAAGTAGGGGCCATGAAACTCACTTGATAAACTGAGGCGATGACAAAAGTGAGTACACTGAGGTATAATGTAATGCGTCGCCAACGGGACCTATTATCAAATGATATGATATGTCATGAATTGCAATGTAATGTTATGCATGCACTTCGTATGTTATTTATACCATTTATGAGTTTGAAAATATTACTTGTCGTCGAAAAAATACTCTTTTGACGTCTTGACCCTTCGAAAATGACTTTACATGTTTTTACGTCAAAATGTCATCCTACAATGGTTTTAATATGATTTTTGGTGAAATTACCACTTTTCGTCGCAAAACAATGTCGACGGAAAATCATGAATTTAACAAAAATGGCTCCGGAAAAGTAGTCGTAAAACGGTGTACGTCGATTGTTAGAGAACGAACTCGACGGTTTTTGGAAAGTTTGTATCGATATCTAAAAGTTTCAGTTCAGGAGTTTTCGTCCAAAAGGTCTCGATCATAAAGATATCAAGGGCTAAAGATAGTGATTTTGTTGAATTGTGTGCAGAAAATAAGTTTCGGCCAAGTTTGAACGTCCGTAAATAATTCACTAAAACTCCACTTGACAAACAGCTTTTTGTTTTGAAAAAAAAAATATGGCCGATGAACTTGATTTTACTAGAAGACATTTCGTTATAAAAAAATTTCACATCATGGTTAAAAACTGCCGCAAACATAGCCCTTACGACTAATAAAATACTAGCGTAAAAAATAATATAGTTTTGAAAAATAATATTTACGGCAACTTTATGAAAACGCCATATCTTTGTCGTTTTAAATCCGTTTCTACGTAATATATGTCCTTAGCTTTCAGTCGGTAAAGTAATAGATATTTTGACAAGTCGAAATAATTTGTGAAGCTTAAGGCCGCTTTTGACCGAAACAACTAAAATCGACAAGCTGAAAATCCAGAAAATAATATATTTCGTCGTCAATCTTTAAAAATCCATAACTTCTTCGTTATAAGTCCGTTTTATTCCGTGCAAGCGGCCACGGATTCGTTTTAAAGTATATTTTCTAAAAATCAAGGCCAAAGTTTCGTACCAACAGCAGGTTTTTCCAGAAATTCGAATTTAGGACAGAACCAAAATATATAGTTATCGAAAATAGTTTTTCTCGGAC
Source organism: Chrysanthemum makinoi (assembly GCA_910596185.1). Taxonomy (NCBI): domain Eukaryota; kingdom Viridiplantae; phylum Streptophyta; class Magnoliopsida; order Asterales; family Asteraceae; genus Chrysanthemum; species Chrysanthemum makinoi. The sequence continues at coordinate 104,127,955 of OU343217.1, forward strand.
AAAACCTATTCTAATCCCTTCAAATCAACTCCAAACTAATTTAATCCTACCATACACCTTCTTAGGGTGTCATGGGTTCCTAATCACCATCAAGACCAAAGAATACCATGGGAGTAATTATAGGATGACCATAAGTATATATAACTTCTAAAATCATGAAATAAATGGTATAAATCACATAACTTGCATATGAGCTCCAAAGATGAAAAGAAACATATGAAAATGAAGAGGAAACATGAAAATGATAAGAATATGCTTACTAGTGAAAGTGAAGAGGTGTAAGTAACAAGGATTAACTTAAATATCCTTGGTTTTTATTTCAAAACCATATAAAGGATATAATCTAGGTTGTTTAAACACTTGATCTTGAGAAAATATTTTGATCCCTTTGAGCTCTATGTAGAACCGGTTCTTGGTGGAGAAGAACAAGAGAAAGAAAGTTTTGCTAACTTGTAGAATTATGGTCAAGTGAATGTGTGAAAGATTTTATGAAAATAGACTTTTATGTAGTGTGTAGTTGTATACAAAAAAAATATCTACAAATCAAGGATACATCCCCCCCCTATGGACCGGTTTTGGGGGGATTGTGTTCCTCCATTATTGTTTTTTTTTTTTTTATCAAATGCAACTTGTATAATTACTTGTATAATTTTTAAAGAAAGTGTAAGTAATTTGTAGGAATTTGTAACTTGTAGGATAAATGGAAATTTTGGTACAAGTAAGTTTTTAATAGCTCAAAATAGAATGTATTGGGATGATAAAAATTGTAAAAATACATTCCTTGTAAAAATTGAGTGATAAAATAATTATCGTTATAATTTTAAAGAAGCAACGTAATATTTAAGCTTTAACGATTTAAGTACCAAATAAATTTGAAACACTATGAAAACTAAAAATATAGTTTTTATGAACTAAATGTAAGTTTAAAAATACCTCGGGATCATTTTTGAAAGTAACGGGTTAAATATTCAAATTAATAACTCACGCGATAAAGATTATTAAATATAAAAATTACGCGTTGAAGGTGAAATGAAATGTCGTGAGTGTACTAATGAGATGCCCATGATGCCAATGAAATGTAGACTAATCATAGTCCATATGAAATGTACGTGATGTCATGATCATGAATTCGCTGCTAAACCTTCAAGGTTACGCGAATTTGAAACAAGTAAACCAAGTTTACTATAAATGTTGAAATAATGAGACATGAACTGTATAGAAATGACCGAAATTACGGGTTGTCACATTAACCCATCCAAAAGGAATTCAGTCCCTGAATTCAATCGTTGTTAGGTCTAACGGGTTTAGGGTTTGATGTGGCAAACTTTCCCATTCCAGAGCAAAACCCTCAAAAGACTTTTTGGTAACCGATTTTACTTAATCCCACAACTCATCAAACAAGAACTGTCATACGATTAGGCTAAATCGGTTTAAGTAACAACTTGTCTCTAGCTCGATCTTTGCAACTCATCAAACAAGAACTGCCACTGGATCAAACCGGAAACAAGTGGTTTGAAGAAAATCTTTTGAAAATTTGGCTCGATTATGGAATTGCTTGCACATATAAGCCTACTACTCCCTTCATTGCATGATTCTTCCTGAATTAGACATAGGTGATCGGGCTATGTATAATTTAGGAGTAACTATGCAATGCTTGGACTAATCGACTCATATGATGTTTGGTGTTAGAGTCAACTGATGTTAAAATTGTGATGAACATCGAGAAGAGAAGACATGGAGAAGTGTCGTTAAAATGATAGTTAAAGTAAAAAGAATTGAAATCCTCGAAAATGATAACAAATCGGAAAGAAAATAAAGTACGATAGATGAGAATATGTTACAACGAGTGGTTTAGCAAAAGTAGTACATCTTTAAGTTATAAAGTTTCTGGATCGATGATTAGACATAAACTTTAATGCGACATAGTACATAAGGAGAAATAAGACTGCTAGTTTCCGAACTTCTTCAGTCTTCCGCGTCGTTGATACCTTGACGAGCTCCTCCTCCTCCTTCTAACATATATATATTCCCATGAGCACCTTCGTCTTGTTGACCTTGGTTTTGAGGACATTGATTTCGATAGTGTCCTTGCTCCCCGCATCTGTAACATGTAACCATGGCCTTGCCTCTACAATTCCTGGCAAGGTGTCCCAGTTGTTGACACTTGTAGCACTTAGCAGGACAAAGACCCGTGTGATGATACTTACATCGATTACATAGTGGGTAAGTTCCAAAGAAACCTCTCGCCTTCTATTGGTGTGAACATATGCCAGTCGCATTTCTTGCCCTCTTTTCTGCTGTTGATGATGGTTAGTGTTGTGGTTGTTGTTGTTATAATCTCCTTGGTCGTCTTCCCATTTTCTTTTGTTGTGGTTAATTTGGTTATCGTCGTTCTGCGTTGTTGTTTTGGTTTTTGTGGTAGTTGATGCAGTTGTTGGGGTTGTTGTTGTTTTGGTTGGTGTTGGTGTACTTGCCTCTCTTCACTACCTGGGCCATGAGCTTTGAGTCAATCGAATAGCCTCCTCAATCGTTTGCGGTCGAAGAAGTCACATCTCCTTGAATAACTCCTGGGAAGTCCCCCGATAAAAGCCTCTAGTAACTGCTCGTTATCCGAAACCATAGATGGGCATAACACGGCCAATTCTTGAAATCTTCGAATGTAAGTGTCAATGTCATACCCAATAGTTACCAACTCATAGAATTTGTCTCCAACTTTTCACTGCGACGGACAAAACTTCTTAGTCACCAAACCCTTGAATTGCTCCCAAGTAAGCTTGAAAGCATTCTCTATTCCCATCGGTTGAGCATATGAGTTCCACCACGACAATGCTCCATCGAGTAGTGTACTTGTAGCAAACTTGACCTTCCTATCATCCGGGCAATTACATAACAAAAACACGGACTCCAATTTCTCGAACCATCTAACCATGGCGGTGGCTCCTTCGATCCCTTTAAACTTGGTGGGATCTCCACTTTTGAAATCCTTATACGAACAACTTTTAACCCCGGACCATTACATTTCTTAAAGCAGAAAAGTTTTATGCGGCTTCAAGCGTAAATTCGGGGTCTAAGAATGCAGCAGCCAGTCACCGTTTCCCTTTCAATCCTTAAAGCATCAGCAATGCTATCATTCACCAACTTTGAATTGCTGGGTCATTTTTGGTATTTTCTTCGGCGCCATATCTTCTTCAAAACAAGAGGAAGTGAGGACGTAGCAAAATCCGATGTTAATAATAAACATTCCAAAGAAATGTGATAAGAGATGATAAGTTTGAGGTTATGTTTCAAAATGATCGACGGGTTCCGAAAAGATGGGTTATGAGGTGTTGTAAGTGCTTCAATGTATGATGGTTTAGAGACTTAGTGTGTGAATAAAGTGTAACACGACATGTTAGTGGTGAAACAAAGGAGTAAGAGTGACTTTGCCCTACTTAAGGGTTTATCTCGGCATTCGTCATTATCGATGATGAATCATCTACCGATATAAAAACTGTGATAGGGAATGACAAGGAATTCTCCACGTTAGAGTATGGGGAAAGATAATGGGATGGGTATTTAAGGGCATCCATGTGACAATCGATGTGAAATGAAAGTGAATAACTCGAAAAATGTACGTATAAATCGCATGCAAAGTGAACATGCACTTATGATGAAATGATGAGATGCTATGATAATGTAGTTATAGTCTAGGGTCAATGATGCAACCTAGTTCTCTATAACCGAAGCTCGGATGCCAATCTGTCACACCCCAATTTACTGTTTTGTAGCGGAATGGAATTCACGATTGTTGTCATAGCATCACAATCACAGTAATATTGAACGACCTAAAGTGTCGTTTGAAAAGAACATCGTTTGATTTAATAAAACAATCGGAGTTTACAAAGTAGGTCCCAAATGAAAATCAATTTGTGCGGAAATAAGTTTGTTACAATTCAAACGATGTTTTAAAGTAAGTAAACCCAGGTGAGGCGCGCAGCGTCTGACTCCATGATGTGTCCAAATGTATGCCATGAAGTGAATGCCTTAGATACCTGAGATAAAACATGCTAAAAGTGTCAACACAAAGGTTGAGTGAGTTCATAGAGTTTGTGTTGAAATGTAAAGCCTTTCAAAATCGTTTATGCAGCAAAGGCATTGTAAATCGTGGAAATGTAAAGACTATCAAAATCGATTATGTAGCAAAGGCATTGTAAATCCACTCAGTTCCAAGTCCCGCCCATACAAAACTTACAGCAACCTGTGTTCACAATTTGCCCACTGCCAGAATATGCATAGTTTATGTTCAAACGAGAATCGTCAAATGAATTCACAAAATAGTGCATGACTCAATGTATCGAAATGGTTTATGCAGCAAAGGCATTGTAAATCCACTCAGTTCCAAGTCCCGCCCATACAAAACTTGCAACCGGTGTGTTCACAACCCATTGCCGAAATGTATAATGTATGCTCAAATCGTTCCAAGACCGTTAGTCCATGAATATACCAGGCGTTAGCTCAATGAATATACCAAGACCGTTAGACCAATGAATATACCAAGCCGTTACCAATGTTACCAAGACCAATGAATATACCAAGACCGTTAGTCCAATGAATGATATGGAAATTCTAAGTATGGCAATCTGTTATTTCGCATGACTAAACATTCGTTAGGATAAGCATATAATTTTCAAATAGTCATGAATGTAATGAAAATAATCGAGCATGTATCTCCCCCAAAACATTTATGAAAACAATTAAAAGTAGGGGCCATATGAAACTCACAAGTAATCCTTATAAACGTTAAAGTACTTGTGAAAGTAAATGAAAACAGTTTGAGCATGTATCTCCCCAAAAACAGTTATGAAAGCAAGTAAAAGTAAAACTCACCTGGTAAACTGAGGCGATGACAAAAGTGAGTACACCGAGGTTTATAATGTAATGCGTCAACCGGGACCTATTATCAATGATATGATATGTCATGAATTGCAATGTAATGTTATGCATGCACTTCGTATGTTATTTATACCATTTATGAGTTTGAAAATATTACTTGTAAATTGAAAAATACTCTTTTGACGCTCTTGACCCTTCGAAAATGACTTTACATGTTTTTACGTCAAATGTCATCCTACAATGGTTTTAATATGATTTTTGGTGAAATTACCACTTTTCGTCGCAAAACAATGTCGACGGAAAATCATGAATTTAACAAAAATGGCTCCGGAAAAGTAGTCGTAAAACGGTGTACCGTCGATTGTTAGAGAGCGAACTCGGCGGTTTTGGAAAGTTTGTATCGATATCTAAAAGTTTCAGTTCAGGAGTTTTCGTTCAAAAGGTCTCGATCATAAAGATATCAAGGGCTAAAGATAGTGATTTTGTTGAATTGTGTGCGCAAAATAAGTTTCGCCAAGTTTGAACGTCCGTAAATAATTCACTAAAACTCCACTTGACAAACAGCTTTTTGTTTTGAAAAAAAATATGGCCGATGAACTTGATTTTACTAGAAGACATTTCGTTATAAAAAAAATTTCACATCATGGTTAAAAACTGCAAACATGGCCCTTACCTAATAAAATACTTGTAACGTAAAAATAATATAGTTTTTGAAAAATAATATTTCACTGAACTTTTATGAAAACGCCATATCTTTGTCGCTTTAAATCCGTTTTCACGTAATATATGTCCTTAGTTTCTTCGTATCGAGTAAACTAATATATTTTGACAAGTCGAAAATAATTTGTGAAGCTTAAGGCTCGTTTTGACCGAAACAACTAAAATCAGCAAGCTGAAAATCGGAAAATAATATATTTCGTCAGTCAATCTTTAAAAATCCATACCCTCTTCTTCAAGTTAAAGTCCGTTTTATTCGTTCACTGCTGCCACGGATTCGCTTTTAAAGTATATTTTCTAAAAATCAAGGCCTAAGTTTCGTACCAACAGCAGGTTTTTCCAGAAATTCGAATTTAGGACAGAACCAAAATATATAGTTATCGAAAATAGTTTTTCTCGGACAAAACCTATTCTAATCCTTTCAAATCAACTCCAAACTAATCTAATCCTACCATACACCTTCTTAGGGTGTCATGGGTTCCTAAAAATCATCAAGACCAAAGTATACCATGGGAGTAATTATAGGATGACCATAAGTATATATAACTTCTAAAATCATGAAATAAATGGTATAAATCACATAACTTGCATATAAGCTCCAAAGATGAAAAGAAACATATGAAAATGAAGAGGAAACATGAAAATGATAAGAATATGCTTACTAGTGAAAGTGAAGAGGTGTAAGTAACAAGGATTAACTTAAATATCCTTGGTTTTTATTTCAAAACCATATAAAGGATATAATCTAGGTTGTTTAAACACTTGATCTTGAGAAAATATTTTGATCCCTTTGAGCTCTATGTAGAACCGGTTCTTGGTGGAGAAGAACAAGAGAAAGAAAGTTTTGCTAACTTGTAGAATTATGGTCAAGTGAATGTGTGAAAGATTTTATGAAAATAGACTTTTATGTAGTGTGTAGTTGTATACAAAAAAAATATCTACAAATCAAATGATATCCCTGCTATGGACCGGTTTTGGGGGGGTTGTGTCCCTCCATTATTGTTTTTTTTTTTTTTTTTTTTTTTTATCAAATGCAACTTGTATAATTACTTGTATAATTTTTAAAGAAAGTGTAAGTAATTTGTAGGAATTTGTAACTTGTAGGATAAATGGAAATTTTGGTACAAGTAAGTTTTTAATAGCTCAAAATAGAATGTATTGGGATGATAAAAATTGTAAAAATACATTCCTTGTAAAATTGGTGATAAAATAATTATCGTGATAATTTTAAGAAAGAACGTAATATTTAAACTTTAACGATTAATATACCAAATAAATTTGAAACACTATGAAAACTAAAAATATAGTTTTTATGAACTAAATGTAAGTTTAAAAATACCGGATCATTTTTTGAAAGTAACGGGTTAAATATTCAAAATAATAACTCACGCGATAAAGATTATTAAATATAAAATTTACGCGTTGAAGGTGAAATGAAATGTCGTGAATGTACTAATGAGATGCGTATGATGATGAAATGTAGACTAATCATAGTCCATATGAAATGTGCGTGATGTCATGATCATGAATTCGCCGCTAAACCTCCAAGGTTACGCTAATTTGAAACAAGTAAACCAAGTTTACTATAAATGTTGAAATAATGAGACATGAACTGTGTAGAAATGACCGAAGTAACGGTTGTCACACATTTATCACAAAGAGGCTATTCTCTTGGCTCTTAAGGATGAAGCTGGTGGAACTCTCACAGACAAAGAATAGAGCTTTATGGCAAATGCACTCGATGATGATATGGAGGACTTGGAGGCCAATGCGGTGTTATGTTGATGGCTAATATGCATGAGTTACACATGAGTGACAGTGCCCGTGTATGACACCGATGGCTTGTCTCAGGTACCCGACAAACTATATTTATCTCGATCTCATATCTCCGCCAACATCCGAATCCGAGGCTCGAATGTTCAAAATGAGTCGCCCACATCATTCCGACGTTTTTTCAACTAGACCCGTAGTTATATTTGACGATCAAGATGACCAAACGGTCTCCCTTGATAATCAAATTGACTTCGTGGTTATACTTGAGGATCTTAGTAATGATCATGTTGTGACTCACGTTGAACTCTGTACGCCAACTTTTGCCTCATCTAGATATTGCTCGTTTAATACAAGACCATCAGACCATAGTGGAAAAATGTCATGCCATTAATCAAGACTTGAAAAGCAAAAATGCACTGTTAACCAAGGATTTTGAATGTTTACAAAAGCAACTCAACTTTTTCAAAACTCAAGAAAAGCGTGAAAGCGGTTTTGAGCGCCTTTGCCAAATCTAACCAAAACGAAAAATATTTAGAAAGACAGATGCGTGATCTAGCCGCTTCGAAGAATGCTTTGTTGTCTCAAATAGAACAACTGAAACATGAACATAAAAAGCAAATTAACGCTCTCACCTTGGAAAATCAAAAAGCTAAGGTGAAGTTGTTAACTTGTCAAATACAGTTCTCTGCATACAAAAAGCATTCAACGAAACGAATAGATGATCATCTTGAAAAATCATCGGCTTGCAAAACAAACTTAAAGAGTTTAAAACTGTTGTTTACAAACATGGCGAGTCGGTCACAAGCTATTGAAAAGTTTACTTTAAAACCCAATCCAAATGGATATGGACCGAATCCTGCTGATTACAAACCTAAGCTTTCAACCAAAGCATTCAAACCAAATCCGAAGTTTCCAGCTGTAGAATATAAAATTAATGACTCTGTTATGAGTGTTGTTGAATATCATCGTCAAGAGGAATTAGATGCAGAAGGCGAGAGTCGATCAAAATTAGAAAATGTTGTTTACAACAAACCTTTTAATTATAAAAAGCGGTCACTTTCGTCACACCAACGGATTCTTCTAACACACCAAGGATTATCATAAAACGTCTGAGTCTTCTAATGATAATCCCAAACCAGATTATGCACAAACTTATGGTCCTTTACCTTCCATCGGTGAAGTAAACTCAAACCTCGAAAATCGCAAAATTCTTCGATATTTTGACCTTTTCATGCGTGACCTCAAAATTTATAACATGAGATAGAATATCATTCTGAAATCAAAGTTCAACACTTTCAATCGCCTCTAGCGCGAGAACAAAGAGACATTTTTCAAAAAAATCTTTTACCAAATGTTAAAAATTTGAAAAGTTGTGCATTGTCTTGGGAAAGGGACTTTCATAAGGAACTTGGATTGATGAAGGTCGTTTTCGAGAAAAACGAAACATCTATTTCTAACACTAAACGTAAAAGAAATTGTTGAGAAAAGATGTTGATCGACTCTTGGAAGATGTCATCTATGCTGATGTCCATAATGTTGTGCTATTGAATTCTTTGTCATATGCATTTTATTATATCTCTGATCACGTTGATTCTGTGGTAAATGTTGAGAACACCGATAATGTGCTTCAGATCGAGTCCTTCAAAGTTGAAAACAAACGATTGTAAAACGAACTTTCAAATGCAATACGTCGTCTTAATTGGTGTCAAAAAGATATTCACGATCAACAACTTGCTTTTCAACACAAAATCGCCTAGTTGCGTGCAAAATCTTCTGATCCTAAAATTGAGCAACTGGATGATCAAAACGTGTCTTTAAGTGTCAAATCTCAAAATATGAACAAGAACTTGTAAAAGTTAAAAAGGAATATGGGGTCTTATTCGATTTACTCAAAAAGACTCGTGATGAAGCATCAAATGAACTTGATCATTATCTTGCACACACTAAAGAAGTTATGCATTTTTCTGGAAATATTCGGTCTGAAAATCAAGATTTGATTCACACTATCTTCAAGTTAAGAGAAATGTTAGGAAATTATGAACAACTTCCGCCTACCTTGATTAAGAGAATAGCCCCAGTAACACTTAGTAATCGTGAACCTAGAATCACTACTGCCAAATCACAAGTTGCTAACGTGCTTCCTTCTACTGAACCAGGAATAGTTGCGTCTTTTCCAAACGTCCGCCACTTCTAGGAGCACTACATCGAAGAACAGGAAGTTGCGACCTAAGAAAAGATCAATAGGAATGCTAAAGTAGAAGAACACCCTAGGACTATGAATAAGACTCACGTTGCTTCCACTATAGATATTGCGTCCGGCACATGTAATAGAAATAGTGATGTAACGAATGCTAAACCGTTAAGCACTTTTGATATTCAGTCTGATGCACCTTGTGTTATTTGTCATAAAAGTATGAATTCTGATTATCATGATAAATGTGTTGCTAAAGCTATCATCTCTCGTTAAGGAATCCTAAGAACCGGAATACCTCTAGGCCCACTAATCTTTCTAAGTCTGTGCTTGGTAGACCGCCTTCTTTAGATTCTAAGAAACGTGTCATTCTGTCCCTGTAGCTCAGCTTTTACCTCCTAGAAATGTAGTACCACCTAGTGCATTCACTAAGACTAAAGAAAAAACTAGTTGGAGATGGCAGAAATGGATATATAACACACTAGGATTTAAATGGATACCTAAAGCTATTGATGTGTGTATATCTACTATAACCGCTCGAACCCTCTAACATCTCGGGTTCCACATCTACTTCTATTCCATCTATGTCGTCAGTGTAATGGAGGTGATATGATCATTCTCTGGATTGTTGATAGCGGATGTTCCCGACACATGACATGAAACCTTAAACTGTTATCAAACTTTATTGCAAAGTTCATTGGCACTGTCAGGTTCGGAAATGATCACTTCGCAGCTATCATGGGCTACGGAGACTATATCAATGGGAACATCGAAATTAGCAGAGGTTATTATGTGGAAGGCCTCGTCACAATCTGCTTTCAATAGGTCGGCTCTGTGATGGAGAATTGGAGGTTGCTTTCAGGGAGAAATCTTGTTTCATTCGTGATCTACAAAGGAAACGACCTTATGTCCGCTCGGTAATTCAGTCTATACACTATCTCTATGCAAGACATGGTTGCTTCTTCTCCCATCTGCTTACTTTCAAAGGCAACATCAACAAAATCCGGGCTATGGCACCGTCGTCTCTCACATCTAAACTTTCAAACCATCACCAACCTTGCTCGACACAAACTAGTTGAAGGACTCCCACGATTTGGTATTCAAAGATCACCTTTGCCCAGCTTGTGAACAAGGCAAAAGAACTCGTGCTCATTTTCCTTCAAAGGTGGAACACGAAATGTGCTTCATCTTCTTCAATGGATTTGTGTGGCCCGATGCGCGTGCAAACGATCAATGGCAAACGCTACATCTTGGTAATTGTTGATGACTATTATTCGCTACTGGACTTGGGTCTACTTTATTCGAAGCAAAGATCAAGCTCCAACGATGATCATCACCTTTCTCACGAAAATACAAGTTCGCCACGAAACACCGCTCGACAAATCCGAACAGATAGAGGCTTTGAATTTGTTAACCAAACTCTTCGTGAATTTTATGAGAAAGTGGGAATTCAACATCAGACATCTATTGCACGTACACCGTAACAAAGCGGAGTTGTTGAAAGACGAAACCGAACGTTAGTGGAAGCTGCAAGAACAATGTTAATCAATGCTAAACTTCGAGATTACTTATGGGCGTGAAGTCGTATCTACTGATGCTATACTCAAAACCGTTCTATGATTACAAAACGCCACAACAAAACACCTTTTGAGCTTGTCCACAACAGAAAACCGAATCTCAAACACTTTCATGTATTTGGATCTCTTTGCTATCCGAATAATGATCGTGATGACTTTGGAAAGCTCAAAGCCAAAGTTGACATTGGAGTCTTTATAGGATATTGTGATAATTCTAAAGGTTTCCGAACTCGGAATCGTCGAACAAAGGAGGTAATGGAAATGATTCATGCTCATTTTGATGAACTTACGGAAATGGCTTTCGAGTATAACACTTGGAACCCGTCACAACCGCTAAACTTCCCCAAACCCCATCATCAGCTGAACAAAGCCCCAAACTTACTCGTCAACAAATGGAAAGGTTATTTGCTCCGCTGTTCAGTGACGATATTGATGAACGTGCTCGTGTGTATCCGCTATTTCCGCTGCTCAACCCGATAATACTCTTATACCTGATACACCTGCTACAACAACTACGGTTGAAGAAGCACCACCAGTTGACTCCAACACAACAGTTGAACAAACCGCTTCCAACAATGATGAACCGCCTAATGATGTTCTGAATGAAGTACCCCCACCTGCAGATTTTGATCCAAATGCGTTCTTCAACCCGTTTGCAAATGAGAACTGCTGCACGATGTCCGGAATCTTCAACAAAACATTTGAATCCTCAGAATCTGCACAATGTATACCAACATCAACCCTCCACACATAGATGGACAAAAGACCATCCTCTGGAAAATATTATTGGCAACCCGCATCAACCAGTCATTACGAGACAACGTCTTCACTCAGATGGTGAACATTGCATTTATGCACTCACTGTCGCCATCAACTGAACCTAAAACATCAAACACGCAATGACAAAGGACAAGCAATGAATCCATGCAAGAAGAACTCAAATTTAAACGTCTTGAAGTATGGGATCGGTTGAAAGACCAACAGGTGATCTTCGTCATTGGTCTTAAATGGATTTGAAAAACAAATTGGATGAAGGAAACGTTATTAGAAACAAGTCACGTCGTCGGTGGCTAAGGTATATCGTCGAGGAGAGGGTATTGACTTTGAAGAATCTTTTGCTCCGGTTGCTCGTCGTCTTGAGGTCGCTCGGATTTATCGGCATTTGCGGCTCACATGAACATCACGGTCTTTCAGATGGATGTCAAAACCGCTTTCTCAATGGAAAACTTAAAGAAACGGTTTATGTCACCACCCGTAGGATTCATTGATCCGAATTCCCTAATCATGTCTACAAACTGAGAAAGCTCTCTATGGTCTCAAACAAGCCCTCGGCATGGTATGATAAGCATCTCTTCCTCATTACCAATAACTTTACCAAAGGTTCGGTCGACCCAACTCTTTTCATACAAATATCCGGGAACATATTTTAATTGATCAAATTTATGTGGATGACATCATTTTTGGGTCAACTCATAAAAAGTACTCAATCGCTTTTGCAAAACTAATGAAGAAACATTTTGAAATGTCCATGATGGGTGAACTACGTTCTTTCTAGGACTACAAGTTCATCAATCACCCCGTGGTATTTTCTTGAGTCATCCACATATGCCCTTGAATTGTTAAACAAATTTGGAATGAATACCTGTGACACCTATGCCACACCAATGGCTCATACCAAGAAGCTAGACTGATTTACATGGGAAATTGGTGGACCCTACAAAATACCGTAGTATTATTGGGTCTCTCATGTATCTAACAGTAGCTACATACTGATATTGTCTTTGCCGTATATCTTTGCTCTCGTTATCGGTCGCGACCAAGAAAACCCTCTCGAGGCTAAAAGAATCCCGATACATCAAGGGAACCATTAATTTGGGGATCTCGGTATCCGAAGGATTCTCGGTTTTGAACTAATCTCTTTTTTCAGACGACCACGCAGGATGCTTAGATTCACGGAAAAGCACTTCCAGAGCTCTACAATTTCTTGGTGATAAACTGGTGTCATGGCAATCGAAGAAGCAGGATTGTACATCTCTGTCCTCAACCGGGCGGAATATGTAGCCATGTCGGCATGTTGTGCTCAAGTCATTTGATGAGAACACAACTCAAAGACTATGGTTACGTGATTTGATGAATCCCGATGTACTGAGATAATCGGAGTGCCATTGCGATCTCGTGCAACTCAGTTCAGCACTCGAAATCAAAGCACATCGATCTTGGATATCATTTCATCAAGGATCACGTGGAACAGTGGTACTTGAATTATATTTTAGGGTACTGTAGAATACCAATTGCATCTTCTCACCAAAGCCTTAGCTCCGCTAGGTTTAATGAGTTGGTCCACCGGATTGGTATGAGGTGTTTGACTCAAGAGGAATTGGATGCCTCCTAAAACAGTCTTAAAAACCCTGTCAAACACCAAAATCTCTTTTGTAAATATTTTTCAAAAACAAAATACAAAAATATAAAATCTGATAAAACAACAAAAATATTCTTCTATCTATTTTCTTTCAACATTGCAAGTACATTTCTTCCGTCAACACTATAATATTTTAAAATTCAGTATTTTTCCGATCAAGTGTTGAGGGGAGAAAATAAAAACACTTAACTGTTTTCAAAAACATCCGTGTACTTGCATGTTACTCTATTCTAGTTGTTTCTTGTATCAATGGTGGTAAACTTTTCTGGTTCAACTGACACTCCTCGAACTAAAATTTATAACCTTTCATTATTTTCTTAAGTCGAGGGGGAGTGTCGTCAAAGTTCCTTCATAAAATCTTTAGTTTGGTAACCAAAAATGGAAGTTAAAGGCTTTGGGTGAAAATGGAAAAGGTGGAGGGACTAAAAGTGTCAATAGTTTAAAGTATTTTCAATAAAACATCCCTCCTACCTCATTTATTTCATCACATTTATTACTTCACCTAATATCATCAACGATCCAAATTCGTTTAACAAATCCGTGCTTTCGATCATCAACTTGTAAGTGGTTTTGTGTTCTTAACATGTTTTTAAACAATGGTTTTAAATTTCATGCAAATCCAACGGTTAAAACTTAAGATTCAATGGATTTTAGTTTTTACGCGTAAGGGTTAGAACACATGATCATGTGTTGTGTGTTTGTGGTTAAAAAGACAGTGTCAAAATGTTTTAATAACATCAATAATATCTTTTCTATCCTCAAAATGCACCCAGAAACACGAATTGATGGAGTTTGAAAATTAGGGTTTAATGTTCGTAAGATTTAGGTATTTTTGATTCATTGCGAACTAGGTGTTAAAACTTGGTCATTACACTCTCACAACATCTTAGACTTACCAGAAACGTTTGGTGCAAATCCTATGGTTAGAAATCTTATGCGTAATTCATAAACTTTAGGGTTTTGACTTACGCGTATGTGTTTCTACGCGTAAACTGCTTAACATGTTTTCATGCCATAATCTGTTTTAAAATGAAGATATGTGTTAAGATTGATGATATGATGATTTTATTTCAGCTTACTACGCATAAAACTCGGAATCAAGGTCTTTGTTACTCTACTTAAAAGGATCACCTTACAGCGTAGAAAGTTATGCGTAGAGTACCACGAATTTTATGTACGTGGTGAGCTAATGGGAACGGGATACATATCCTGGAAGGATATGCGAAACAGTGACTCTACGCATAAGGTTTAATCTCACGAGTAATCCTTACGCGTAAGTTTATATGCCACGCTTAAGTTTTACGCATAAGGTTCTCCTCCTACGCTGCAGCGTAATATTTCTTACGCCAGAAGTCAGGATCCTAGGCGTAAGCTTACATCTACGCGTATACTTATCCTGTTTACGCATAAGCTACTATTCCTACGCATAAGCCTTGATCAAACCTTCGTTTTGAATTGTTACGTGCAAACCAAATAAATGAATCATAACGTCACGAATCCAATAATGTCACTAATAAAATTAAACGCTTTGATATGTGTGAACTATAAGTGATAACATAAACTTTAATACTTAAAGTTAACTAACTCACGAAACGTTTCACGACGTCATTGGACTATTGGACAAACAAGTGACTTAGGACTCGTAACAATCATTAACACCGTGACATTCAATAATTAGTTAATAAAACCTTCTGTTGACTAACATTATGTCTTTCGATATGTTGGTTCTTTTGGCTAATGTTATTTCAGATCACGACATGGTTGCTCAAATGAATGTGGATGCACCAGAAGTTCTCACAATTGCTAATATCTTCCCTAATGGCTATCCAAGAAAGATTGTAAAGAACAATCTCAGAGTTGACTTTGAAACCCTCACATGCTCGGAATCTTCATGCTTGATTGCTGGATATTCTTAGAATCATCCGTACAGAACATGCTCTCACACTCTGCTACATGCAGGAGATCTACATACAACAATGCGGAATTCAATGCAAATGATCAAAGGTCAAAATGCAATGACTGACTCGAATCACAAACAAGTCTCCATCACTCAGGCAGACTTACGGGTTGTTCTTCTCATTCCTGAAATCGAGCCAACCGAATTCTTTGCCACACCTACTAAGTAGACAGTTCTTCAATTCCTGATTGATATTGGCTATAATGAAGCTTCAGGAATTGCTAATAAGCACTCTCATGTGGACCTTACGAACATTCCTCAACCGTGGAGAACTCTCTACATCATCATCACCAAATCGGGTCTCTCGGTCGCGACAGCTGGATATGAGCATCCCAAGCTCATGGAGCGCAAATTTTTGGTCATTAATCAACAAAAAGGACATTGAAATTGAAGCACTGATATGGGAAGACATGATGTCATTTCACAAGAAACTTGGCTCAAAGATTCCCTATGTCGGATACACGAAATTGTTGATCCAGAGAGCACTTGGACTTCATCCCGACATTCCACAGAGGCTCAATGACCCACAATCACATATATATTACCGAGCCTACCCTCGAGTCAAGGAATCAACAAAAAGAAAGGGGTGCCGTGCTGCACCGATCACCTCGACAAATGAAATCAAAAAGCTTGAAACATACAAAAGGTATCAAGTAGCAGGTAGAGAAGAGCAAAGTTGGTCATCTTGATGAAAGTCTCGAACACCTATCGGAGAACCGTAAGAAGAGTGCAGTGTCTGGAAGTGCTACAAATGCGAAAGTCAAAGGAAGTTTCCAAAGGAATCCTCCAAGAAAACGGATTGTTCTGCTAAAGAAAATTTGTTCCTATTCCCATTCCCAAATTCGAACCCGAACTACGAGAAAGCTAATGGATCGAGGACTCGGAGGCTACTGAATCAGATGAAGAGACTTTCTACTAACCGCAATCGCGCAAAACACTCCCAAAGCACTAAACCTCCAAGTCCACCAGTGACAAAGGAAAAGGGAAGACTCTCAGTACTTGTACCTTATGAAGAAAGCTCGGATGAAGAAGAAGAAGAGCAACTGGATACTTCATACTGGAAGAAGTTCAAATTCCTTAGACTCCAACACGTGGCAAAAGAATTTGCAAAAGAACAAATGGGTGGGCCCAGAGGGTCAAGTGGTGCAGACTCGAACCTTCACCGGATCTCCCGCGTTAATCAACCCGATAAGGGATCCGGTGCCACCACTTTGGACAACAACAAAATCCGTGGAAGAAACTATTGAGTATGAATTTGAGGAACCCGTTAAAGAAAAGTCCGAGAAAGATGAGGGTGACAAAGAAAAGAATGAGAAAGAAAAGACGAACGAAAAGATGAAGAGAAAGATAAGTCGGAGATGAAACCATTTATGATAAGTTTAGCTAGCCTCGTCTGCTTCATCGATGAGAAAACCTCTGAACCTCCAAGGATCCAGTCTCCTCATGTCTCTTCATCATCGATTCGTCCTTCACTCTTCACCACCACCATCAAAGAAATCAACCAAATCATCATCCTGATCAGTAAAGAAGCCAACTCCATCTTGGATCTCTCAATCTAAGAATCGAATCGTTAAAGGCTGCCGACGAGTGAAAGAAAGATATTCTCCACGAAAGTTGACTTTCCTCACGATCGATAACGTATCTTCATGATGAGAATGACAAGATGCAAGTTGAAAGGGAGTATGTACAGAAGCTTATGAAGGATGATCTTCAAGGAAGCATGGACGAGATGATAAAAGGATACACTCACAAGTTCTTAATGGAGGTCATTTCGAAACCACAAAGGAGATGTATTCCTGACAACTTTATCCGAATCTCTTACATTTAGCCAAGCAAGCCATGAAATCAACTCCGATGAATTTGAGAATCAATCCAGTTGAAACTACAATCTTCTCATGATGAATTAGTAACCGTACTGGTAGCGCAAATGTCACACGCTCGCAACGTTGCCTCCCATGAAGCTAAACTGTTTG
Source organism: Chrysanthemum makinoi (assembly GCA_910596185.1). NCBI lineage: Eukaryota > Viridiplantae > Streptophyta > Magnoliopsida > Asterales > Asteraceae > Chrysanthemum > Chrysanthemum makinoi. The sequence goes on from OU343217.1 coordinate 104,145,434, forward strand.
AAGCATTGCTGAATACCAACTCAATTCATCATTCCAGAGAAGAGGCTATATGGCCTAAGCGTTCAAGAGATGATGAAGACAAAGATCAAGATAAGGATAAGGAACCTAAACGCGACAAAGAAGTCTGGTCAATCATCTTGATTCATTCTCAATTCGCCTCCACCACAAAGGACTCCTGCTCAACAAATATCTCTCCCTCGCTCTTCTCGCGATAAACCTCGGGATTTCGAGTTACCACCCCACTCAAAAACCGGTGACCACTTTGAGTATACGGGTGGTGACGATGAAGAATACCATGAGCCCCGACAACAATCCAACCACGAAAAGTACTGAAACCGGAACCCTCATCTAGGCCTTCGAAAAGAAGAAGAAGAAAATGACTCGGACGTGCACCTATCATGGCTGGATGACGATAACTCAGAGGAATTTGAATGCATCTCTACTCTTGTTAACTCCACTCCCTACCCTGAAGAAGGTCAAGAGCTGGTAGACGGTAATACTTTGGAGCATACTAAGATTCTGCAAGAAAAGTTCCGTGTAAAGAAGATGACGAAATGAAGTTGAGGCTAATCAAGAATGAAGCTTTTCAACTATTAAAAGATAGCTGAATGTGCCATCGAGGTCGAATACCACCTTGAGAACATTGCTCGAGCTATGTCTAACAACATGGATTGGCTCAACCCGGAAGCAAACATCGACTTTCACGAAGCGGGACAACCCTCCATATCATACCGACCGGTCTAGACCATTACCAACGATCGCCAACCGGATCGACCTAGGATCCCATTCAGATACTTCTTCAACAAAGACTTGGAATTTCTTCTTCACGGTGGCAATGGTTCAAGGAAATACGCTACATCATTGACACTTCCATTCCCAGCAGTTCGAATACTCAAACGCATAGCTATCGAGGAAAGAGCTAATCACTTGTTCTCCAACAAAGTGGAAGCATACGACCAAGATGCAATGTACGGGATTCATCATTGGCCGGAACGCAGAAGAATCTACTACAGAAGCTGCCAGGTCCAGAAGTCTCAACATGCAGTGTTCAGTACTAAAAACATCGTTGCCATCCAACACGTTGATCTTCCGTCCAAATGGGACAACACGTATCTCAAGAAGATTGTATTCAAAAGACAAGACATGTACCTTGCCAAAGTACAGGGTCGTATGAGAAAATTCTCCACTGAAGTACAACGTGAATTCATCAAGTCAGTGCTCATCTTCATCAGACGCATAGTTATCAAAGAATGTGTAGAAGATCTCCGGTTGGCGGTTGAATCTTATCGGACCGGTCAACTTCACTCCACCGCAGCTTGATCTTCCCGTCATCAACCAGCTCTCACAACTTACACTCATCATGAACCCATTCGGGCCAAGCACCGCAGTGAACTTCAAAGAAATTGCTTGATGGCGTGCAGAGATCTTCACAAATTTGGATATCACACTTTGAAGATGGTTAGGGACGGATTGGCTTAACGGTTGAAGGATATACACCAAAAGATCGGGTCTCCTAAGCGATGTAATTCTCAGGATTGAAGGGATGTGAAGAGGATCATCACAATGATTGATGAACGGTTTTATAGAAGGGATCAGCCTTGAAGATTGGAAATCTATGTTGGTGGTCGACCCGGAGAAACATCATCGCTTTCAGCGCCCGATTCACATTCTGGCGACATCTCACACTACCCGGTACCTCTTGAACGCTTCTTTCATTATAAATTTGGATGTATGATCTATTATGTCAATGGCTTGTGCACACATTACGTGTACAACCGTACTTGTAAATAAGGACCACGTAATTTCAGGCCACAATCCTTATAAATGGAGCGAAAGCTTCTTACTTTTGAGTAAAACCTATCAAACCTTTCACTTTTCAAGGTTTTGCTCAAAAGAACAAGTACTTTCCCTTATGATTTTCAAAACCTCGACCGTTTATATCACTTGTTGAGGGGGAGTACTTGAGTTAAAACTTTGTTCACAAATTGTTCACAGTGGTCATTCTTCCACAACACTCGAAATGGTCATATTTATTCTCAACTTTTCAAAAATAACATTTTATATGCCATTTTTGAGGGGGAGAAAATACGTGATAAGAAATATGTTGTGTTTTGCTATATGAACTCTCGTGTGAAAAGACTTTAACCCATGAATTGACGAGATCTTAACTGTTAGTAACTCGAAAAGACTTATCCGGGACGGGTAATAATTTCAAGCTAGTTCGCTAGTGATGTAAACGTGTCTCGCAAAGGACTTGTCCGAGTAGAATGTACCATTCGAGAAACTCTTGGTAGACATGAACCTTGACGGGTTTGACAACCTTTCGGGGTTGTCCACACCTTCAAGATAGTTATTAGAGTTAGTTGTCACCTAAAAGCTGATAATGCAACTCTTTAACTATGCCACGTAACCGTGTCTCGCAGGGGAATGTCTATCTTGAGTCGATCAATTCAAAAGTGCGCGCTCTTTCCTCATCGCGATTTCGTCAAAACTCTAAAGCACATGTGGAGGGGGAGTATTTTGCTAAAAGATAAAACTCTCACAGTGGTTCAAACATGTTTTTCATTTACAAACCATTTGAGAGATTTTCTTCAAAATGGTTTTATGGCAACATAGGTTAGTCATGGAGTTATAAGGTGACTAAGGTTAGGAATAACCGTCCTATGATCCGCCAGAGCCAGAGGGATCTACCCAAGGACACCACAAATAGTTAGAATTTAGAAGTCCTTAGGTATGATTATAAAAAGGAGAGAATGAGAATCGGAGAAAGAAGGAGTTGAAGAATTAAAAAGAAATGAAAAGAAAAGGGTGAAAAGAAATAGCCCTCCAGATTATTCAACTTAGGCGACACATGGTTCAATTCATATGCTATTGTTTGTCACTAGATGACACCGGTATTGAAGATTAAAAGTCGTCATGGACCCAGGGACGCATGCACTAAACCTTCTTAACCACTCAGTTTCTCTCAAGTCACCGAAGCTTGTTTCATTTTCACAGGGAACCCTACGTAACTATCGGCTTTCTCCTAGAGATTGCTGGTATTGAAGAAGGAGACCCTCTCCTAGTCTCCGCTCAGGAAAACCAAAACGCACTATTGAGTCTAGAGCCAAGATTCATCAAAATATCTTTTAGGTACACTTGACATTTCATCACTTGATATTCAACAATAAGAATTTCAAGTGGTACATTATCGAGTCCTACACAGATCTTAGCAATATGTCGAGAACATTTATGAGAGGTTCACATTTGTGATCCTCTGTGATTAAATGGAAACTCCTGCCAGGGTCAACATCAAACACCGACAGAAGTAAGTCGCTTCGGCAACTACCCGTGGATTGCGCTTAGTGGTCTCAAACGGTCTACAATCGTGAGGTGATGCCTGGTATACCTCAACACTCATCGAATCGTGGTGTACTTCGGTACATCGTGTTATCTCACTTGTGGGACTCAGATTCAGGAACGGCCTTTGTAAGAATTAGAGTTGTGTTTTCACACTATCGTCCAACACTCTCGAAGTTCAAACTTGTAAGTGACGGAATCCGCTTATTACTAACCGTTTTAATGTTTACTTCTTATGGAAGCTCGGAGCGAATGATCGCGATTCTCCACTTGTTCACACCAACAACATCATCAAAGAAGTTCTATCTTAAAGCAACACAAAGTCAGAATGATTCTTAGTCAAATCAAAGAATCTACAAAGTTAAAGACTTAAAGAACTTCATCACTACCGTAATCCAACGTTAAAGAGTGTGTGAGCATGTTGGAGAAAGACGTGGAGACACTGAAAGCGGGCAAGCGAAGGGCGCACCGAGGCGCACTTGATGCAGATAACAACATACTATCACTTTCATCACTAAGAACAATGATCAAAGAACAAAGTTAAAGATGACGTCAAAGCATAACTGCTCAAAGAAAACTATCTCGCTACACCTGGGGAGATGGTTCATATCAAGGCAATTCTTCTCACAAGAAAGAAGAATGTCAGAAGACGTCAAAGCTACTATTACATCAACGCCTTCACCGTTTTTCATCACCAACACTTGAGGGGGAGATTGTTGGAATCACTCCTAAACCTTTATTCAAGTGTTTGTTACTCATATGTAATAGTTAGTTTAATTATGGCCTTTATGTTTGTTATTAGCCATAAGCTTATGTAGAAGGCCCATGAGCTTAGGCCCATGTCCAATAAGGAAAGGATGGGAACTAGGAGTGTTGCCCTAGCTTCCCTCCTATAAATACTCTTGTAAACCTTCATTTGAAGGTTGGTTGTTCAATTTATCTTTCTTTCACATACTTTCGCATAACCGGTCATAGTCTTAACGTGTGTGTGGGTTTGGTTTATTGTTCAATCGCCTCTCTATCTTTCTATTAAGCTTGTGTTGTAAATCTGGTGACCTAACAAACCATATAAATATAATCAAATATGATGCGAAAAACTAACAATAACACAACTAAAAACATGTTCATTCTTAGCGTTATCACACATCTACAAACCTACTAAATAGAATATTAATTAGACCTTTCTTAGGAAAAAGCCTTCACTTAAATACTTTAAAGTCTTTAGAAGCAAATGTTTTATCTTAAACACAAAATACTATCTCACTAAATTCGATCCCAAATCCACCGAAGGTGTATTCTTAGGATACTTACCTAATAGTAAAGCTTATGTAATTCTTAATAAAGAAACCATGAAAATTGAAGAATTATTAAATGTAAAATTCGTAGAAAATCCTCCTCCAAAATCTTTACCACTAGTAGACGATGATATAATAGAAAGTCAAATCGCAGAAAACCTAGTAAAAAAAAGACAAGGAAAATAGACCATTAAATAAAGAAATTATTAACATTAAAGAATCTAAAAAATATCATTTAGAATAGGTCATTGGTAAATTAAACGAAAGAACCTTACGATCACACGCACAAAATCAAAGTAACTTTTTTTGTTTTGTATCATCCATAGAACCCAAAAAAGTAAATGTGGCTATTAATGACGAAAGTTAGGTAACAACAATGCAAGAAGAACTCAACCAATTTGTCACAAATGATGTTTGGAACCTTGTTCCACCTCCTAAAAACCAAAGTGCCATTGGTACTAAATGGGTTTTCAAAAATAAACTATATGAAAATGGTGACATATCTAGAAACAAAGCTAGACTTGTCGCACAAGGATACAACCAACAAGAAGACATAGATTTTCGCAATACATATGCACCCGTAGCAAGATTAGAATCTATAAGAATATTTCTTGCGTATGTTTGTGCTAATGATTTCAAACTCTTTCAAATGGATGTCAAAAGTTCTTTTCTAAACGATTTTATAAATGAAGAAGTTTACGTATCCCAACATCCTGGGTTTATTGAATTCGAAAAACCTAATCATGGATACAAACTTTAAAAGGCTCTTTATGGTCTTAAACAAGTACCTAAGGCTTGGTACGATAGATTTAAAACTTTTCTTATTGAACATAAGTATACCATGGGATTAGTAGATAACACACTTTTTACCAAGAAAAAAGATTCACAAATTATCATTGTCCAAACATATGTGGACGACATTATATTCGGATCAACTTGTCAAGAACTTTGCGATGATTTTTCTAAAATTATGCACTACGAGTTCGAAATAAGTATGATGTGAGAATTAAACTTTTACCTCGGATTACAAATAAAACAATTAGAAGATTGGATTTTCTTCAACCAATCTAAATATATTAAAGAAATGCTTAAGAAATTTTCCTTAGAAGACTCAAAATCCATTAAGACTCCAATGTCTTCAGACACTAAACTCACCAATCGGTAGATAATACTAGATATCGAGACATGATTGGTAGTTTGCTCTACCTCACCATGTCACCCGACATCATGTTCGTGTTTGTCTATGCGCGCATTTTCAAGAAAATCCTAAGTCTTCTCACCTTGAAGCTATTAAAATAATGTTTAGATTTATTAAAAGAACTACACATCTAGGCTTATGGTATCCCAAATGAAGGGGTAGAAAAATATATCATATGCCACTCGGTTCATGTAGGAAATTATGTAGATCGAAAGTACAAGCTGATGTTTGCACCTTCATGGGATGTCGCTTAACGTCATGGTTCTCCAAGAAACAAACTACACTTGCTATATCCACCACGAGCAGAGTGCGTACGATCCGCCACTGAAGCATGCCAAAAGGAGAATGAATAAAACAAGCTCTTGTTGACTATGGCATTAAATTTAGCGATATTGCTATTCTTTTCGACAACAAAGGCGCCATCGACCATTACAAAAATCATTATTACATTCTCGTACCAAACATATAGTAATTTTCCATAACTTTCTTAGTGACAACGTTCAAAAGGGAAATACCTCAATCGAGAAGTTTCCTCGAAGATAATATAATGTCGATATTCTCACTAAACCACTAAAACATGAACCTTTTAATCTACTTAGATTAGGGCTTGGCCTTATGGAACCAAACACTTCAATATTCTTAAGAATTTGAACGAACTAAATCGAAATTTTATTCTCAAAAATTTATTCCTTCTTCAAATCTGAGTCTAGGATTCCATTTCACATAGTAAAACTCATGTTTGGGGTACATTTGAAAGCATAGTACTACATATCTATACAAACTACTTACTATTATGTAAACATAAGCGTCATTAAAAATATTTCTCATGAACCAAATCCCAAAATTAACTTCTTCGAAAGAAAAACTTCTCACGACTAGTATTCCCATCAAAATCTTTCATGCATTGATTATTACAAAATAAAAAAGTTTTACATGCATCATGTCATATGTCTCTTGAATGCTAAAGGGAATATATAATTAATATGTATTTTCTGGTACATTCAATCGTAAGCTACATTGAATTAAGGAGTGTATGGGTTATCTCATCTATATATATATATTTTTTATTTTCGAGATAATCGCACCTCCACGTAGTTTGCATATGAACGCACACTATATTAAATCGATTTTTATCATTTTTCTTTGTCTGTTCTTTTTCAGAGAGCCGAATCCCTTCAATTATGAAGGGCAAATCCCTTTTCCAAAGGATCCGGCAGAGCCGGGTGCTCAAAAACATTTTATACGTTTTTATTTTCTAAAATTTACTTTTTACTAATCTTTACTTTATTAATTACTGATTTTAGACATCATGTTCTTAGATTTTGACCTTTTAACCTAAATATGCATTTATTCCACATCTAATGATTAGATTTTTTACATCTCTAGTGGGATTAGCATTAAAGTTTTTGCATGGTTTTTATCTATAAATAGAGGGCCTTTGTCCTTGCATTTTCTCACCATCAAGCCTCAAAATCCCTGCACTTCCCAACTCTTTTAGACGCCTCATAGAAAAACTCGTGTGTTCTAGGAAAGACACTAGAGTCCATGAATCAAGAGAACAATCACGAACACGTGAAGATATTATTCAAGAACTTAATGAACTACAAGAACTATCAACTCTTATTGAAACCCAAATTCAAACCATGACCATATTTAAAACTCAATCAATAGCATGTCACCTCTGGTTGCACCACTACCACCATCGACACTAGAAACTCTCATAACCTCAAGAAAAACCGCTAGAATAAATGTAAAAGCATGTTGTTTCAACAATCTCATACCATCAACTAACTCATCTCCTCTTAGAAACTTCTCACCCCCTAGTGACTATAATGTCACTCTCCATCTACCCCTCTAGACTCAACACCAAACACACCTTTGGCTCCACAAGCCACCTTTCCAAGTGAAGTACTTACTACTCCTAAAGTGACACCACCACCACTTACTACACCACCACCGCCTAAGGCAAACCAACCAACCATCAAACAAACCTCCCACTAAAACCAACGTAAAGCCTCTCGAGCTTATCTTTAGAACACCACCTACCTCACCTCACCTATTCTTTAGTGACTTGGAAAAACTACCACCAAGAAACAACAACCCACCCCATTACCATCGCTGCAATACTTGAACACTTGGCAAGCCAACCACCACCTCTACCCGACATCATGGATGTTGATCCATCATACCACCCTTCCACAATGTTTTCCTCCATTCAACGAACCCATGTGGGTCAATTGTCCTCCACCTTATCTTCCACACCAACTCTATTGTGAACATTGTCAACACTCACAAACTATAGCTTACTATCTACGAGATGAGATGTGCTTCATTCTCTATCACATTCTAGAAAGCCTAAATACCATACTCCATTGAAACCATCCTTAATCTTTGGAATGAAATATGCAAGCATTTAGGGCTATCTTATATTAGTATTTTTCTTATAATTTATTATTTTCTTTTATTTTCGTATTTTTTTTAACTATCCTTGTTCTTATTTTTACAAATTGTTTGTGGTTAAAAGACCACTTCATTTTGTCCATTTTATTACAAGGATTAAAGTTCCATATCTCATCTCATGCTTCATTTGGTTGTGCTTACATTTAGTTCTTATCATATACCTTGGCACTAATATTTTCTTGTATATTTTGCATATTTCATAATTTCTCATACTAACCATTTGTTTATGTAGATTTTCAACTCCATTTGTTTTACTTGACGCCTTCATTTAGGGGGAGCTATCGTCAAATGGGAGCATTGCATTGGGAATATTTATTCTAAAACATTGTATATTTTTCTTTGACACTCTTTTTGTTTCGACAAAAAAGGGTAGAAGAAAGTAAAAACTAAACTTAAAACTTATGGATCTTAATTTTTACTCACATCAAATTTGTATTTTGTCATAAAAAAAAGGAAAGATTGTTAATATAAATAAGCCGTAAAAACGTTTATTTATATTTTACGCCATTTTTATGTTTTGTCGATAACAGTCGTAAAATCATTGTAAGTAGAAAATAAAATACATAAGTGTTATAACTTTCTAAATCATCACTAATAATTATAAGAGTACTATTTTTTGAATATAGAAGTAACTTATGTGTTACTTACTTTTTTAATATACATAAAATAAGGTAAAATAAATTTTATTTTTACCTCATGCATGACCTCACTCACCTAGTTGATTTTTCATATATTGTCACATCATAATCTAGGCCATATCTTGGAAGATCACACAAGATTTTGAGAGATTTGAGACTTAAAATCCGGATTTATTGAACCAGAGTGTCGGATCCCCTGGATTGCACTGGCTGGATCCTTTTTGGAAGGGATCCGCCAGATCAATAATATGAAAATTTTGCCTATAAATAGTAAGTCAATTCTTACCATTCCTCAACCCATCTCTTGCATACTTTCTTTTATACTTTCGTAGCATCATACTACCCTTGATCTCAGATCAAACTCATAGTTTGCATTCATTTTGTTGGTGATTCTTATTAGTTATTTATAAAGACAAAGACTACAATTGCATACAAGACTCTCAAGCTTCAAAAGAAGTGTTGCTAGTTGATGAAATCACGTTTATATATATTTTATTATCATAAATGTCCCAATTTTAGTTTAAATAACAATATTACGGGTTTAATTACAAATTTTACATCTATTTGTTATTTTATAAATAAGGTACAGGAATTTTTGGAGCAAAAGAGCGAGAATTTTGAAAGCTAAAGACGAATTATTGAAGCTTTAAAGTGAAAATTAGAAGATTAATGTGAACATTATTGCAAGTCACAAAGCAATATGACTAGTCTTCATCATCATCACAAGATCACTTATTTGATTCTTTTTTATCATTTATTTCATTGTACTATAAACTTGTATTGTTAGATTGTGGTTTTAGGTTGGTTCTATGTTTGTAGAAGCTGTATTTAGCTTTGACCTGGACAGTGTAAGCGACATTGTCAGCTTCTCGCTAGATAAAGAGCTTGTGGACATAGTGTTTACGAACAATACGATTCTATCTCTTTTTACTTTATTGTTTATATTTCCGCATTATCAATATTTGAATATCTAAAGGTTTCACATCATGTCGACCTAGTTATTTTAAAACGATACTTTAAATCCAAAATTATTCAACCCATCATTCTAGTTTTCTACAAGCGTAATAGCTTGTGAGGTTGTTTTCATAGTAAAAGATGAGAGCGGAAAAGCTTAGTGGGAAATTTTGAAGCCACATGTTTAGCGGGAAATTTTGGAGCCAAAACAATTAGCAAAAATGAAAAACAAAAATACTCAAACTTTGACTTCTATTTGGCAAGTAGACATGTCCTCGCCAAACCTAACACAATGTTAACAACTCGGTAATTATAAGTCTAATCGTGGTCAACATTTTGGTCCAAAAATTTGGCGGAGATTGCTGTCTTCGCCAATTTCTTATGCGAGAAATTTGCGAGCCAATGAAAACGTAAATGAAAAACGAGTAAAAGTCAAACTTTGACCATCATCTTAGGCGAGGACATGTCCTCACCAAAGACCCTATACAAAAAATTTCTACCAAAAGCTAGCGACGGTCAAAGTTTAGACTCAGTTTTTTTGTCATTTAATGAGTCTTTGGGTAGGGCATTCATGTACTCGCTAAAAGTTCATCCCCTGATCTCTTTTTTCTTGTAGTGTGTCCGACAAGAGAAATACATGGAAATTAATTATAGCTAGCCACTTTCGAGTATATATAAATAAGGAGTGACTCAAGAACCATCTACTACATATATACCAACTTGTTTCATATTTATCAATATCTAAAATATAATACTTGCAACATACATGGATCAAGAACGACTTCATATGGCAATAATCACTAGCCCGGGCATGGGACACTTGTTCCCTGTACTTCAACTAGGCAACCATCTTGCCAACAATCACCACCTACAAGTCACCATCCTCGCTGTCACCACACAAACCTCACCCGTTGAGTCACAACTACTGAGCACTCTCAACGATACCAACAACATCAAAATCATTAAGATCCCGTTACCAGACATCTCTAGCCTACTCCGACCAAACGACACGATCCTCACTCGCCTAGCTATCATGATGCGAGAGGCCCGACAAGGTATCAGGTCAGCCATCTCTGCTATGACCCCCCACCCTCACGTCCTTATCGTTGACCTCTTCTCGAGCGAGTCACTTCCAATAGCGGAGGAGTTTCAAATGAAAAAGTATGTATATGTCCCTTGCTCTACAAAATTTCTCGCTCTAACCATGTACTTGCATGTTCTTGATAAGAAGGTCACAGGCCAGTACGTGGACCAGATGGAGCCCTTAAAAATTCCTGGTTGTGAGCCGGTTCGTTGTAAAGATGTTCCTGACCCCATGCTGGATCGGACCAAGCGTCAGTACGATGAGTATGTTCGGATGGGAATTAATTTCACCACTTTGTCTGATGGGATTTTGTTGAACACGTGGAGAGATATGGATTCTACATCACTTGATGCTTTAAAGTACAATGAAGACTTGCGAGCTGTTGTGAAGGTACCGGTTTATGATATTGGGCCATTAACTAGGGATGTTGATCCGGCCAGTTCAGAGGGAGATAGAGTGGCTAGACATGCAGCCGTGTGATTCTGTGCTTTTTGTATCATTTGGGAGTGGAGGGACACTCTCGGCTGAGCAAATAACTGAGTTGGCTTGGGGTCTCGAATTGAGCAAACAAAGATTTGTTTGGGTGGTACGTCCACCGACCGGTAGCGCTAGAGATGGTGCATTCTTCACTGGAGGAACTAATCAAAATAGACCAGTTCATGACTTCCTCCCAGAAGGATACCTAATCCGAACACAAAAATTCAGCTTAGTCGTCCCATTATGGGCCCCACAAGTGAAGATATTGAACCATCCATCCGTAGGAGGGTTTCTATCACACTGTGGACTCAATTCGGTTAATGAAAGCATAAAAGGTGGAGTGCCGATGATTGCGTGGCCACTCTACGCTGAGCAAAGAATGAACGCGGCCCTACTGGTTGAGGAGTTGGGAGTGGCCATTCGGCCGGCGGTTTTGCCAGTGAAGAAGATAGTAGAGAGGCAGGAGATAGAGATGATGGTGAGAAGTTTGATGGAGGGTGTAGAAGGAAACACGCTGAGAAAAAGAGTGACAATACTTAGAGAAAGTGCAAAAGAGGCATTGGGTATTAATGGTTCATCATATAAATCAATGTGTGAGTTTATCAGGTGTTGTGGCATGAAGATGAAATCTGTAAAACCTAATTCTAAGGATTAGAGAAGTAAACTAATTACCTTTATGATATTTCTTCTATTTTGATGTATTGTAACATTTTGTTTGCAGCAAGTTCTTTCAATAAATTAGTATATATACTAAAGATCGGGGAAGCAATTGTGCATGCAATGTGTTTACATAAGTTTGCTCTCACAAAAGTGTTTGTTGTACACGTGTCCATACGTGAATGGCTGCGCATTAAATGCATCTACTCTGAAATTCCATCCACTGGCCTTTCTCTCCATATCATCCAAGTCGAGATTTTTTAGAACATGCTTAGCCTTTCCATTATCCTTTGTTCATTTACATAAATCCTTACACAATCCTCCCATTTTATTCATGAACCTTCTTCCTTTTTCCAAGTTATCTAATAAAAAAAGGGATCACAGATCTACAGCGAGATTAAACCACTGCCTCTTCACCTACATATTTTTTTGAACAATCTCAACCACTGCCTCTTCACCTACATATTTTTTTGAACAATCTCTTCAACGAACCCCTTTTCATAAATTCATAATTACAGTGATGAAGAAGAACCTCAGCCCATAGTTGTTTCTATTATTTTGTTTATTAAATTTTATATTTTCAAAATCAGTAAATATTCTTGATTTATTGTGAGGGACGAGTGATTCTCAGAGATCCTGATCACTAAATCGATTAAGGATATTTTGAACACGGGAATAAATTAAGGTAAGGACCAGATGTCCATTAATGAGATAGCGGGTCACATGGTCAAGGTGTCTCTAAATAAAAAAACTGTAGCCAGAATGGAAAATATTTTACTGTAATTTGCTTCCAAGAACCAATTTATATAGTAGTTTAAAAAAATTAAAATGCCAGCTTCCCAATTTTTCTAGCTCCGCCCCTACATTAGTGTAGAAAAAAATTTAGCATGCAGAAATTATGACATTATCTATAGTTTTTGTATGGTTGATTTAGTAGTTTGCTGTAGAATAATTAAGTTTATGTACGTGTTTATTCACCACTCACCGGCCAATCGATCACTGTCAACTAGCCACTAGTGAGTAGTGACCGAAATTGCTATTGTCTTCATCACCATACATACGTCTTTATTATTAAAGGTTAGTAAATACAAACTAAACATAAGACATATAACAAACCACACATCTAACCATCTTCTACCAAAGTGTGACACATAAAATCGTTTATTAGTATATTTTAAATTATCTACACAAGTCACTCAAATTAACACAGAACAGTATACGTTCGTAATCGAAAAAGCTTTACAATACTAGCGATTGTTGCATATGGTCCATTGTGAATCAAATGTGAGTGGTTGTTGGGACGAGGTATCTGGTTCGAAACAAATGGACAACGATGATCACCACTTCAAGGAATTCACCTTGAAGATACATGGCATAATTAGGTTCACCACTCAATTTAAACACCAAAGAGAAACATAATACAGATAGAAAGCTGAGAGCTTCAATTTTATTTGTAGAATCTTATTAAACTTGACATGCCATACTTTGCTTAGGTCACTTATTTATAAGGTTTTAGGACATAACCCCCTGAACCTTGACAAACCAAAAGACTTATTAAATAAGCTATAAATGACAATTAACATAAAAGCATAGGAGACTCAAAAGGCTTGGAACTCAAAAGATAGGAAATATTTAACAGTTTATGTGCCTTGATTACTTGTTTTAGAACTTTTGGTTGCACCTGTATCAGATATATTTGTTCTTGCCTTTAGAAAAAATAGCATAATCTATTTTATGCATGTATTATATTATTCATGATAAGTAAGGAAGTATAGTAATTACGACTAGATAAATGCATATGCGCTTGAATTTTTCTTTAACTTCAACCATGTGTTCACTTTTGGTAACCCCAAAATAGTAATCAGGGCACCTGCATGATAAAAAACAATTGGATTGAGTTGCAGTGCCAACCACGAGAATGTAGCCGGACCTTGTGCACGTGGAGCCTTTCTAATCTCAGCAAATTTAATTGAGGAAGTCATTCGTGTCTCTTCTTCGGTGACTATAACAAAGCAAGAATGGTACAAATGATAGTGATGATCTATGGAAGGAGAGAATTAATGGTATTAATTCTGGACAAAAATAATAAAACTTTGATGGACTCGCATATACATGCTTTCCGCTCCTAAAGGATCCCTATCGGCAATGAACTTGTTGATAAAATATCATAACATTGGTGAACATTAGCCATACGCCATTATCACCAAACTTCCATCAATGCCCTCACTGCCGCATTAAAGGCTTCACTAACTAATTCTATTCTACAATCAACATTTTCTAAACAAGGCTCAGACTGCTCGATACACAGGCACACAGTGTTGTATCAAATTCTTCATTACCTAATATTTGTGGTTGAAGTGTAAGTAAGATGACGATCTAATGAGACGCTGTCGTAATATTTAGCTAAATAGTTATGTTGGGAATTAAACTAACAGTTTGTACTGCCAAGCATATGGACTTAGTAATTTTGCTTACGCATCGACAACTTGGAGAATACACTAGCGCATTAATGCGAAAAACATTACTACCGCTATTTGATAAAGACGTAAGATTGAAGACGCTGGAAAGATATTTATAGAATATATATGTGTATATCTTTTATATTTAGATTGATAATCACACTACCACATTTTACCGCCCATCGACATTTTTCCTGCCACATATGTCACGGGAATCCAGCACTAAACGACAAAAACATATCCTACGTGGCACAAATTCTCGTAGAAAAGTCAGCTAAATTATTGAGAAGTTTTCCCAGCGCATTACGTACGGGATTCAACGGTTATATTTTGACCGAAAATTTCTTCGTACAACGTGCCGTAAAATATCTAAAGTAATATCGCGGTTTGTGTTATTATTTTGAGTGTACAAGTTGTGGTGTTAGTTTAGTTATTTAAGATTAGTTAGTTTGTTATGTATGTTTTAGTGTTAGTTTAGTTATTTATGATTAGTTATCAGCTCATTTGGATGAACTTTTTTGAAGTAGAATATCAAGTGAAAGTTGTTAATTAGTATTGGTTTCGACATTTGCTATTGTACAAGTTGATGTCTTGAACTAGTTATATTTTGTGAAAGACGAACATGTTCCATAGTCATATTTGCATAAATCGCCCGACTTGCAAAGCCCACCAACAAGCCTTCAAGGCAAAACACACTTTAATGAATTATCGAGAAATAATGTAGCAACCCGACTAATATATTTACTATCTTGTTTTTTTGTCACTACATAGGAGGAGATGAAAAGGCTTGAGATCAATCGTTATAAGAGGGGTAAGTTTTGGGCATATTCCCGCGTGTGGTATTGCCAACACGGCCACATCCAAGCAGTATGCCTCACCTCGATTAAAGTCGCCAAGAGCATGCAGTAAAAGGTATCTTGATGATCTTTCTCTTGACGGCATATACGTGGATATGTTTAGGGACTTTGAGTGGGTGGAAAAGAATGGAGTGCGGTGTGGTGGATGATGGGAGAGTGGCGTGATGAGGATAACGACGACGGTAGTTGTGTTATATATTATTATTAGTATGCTACATTGGTATTTTAAGGTTATATTATTATTAAACATCGACATTTAAACACTTTTTCCCCTATCTATCTGTATTGACTTTGTCTTGCTTTATGCGGTTGTGATAGTACTTGCATTGCGTTGATCCGTTATATTGTATTTGTGTTTTGGTACAAGTTGTGGTGAGTCTATCTGTGTTTTGGTACGAGTTTATTTGGTAGATTTTTTCGGAAAAATTGAAATCGCTCGTGCGTACTGGTTTTTTTTAATGTAGACACTTTCCCGCCGCATACGAAAGTAAAAATTATATTTCAAATACATGTCGCCGGGGAAAGTAAAAATTAACGTTAGTCTTAATTAGAGTGCTAATTACTTTAGCTTAACCCGAAGTTTATGTCAGTCGGGATAATTTGCCACCGTGGCACTACTTTGACCAAAATGAGTGGGACCCACGTCGTCATTTGGGATACACCGACAAGTCTTCCTAATGACGTTTCCCGGCTACGTCGCCGAAAGTGTCAAAATGTCATTTGTAGCCTCCAATGTTGTAGTGCGAATATTGTATCTTATAATTATCTTGTAAAGGACTCCTTATGCTATAAAAGGAGGTCCTAGGTTAGATGTAAAGTACGTATCATTCTTAGAGTCGGTCACTTCAAGGTTTTATAACCCTAATACTTTTGAGTATTCGTATTAATATATTGAAGTGTTTTGTGATATGACAACTTTATTCATTGTTTTCTTTATTGCTAAACATAAGATTCCACATTGTGTTTAATCTTGTTTCATGACAGACTTCAGAAACTTATAAGTCAACTTGCACTTATGAAAGCTGACATTCCTCAAGAGGATATAAATCATAAGTTTCTCAGAATTTTAGCACCTGAATGGAATATGCATAATGTGGTTTGGAGAAACAAAGCTGACTTTGAAACGATGACCTTAGATAATTTATACAACAATCTAAAAGTGTATGAATATGAAGTCAAGGGGTCATCTAGTTCATCCTGCCGCACAAACCTAGCTTTTGTAACCTCCAAAAATTTCACGACCATCGTGAATCTCTTTCTACTGTTTATGGAGTTTTTCACTAGCACAAATGTTTCTCTTTTGGTTCTACAAACATGATAACATAAGCGATGTTGCTATTTGTGCCCTTTGGTCGATCTTACCCGGTACTCATGTGATGAATCAGGATTTGGAACAAATTAATCCTGATGATCTTGAAGAAATTGACTTGAAGTGGCAAATGGCAATGTTAACCATGAGGGCAAGACAATTTTGAAGACAGAAGAGAGCTAAAGTTTAAAGGACAAAACAATATGGGTTTTGATAAATCCAAGATTGAATGCTACAATTGTCAAAGAAAAGGTCACTTTGCAAGAAAATGTACAAAAGTTAAGAATGGAGAAATTCCAAGGAAAGTTGCTACTGAAGATACAAAGACTACTACAGCTTTAGTATCTTGTAATGGTCTAGGAGTCTATGATTGGAGTGATCAAATTGAATATGGACCCAACTTTGCTCTAATGGCTTATGCTTCTTCATCATCTGGTTCTGATTCCGAGGTATCTAATGAATTAGTTGTTCATATAAATCTTGTTTAGATACTGTAGAGAACTTAAGGCTAGGAATGAAAGTTTAAGAGATGAAGTTGAGAAATTGAAACTAGATAACTTAGGTTATAAAGTTGGTCTAAAGTCTGTTGAGCAAAAGCTTGAATTTCTTAAACAGAATAAGCTAGAGTATGTTGACAAGATAAATATACTAGAAGGTCATATTTTTATGAAAAACAGTGAGATTAATGTACTCAATCAAAGGCTAGAAGAGGCTAAACAAGAAAAAGATGTACTTTTGAAAAGAACAACATGTAGTTAGAGTTGAGAAACAACAATATGCATCTAATCTTGTGCATAAGTATATTCGTAGGGTTAATAAGGAAATGTAATGATAGATATAATGATGTAGCTCCTCCACTAAAAAGTGTTTATGCTCCCCCAATGAAAGAAATATCATTCATAATTGAAATAGGAAGCAAACCCAGTGAGTCTAGTGAGGTTAGTAATGACAAGTCTAAGGTAGCAAAAAAGTCTTCTGATGCTTCAACCATTGAAGATTGGACATCAAATAGTGATGAAGAATAGGTTGATTCAACACCTAAGACTACAAAGGAAGAAATTCCTAGAACAGTTGAATCAAAAGTTAAACAAGTTAGGTTTGTGAAACCTATGTTAGGTGAAAGGATCTCTAAGAAAATAGTTGAATATAATGAGGAACATAGAGAGATACCTAGAAGGTAAAATAATAGGCTAAGAGGTAACCAAAGAAATTGAAACAACCTAATATCACAGAAGTTAGGTAGTAATTTTAAATTGGGTAATAAGGCTTGTTATAATTGTGGTAGTTTTGAGCATTTACAAGAAAAATGTTTCTACTATCAAAACCGATTGGAACCAACATAGCGTGGTAAACCATAAAAGTTTTCTAAAAGCACCCTCATGCTAACAGGAATATGGTTCCAAGATTGATGAGATCTGGTGCTACTAGGTCAATTACTACTATTCTTTCAAATGATAAAACGTCTTTTCAAAATGATACAGATGTTTGTACCGTTAAGGCAAAAGCAAGTGATCATCGACACTATTTTGAGCAATCATTTTTATGTTGAAAGGCCTACTTGCTGGTTCGGAAACCAAAATAAAGGTTTTAGATCATGTTTCTCGAACAATGAGTGCATCAATGGACTTAAAGAGATTTGACTATGTTGATGCACAGGCGCAATCCAAGTCGAATGGCTTGGGTCCCCAAGAGAAACTAATTCTCTTATTTTATGTAGGGTAACTTACGGTGGAGCTAAAGGATAACGCTATCTTGGATGGTGGTTGTTCGGACATAGCATTGTGACATGTCCAATCTTGAAGATTTTGAAGCTATTGATGGTGGATATGTTGCATTTGAGAATGATCCTAAAGGAGGAAAGATCATTGGAAGAGGTACAATAAGAACAGGAAATTTGGATTTTGAAAAAGTGTATCTTGTAAATGGGCTTAAGTTTAACCTTTTTAGTGTCTTACAAATGTGACAAAAGAACACTGTTATTTTCCGACATTTGAATGTCTTGTCTTATCTCCTTATTTTAAGATGCCGATGATAAATTTACTACTTAGAATCCATAGAACAGACAACCTATAAAGTGTTGACATAAAGAACATTGTTCCCAAAAGAGCTTTGACTTGCTTATTTACAAAAGCAACAATTGATGAATCCAAAATTTGGTATAGGAGACTTGGTCATCTTAATTTTAAAACTATTAATAAATTGGTTAAGGGAAATCTCAGTGAGGTTTACCTTCAAAAGTTTTGAAAACTCGAACCTTTGTTGCTTGTCATGGGAAAACAACAGAGCTTCTTGTAACTCCAAAGTCAGTGAACTCTATTTCTATGCCTTTATATAAGTTGTATATGGATCTTTTTTGGCCAACATTTGTGAAAATTTTGAATAAGAAGATGTATTGCCTAGTTGTCATTGATGACTATAGTAGATTCACTTAGATTTTTTCCTAGAACTAAGGATGAAACATCATAAATCCTTAAGGCTTTCATAACAAGATTAGAAAACCTAGTTAATCTCAAAGTCAAGATAATAAGATGACAATGGTATTGAGTTTAGGAATAGAGTAATGAATCGGTTTTGTGTGGAAAAGGTATTATGAGACAGCTTTAGTGAAGCTAAAACTCCTCAAAAAATGGTGTTGCTGAAAGGAGGAATAGGACACTTATTGAGGTCTAGGACTATGTTGTGCAATCAAATTACCTACTACCTTAGTGGGGCAGCTTAATATCGCTTGCTTTGTACAAAATAGAAGTAAAGTAGTTAATCCCTCATAACAAGACCCTTTATGAACTTTTACATGGTAGAAAACCTATGATAGATTTCTTAAAACCATTTGGTGTCCTGTTATTACCTTAAATAACACTAGATAAGTTTGATGAGAAGCGTAGACAAAGGTTTCTTTGTTGGATACTCCACCAATAGCAAAGCTTTTAGGGTATTCAATAGAATGACTAGGCATGTGGAAGAGAAATTGCATGTTAGGTTTAGTGATTGTTGGTACAACTAACCAAAAGCATGAATTATGAGCCGCTGATTGCGTGTATAACTAATAAGTCTCAAGTAAAATTTGATTCCAATGCAGGTACATAAGCTAAGGTGAATGAATCTGCAAAGGAGTTTGTTTTGATTGAAAAATGAAAGCTTGATCAAATTTTCACACCCAAAGAGATGAGAAAAGAGTTTAGAAGAAGATCATGTTCATGGAATACCAAAGGAGATGTAAGGTGGGGCTAAACCTTCGATTTTGAAAAGGTGGGATTCTTGAAGGACCACAAATTATTGATGAAGTGCGAGCAATGCATCGGTAAATGGTGATAAGGAAGGAATACAACCAGCGTAGTCAATCACTGCTTCTACCGGTAAGCCAAGTTTACCATCGCTACCCTAGCACTAAGCCAACAGCTACTACTACTAAGCCTAGTGTTTACGCTTATCCAAGAGTTTCTCGTTGACAAAGATGGAAGATCTGCCGATAATGACTATCCGATTATCCATATGCATGATTTGGTTAATATCTATGAAGATAATGAAGCTTTGGACGGTTTGACGTGCTTTACCAATATGGATCATTCTTACTTTTGTCGGCCCTATTCCAACCTCAGAGTGCACAAAGATCATCCACAAGGACAGATCCTAGAGATTCTCAATGTTGTTCAAACAAGAAGTAAAATAAAAGGATTGAGAGATCAATGGTTATTTGCTCAAACTCTTCATCAAAGAAAACAACCACAAAGACCTTCTAATTGCATTGCATGTTTGCTTGCTTTCTATCACAAATGGAACCCAAGAATGCTTATAAAGCTTTGCAAGATTCAAGATGGGTGGAAGCTATGCAAGAAGAGTTGTTGCGTTAAGCTTCAAGTTTTACCTTGGTTGATTTGCCAACGGAAAAGGCAATTGGAACTAAATGGGTTTTAGATGCAAAAGAGATGAAAGAGACATTGTGATCAAGAATAAAGCAATATTAGTGGCTCAAGGATACACCTGGAAGAAGGTATTGATTATGATGAAGTATTTTGCTCCTGGCGGATAGAAGCAATCGATTATTCTTGGCTTATGCTTCTTATAAGAACTACAAGGTATCAAATGGATGTAAAAGTGCTTTGTATGGGACAATTGATGAGGAAGTTTATGTCTCACAACCACCTGGCTTTGAAGATCCTGATTATCCTGATAGAGTTTACAAATTTCAAGTGTAGGGATATTTGATAAGGATTTAAAACATACGTTTTTAAGGGGTCATTTAAGCCCTAAATCTATACATTTTATATCCGTTACTACTTAAAATTGTTCCTTTTCACATTTTAGGTCTTTTGGAAGCAAAATGTTGGAATGAAGCATATTTGGATGAAAAGGAGCGAAAACATGAAGAAAAAGGTAAAGTCAAGATCCAAGGCAATTTTGCAAGACTGACTGCCCCAACCAAAGGGCAACTGGCCCTAATGCTTCAACCTTACTTTTCATTTGTCACGCGTTCTAAATTCATATGTGGCTAAATAATTAGAAAAGATACACCACCCTTAAATAATGTGTGACAAAACTTGACTATATTTGATTTAGACACAAAAAAATTACTTTTGACTAATACTTCAAGCTTACTTGTACTTGTCACTGCTCCAAATTCATATGTGGCTAAATAATCGAAACAAAATTACGAAGTTACCTTTAGCCACATAATGTTCGATTGTGTGGCAATCCATTTTTAATGGTGACACGATCAAAATTTTCATGTGTGGTTATTTAGTAAATGTTTTCTATTTTTGTACTTTTAGCCACATAAATATGTGAATGTGTGGTCGTTCTATTTTGCCCATGTGTGACCAAATCTCATTTTTATACTAGTGAATGTGTATGGAATCGTGGGTCGTAGTAGCTTCGCCGTGCTTTAAATGAGATTCGGGCTGAAGATGAGTTAAAGGAGAGTTTGAAAATTGTTATTCCTCTAGTTGATGATTGGGTTTCTAAAGAACTGCTCGAGTGGAATATGATTGGAAGCCACCCCGTGTAACTCATGCAAGATATGTCCGATATACAATTGATCTATTTCCAAAAATGTAGTTATTTTGGCCCAGCTTGTTGAACGAACTAAGGGAATTTCAATAGCGGTTTTTAAAGTCGCTGGGTAACATATAGGCTAAATTGGAAGAATGATAATGATAAAGGTGTGTTTGGTCGGTCTAAGCGTGGTTCCAATCTCCAATATCGGCGAAAAGGCAAAAACGACTACTTCAAAGACTCCTAGCATGTCTAATGTGGGAAAGGATACTAGTAATGATAATATATCTAAAGGTAGTAAGGAAAATGCTTCGTGTTCCAAGAATGTGATTAATACGTCGAATAAAAATGATTTACTATTGAATGAATTTGATGACCTTTTGAGGAATGAACCAACTAGTAAGGCAATTGGAACGACCAAGGTATAGGAAGACGTGAACACTAGTGATGATAGTGAGGGTGGGGTGAGAAAGTTGATAATGAAACCGGAAAGTTTTCGCGTGTCGGGTGGAAGGTGGATTTGAGACTTGTATGAACAATGGAAGAAAACAGGGGTGATCGTGGAGGATTATGATCCATTGATGATGGTTTTACGAGTATGGTATCTCCGAAGATCAATGTTCGCGGTCGAAGAAGTGGATTATTTTTATGTTATGTTGAGTCAATTGTTATCTAGTCATAGTGATTTTGTATAGAAGTAGTTTGCTTTGTTATATTACCCACCCATGCACCGAATTTATCCACATCTATCAGTAATTAAACGCTAGAGTAATACATTTATCGACAAAACCCTTTACCCAAACAAATAAAAATAAAAAATACATTACGTCGACATATGCATATAAAGACGTATTATACATCTTACCAATTTTGTATAAAATTCGACAGTGAATAGAGCTTCAGTTAAAAATATACCTAACTTGTTTTTACTGTGTTAAATATACCTAACTTGTTTTTACTGTGTTTTCACGCAATGCATGTTAGCATTTATGCTTATCAAGAAAAACAAGTAGGCAGTCTTCAAGTATAATGGACTCAAATGGGCTGAAATTTCTTATGCATTCCTTTTAAACCAAAATATTTGGAAATATGAGAAACCTAAATGGGCTGAATTTCTCATTTCAAACTTCAAAGGTCCTAAAGACTAACGAGAACAATGTCTTAACTCTTAACCCAAACGTGTGTTTATATCAA
>OU343217.1:104168443-104274410 GCA_910596185.1 Chrysanthemum makinoi
GATTCAGTTCGAGCCTTTAGAATTATCACGTATCCTATAAAGACTCAATGTCGGCTTTGGCTTTGAGCTTTCCAAAGTCATCACGATCATTATTAGGATAGCAAAGAGATCCAAAGACATGAAAGTGTTTGAGATTAGGTTTTACATTTGTGGACAAGCTCGAAGGTGTTTTGTTGTGGCGTTTTGTAATCATAGGCGGTTTGAGTATAGCATGCGATGAATCGACTTCGCCCATAAGTATCTGGAAGTTTAGCATTGATTAACATTGTTCTTGCGGCTTCCACTAACGTTGGTTTAGATCTTTCCAACAACTCCGTTTTGTTACGGTATGCACGTGCAATAGATGTACGATCTTTGAATTCCCACTTTCATAAAATTCACGAAGAGTTTGGTTAACAAATTGACTCATGCATTGATTTGTGAATGGTGTTTGGTAGCTGAACTTGTATTTTCGTGAAAGGTGATGATCATTGTGGAGCTTGATCTTTGCTTCGATGAAAGTAGACCCAAGTCCAGCGTGAATAGTCATCAACAATTACTAAGATGTAGCGTTTTTCATTGATCGTTTGCAGCGCCATCGGGCCACACAAATCCATGTGAAGAAGATGAAGCACATCTTTGGGCGTGTTCCACCTTTGAAGGAAAATGAGCACGAGTGCTTTTGCCTTGTTCACAAGTTGAGCAAAGGTGATCTTTAGAATACCGAAATCGTAGGAGTCCTTCAACTAGTTTGTGTCGAGCAAGGTTGGTGATGGTTTGAAAGTTTAGATGTGAGAGGCGGCGATTGCCATAGCGAGGATTTTGTTGATGTTGCCTTTGAAAGTAAGCGAGATGGGAGAAGAAGCAACGTGTCTTGCATAGAGATAGTGTAAAAAGAATTCTCCTTGAAAGCAACCTCCAAATCTCCATCACGAAATTGACCTAATGAAAGCAGATTGTGACCAGGGCCTTCCACATAATAAACCACCTAATTTCGATGTTCCCATTGATATAGTCTCAGTAGCCCATGATAGCTACGAAGTGATCATTCCAGAACGGCGGTGCCAATGAACTTTGCAATAAAGTTTGATAACGATTTAAGGTTGCACTGTCATGTGGGGAACATCGCTATCAACAATCCGAGAATGATACGTATCACGCATTACAGGGCGACCTGGATGGAATAGAAGTAGATGTGGAACCGAAATGTTAGAGGGTTCGGAGGCGGTATAAGTAGATATACACACATCAATAGCTTTAGGTATCCATTTAAATCCTAGTGTGTTATATATCCATTTCCGCCATCTCCAACTAGTATTTGCTTTAGTCTTAGTGAATGCACTAGGTGGTACTACATTCTTAGGAGGTGAAGCTGGAGCTGAGGGACATCAATGCGTTTCTTAGAATCTAAAGAGGCGGTCTACCAAGCCTGAGACTTAGAAAGATTAGTGGGCCTAGAGGTATTCCGGTTCTTAGGATTCCTTAAGCGAGAGATGATAGCTTTAGCAACACATTTATCATGACAATCAGAATTCATACTTTACGACAAATAACACAAGGTGCATCGGTGAATATCAAAAGTACTTAAAGGTTTAGCATTCGTTACATCACTATTTCTATTACATTTGCGGGCCTTAATATCTATAATGGAAGCAAGCGTGAGTCTTATTCATAGTCCTAGGGTGTTCTTCTACTTTAGCATTCTTGATTGATCTTTTCTTAGGCCGCAACTTCCTATTCTTGATGTAGTGCTCTTAGAACGTGAAGGCGGACATTTGGAAAAACGCAACTATTCTGTTTAGGTAGAGAAGGCACGTTAGCAACTTGTGATTTGGCGATTAGTGATTCTAGGTTCATGATTACTAAGTGTATTCTTGGGGCTATTCTCTTAATCACGGTAGTAGGAAGTTGTTCATACTTTCCTAACATTTCTTGAAGATAGTGTGAATCGATCTTGATTTTCAAACAAGATATTTCGGCAAAATGCATAACTTCTTTAGTGTGTGCAAGATAATGATCAAGTTCATTTGATGCTTCATCACGAGTCTTTTTGAGTAAATCAAATATGACACCATATTCCTTTTTACTTTTACAAGTTCTTGTTCATATTTTGAGATTTGACACTTAAAAACACGTTTTGATCATCCAGTTGCTCAATTTTGGATCGGAAGTTTTTGTCCTTATCTGGGCGATTTTGTGTTGAAAAACAAGTTGTTGATCATGAATATCTTTTTGACACCAATTAAGGCGGCGTATTGCATTTGAAAGTTCGTTTGACAATCGTTTATTTTCAACTTTTAAGGACTCGATCTGAAGCACATTATTTGTGTTCTCAACATTTACCCGCAAGGATCCACGATGCTCAGAGATATAATCAAATGCATATGACAAAGAATTCAATAGCACAACATTATGGACATCTGCACGGATGACATCTTCCAAGAGTCGATCAACATCTTTTCTCAACATTTTCTTTTACGTTTAGTATTAGAAATAGATGTTTACATTTTTCTCGAAAACGACCTTCATCAATCAAGTTCCTTATGAAAGTCCTTTTCCCAAGACAATGCACAACTTTTCAAATTTTTAACATTTGGTAAAGATTTTTACGAAAAATGTCTCTTTGTTCTCGCAGAATGCGATGAAAATGTTGAACTTTGATTTGAGAATGATATTCTATCTCATGTTGTAAAGTTTTGAGGTCAGCCATGAAAGGTCAAAATATCTAAGAATTTTGCGATTTTCGGGTTTTGAGTTTACTTCACTGATGGAAGGTAAAGGACCATAAGTTTGTGCATAATCCGGTTTGGGATTAACATTAGAAGACTCAGACGTTTTTATGATAATCCTTGGTGTGTTAGAAGAATCCGTTGGTGTGACGAAAGTGACCGCTTTTGATAGTTAAAAGGTTTGTTGTAAACAACATTTTCTAATTTTGATCGACTCTCGTCTTCTGCATCTAATTCCTCTTGGCGATGATATTCAACAACATTCATACTGGAATTATCAATTTTATATTACGCCTGGAAACTTAGGATTTGGTTTGAATGCTTTGGTTGAAAGCTTAGGTTTTGTAATGGCAAGATTCGGTCCATATCCATTTGGATTGGGTTTTAAAGTAAACTTTTCAATAGTAGACCGACTTCGCCATGTTTGTAAACAATAATTTTAAACTCTTTAAGTTTGTTTTGCAAGCCGATGATTTCTTCAAGATGATCATCTATTCGTTGAATGCTTTTTGTATCTTGAAGGCTGTTTGACAAGTTAACAACTTCGACCTTAGCTTTTTGATTTTCCAAGGTGAGGCGTTAATTTGCTTTTTATGTTCATGTTTAGGACAACAAAGCATTCTTGAGCGGCTAGATCACGCATCTGTCTCTCTAAATATTTTTCATTTTGATAAGATTTGGCAAAGGCTGCTTCAAAACCTTTTCACGTTTTTCTTGAGTTTTGAAAAAGTTGAGTTGCTTTTGTAAACATTCAAATCCTTGGTTATGAGTGCATTTTTCTTTTCAAGTCGATTAATGGCATGACATTTTCCACTATGGTGATTTGGTCTTGTATTAAGCGAGCAAAATCTGGATGAGGCAAAAGTTCGGTGTGTTCAACGTGAGTCACAACATGATCATTATTCAGATCCTCAAGTATAACCACGGAGTCAATTTGATTATCAAGGGAAACCGTTTGGTCATCTTGATCGTCAAATATAACTACCGGGTCTAGTTGAAAATCGTCGGAATGAGATGTGGATGACTCATTTTGAACATTCCGAGCCTTGGATTGATGTTGGCGGAGATATTAGATCGAGAGATGAATATGGTTTGTTGGTACTGAGACAAGCCATCGGTGTCATACAGGCACATGTCACTCATGTGTAACTCATGCATATTAGCCATCAACATAACGGTCGCATTGGCTTGCAAGTCCTCCATATCATCATCAGAATCGCATTTGCCATAAAGCTCGTTCTTTGTGCGTGAGAGTTCCACCGACTTCATCCTTAAGAGCCAAAGAAGAGCCTCTTTGAAGATAGCCGCTAGTCCTAGGCTTTGGGCATGCATTAGCCGATGTCCCTTCTCATTGCGGTTGTAGCATGAAGACCATTCAACCCATTCTAAGCATTTCCACATTCCACCATTGAGCTCTATTGTTATTCCTACCCACGGCATTAAACCCTTGACCACCGCCCATCGGCGACCATAACGATTCGAACTTCAACTCGTCCATTGTTCACAGCAGCTTGATTCCTTGTGTTAGATGAGGAACGAATACGGTTGTTGGATTTGTTGGTATAAAGGCTAAAGGCATTAGCAATCATAGCAAATCCTTGTTGCGATCTTGACGGATCGAGATTCCTCATTAAGCAGCGACAAGTGCTTGAGCATTGTTGTTGTTGTATGGAACCAATTGAGTTTGTTGAGATTGGGGCTGTGAAGGATCATATGGTGTGATTGTAGCGATTGGTTGAGTTCTTTGGTTGAGGAGAATAACCGTTTTGAGCATATAAGGCAAGTTGTTGATTTTTCGGATGTGTCGGTGGAGCAATTTGAGCACGGAGAATCCTTTCCTATCAACTTCCTTTTCATGAGGCTTCAAGTAATCGTACAACAATCCATATGTAGAATGATGCATGTTCTTCGCTTGACGGAGAAAAATGACATACTTCTCCCATACAGGACCAAGACTACTCAGGAACTTAGTATTCACAATTCTTGGCATGATGATGTTGTGTTTATCCAAATCATTGATGATGTCTGAAAAACGATGATGATAAGACTCTAGTGTCTCTCCCGGTTCAATCATGAAGTGTTCATAAGCCAAGTAAATTTTGGATTCCAAATCCTCTGATTGAGTCTGAATCCTTCCATAAGAAGATGAATATGATCCCACATTTCCTTTGCAGTCTTTTGAGCATCAACACATCGAAGAATTGGGTTAGGTAATCCTAAGAGGATATATGCATTGCAAGTTCATCACTTCATAGTGTAGAAGTCTTTGCATTCAGTTAAACTAGCAGTAGCAATGTTGGATTGTTCATCTCTTGGTGGATGCATTTGGATCTAGTACGATACAGTAGGCATCTCAAATGGACCTTTCAAGATAACCTTCTTTAAGAACTTTCCATGTGGCTTCTTTAGATCACAAAACCTAAAGAACCTTATCACCCATTGATCGTAGTTTTCTGGAGTGAGCATTGGAGGTCTATCAAGTGATCCAACCTCATGAATTGATTGTTGGCTGCTTAAAGCTTCTCACATCTTTGCAAACCAAGTGGGTTCCTTCATAGTGTTCCTTGATGGATGTTGATTGTATTCATTTGTGTAGGGTTGAACTTGAAGACTTGGTGGTGGTTGAACCATGTGAGGTTGTGGAATTGGCAAGTTGTGGGTATGTTGTTGATTAAATTGTTGTTGATAAATTGCTTGTTGTTGATTCCATTGTTGATGTTGTGGAGTTAGTTGTTGTTGGCGTTGAGAATAAGTGTAAGGGAAATAGTTAGAGTATGGTGGTTGTGACATGTTGAAAACTTGTGTTGGTAAAATGGATCTTTGTAGTCGAATGAACCTTTGTTGATGAAGTGTCCTTAGGCGTAGAAATCACAAAAAACCAAGTAGAACTTATGCGTAAAAACACCAAAGTTACGCGTAACAAGGGTTCAGCGTAGTTTTAGCTACGGCGTAAGTAGGGAAAGACACTAAAGTTATCGTGAACAAAGTTAGTAGAAACTTATGCGTAGGATTACCTTAGGCGTAAGTTTTTCTCTGGCGGCTAAGCTTTATGTATCGTAAGTTTAGGGTTTTGCCCAAATGATCTTTACACTATCACGATTAAAAGATATCCAAAGTCGGCGTATTTTCGGGCTTATCCAAGCAAGAAAAACGGAGTAAAACCAACGAAGATCAAACCAAGGAATAACTACGCGTAATATTAGGGTTTGATCTGCGTAAGATTACTTGTAAAATGATTGTGCTCAAATTTGTTTCTAAACCAGATTTTTGTTATGAAATAGCTTCAATATCACCAAAATAACACAAAAGTGTGAAACTTGATGAACCAAAACTTACTAAGCGGGTTCTGGCATAGAGCGACACCCATGAACAAAAACAAGCTTAAAAACAGATCGCGTAAAGGTTGAAACTTTTGCCAAAAACAAGTATTTTAACACCTTAAAACGTTGAAAGTACAAGAATCTTGGATTGAAAGCGTGTAAAATTGTGTTTTAAGCAAACCAAAGTATCAAACCAATACAGCGTATGTTCTACGCGTGGACCAAAACCCACTTCAAGAAACAATACGTTCACTGACTAGTAGGCGATTGATACCACTGTTAGGTCACTAGATTTACAACACAAGTAACAATAGAAGAAATAGAGAGGAGATGAGATCGGTTGAACAATATCAAACCTTTACAGCATTAGCATTATACGTTTAAAGTAGAGATCTTGAGATGAGAGAATAGCTTGAACAACCAACCTTCAATGAAGGTTTACAAAAGTATTTATAGGAAAGGAGCTAGGGCAACACTGGGTCCTTCCTTTTCCTTAATGGACATGGGCCTAAGCTTATGGGCCTTCTACATAAGCTAGACCTTAAACAAACATAAAGGTCATAATAAGCTACCTATTACATATGAGTAACTAACACTTGAATAAAGGTTTAGGAGTGATTCCAACAGCATCCATTTTCTAGTGGGCATAGTCTTATCAGTTTGAGGACAAAACTGATTATTCTTATGTCCAAAAGGTATCCAATAATAACATATCTTTATAAATGTTCTTCCTGTGGGTTTCCACTTTTTTCTAACAATCTTACGTCTTTGCCTTTTAGCCTTCTTTGCACGAATAATAGCCTTAACAATTTTAACGGGCATTTGACATTAGCAAAGCATTCACACCACATTCATGATTAGCAATAGAATTCAAGCAAACATCATTACAAGGTTTGCAAATAGTATCGAAATTGAATTAATTAGATGCGCCTATGGCTAATACTAGAATCAACACGATTCGTTTTATTCGACTCCAACTTAAAGTTCCTAGATTGGTCTTCTACTCTCTTCCAATGCACATTCTTAGTTTGCAAGGTCCTATCATTCCTTGTATTGTCTTGAGACTTTGACACCTTTTCGCTTTAATGTCTTGATTACTCTGTAGGGAATGGGAACATTAGTTGGTTGATCTAATTTTTGCATTCTGAACTTGATGTCAAGGATCTAAACTACTAGGCGCACATTAGTGTTTACTTTCTTAAGGCTGTGATTTGAGCTATTTGCGGGGCACACTAAGGTTGACATTCATAACATTGGGCATAGAACGGGCTTCATGCTTACACACTAGGCATAAACAAGGCATCAAGCTTTGCCTTTTCACCTAAGGATTTTGGACATGTTGCAATTACACATTCTAGCAACTCTTGAGATCGTTTGGCCCGGAGGCAAGCAAACCTAATTTCTCTATCAAGAGGTTTGTTAATGAAATCCTCTTTGACAATCTCACGGAGACATTCTAGACTATCCTTAAGGTGAGCACATTAGTCATGAAAAGCATGTTCATTATTCCTAAGATGAGGAGGAATATATTTAAGCATCCACGGTGTATTTGCAGATCTAAGGGTGACTTTGAGACAACATTCTTATTGAAAACAAGTGGCGGTTTCCCATTTCCACGACTTCCAGATTCTCAATTTCCTTTTGTAAAGACGTTATTTTTTAGTTGTTTTGGTCACGGGTGACTTTCATTGAATCATATAACTCTTTAAAATGTCGTTTAACTTTTCATTTTCTTCGAAAACTCTTTTTTCCTTTTGTAAGGCATTAACTAAGTTTTGAAGATGAAAAGTTTGAGAATATTGAGAATCTAAAGGAGGAGGCATTTGGGATCTAGTCACATTGTTCTTTTCACCCTTCAATTGAGAGATTTGGGCTTTCAACCTTTTGATCGTGTTCAATGAGCTTGAATACATTCATCACGTTTGTTAATTTCAAAAGCGCATCAAATTCGGGAGCATCCAAGGATGTCTTGATATTTGAGGTTTTAACATTTTCTTTAGATGTTGATATTTTAGTTGTAAATCAAAATGTTCAACTTCTAGTTTAGAAAGATGTTTACCAAATTATCGTGATCATCCTGATCAATTTTCTCATTAAGAATTAATCTTTTCAAGCTCAATGACGATCATGAGGAGACTTTGAGCAATGAGATAATTCATGAAATTGAGAAGCATTAATGGAACAATTTGCGATGTAAAACACATCTTGAGCAATACATTCCGAAATAAGATTCTCATTCAAGGTATGCAAGTTCTTCCTCTCAATCTCATTATATTTTAATGCTCGCTCATAGTCACTAACCTCAACTATCATTGCATCAAATTCCTTTTCCATTCCTTTAATATCTGAATTTATCCCCTTTTAAGACTCTCAAAATGATCTTTTAGTAGTTTAAAGAAAGGCATGACCTCGGTTAGATAGCATTCTCTTGTTTGCTCAAAACCCTTTCTCCCGGTTATCCCGATGGGTGTGATCCTTTTCTTACAAGTTTTCTCAAAATCAACAAATAGTTGAAGAATAACATATTGAGTGATTAAGGTCTTGCTTTTAGTGGCAATAGTTCTAGGAACTAAATGCATTGGTGTATTGGGAGGATACACAGTCGCTGAAGGCATTTTCCTAAGGGGAGGGTTTGTTTCAACAAGATTTTTGCTTTTGCTTATCTAAATCCTTTTTCGAGAACACTTGTTGGGTGTTAACAATATGCGAGGCTTAAACTTGTTCAAATCCAATTCTCCTTCTTGTAATCATGGGGTGTGATATTTATTTTCTTCTCTTTACATTTAGGATCATCTAGTTTCTTGTTCATCTTTTCCTAGTGACTTCATCTGATTTCTTATCTTCCTCGTGCACTTTCAGTAACTAGGTTTCATCTAGGCTTAAGAATTTCATTGCCATCATAAATTACCTTATGGGCAACTCTAGCCTTTTTAACAACTTACGGATTTGGTTCCTCAACAAGGAATACTATGCTTATCCTCAAAACTCTATGCTTAGTGATCATGTGGCGGTCTGAATGGTATTTCCTTGTGCATTACAACTTATTTTCAAGCTTGTTTTTCAAAGTTTTTAGATTGGAAAAATAATTCAAAAGTTTTGATTCCTAGCATAAATTCTTGCTTAAGCATTTTAACATTTTCTTGAAGTTCTTGTTTTTGCTTAGCGATTTTAGAAAGCTTTTCTTGTAAGGAGTTTAACTCTTGTTTTAATACTTCTTCTCTAAACCAACTTTTTCTAATAGTTATGCGCATTTGGTCATCCATTTCACGCTCACGGGTCAACTCAAATTGCACGTTGTTCATAAATAGCAACCGCGTTCTTTATAGGCATTTAGTTCAAAGATATAGAATCATTAGGGGCACATGCAGTGTATTCATCAAAAACATAGTCATTGTTGACTGCGGAAGATGCATCACTTGGTACAACTTCACTTTCACTTTGTTTCACATATTGATCATATGGGACAACATTGATATTACCCATATTTTCAATATTTGATTCAATAGTTTCAGTTGATTGTACTTTGTCATGCATCTTTTGCATATCAGCATCATCGTATAGTTTTAGTACCTCAGAAATGAGTTTGTCTTTGGATGGACCGGCTTGTGGTGAAGATGAGACCATAGGAGAGACCATTGGAGAAATGCTAGCCATGAAAATTGTTTGTGCGATGGGTCCATCATCAACATCAGTCGTATGCATCACAATCGGCTACTTGAAAGGCATTCGATGATTGTGACCTATCTCTGAATAGAACGCTCATCCACATGCATCATCGTCTTGGCATTTCCCCGGCAGAAACAACAACTCTTCTTCATCCAAGCTACACCATTATCACGGGCTTGACAAGCAACATCTTATCCACTGAAGTATTGACATTTTGAGGCGTTTTGGAGATGCGGTTCCTTGCAATGTGTCCCTCACCTCCACAGTTATAACATTTGATCGTCTTAACTTGACCTTGATTTCCATTTCTTCCCTATTACGATTTGCCACATATCCTCTACCAGCTCCACTCTTCCTTGTTCATCATGCCTTTCTTGAAGTTTGCACTATAACCTTCCATCTCGGCGGTGAGCGATTGTGGATTAGATGTTGTTCTGAGGTTGTTGTTGGTGTGTGGGAGAGAGTTCCTGTTTTGACTAATCAGGGAGAGCGGTTGATTAATGAAGTTACCCGTGTGCATCGGCATTAGCTTGTTTGAACATTGGATCGGGAATGAGTTTGTGAGTTCCATCACCCATGGGTATAACTTGTGAAGCTTTGGTGGTAATCCCAATGTTTGAGTAGAAGGCAGTTGAATCATTTGATGAGCTTGTCTCTGGATTTGTTTTGAATTGTTCAAGAATCCTCTTTTCAAACATGGCATGTCTCTCATTCAGAAGAAGGAAGGCATAGAGTTGCTCATAGTTTGTATTCTTCAATCCTTTAGTGAGCTTCACAGAGGTGACAAACTTGTGCCATTCGGAATTCATGTTGTTCACAAACTTTGAGTTCAAGTGAATGTTAGGCATAGTCATTCGATGTTCCTCATGTCATTCACAAGCTTTGGAATCTCACATAATACTCATAGACACTCTCATCTCGTTTCATCTTGAAGTGCTCAAATTCATCATAGAGTTGTGATTCTCTGTCTTCCATAGTTAATTGAGAACACGAGAAGCATCTTAACATTATCCCATCTGCCTTTGCTTGATTGTTGTGGTTGATAAGCTTGTAGATGTCTTTTGGAAGACCTTGCAATATGATGTTAGAAGCCGATATCGCATCGAATCTCTTTTTCTCCTTATCATTGAGCTCATCATACATCTTTGGTTACGTCCATTCCGTAAATCAATGTACCATCTTCAGTTGTATCAATTATGTCTCTAGTAGTCTCAACTCGATATGGTCCTTCATCAATGGATTTGAGAATGTTGACTCCATTTTCCTTTCCAAGGCAGTCAATCGATTCTTTGAGCCCAAGAGTAGTGATGCGATTCGTCAAGCATGGGTGGGCGAGTATCACGAACCCACTGCTTGAACATCCTCGGCAACGGTGGAGATGATTGTAGGAACGTTGGTAGACATGATGACTGATTAAGCGGGATTTTATAACTCTATGATTAAACCGGGAAATAGATTCTTTCACGCGATTTTACTAAATCAAGAAAACCGTATTCAAGGATATCACCCAGTCGCTAGGAAACTTAGAACCAAGTCGCTAAGTGCCAAGTTAAGCTATAATCCCAAGTAAGCTATATAACAACTCAACTACAATCCAAGTCGCTAGCAAAATTTTGTGACAATTCTCTAAGCACCAAGTCGCTAATTTGTCAAGTCGCTAAATAGCAACTCGCTAGGTACCAACTTGCTAACACCAAATCGCTAACAATATAAAGTACAAGTGCTAACACACCAAGTAAGCTACCGTAGTGGAGAATCCACTAAGTGTGTATTTTCGGCTTCTCAATGACAAGTCACTAATCAACTCGCTAAGACTTTCAATTACAAATCGCTACCAATAACAAAGCAAGTCGCTAGCAAGAACACTTATCCGTGGCTCAAGTCGCTAGCATGAAAACACATAAACACCACTTTTCAATCCCAAAACAATCCAACCACGATGATTCAAGCCTTCTAAATCAAAACCTAAACACTTGTGATGATTCTAAACACAAAAGTACACTCAAAATCCAAACTTTAACACAAGAAATCAACCAAATGATGCAAAAACCACTAAACTTATTCAAACTCAAAAACCACCTAAAACCACTAGAAATCCAAAGATATGTAAGAGATGATCTAACCATGGCTCTTGATACCAATTGTTACAATTTGGATTTCACAAACACACTAAACCATAATCACAAGTGGCGTACAAGAAGGTTTTTAGAGAGAGAAAGTTAGAGGTTTAGAGAACTTTAGTGAGAGAAAGAAAAATTCTTATTATGAGCTCCAACTCTGGGAGGTAGAGAGTATTTATAGTCTTACAATAAGCATACACACAAAGGCTGTGGATCGGGCATCAGATGGGTAAAGACAGTCAGTCCTCCAGTGTTACTAACTACTAAATACTACTTAACATTAAATAACTACGACTACGAGCTTTCTAACGAATATATATACTTGAGGTGACCGACTCTTTAATACCTGGAATTTCTAATTCCTAACACGCGGGATTTCTCAAAACCAAAAATAAACCGAGAGATAGATATGGAAATGCACTTTTCTTTCACTGGGATGTTTTCATCGTCACGGGATTTTACAAATCTATGATTTAAACAAAGTAGGAATTCTTTTCGCGAGTTTTAAACTTCAAATTGAACCGTAAACAAGGACAACTTGAATGTGTTATGGCAACTTTGATTTTGGTGAATATCTATTTAGGGGAACATGCGAAAAGTCATCAACAATTCTTCTCCCAAATGTGGAATACTTCACAAACCATACTAAGTAAAGTAGTATGCACTACTTCCCCCTGGAGGTTGAACTTATAACATCAAAGTACACGTTTCTCCCCCATGATGGTTTCAAACTTTCGGAAGCATCATTGACGTGTACGACCATTTACACGAGAGGTTCTTGTCATAAGCAAACATCTTGAAAAATCATGAATGAAGATTCTTGAGATTTTGCTTAGTACAAAGTATCATTGAAATTCTGTGGCGTCAAATATCCCATGAGAATTGCTGGTCACATATCTACCCGTTAAACTCTTTGGTAAACATATCTTTCACATAATCTGTCTAAAATTGTTGTGACCACCTGGCGAAGTAAACCCGATATACCAAACTTGAAAATGAAGTAGAATTCCCCAGATTTGTTACTTAAGCTTGTACTATCCTTGTGAAAAAGAAACGGTGTACCCAATGTACAAAACCTCTTGACAATCCTCAACTGTGTGAGACACCGAAAGTGATAATTACTTTGTGGGTTAAGCGAGAAAGAATCACAAAAGTAACTAGATAGCCAAGTCTTCATCACACTCAATAAATGCCCAAACAATTCTCGGAAGGGAAGAAACAAAGAAGACGAATAAGTACTGTAGGAAAACCTCACTTCAAATCCAAATAAGAAATAGCGAACAAAAACAACCCCGTAGTCAACTTTGCTCAAACATAAATTCAAGCCGTGAAATAGTATCCTCCGTGAAAATGTATAAACCAAAGTACCACTCTTTTGCCAAGTATTATACCAAAATAAGCCGTGAAAATTGATGACCAAAATACAAATCTTTCGATATTAACAAATTGTATCCAATCCTTTTTGAAGAAAATCTCGGATAGCAATTGATATTATCAAAACTTTATATATCAAAATAAAGTCGGATAACTATTTTGATAAGTCATTTAAGCTCATGTATTTCAGCAGTCTATGAAGCCCACGAGTAGATCCAATCATACAAAGCCCACAACCGATCTATAGATAGGCCCAATTACACTCCATATAAATCCAATATCCAAGTCCAATCCATCACACTAGATCCACCCACAACACTTAAGTCTGGTCCAGTAAAACATTTGTACCCGGTCCAACTTAGTCCAACATTATGTTAGGAAGAATATTAGGCCCACTTTGATAACTCTTTTAAGCATGAATCCAAAGCCCAACATGAAGTCCGGTTCAAATCGTAACGATCCTATCCAATTCCATAATCAATAGACCCAAGTCCATAAATATTGGGATCGTGATATAGCAAAATTCACATCGATTATAAACATCCGAATCATGAAATCATCTTGTCATCTCAAATACAATACCCGGATCATATACATTGTGTAAGATCATGATATACAATTCCACCCATAAACATCCAGATCATGAATACAGCTGTTGGGTTTATTGATTCGATGATACAAAACAATAAAGAATGAAACATCAAGGGCTTTAAGTGACAAGAAGGAAATCTACAAAAAGATGGAGGGACTTGCTTGCAAAAGAAGATTTATTTATTAGTACTTTGTAGTCTTTTGTAAACCCTAATCCTCTAGTATATAAAGAGGACATGGGATGTAGGTTTTAATATAGAAGTCTTCCATAATGTAGTCGACTAAAGGTGTGTGTGTGTCTAGGCGTCAAGTCCTCTAGGTGGACGCCTGGAATTTGTGTAGTTTAGCCTCAAGGATCTTTGATCCCTGTTACAAGTTAAGTGTAACCGTATTATTCTGATCAAATAATATTTAAGGCTTGGAGTGATTATAATGAAAAACCTTGTGTCAATAACTATGATTTGTTTTATTCGGCTGCGTACCAAGTTTATTATCGCTGTTATTGTCGAACCCTAGCACTCTAAACGGTCCAAGGAGTCTAACAAACTCCACAATTGGTATCAGAGCTTGGGGAGCTCGTTACCTAGGGATCCGCATGGTTTTATTGGTCGAAGAATGGCGAAAAGAAGACAAAATTCGAATCTGGAATTTTTCGTATATGTTTCTGCAACACTGTTTTGAAATGATGATAAATTTTTCGGTAACCGTTGGATCGTGACGAAACTTTTGGTGGACGTTCTCTATATATTCATCTAACTTTTCACCGACGGGATCGTTAATCGGAGATTTTATTGAAAGTTATTGATCGTCGAAGTCAGCTACACAAAAAGACTATTTCGAAAAAGGTATAAATTGATGTTTGAATTTTGAGTTATTACAACATGGTACAAATTCATTGAATTAAAGTAAGAGTGAATTGAATCAATTGATTTAATTGATCGTGAATCATGTGGGGTTACCTCATAGTAATTTTAATGAATATGTCAAGATTCATTAATTCTTGTACTGTTTTGAGATCAATTAATTAATCCTAGGTAATTTATTGTTTACTGCTGATGCCCACAGTGGATCATTGGATTGTTAAAATATCGCACCGTACAAAGTTTGATCTTCACGATATTATATTGATTAATTTTATAGGAGATCAGTAATCTATTTATTTAGCATGTGGTTCGAATTTAATGTGATGAGTTCCTACTGCTACGCATGTATTACTGCTATGTTTAGTAGTCTATACTACTTGATCGTTCATGATAGTTTTGTATTGCAGCATATATTCCGAACATGGTCACAGTTTGTACTGCTACAATATCGTAACCACTGCTCGTTGATCGTTACCACTGCTATGTTTTCTCGAAACCACTGCTAGTGTTCACTTGTAACCACTGCTAGTGTTCACTTGTAACCACTGCTACATACTTGTTATCACTGCTACGCTTCTTAGTTGCTACTGTTACTTGACTGCTGTCACACTTGTATTGATCATGGGATTTTGATGGAGCTTTAAAGGGTAATCATTGGTTGAGTGTTTGGTTTCATGTGGGTTTGTATAAGATTCACAACAGATTGGTTAATATTGCTCGTGGGTTCCAAAGATATGTGATCATGCAGATTCATGCTTTTGATATTATGCTGCTACACTTCTTCTCATGAATGGTTCCTTGTTTTTGGTTCATGATGTGGTTAATGAGTACATGGAAAGGTAAACAAATTTAATTTGAGGTATTGCATGTTAAGTTTGTTGTTTTTAAAGCATGCGTGAATGGAGACCAAAAGACGTAAACGACATGGATATTATAACGCATCTTTATGAATGGTCGGTGTAATTTACATGATGGACGATGGTTTTCTTTTGTTTTCTATGGTCAAAGTATATTTGAAAACTATAACATGGGACGGTGAATGCTTATAATAATGAAATGGTGGTCTTTGTTAATTAATTGAGGAGAGTTGGTGAAACGTGTTATTATAACTACTGCTGTCATACGTTTCTACTGCTAGCGTTATTTGTTTCTACTGTTGCGCATCATATTACTACTGCTAGTGGTGTCCGAGAAAATTTTTCTACTGCTAATATTATCCGATATATAGATGTTACTACCTTGGTTTAAAATTGTGTTTTGCGATCCAATGCGCTCAAAGTCCCAGAGGCTGATGCGTGATGCGATTGCGAGTGCAATTTAGACACAATGCGTTTAGTATTAAAAAACAAAATAAATATTATACATAATATATTTTACCAAGTACCAAGTAAATGCAATAAACTTGTAAATAAATCACTAACATATTGGCCAATAATCCATTTAATAAACCCCCTAGTCATAATTATGTGACTCGTGGTTACTAAATTATGTCATAGACCCGTGGTTCTGAAATTCGTTTATGTGTAGATTCTCATGTTCCTTTCAACTTCAAGTAAATGAAAATGTAATAGCCATATCACAACTAAATGGAAACGTCACAACTAAATGTGCAATTGATGTGTGCTTTCTTATACTAAAAAAACCAATTATTGAAAAGAGTTTAAGTTTTCAAATGCAATATCAAGCAGATAAAAGTGCACAATGTCTTAACTAGTACTGGACTATTGGGTAATGCAATCATAAGCACTAAAATAGCATGGACAGGATCCAAGATCATATACTCGTAATCTTGAATTTCGAAAATCTAAACATGCATATGTTTTGGTTCTATATTTCATGACTAGACCCTTTTATTTATCAATGAAGTTTTATTAACATGATCTAAATATCCCAAATTCCAAATTGCGCTAATTGCGACTATTGCTAGCATTACACAATTGCGATAAATTGCGGTCGATTGCCAGCGCAATCTAGGATGGCCTCGCATTAGCTACCATAATGCGAAATTTCAAAAGCAATGAAATAATGCGTGCAATTTGTGCAATGATACGCGCATTTTTAAACCAAGGATACTACTCCATATATTGTTTGATATCGGATAACACATGATTTTTGGTTCTCGAATAGTGTTGGAATTGAGGGGAAGTTGTACAAGAATTTGGTACAGAGTTTATTAGATTTTTGGCAACACACTCACGAGATTGGTTCACACACACAAGGAGTTTGGTTTTTGGTTAATTTGTTCATAAAAGGTTTTAAAATGCTCGTTTTTGGTTTTATTGAAGAATTGATTACGAAGAGGATTATTTATCACTTATTTGAAGGTAAAGTGGAATTACTTGGATACGTATTTTATCATATCTTAAAAGTATCATACCTACTTTTAAGGTAACTTGTTCGTGCTTCAAGGAATGTGACGAAGAATTGACATAACACTTAAAGGAGTGACATTATTATGCTCAGTGATTATTGTCAAGAGATTGCGGTCTCCCTATACATTGGATGGTATACGTTCAGAGTCACGTGGATAAACAAGACATAAGATACAAGTTTGGGTTATTTTACTTCTTCATCAAATTCGTTATATTTACTGTTGGGTCTATTATAGATTTGATAATACAAAACAAGAAGAATGAAACATGAAGGACTTAAAGTGACAAGAAGGGAAACTACAAAAAGATGGAGGATTTGGAAGATTCTAGAAGATATGCTTAAAAGAATATTTAGTTTCCTAATTGTATTATGATTCCTCTTGTAAACCCTAGATGTCTCTAGTATATAAAGAGACATAGGGTCATTATTTTAGTACGTCGTCAAGATGTAGACGTCTAGTAAAGGGTGTGTGTGTGAAACCTAGGCATAGGGAAAACGTCTAGGGTTTAGTGGTTTAGTGGTATAGTGGTTTAGTGGTTATTATTTAGTTAGTGTTAGATCAAGTTCTTTGATCTTTGTTGTTTAGTTAGAGATGGTGAATGAAAACCTTGTTCATAATAATATTGATTCTATGTTTGAATATTCCGCCTTTATTATTATGTGTTCCTAGATATAATATTAGACCTCGTCTAAGAGCTTACAACGATTTTCACATGTGGTATTAGAGTTATCAGCGATCTTCACATGTGGTATCAGAGCCTGGGGCTCGTGATATCTAGGATCTACAAGGTTTTTCGAAGAGAAAAGAAGAAAAAAATTTGAGTCTGAAATTTTCGTATTACTTCTGCAGCACTGTTTTCCAGAAGGCATACCTTTTTATTGAACCGTTGGATCGGGCTAAAATTCGAACTGGAGCTTCTTGGTATATCTATCTTTAATCTCACCAAAGGGATTGTCAATTAGAGCTCTCAATCAAAAGATATAAGCAGTCGAAGTCTGCTGCAAAAAAAATTTTCGTTAGGTTACTACAACACTGTTTTGAAACGATCATAACTTTTTCGTTAACCGTTGGATCGTAACGAAATTTTGGGTGGATGTTCTCTATATATCAATCTCACTTTCCATCGAAGGGATCTTCATCCGAGCTTTTATGTGAAAGTACTACGAAATACTGTTGTGTATTTTCAAAGTCTGCTGTATGATTATTGGTCCCCTACAAGCAAAGTACTGCTTGGACACGAAAGTACTGCTTGGAATTCGAAAGTACTGCTGTTTATTTTTCAAAGTATTGCCCGTATAAGTTGAAAGTACTGCTTCTCATTCGAAAGTACTGCTTCTCGTATAGATTTGGAATTAAGGGGAAGTCGAGCATAATTATTATGGTTTTTTGGACGACACACACACAGGTTATTGTTCACACACATAAGGAGTTTGGTGATTTGTTCTTAAAGGATTCAAAAGGCTCGTTATTTGATTCTTATGGATTAATTGATTCGAAAGAAGGTTGAATATCATTTATTTGATGTTGTAGTTGAGTTTCACAGGTTTGTGTTCTTATCATATAGCTTGATGAATCTAGCAATGTGTGATTTTTCTTATGATGCTCTATGCACACATTGGCTATCACTTGAAGGAGTTACATTGTAGTGCTCAATGTCTTATACTAGTTGAGGATTCTTGTCAAGGGATTGCGGTCTACTTATATTTTGTCCGTATAAGTATGGAGTTCCGTGGATATTCAAAGATTTAAGACACAAGTTTGGGAAATTTTACTTCTTCATCAAGTTCGTTATATTTGGTTTTCTTCACACAGTGATCATTACAAGGAGCTTACAGATTTTGAAGAATCAAGAGATGGTTAACATATGGATTTTAGGGGAAGCTTATTGTTAAATGTTTAACCATCTACATGCATCACTCAAGGGGAAGTGGTTGATTTTTACTATTGTTGATCATTATTACTACTACTAGTTGAAGTTTTCTATTATTTTGAATCCATTTTTCCTATGATGCGTAATGGTGGGCGATTTGAAGCATTGGAAGTCTTTGATTGGAAGTATGATATTGGTTCGTGGTGGTCAAGATCATTATTTGCATACGTTCCCTATTTGGATAATAACAAAAGGGGAAGAGATGTTTGAGTGACATGTTCAAGTCAAGGGGAAGATTGTTTCATTCATGGTGAGAGTTAATTATCTCAACTTCGCTACTTCGTTAGGGAAGTTAGTACAGAATTGTGTTTGTTTGTCATCATCAAATAGGGGAGATTGTTGGGTCTATTATAGATTTGATAATACAAAACAAGAAGAATGAAACATGAAGGACTTAAAGTG
The DNA here is from genome assembly GCA_910596185.1 of Chrysanthemum makinoi. Taxonomy (NCBI): domain Eukaryota; kingdom Viridiplantae; phylum Streptophyta; class Magnoliopsida; order Asterales; family Asteraceae; genus Chrysanthemum; species Chrysanthemum makinoi. The sequence continues at coordinate 104,187,792 of OU343217.1, forward strand.
ACAAGAAGGGAAACTACAAAAGATGGAGGATTTGGAAGATTCTAGAAAATATGCTTAAAAGAATATTTAGTTTCCTAATTGTATTATGATTTCTCTTGTAAACCCTAGATGTCTCTAGTATATAAAGAGACATAAGGTCATTAGTTTTAAATACGTGCATACAAGATGTAGACGTCTAGTAAAGGTGTGTGTGGGGGAACCTAGGCGTAGGGAAAACGTCTAGGGTTTAGTGGTTTAGTGGTATAGTGGTTTAGTGGTTATTATTTAGTTAGTGTTAGATCAAGTCTTTGATCTTTATTATTGTTTAGTTAGAGATGGTGAATGAAAAACCTTGTTCATAATAATATTGATTCTATGTTTGAATATTCCGCCTTTATTATTATGTGTTCCTAGATATAATATTAGACCTCGTCTAAGAGCTTACAACGATCTTCACATTTACTTTTCTTCACAAGTGATCATTACAAGGAGCTTACAGATTTGAAGAATCATTTGATGTTCATGCACCACTCAAGGAGAAGTTTCTACTGCTTACATTCTTTATTTGTTGATAACAAAAAGGGGAAGAGATGTTGGAGTGGAGTGGCATGGATTAAGGGGAATACAAAGGAAGATAAGTGATGAATGTGTAAATACTCATCATTTTTGTCTTATCTGAGCTGCAAAACACTTAAAAACACTCAAATATGCAGCAAAATACAAAATATATCCAAGGATTGTATTTTATATGTTTTAAATGCAAAATGAGTAAAAACAGCTAAAAAACGAACAAAGTTTGCATAATTGGCAGTTTCAGTCCCTCAACTTTCAAAACTTGTCAAAATCAGTCCCCGAGCATTTATTTTGTAAGAAAAGTCACCAAAGGTCCTTTGGAAATCATAAGTTGTCATAATTAATCCTTTGGTGAAAAGTTTCAAAAGTTTGCAAGATTGGTCCCTCAAGTTTCACATTTGGCAGATTTGGTCCCTAGACATTCAAAATGGAAATTATCAAGTGTGGTCCTTGTTCTATACAACTTTGGGAAGATTTACAATTTAGGTCCTCCAACTTTGCAGAATTTACATCAATGGTCCTTGTATTAATCCTGCCAAACCAAACCGGACCCAAATGCTAAACCCAAAACCAAAACAAATCCCACTGGCCCAAGCCATACTCCCCTTGTGAACCTGAAACCAACCCTTGAACCCCCAATATACGTGACCCCATCTTGAACCCTCCCATTTAATAATCCCAACATTAAACTAGGTTTGACTAAAACCAAAACCGCTTCACGTTTCCCTCCTTCCTCCATCTCCATTACCACCTACTCTGCAAAACATCACCAAACACTCCATCCACCTTACCCCTTATCCCACTTCCCAACCACAACAATCCAACAACATTTAATGCCTTTCCCCTGTCCCAAATCACCAGAACCCATGTGCACAAGTTTTGGCGCCAAATTGTAATCAAACGGTTGAGATCAATTCTACCCAATCAATGGCCAAGAAAAGAGAAAAAGAAACCTAGTGGGAACTATAAAAGAGAAAAGAAGACTAAAAGATAAAGTTGTCACTGTTTTTAGACCTTTTCTTATTTTTATTGTAATCGTTTTTAATGTTTTTATGTTAAAGATTTCTGGGTTTTATGTTTAATGTAATTTACAAGTCATTTCAAGTCTTAATTAAGAGTTTTAATCCATTAATTTCTAGTTCCTTGCTACTTCATTGCCAAATCACTTTGGTCAATTTTTAAGTTTCAAACTGTCAAATTAGCTTCATTAAGTTTCTTTTAACTTATTTAAAGTGTTTTAAGCAAATGAGAAGGTTTTCCTGGTCTTAATTGCAATTTTCTAAAAAAAGTCAAATTAAGTCAACATTGGTCATGTATTCTTGTTCATTAGCTTATTCTCAGACTTATTTGGATTTTCGGCATATTTGGTTTAAGTATAGATAATTGCTTTAATTTGATGTTTGTAGTGCTCTAATTCAGTTTGCCTAAAATCACAAAAGAAAGCCAAAAATAGCTTAAAGATAGTTTAGATTGTTTTGTTCTTAATTAGTGTTGTAATCTGTTTATTTAGCATAAATAGAAGTTACTTATTCAGTAGGAACCAAGATCTCTAGCTCAATTTAAAATTGCCTTGATTTGTTCGAGAACTTAAGGGTGTGTTTGGGATAAGCTCATTTTGAGCTCAAAAATCAATTTTTTTTAAAGTTCTTAATTCAATCAGCATTAATTTAGTGTTAAAGTTAGTTTTGAAGCAAAAGTTTTCAGTTTTATAGAGTTTACTTGAGTTTTTGATAGTTTTCCAAATTTCAAGTCTTATAGTGTATTTTTGAGTCATTTTATTAAATTTGTAGTATTTAGTCTTTTTAGTTGTTAAAAGTGGTTCAAACAAGTTCCAATTGGTCTATTGCAACTGTCTCAAATCTGGTCCAACCCATTTTGGGTCAAAAATCAGTTTTTACCCACTTTGCATGCGAGCAAGTGTCACACAGTCCTTAAATGGCCAAACAGCTTCCATTTCTGCATTTTTAATTCACTCAATTTTAGTCCTTATTAGCTGAAATTTTGGATTATAGCACTTTGGTTGGTGGTTGTTATCCGGGTATTTTTAGTTTATTTTTAGGATTTTGCTAAACTAGCTTAATTTGAGCTTAAAGTAGCCCATAAAAGGTCTTTTGGCTTAAGTTATTTGAAATCATTTTAGTGATAATTAGCTTTAATCTTCTGCCTTATTGATTCATTCCAGTTGCTTTAGGTTTAGTATAGTGAGTTTTATCCAAAATTATCTTGTGGTTTATTCTAATAGCCCTTTAGCAGCTTAAAGCTTATTTCTTATAGCTTTTCAAAAACATTATCATGTCCAAATCCACTTATAGTTTTGATTTTTAATTTCCTCATTTTGCATCCATTTGAACTGAAACTTTGGATAATTGATCACTGGTTGGTTGTCTACTCCTAGGACATTTTGCTTATTTTTGTGATTTTTCTAGATAGCTTAATATAGTGCTTAAAGTAGGGCTATAAGGGCCATTTGGCGTATTGAGACTTGAAATCTGGTCTCGAGCTTTTTTCTGTAGCTTGTGCTTTTTAGGTCCCAATCAGTTGCATTAGCTCATTTTAGGTTAAATTTAGGCTGTAGTAGCTTATGGTAGCTTTTGGATAGCTTATTGCTTATTTCAAGTGCTTATTCAAACTGCTTATTTGCCCAATTCAGCTTATTAGTGGGCTTATCTAACTTTTTATATTTTTCCAGGGTAGTATAATATTTTAGATTTTCCATAAAATTTCCAGTTTTTTCCTAGCTCATTTAGTCCTTTTCTTATTTAATGTTAGTTTTTAAGTATTTTTAATCATTTTAATTAATAAGAAATACATAAAAAGTCTAAAAATATATTTTCAGTTTTAACATTAGTTTTATAATATTTTAGATTTTTCCAATTTATAATTTCATTTTTAGGTTAATTTCCTATTTTCTTGTATTTTAATGTATTTTTAAATAGTTAAAATAGTTTTTAATTAATAATAATTAGATAAATAGTTTTAAAAACAATTTTCTTTCTCCAATAATTTTCTAGTATAATTAGGATTGTAAAATGTATTTTCCATATCCGTAGGTATTTTACTTCTTTATTTTTACGTTTAATATCGTACGTTACGTAGTTTTTTAATTTAAACGTCGTTTAGGTTTTAAACGTTAAGCGCTTTTTAAAATAGAATTAAAATGACTTCAAAGTCTTTTATAGATTTAATTTCCTTAGTTTAATCACTCGCTCACTCATATTCCTTTTACTGTCCAAATCACCGATCACAAACCCGTGTTTTGAGTACCATCACTGCCTTCGTTGGGAAGAACGACCGGTTTGCGTTTCTTACTGCAATACTTAGGAACACACACTATACTACATTTTATTAGACGCCCCTCAAAATTTTATCAAATTGAGGTTGTGTCGCGTGTTGAAACGTTTTGATTAGTGATCTGGATATCATCCATTGTATATTTACCATCCTTGTTAATATTCTCTTGTTTTCTTATTATATTATAAAATCAAAACCCAAAAATATTCATCTTTACCCTCTTACCCTTTTTGTTTCTTTATCCCTTTACCCTCTATCCATTTGATTCTAACTTCTTCTATTTCTCATGGAATCTCTACTACTGACGAGATGGAATGAAGTTGAAAAACTTCATACTTTATCACAAATGTCAAGAATTCGTGTTGTTCATAATGATCCATTAATTAAACGTAGGGAAATGGGCGAGCAAAGGGGACAAAGGACCGGTACTTCCCTCGATAATGGAAGTGCTAAATCGTCCAACCTACGGTTATTCAAAGATCTAACCCTCATTGCTCTAAGCCGTCTAAAATTGATCCTACACTTTCACGATTTACGGTTAAAAGCAAACATGCAAAATTTAGACCGGTGACTAGCAAGAATGACTTGCCAAATCTTCACGTTTCTCAAGATCCAGAACCGGAGACCATAGAAGAGGTGGAAATTGCTACCTCTCAGCACACCACTTGTCCACTCCAGTTTTTCAAAATGTTCTTGAGACTTGATAGTCATTCGGATCACCATGTTGGTTTTGTTGATTCTTTGAATGAACCATTCCTTCTCATAACTCTCAAATGGAATCGTTTATTCCTTGTGTGGTTGTGGTGAGCCTCTTTTTGGTTCACCATGTCGTTTGTTATGCGTGCTGATGTGGTAATGATATTCGGCGGGGAGTTGTTTGTTTTGTGGTTCAAGGAATTCATTTGATTATGATCCTAATCCGAACTCATTTAACGATCCATCAAACTTTTCCAATTACCCACCACGCCAACTTATCTTCATATAATCAGCATAAGCATTGTGAATTTTGTGGAGGTCCTCACCAAGGATTTGAGTGTCAATCCGGAAACACGTTTGTCTATGAACAGTTTTTCGGTGATGCTCAGAACTTTGGTTATGACCAATATCCATATAATTCACGATCTGACTCAACAGTTTTACTTGTTGTGAGAATTGTGGAGGTCCTCACGATAATCTTCAATGTCAACCGTGGAATCAAAATTACTATACTTACGGTTTTGACAATTTCCAACCTCCACAGCACCATACGGTTCAAACTCCACGGTAGTTGTCTCGAAATTTCCCAAGATTTTGAAACGAAGAAAACACTTGATGATATGATTCGTAACTTTAAGAATCAAGTGAGTGGTGAAAAGACCATGGGAGAATTGCTAGCCAGGCGAGAGGCTCGATTCTAGGGAAGAATTATTGGTCTTAGAGCATGCAGCTCTAAAGCGTTCCCAATTTCTAATAGCGGCTATGTATGATGATGATGGCGAGGAGAGTTTTATCCTTTTAAAGATAATATTTCTCAACTCCCCATCTGTTGTTACACCCGAGATTCACACTCACTCTCTTATTATAGGGATGAGCATCTTGACCTGTTCTGAAAGGAAGGGACGAATTCATAAAGTCTAGTGTCGAGAACCTTGTCCCAATCCCAAGAGAGTCACAGGGAATTCTCGAGCAATTGTGTGATATCCCTACCCCTCTTGTCTTCCCAAAGATCATGTTGAGATGTTCTCGATTCTAATGATGACGATTCGTTATCTTGTGGAACATAAGTTATGTGGGGAATTACCTTCGAGCTTGTACAGGAGAAGAGAATGATGAAGAAATAATCCATGACGAAGCTCTTCGTCTTACATTATTGAATGTTAATCTTCTCATTTCTAGAATCGAGGCTTTCAATGAAAAGCCTATTCATCACCTCTATCCCCATTAAGGATAGTGACATTCTTTCCGATGATTTATTCGGAAATGAAAGCCTTGTTTTGATAATATGGGAGAAGATTAGTGGTGCAGCTTCCATTCTCATAATTCTCTCCCGATCATGAATCATTTACTTTGGAGGAGTTCCCATGAACTCACTCATATCATATCTTCGCCGGAGTATGATAATTTCTACTTTGATCTAGACACACCCATAATATGTCTTGATCAAGCGAGCTTTGATGAGATTCATGAAACTATGAACTCTCCTAGTGAGGATGAAGAGTTAGTCATGATTTTTATCATGATTTTCTTTCTTTTCTTCATATATTCTGTCACTTCTCCTGTACTTCACTCCTTCGGGAATGAAGACATTATCTTTGATCCGGCATTTCCATGTACCATTATCTTAAGTAGGGAATATATCTCATCGGTGTGGAACTTTCACGTGCTTCAAATGTTTGTCCCAACATCTTGAATGAAAGTCCGATGGAGATTGTTTCTTCCACTTTGCTTCCCCATGAACCAATGAATGCGGGTCGAGTCAAAGCTAGCGACTCGGGAACAAAAACAGTAGCACACTATATGGGTTTCACCCATATTTCGATTTCTTTCTACTTTCTACCACCCTAGTGTGGGGGAGTTGCCCATTGTATATAAGTTTTACAAAAAAAGTTTCAAATAATGGCCGTAGTATTTCCCTTTTACGTTCTCGGTTTAAACTAACCGGTACTTTGAATATGAGGGCAATATTCATTTCTCACATGGGGAATTCTCATGAATTTTATCATATGTATTACCACCCATTCCCCATTTTGGCCAAAAATTTTTTTTGGAGCAAGTGTTTTGCACTTACTCAACTTACGGTTATCAGTCCACCATGTCTAATAAACAAAAGGATTGGCTAATCAGAGCAGCGGCTCTTGGTAAAGATATCTCAATCCATTGACGGCTTGCAATTTGCCCAAATTGTATGGTGTTGACTCACCATATCTTTAATTAGTGAAGAGTTGGCTAGCCCGCAAGTTTATGGCTTGTGGAAGGGCATTGGAAAACCATAATTGGTAATCGACTCACTAACCAAAGATATTTTATCTAAGAGTTGGCTAGTCCGAAGTAAACGGCTTAAAGACAAATCAAAACCGTTGAAAGCTGGTGATTTGCTCAAAATCATTTGGTTATCGATGTACCAAGGTTCTTACTTGAGGCTCAACATTTGGCTACTCCAAAGTAATGCTTTTGGTAAAGAGACTTAAATCCATTAAATTTCAAAAGATTGCTAGGGACTAGCAATAGTTTAGTGTGGGGGATTGATGAATGTGTAAATACTCATCATTTTTGTCTTATCGGTACCAAAACACTTAAAACACTCAAATATAGCAAAATACAAAATATATCCAAGTTGTATTTTATATGTTTTAAATGCAAAATGAGTAAAACACTAAAAAGCGAACAAAGTTTGCATAATTGGCGTTTTGATCCCTCAGACTTTCAAAACTTGTCAAAATCAGTCCCGAGAGCATTTATTTTGTAAGAAAAGTCACCAAAGGTCCTTTGGAAATCATAAGTTGTCATAATTAATCCTTTGGTGAAAAGTTTCAAAAGTTTGCAAGATTGGTCCCTCAAGTTTCACATTTGGCAGATTTGGTCCCTAGACATTCAAAATGGAAATTATCAAGTGTGGTCCTTGTTCTATACAACTTTGGGAAGATTTACAATTTAGGTCCTCCAACTTTGCAGAATTTACATCAATGGTCCTTGTATTAATCACCAAAACCAAACGGTTGAATGCTAAACCCAAAACCAAAACAAATCCCACTGGCCCAAGCCCACTACTCCCTTAGAACCTTAAACCAACCCTTGGCCCCTGATATACCCGTGACCCCCCATCTTGAACCCTCCCCGTTTAATAATCCCAACCCAGTTAAACTAGGTTTGACTAAAACCAAATCCGCCCACGTTTTCCCTCCTTCCTCCATCTCCATTACCACCTACTCTGCAAAACATCACCAAACACTCCATCCACCTTACCCCTTATCCCACTTCCCAACCACAACAATCCAACAACATTTAATGCCTTTCCCCTGTCCCAAATCACCAGAACCCATGTGCACAAGTTTTGGCGCCAAATTGTAATCAAACGGTTGAGATCAATTCTACCCAATCAATGGCCAAGAAAAGAGAAAAAGAAACCTAGTGGGAACTATAAAAGAGAAAAGAAGACTGAAGATAAAGTTGTCACTGTTTTTAGACCTTTTCTTATTTTTATTGTAATCGTTTTTAATGTTTTTATGTTAAAGATTTCTGGGTTTTATGTTTAATGTAATTTACAAGTCATTTCAAGTCTTAATTAAGAGTTTTAATCCATTAATCTCCAGTTCCTTGCTACTTCTGTTTTTCCCGCCAAAATCACTTTGGTCAATTTTTAAGTTTCAAACTGTCAAATTAGCTTCATTAAGTTTCTTTTAACTTATTTAAAGTGTTTTAAGCAAATGAGAAGGTTTTCCTGGTCTTAATTGCAATTTTCTAAAAAAAGTCAAATTAAGTCAACATTGGTCATGTTCTCGTTTTTTAGCTTCTGACTTATTTGGATTTTCTCAGCATATTTGGTCTAAGTATAGATAATTGCTTTAATTTGATGTTTGTAGTGCTCTAATTAGGTTTTGCCTAAAAATCACAAAAACCAAAAATAGCTTAAAGATAGTTTAGATTGTTTTGTTCTTAAGTAGTGTTGTAATCTTTTATTTAGCATAAATAGAAGTTACTTATCAGTAGGAACCAAGATCTCTAATCATTTAGTCAAAGCGCCTTGATTTGCAAATTCAGAACTTAAGGGTGTGTTTGGGATAAGCTCATTTTGAGCTCAAAATCAATTTTTTAAAGTTCTTAATTCAATCACATTAATTTAGTGTTAAAGTTAGTTTTGGAAGCAAAAGTTTTGATTTTATAGAGTTTACTTGAGTTTTTGATAGTTTTCCAAATTTCAAGTCTTATAGTGTATTTTTGAGTCATTTTATTAAATTTGTAGTATTTAATCTTTTTAGTTGTTAAAAGTGGTTCAAACAAGTTCAATTGGTCTATTGCCGTCTAAATCGGTAACCATTTTGGGTCAAAAATCGATTTTACCCACTTTGCATGAGCGCATAAGCACGTCCTTAAATGGCCAAACATTCCATTTCGCATTTTAATTCCTCAATTTTAGTCCTTTAAAATTTGAAATTTTGGATTATAGCACTTTGGTTGGTGGTTGATAACTAGATATTTTACTTTATTTTTAGGATTTTGCTAAACTAGCAATTTGAGCTTAAAGTAGCCCCTTAATTTGAAACTTTTATTTGAAATCTATTTTAGTGATAATTAGCTTTAATCTTCGCCTTATTGATTCATTCGGTTGCTTTAGGTTTAGTATAGTGAGTTTTATCCAAAATTATCTTGTGGTTGCTTCTAATAGCCCTTTAGCGACTTAAAGCTTATATAGCTTTTCAAAAACATTATCATGTCGATCCACTTATAGTTTTGATTTTTAATTTCCTCATCTTGCATCCATAAATTTGAAACTTTGGATAATTGATCACTGGTTGGTTGTCTACTCCTAGGACATTTTTGCTTATTTTTGTGATTTTTATAGATAGCTTAATATAGTGCTTAAAGTGGGGCTATAAGGGCCATTTGGCGTGTTGAGACTTGAAATCGGTCTGAGCTTTTTTTCTGTAGCTTGTGCTTTTTAGGTCCCAATCAGTTGCATTAGCTCATTTTAGGTTAAATTTAGGCTGTTGTAGTATTAGAGCATGGTAGCTTTTGGATAGCTTATTGCTTATTTCAAGTGCTTTATTCAAACGCTTATTTGCCCAATTCAACTTATTAGTGGGCTTATCTAACTATTATATTTTCCCAGGCTTAGTATAACATTTTAGATTTTCCATAAAATTTCAGTTTTTCTAGCTCATTTAGTCCTTTTCTTATTTAATATTAGTTTTTAAGTATTTTTAAATCATTTTTAATTAATAATAAATACATAAAAAGTCTAAAAATATATTTTCAGTTTTAACATTAGTTTTATAATATTTTAGATTTTTCCAATTTATAATTTCATTTTTAGGTTAATTTCCTATTTTCTTGTATTTTAATGTATTTTTAAATAGTTAAAATAGTTTTTAATTAATAATAATTAGATAAATAGTTTTAAAAATAAATTTCTTTCTCCAATAATTTTCTAGTATAATTAGGATTGTAAAAATGTATTTTCCATATCCGTAGGTATTTTACTTCTTTATTTTTTACGTTTTATTTAGATACGTTCGTAGTTTTTAATTTTAGCGTCGTTTTAGGTTTTTAAGCGTTAAACGCTTTTAAAAATAGAATTAAAATGACTTCAAAGTCTTTTATAGATTTAATTTCCTTAGTTTAATCACTCACTCACTCATATTCCTTTTTCTGTCCAAATCACCCGATCACAAACCCGTGTTTTGAGTACCATCACAGCCTCGTTGGGAAGAACGACCCAGGTTTGCAGTTTCTTCTGCAATACTTTGGAACACACACTATACTACATTTGATTAGATGCCCCTCAAAAAGGCTGCTGTCAATAAGAGTGTTTCATTCATGGTGAGATGTTGGAGTGGAGTGGTCATGTGAAGTGATCAAAGAACAAGGTGTGTGTTTAGATCAATAACCATTCTTATGTGGACTAGTTGATTCTTATGTGTGTTTTTCATCAGATTGTGGATTTTCTAAACACTACTCATGTGAGGTATGCTTTACTTCTCAATCCCACAATCTATGTCTCTCAAATCAAACAGTTTTGGACCTCTATTCAGTCCATCACTCTTGAAGATGGAGCACCATGAAAGCGTGGATGCTCTTGGGAGCACGGTGGATGGGGAGTAACTATTGATGTTCTTGAGTCCTCCTGAGGAGAATTCTCCAATTGGATGATCTCAATGGTATCCTCACATTACCAATGCCAGAAATTCATGAAAATCTTTCATCCATGGGGTATGATACCACTGACAAAAGGCTACTTTCAAAAAGAGTGGTTTTTACGTCCTCATTGGAGATTTTTAATACATACTATTACACTTGCCTAAGTCTAAAAACTTCTTATGAACAATTCAGTTCAACAATGGCTTACCCTTTGGTTTGTCTAGCCACTGAGAGGACTTTTAATTGGTCTAGATATATTTTTACAAGTATGCAAGGCAATGTAAAGAGTTCAACAAAATTTTTGATGTATCCAAGGTTTATGCAAGCAGTGTTAAATGAATTTCAAACGCAACCCCATACAAGAGTTTATAAAATCCGTTGCTTTAAGCCTAAAGTTTTTCAAAACATGAATAAAGATGGCATTAGGGTTGTTAAACCACTTTTTCCTCAAATGCTTGCAAAGATTTCACAGTGCAGGGGTGAAGATGCAACAATCCTAGTTGTATCTCAAACCACACCCACTCTCAGCTGATTCCAAACATTATCTACACTCCACCAGTTACTCACACTTATGAGAGGAGGCAAAAACAGCCAACTCTTCTCATCACAACACAGGCATGGCCTGATCCTCTTGGTTTAGGAACAAGCAGTTGTGGTTCCAGGCTTCCACCTAGTCCAACTAGGAGTGAGGCTGAGCCAATGCCCTTAGGATCCATTATTTATGTTGTTTAATGATTCGGGTGGTCTAGGACAATGATTAAATAAGAAACCCATTAGAGATAGATTAAGAGAGTTGAGAGGAGGTTCCTTGAAGAGAGTTTCTTTAACAAATGTAAGGTTAGATTCCAAAGAAGCCACACCCCTTCCAAGGATGGAAGGGGTATTTATAGTTACAAATGAAACGCCCTCCTGACGGGCTGTGGATCATGCATACAGTGGGTAAAGACCCGTCCTTCCTCCACGGTGTTGCACTATGCTAAACTAGACTAATAACTAACTAATAAAACAGTAAATAACGTAACTAAAGATATGTCTACGAGCTAACTTATGGTTGATAATATTTGGGGTGACCGACTCTTTACTATGGAATTTTCTAATTCCTAACAATCTCCCCCTAAGGGAGGTCACCCCATGTTTTACATTTCAAATCCTAGCATTCTATTCTTGACTTTGTTCTTGAGCTCGTAGACTTCAATTCTTTAATTTTGCAATCTTTGTGCTTTTGTAGTGACTCTTCATAGTCCGATTATTTTGTACTTTCAGTGGAGGTCTTTGAACTGATCCACATCTTTGATGATCTTCGAGCTTTCTTTGAGATCATCGGCCACAGTAAATCTCTGGATCACCCTTTATTGTGTTGCCATCATATGAAGTTGTGAATTTTCGACCGACATGCTCACACTTTCAGGATCATGACATCTTTCCATCAGAGTAGCGGAAGCTATACTGGTTCATGATATTTTCGCGATTGTAGCGAGGCATAGTATAAAAATATCGAACCGAGGTTATGTTGATATGCACAGTCATGATTTCTTCAGCTAAGTGTGGATGCGTGAGCATGCGGCTTTGGATTGACTCCTCAATTACGATCACCGCATTTGCAGCGCAGTCAAATGTACCGCAAACAACAGTTAGCAATAAAACACACGAAAAGTGTCTTTGATCACTTTCGTTGAATTGAGGTACACGGCCCACGGTTCCCGTTGATCGATTACAAGTACTGCCGTGATCGGTATAATTCGAAGAATCTCCTTGACAGGGTTTCGCAGCTGTATTTAGCCGTTCTCAACCGAACGAGCGTCTCAAAGAAGACAACACGGAGTGAGTGAACCAGCAAATTAAGATTTATTGATTGATAGAAAATGATTTGAAAACAATCGCGTATTGCTTGAAGAAAGAGTTTTGCAATACGACGAAGGTTTTATAAGAAAGATCAATTTTCAATCAAAAATACTTTTTGTATTTGAAAAGAGTACACATTCGACGTGCTAGAGAAAAGAAGATTTGCACATCGAACGGTTTTTCCAAATGTATTTTTCAATCAGAGATACTTTTTGTGTTTGAAAATGAATACACATTCGACGTGCTAGAGAAAATAAGATTTGCACATCGAAGTTTTTCCAAAAGTATTCGTCAATTCCTTTCCTGGACCAAGGTTGATTCAAGAATGAATCTCCCCATCGTTCTATCCATTGTCACAAGCTTGATCCTACGAGAAGATCTCACATGTCACCCACCAAGAGCTTGTTTGATGTTGGCTCTAGAAGGATTTCCATCTTCATCATGAATATTTTCATATCACTTTCGGATGTTCCGCAATACCACAAGGATAAAGCGTAGGACTCTTAATATATACTTACTTTCCACATTGTGTGAAACAGCAAGTCATCATTAATTTAGTGTCCTAATGAGATAATGTGGATGATCTCTTGGCTCTAGACTCAATCGTGCACATTTGGTTCCTATGCGGAGACTAGGAGAGGGTCTCCATTCTTCATATCAACAATCTCTAAGAGAAAGTCGATAGATTATGTCGGTTCCCGTGAGAATGAAACAAGCCCTTTTAAGAGGAACTTGAGTAGCTTGGGAAGTTTAGTGCAAGTGCATTCTTGGGTCCATGATGTCTTATCTTCAATACCGTGTTACCTTAGTAAACACCCAGTAGCATATGTATTGAACCCGGTTTCTGCCCTAAGGTTGAATTATTGGAGGGCTATTTCTTTTTACCCTTTTCATATTCATTTCTTTTTCATTCTTCAACCCCTTCAGTGCTTACCGAGACTTCATAACTAGAACCTTGTTGGGTTTATTCCAGTACTAGCTCTGTCTCAGTCCGCACTCTTCCCATTTCTCATTTTTCTCCTTTTTTCATCATACCTAAGGACTCTACACTATCTAGTGGATTATCCCTGGGTAGATCCATCTGGTTTTGGCGGATCGTGGGAACAGATACCTAACATAACCATCCTTATAACTCCATGCATAAAGTAAAATGGTCGGTCTTTTGGTATAGTTCATTCTTTCTTGAAACCAATAGAAAAATCATTTGGAAAAACAATCAAGGTACTTTTGATATGAGATCAAAGCATTTTGTACCTTAATAGTTTTGATCATTTAGAAAACCTCCCCCTCAACATATGTATATGATCTTGAAATTGTTTAGCACATGGAGGCAAGAGTTCTTTGAAATATTTCTTTGAAATAATTTCTTAAACAATTTCCTTAGAAAAATTCATTTGATTTTCTTTGGTAAATTCTCCCCCTCAATATGTGCATAGGATATTTGAAATCATTTTATCACATAGAGGCAAGAGTTCATTTGAAGCACATTTACGATTACACAAGCCATTAAGAAACCATTTGCTCCCCCTCAATATGTGCATCGAGATTCGAAAGCGTTTAGCACATATGAGAGAGCAGCCTGCACATTTTCATCAAATAGATCATCATTTATCAGATTTCATTATTAAATCACAAATTCTCCCCCGATCAAAAATATCAAACCCTTTGAGATTTAGGATCCCAAGTGATTTAATACGGTTTAGAAAACATAGGAGAAAATGTGCCTGGTTTAAATACTCATCTAGTTTTTGGATAAATGCTCCTCCTCAACATGTGCATTGTATATTTGAAATCGTTTGGCACATGGAGGCAGGAGTGCCTATAAAGGACTAAACCCGATTCCATTAAAAACAGATTTGAGATTTAAATCACGATCTGTCTCCCGATCAAAAATATCAAATCATTTGAGATTTGTGATCCCATCTGATTTAAATCATTTAGAAAAGTTTGGGGAAAGACGTGGCAAGATTTAATTTTGAAAAATGACTGAAGAGGATCTATTATAGACATTAAAGATTGTTAGTGTCAGGTATGATAGTTTTAAGAGATCTTTAAGTAAAATAAAACAATTTCACAATCAAACAAGAACAGAAAAAATTTCATTTTGACAGACCTTGATTCAAAAGAAAAATCATACCATGACATAACATTAAATCTTTAGATCACCACTTATTTTCGTACAAACGGAACTTTTGTGAAGAAATATCGTTTGAAAATATTTTATTTTAAATCACTCTCCCCTCAATCCATGACAGAAGTCAATAATTGAGTGACTTAGGTTTTGTTAAAAGAAGGTGATTTTCAAAATTTAGTCCAATTTATTTTCAAAACAATATTTTTCATTTTCAAAACAATTTTAATCAAAGTTTTAGAAAATGTTTTTTTTTTTTAAAATGGTATCCTCTTGCCAAAGATACATTAGTGGTTGAGAAGCTTAGTTGTTGTTCTTGTAGGGTTTGGAAGAAAACCATCTGCGATGCGGAGACTTCCTCTTACGTTGCATTAATGCCAACTCTCCATAGAAGTCCAATTAAGCTCCGTTTCTTCATTTGTCAACCCAAGATATAGTTACCCTTTCCTTTCGGCATATAATCATCTTCAATTGTGGGATCCGGATCGAGAACATTCTTTTATACCAATATACCTGCATACGTTAGTGAACACACATACAAATATATGGTGGTCGACATCACCCAAACAACAATCGACTAATAAAAGTCAATGCAACATATCTATCAGATCATATAAATGTATGGGAATATTGTGATCATCAAAATCTAATCATCTAATCCTAGCAATCATATCCTAGGCACCTAGTCCATCAACATAGGTTAACATCATTTTTAATTAAGCATATTAGGATAATTAAGAAAGCCCGTTAGATGTTGGTGATTTGAAAAACATTATCCCCCTCAATCCATGACTCATTTTATGAAAAGTTTAAAAGCGCTGAAGTCATTTACTGAGTTTTCAATCTTACAAAAACTCTGAATCTGATTGTTTTTAAAGCAGCTCATTTTCCACCATTTAAGAGAACAACAAATATTTTTCTGAAGAATTTTTAGACGGAAAAACATTTGTGTAGGAACAGCAGTCTTTATGACGACATGCTTTCCTTGTTTTGTTTTAGGATAAGTGCACGAAATATTTGAAAATTTTGTTTAGCGCAGCACTTTCCTTTCTTGAAGAACGGGTTGCTATCTGAAATAATAGCAAACCATAGTTTTAAGCTCGGGTTCTGATCTGAAGTAAGCGTAAGCCATATTTTGAGACATGTTTTGGAAAAGAATATTTACACCTCCTGCTCGAACTTCATCTATGGTCCGTGCCATTATTGAATGACATTTCTAAGACCGTAGATGTTATCGATACCCGAAGACATGTCTTGAGAAAACATATTTTTGGTATTTTTCAAATTTTCTGATTTTTATGGGTTTTTGTTGATTTTATATTTTTGTATTTGGTTTTTGATAAATATATACAAGGATAGAATAGATGATATAGTTTAAGAAGATGATGATACAAGTACCGAGATAAGGATATCGAGCAGCCCCATTGTAGAAGATAGAAGTCATCATTCCTAAAACTTTCACCACCAAAGCTTCCGAGGCTCTTGCATTGAAGAAAGAAATTGAACCATCAGAAAGTGAGACTTTGGCAGCTTCCCCCCAAACCGAAAATCCTATAGCTGAGCAGATTCAAAGCTTTCTTTCAAGCTTCTCTTAGCCAGGTGCACAAAGAAGCACACCATTATCATCGAACATGCTGCTCCTTTTAAGAATAATCACCGTGATTCATCGTTCGGGGTTATATCATCCAATAGAAGAACAACAACGTATCATCCCACACATAAATAACTCTTCTCAAATTTCATTCCACTGAAGTCTGAAGCAATCCATTCCAAAAGGTGTCAAGAGAACACTTCCCCTGAGTAGTTGAATTGATGCAGTCAATCTCTTAGACTAGAGCTCACGAACCCGAATACACATACCTGAAGACAAAGAAACTTATACCATCAGTAGCGATTAAGTCCAATAGCCAAAGAATAACCCGATGTATACTTTTCTCTCCCCCTGAAGAAAGTGTATGAAGCTCAAGAACCGAAGTACCGAATGCCCAAAAGAGAATAACCGATAACATTGAAGAAGCGAGGCCAAATCACGATTATCTCTGCGGGTGACAATCTCTGCGGATGTCAACGGAATAAGTGATTATATCTCGAATCACGAGATTAAGCCCTCAATTAAAACAATGAGCATCCCCAATGTACACAATCTCTCTCCCTTGATGATTGTGATAACATCAAAATCATCACACACTTGTGTACCTCTTTCATCTTCAGAAACTAACTCTTCCATCTCTTCCCCACATAGTTGGAATAATAACACTAAAGCCTTGATGAGTAAAACCTTGAGTTTCTCTGCGGTCATGACATTTGTTTTCCCGGGATATCTTCAATCACTTAGACGAGTTAAGTTCATCAAGTTTACTCGCCATGAGTCAAACCTTTAGTTTCTCTGTGGTAGTAACATTTGTCTTCCCGGGTTATCTCCAATCACTTAGAAGAATTAAGTTCATCAAGTTTACTCGTGTTTAGATGCTTGTTTCCTTCCCCCTTGCTGGTTTTGACACTTCAGAATCAGCAAAACATTATAAGCCCAAATACTTGAAATCTGTTGAGAAGATCACTTGAAGTCTTTGTGAGAATCAACATGCTGAATAATGTGAGCAAGTCTAATTAGGGATTAAATTCGACATATCACTCTCCCCCAAATAGTGCTCTCCCCAAAACCGACAATCTGTTATGATGAATGCTTGAATTAAGAAGAAGTCTTTAGATAATCAAATGCAACTCGTCTTTAGTCTTCTAACATGCAGTAGAAAATGTAGAACCGACTGTAGACTCGACCTTCTTCAAGATTGTCCAGTTGGGGAATAGATAGTTAACATCTTCAACTCACACCAAAAAGCATCCCAATTAACTTACATCTTGGAAATCCCCTTAACAAAAATCCCTCCCAATCAAACAAGAACAGAAAGATGTTCATCAAGGAAATCAACAATCGGCAAGCGAACACACAAGATGGTAACACCAAACTACCAATCACATCAAACAAGAACAGAGAGATTGTTCGAATCATCATGTTGATGTATACGTGAAGCATTAACCGGAAGCACTTTGTCGATAAACTCATCAATCCGTGAGAAGATGTCAACCAACGGCTCTTAGAAGAAAACTCCATGTGAAAATGACCCGATAAGAAGAAGCTCGGTTCTTACATGAGTTAGGAGCCGTATGACCATTTATTCTCAGAAATCAATCAACCATGCAAAGTAATTTCACACTTCTTCTCCCCTCAAGAATTGCATACGGAGTTGCCATTCTTGATTAAATAAGTGAAAATCATTCGAATGTTCTATTCACACTTCTCTCCCCCAAAATAAGCACATGATGTCGCCATCTTCATTATAATCGAGCACGTGGAATGAGAAACCAATCGTGGTAGCCGGTTCACTTGATGACGGCGCATGGAAAAGTATGAAGCATGTTGATGAGAATGGTCATTAATGAGAAGATTTCTCTTCTTCCGAAGATAAAGCGCACTGACACGTACACTTTTCTTTTCTTTGAGGAACGAGGCATGAACCGTTGTGTTCATACGTCATAAGAATATTTCTCTTCTTTCCAAGATAAAGCGCACTGAGACGTACACTTTTCTTTTCTTTAGAGAACGAGGCATGAACTGATGTGTTCATACGTCATAAGAAGATTTCTCTTCTTTTGAAGATAAAGCGCACTGAGACGTACACTTTTCTTTTCTTTAGAGAACGAGGCATGAACTGTTGTGTTCATACGTCATAAATCTCTCTCTTTTCATCTACTCTTGGCAAACTTGTAATCACCCCATTATCATTTAGTAGGCTATTTGTCGTGACGGTGATGGAGAAACCCGATATAATGAATTTGACCCGAATTAAACTACCCGAACTCGTGACTTAAACTTGCACATATGTAACAAAGAGCGGTGTTGAGACTTCATCCTCCATTGAATCTCTAAGTACTCTATACTCTTCATCCAACCAACCATCAAGTAATAGACGTACATCACCTCTTGAGAATCCACAATTCAATGTGACACTGAGCACTACAACGTAACTCCTTAGAGTGATAGTTATTTTTGTGGTAAACAGAGCCCAATTTCCCTACGTGGTAAAAGAGAAGGAAAAGACTCCCAAAAAATAACTAGATTTGCAAGTCTTCGTTTTTTGGAAAAAAGCTCGAACAAGGATCTCGAAGAATCTTCATCCAACCATCCCCGATACCTTCAGATACTAAGTACACTTGCCCGTGACATTTCACTTCAACCTCAAATAGATAATATTGAATTAACGCCGTTGTCACATCTTTTGGTTAACTGCTCAATTCTAGCCTCCTTTGACGTTATAAGTGAACTATGATAATGGTTTCATCCCGACTATGGTTTAATGAGCATAACCCCGAAAAACTTTAAAGTAACCAAACCGCCATGACGAATATCCAAACACACATCCAATTCATGAAGTACACCCTTTTATCCCTTCTTCGAAACAGAAACTGTAGCACCAGCATCAAAAGAGATCTCGAAATACACTTTCCTTTCTCCAATATGGTTCCATCATTACGGGATTTTACAATTCTATGGTTTAAACCGAGAAATAGTATCTTTCGCGGGATTTTACAAAACCAAGAACAAACCGTAAGATAGATCCGGAAATGCACTTTACTATTACCCGGATGTTTCCATTGTCACGGGATTTTACAAGTCTCTGATTTAAACCGAGAAATAGGTTCTTTCGCGGGATTTTACAAAATCAAGACAAAACCGTAAACAACGTCAGCTTGAATGTTTTATGACAACTTTGGTTTCTGTGAATATCTGTTTTAGGGGAATATGCAGCGGTTCATCAACGGTTCATTATCCAACATCAACAATATCATCAACCATCCAATAAACACTTCGGTAAACACATCATTCACGGATTCTGTCGGCTGTTGCTGTGACCACTTGGTGAAGTAAACCCGATATGTCAAACTTGATCATGAAGTGAACTTCCCCAGATTTGTTACTTAAACTTGTACTAATCCTTGTGAAGAAGAAACGGTGTACCCAATGTACAAAACCTCTTGACATATCCTCAACTTAGTGAGACACCGGAGTGATAGTTACGTTGTGGGTTAAATGAGAAAGAATCACAACCGTAATTAAATAGCCAAGTCTTTATCACACTCTATTAAGGCCCAAACAAGTCATCTTCGCGGAAGGGTAGAAAGAAAGAAGATGAAATAAGTAAACGTGCCTGGAAAAACGTCACTTCAAATCCAAATAAAAAATACCGTATCAACAACCCCGCAGTCAACTTTGTACAAACAACAATTCAAGCCGTGACACAGTGTCTTCCGTGAAAATGTATTAACCAAAATATCAAGTCGCATCACATCAAGTCTCATCATCAAATCTAGTGATCAAATCACATAACTCATCAAATCTCATCAAGTCAAATGATCAGGTCTCATAACCCAACAAGTCTCATTAGATCGCATGATATCAAATTTCACATTACTTTAAAAAGCATACCAACACCCCATGAATACTCAATCTCGGTCCATGTAAAAAATTCATTAATAGCAATACCCTGCAACTTCAAGACCCAAATCAATTATAAACGGATAATACCCGGTCCAAAGTGCAAACCGTACACCGAAATCAAGCCCATTATCAAGAAGCTCATCATGAAATTCAACTCACTAGGTCCAACTCTCATATATCACATATAACAAGAAGCTCAAAATTACCACAAAATCACACAATACCACACGCCCCTTTGATATTCAAATATGATGCTAAAATTAGGATACTTAGGCCATGTGAATCAAATAATGTAGAGTACCACACAGCCCATGATCCATTCTAATCTTGAATTCTCATTAGGCCCAAGACAAAAATTTGGCCCACAATGATATTAGAACTGTTCCTCTCATTGCCCTAATTCAATGGGTATATATCACACCTCATATGTTAATCTTTTACCCTAATTAATCTCAAATTACTGTCCGCCTCTTTCTCACCTCAACACAGAAAATCAAAACCCTAATTACAATCACCATAATACATCCGCCCCCATCAGGTAACAAACACCTCAACCCCTAAAATACACATCGTCCCCCTCTCATCACTGATGAAAACGCTCCAAGAAAACCTTCTTAGATGACAACATGTTTCGACCTAGCCACAGGGATGGCTTGAAGGTCTTAGATTCGGATTCAAGGTAGGTATTTTAATCCAGTTTTTATCTACGATTTGTTATAGTGTAGTACCACGAATAAATGAAAAGCGAGTTAACAACCTTGTTAAAACGTTTCATATTTCGAACATGAAGTATAGACTTAACTGGATTAAAAACATTTGAGGTAGGATATTTTTCTTTGTGTTGTCTTGACTTTTAAACGAATGTGAGACTCGAATGAAACCAAAATTGTTTTTGTTTGATCTTAAAAAGTTCGAACATAAAAATGAAGCTATGCTTCAAAATGGATCAGTGAAGAGTCCTTTTTATCTTTCGTATGATGACCATAGAGGTTTCGTTATGAGCTTGATAAGCACGAAAGTAAAAGAATCTGAGGTCCTTGAAATCGACTTCCTTTAGAGTCTTGTTGGGGTATTTGTTTTAACCATGGATCTATGAAGATATTAGCTCAAACATAACACAAATCTTTCAAAGATTATTTTAAGAGTGGAGCTTGGCTGAGATCTAGTGTTTGTGAAAAGGTATCATTGGTTTGAAGCAATATGGTTTGATGTGTTTGATTATTATCGAATGATTTTGTGATGATGTGGTGTTTAGTGTGCTAGACCCATGGTTGTCTTGATTTGGCAACGAATAAACATGAGACACATCAGAGGTTGGTTCTGATTTATTTATGTTTAACGAGTCTTTGAGGTTTGAATATGGTTTGAGTCTGGTATAAGGTTATAGTATGTCTTCTCATTCTTCATTTTACGTCATGTCAACTCGCATATAACAATGACATAATAGCTTCAAAACTTAGCAATTCGCTTCATGACCAACCCGCTGTGATGCGAGTAACAATCCGCAAAGGTTGGTCAATACACAACCCCCTTTAAACAACTCGCACTCAATAATGCGAGTAGGCAACTCGTTAAGTCAAGCAACTCGCATACATGAGAGTTAGCAACTCGCTTGATTTTCTATAAACCCAACTCACTTCTTTAGAAAATATTGACAACTCGCTTAAAGTTCAAAGTATCTAGACAGCATGACAGCAACTCACATCCAAGAATACATTAAGTCAGGACAGTCAAAACTGTCAACTCGCTTTAAAGAAACAGTCAACTCTCATTTTAGAAAACCCAACTCGCATGTATGAAAGTCATAGCGTGAACAAAACTCATTCATTGTGACCCGTTTTGACCTTTTTGACCACATAAATATTTTACTCATATTGACCTTTGAAAACACTCATCCCGGATGCATAGAATCGGGGCCTTATGAATGTGACAGAAATTTGACCAAAAGAATTTGACAACTCGCTTATGACCAATATGGACAACTTGCTTTGAGTACGCGAGAATCTGGACAGAAACCTCAAACATTTGTCAACTTCGCATTTGATGAAAACCAGTCAACTCGCATTTTAGAACATAGACATGAGCAGATTCATAACATGAAGACCAAAAACATTTTAATCAATACATAACAAAACAGTTTTATCAACTCATGAAACTAGATTCAAATGACTATAACAAGATATCAAACATGCATAACCATCATCAAGAGACATAGCCAAAAACCATACGTATCAACCACATCCACATACACACAAACCGTATATCAAATAACATGTAAAACCATACGAATCACCAAGACAACACAACCTGGCTCTAATACCAATTGTTAGGATCCATTATTTATGTTGTTTAATGATTCGGGTGGTCTAGGACAATGATTAAATAAGAAAGCCATTAGAGATAGATGAAGAGAGTTGAGAGGAGGTTCCTTGAAGAGAGTTGCTTTAACAAATGTAAGGTTAGATTCTAAAGAAGCCACACCCCTTCCAAGGATGGAAGGGGTATTTATAGTTACACATAATACACCCTCCTGACGGGTTGTGGATCAGGCATACAGTGGGTAAAGACCCGTCCTTCCTCCACGGTGTTGCACTATGCTAAACTAGACTAATAACTAACTAATAAAACAGTAAATAAAGTAACTAAAGATATGTCTACGAGCTAACTTATGCTAGATAATATTTGGGGTGACCGACTCTTTACTATGGAATTTTCTAATTCCTAACAAAAAGGCAAGACAGTGATTTTATCCCTATGAATTCTGAAGAAGAAGACAGAAGATATCCTCATCTGAAGAGAAAATCCAAAGAGAGTGAACCTCAGACACACAAGAAAATAAAGTTTGCTGAAGAACAAGAAGTTCAAACTGAGAAATTCACTGAAGAACAGCTAAGTGTTATGATCCTGATTGAAGAAGAAGATTTTTATCCTGACCCACTACAAGTCAGACATCCTATAGTTGATTGGGAATTTTACATCGATATCAATTTTGCTCCAACATGGAAGATTACAAGGCTAGGTGGTGAAACTTCATCATTCATTCTGTTTGAAGACCTTATCAAAGCATGTGACAGACATGATCTGGATACATTGTGGAGATTAGTTCATGAAAGGTTTGATGTTGACAAGCTTAAAGATATGAAAGAAATGAAGTTATGGGTTGATCTAAGAAGGCTCTATGAACCAGATGCTAATGATGATTTCTGGAAGTTTGCATGTTTATGTCCTGGTACTACATGGACTTACTATGATTCATGTGAAGTTCATCATGTTTCTACAAGAGATGGAGTGGATGCATTTATGTTTGTTGAGAAAGAATACCCACTCAGAGTGGAACTCTCCTGATGTGTGTACAACAATAAGAGTTCATGAAGATTCTGAGAAGGTAAGAGCTTTGTTCCATAAGCTTCAAGATCAATGTTCAAGAGCTATTCAGGCTTTAAGAAGAAAGTGATGTGTTTGGAAGAATTCCCAAATCCTTGCATATGATGAAGATTGAAGAAACTTATTGATTTGCAAAGAAATCATAAGTTTAGGGGAGGATTGTTGGGAAGAAAGCTAATAGTTACCACTGATAGGCTTGTGGAAGACAACGTTGAAGAATGCACTAGCGGGGAAACACATTACCACCGCTAGTACATATTATTATCATCGCTATGATAATTGTTATGTAATCGTATATAGATAAGTATAGAAAAGATCTTGTGTATATTCTATATAGTTAGCATTATACTTAACTTGTAAAGGACTCCTTATGCTATAAAAGGAGATCCGTGTCATTGTTCTTGGTAATATGCTTCAAGGTGTAACCCTAGTAGCAAGATCACTGTATTATTATTCATAATAATATTGAAGCTTTGTGTTACATTGTTCTCACTTACAATACATCATACAATCCATATTCTGAGTATTACTAAGTATATTCCGCGTACTTATTAATATAAATCAAAGTATCACTAACACAAGGTGTATGTTCAGATCCAACAAGAGCCTAGAAACATACCGATCCAGTTCAATTTTTCTGTCTAATATACTTGCAACCCAATACGAAGAAAACAATAATAAATCAGCGAATGTCAAAAGTCATCAAGCCCACTCAAATTCGAATCCAATCACAGCTTAACACTAAATAAATGGGGTATAAAACTAACACTTATCTCACTTTATCCCTAATCCCACTCACATTGAAAACCATAATCTCTATCAATCCACCCATACATATCTGTTGCGCCTCTTTCTCATCAAACCACATCAAAGAAAAATGAATCTGAAAAACCTATCAACTCTAATCTTTTTCAATCTTAACCAATCTCATAGCACACTCATCACATCGTTTGTAATCAACACGCTCCCAATGCTTATTGTGATGTCATGTTTTCTCAATCCGAAGCAAATCAGATACTTTGGAGGATCTTAGGTAGGTTACTCCATGATATGTTGTCATTACGTTTTTTATTGAGGCCATGAACGAAACAAAGAAAAGAAATAACATTTGATGTTATATTCTTTCTCTTTATTGTTCAAATATGGGAGAGAAGCTTTGCTTCTAAAAATATCGAAGAGGAGAGTATCACACTTATACGATCTATAACGATTCGATATAAGGTGAATACATCTGAGATACGTTGTTGTTTATTGTTGCTTTGAGTCTTGATCTATGATGAATTTTTATTTCGTATATAAGACTCTTGATAGTCTTGATGTTTCAATAAGTTGCATGCAATTTATTCTGAGATTAGCAATAGAGATGGGCCATTTAGAATCGTTGATGAGTTATTTGCTTTGATAGTCTTGATAGCCTTGATGTTTTCTTTTTGAGTCTTGTTTAGATAGAGTCGGATCTGTTGATCATTGTCATTTCTTTTTCGTTTTTGCGTTTAGGACTGATGATGGATGAGATTGATTGTGGTTGAGGTTGTAACAGATGTGGAGTTTGATAGACTCCTTGAGATCGTTTTGAGCCTTAGGGTTTGACAATAACATATGCAACACAGCGGAATAATAAGAACATTATATACTATTGACACAAGGTTTTACTTTCACCCAATCTCCTCCATATTATTTGATCGAATAATACGTGTTACCTAATCAGAATGGGGATCTAAGATACCTTAGATCTTGGAGGTAAACAACTAACCTAGACGTTTACAATAAACTACCCGTCTAGGTTACACACACACACCTTTAGACTACATTATGGAACACTTAGTTATAAAACCTACACCGCATGTCCTCTTTATATACTAGAGGATTAGGGTTTACAAAATACTACGAAGGACTAAATAATAAATATTCTTTTGCAAGCAAGTCCTTCCATCTTTTTGTAGATTTCATCTTTGTCACTTTAAGTCCCTTTGTTTCATTCTTGTATTTATTTTGTCTCATCAAATCCAAGGAACCTAAAACCCAACAATCTTCCCCTATTTGATGATAACAAAACAAACAAAGTCGTACGAACTTCCTAGACGGCTAGCGAAGTTGAGATGTAAACATCTCTTTGAATGAAACAAATCTTGTCTTCCTTGTCTTCCCCTTAATCCATGCCATGCTACTCCAATATTTCTTCCCCTTTTGGTTATCAACAAATAGAGAATATAAGCGAGAAACTTCCTCTTGAGTGATGCATGAAAATGATTCTTCAGTAAGCTCTATGTAATGATCACTTGTGAAGAAAACCAAATATTACAAACTTGATAAAGAAGTAGAATAACCCAATCTTGTGTCTTATGTCTTGTTTATCCACGTGACTCCAAACTTATACTAACACCATATAAGTAGACCGCAATCTCTTGACAAAATCCTCATCTTCAATGAGACACTGAGCACTACAATGTAACTCCTTTAAGTGATAGTTAACTAGGTCTTCATCCATCCACCCCTTGACCTATGAAAACTAGATTTTGCAAGTCTTTGTCAACATCCTTTAAGCACGAATAAGTTATCTCCAAAGTATAACACCCACTTTGAGATATGATAAGAACACAAACCTGTGTTACTCAACTACAATATCAAATAGGTTATGATCAATCATCTTCGTAATCACCTATTCAATAAATCTCCAAAACGAGCTTTTTAAAACCATTAAGAACAAATACCAATCTTCTTGTGTGTGCGAACCAAAATCCCATGTTTGTGTCACCAAAAATCTCCGCATTACCAAAAACATGTACAGCTTCCCTCAATTCCAAAACTTCATCGTTAGAAACAAATAATGCAAGAAACACCGTGAGTGGAATTGAGATAACACTAGCAAGTGGTTTCGAGAAAACACTAGAAGTGGTTTGAAAAACACTAGAAGTAGTTTGAGAAAAACACTAGAAGTGGCTTGGAAAAACACTAGAAGTGGTTTAGAAAACACTATCGATGGTTTCGAGAATACACTATCGTGGTTTCGAGAATACACTATCGCTGGTTTCGAGAAAACACTAGAAGTGGTTTCAGTAAAACACTAGGAAAGCTGCTTCTAACCATGAATCATAAACACCACACAACGTATAAACAACCTCCATCAAGAATTAGAACAAGTAACACAAATTCAAGAAGTTGAATATGCATGAAAACCTAAAAATTCAAATTATTAAACCGGTTTACGCAGCCAACTTCCGATCTTGAATAACTTTTGATTGAGAGCTCAGATCGACAATCCCTCCAAAGTGAAAGTTAGATGAATATATAGATAACGTCCACCAAAAATTTCGTTACGATCCAACGGTTAACTAAAAGTTATCATCGTTTAAAACGATCGCAAAAAGTTGCGAATTTTGTACCAGCTTCGAATTTTTCCATCTTCTTCATTGAAAAACCTTGCGAATCCTTAGGTAACGAGCTCCCCAAGCTCTGATACCAATTGTGGAGTTTGATAGACTCCTTGAGATCGTTTTGAGCCTTAGGTTTTGACAATAACATATGCAACGCAGCAAATGAATAATAAGAACATTATATATTATTGACACAAGGTTTTACTTTCACCCAAACTCCTCCAAATATTATTTGATCAGAATAATACGTGTTACCTAATCTGTAACGGGGATCTAAGACACCTTAGATCTTGGAGGTAAACCACTAACCTAGACGTTTACAATAAACTACACGTCTAGGTTACACACACACACACCTTTAGACTACATTATGGAAGACTTAGTTATAAAACCTACACCCCATGTCCTCTTTATATACTAATGGATTAGGGTTTACAAAATACCTGAAGGACTAAATAATAAATATTCTTTTGCAAGCAAGTCCTTCCATCTTTTTGTAGATTTCATCTTTGTCACTTTAAGTCCCTTTGTTTCATTCTTGTATTTATTTTGTCTCATCAAATCCAAGGAACCTAAAACCCAACAACAGATATACATTTTCTTTTTCATATTGTTTTGGTTTTGTATGGTTTAAATTAGACCGTTGATGTGTAATAAAACTGAGGTTCCTTTGAGACTTGTGTTTCTTTGACCGATGATGTTTGTTGATAACTGAGGTCGTTGAGTTTATGATAATTGGTATTGTATGGTCAACCCACTGCAGTTTAGTCTTGTACATTAGGGTTAAGTCGCACCAGGTTTAGTCTTGTACCTTTGAGGGTTTGTGAATGCACCAGGTTTTGTCAAGTCTTAACATGTTTCAGAAGTCTTGATCATCTTTTAACACTCAAAAAGTCTCCTTGTTGTTTGGTATTTGCTATACTTGGTCAATGAACCGCAGTCTAGGGTCAAAACGCATCTTTAATTTTAACAAACCACAACCATTTTATCTTCAAAACGCAATAAGCTATTTCAATCAAACCGCAAAGTGATTTCAAACCACAGTCAAGTATTTTAGAGTCTGGTAAAAACGCAGTTGACCAAAATGCATAACCAGTAGTTCAAACCGCACCCACTGCAAACCGCAGTTGACCACTACAAAACGCAGTTGACCTGAAAAATTTCCAGTTTTCTCTTTCATCAAACCTCAGTGAAGAAGTAGTCTTAAAACCATGAAGAACATCATTCTTAGCACAAACCTCGAAGCGAACATACTTCTTACTGACACAAATCGCAGTAAAGAACTGGGTTAAAACTCAGTCAAGAACACCAATATAATACCGGCGCATAAAAACTGCTTTCAGAAACCGATAACAACGGAAATAAATTTGACCACACTAACAGTTTTCAGAAACTGTTATAAAACAGTTACAAAAACTTGTTAAAACATTTATAAAACTATTAAAATGAACACATCAAACTTCCAACCAGTAAACAACATAGACCAGATTCAAAGAGCATCATCAAACAACATCATAACCATATCAAGAACTAGTACAAAACCGCATATGGAACCGCATCAAACCGCAACAAACAAGGCACAAAAACGTGATACGGACCACACGAATCGACATAAACAACATAGCCTTGGCTCTGATACCAATTGTAGAATCATTATTTTATGTTGTTTGATGATTCGGGTGGTCTAGGACGATGGTAAAACATGTTAGCCATTTTAGAGATAGAAAGAGTAAGAGGGTTGCTTTTAGAGAGAGAAACACCTAGTGTGTGTTTTATTAAAATGAAAAGCACCAACTCTTCCCTTAGTGGGAAGGGGTATTTATACTACATACTACACGCCCCTTATGGGCTGTGGATCAGGCATACAGTGGGTAAAGACCTGTCCGTCCTCCACGGTGTTGCTAAACTAGCTAACTAACTAATAAATAACGTAATATCTTCGAGCTAACATATGCTAGACTAGAATTGAGGTGACCGATACTTCAACATAGATTTTCTAAATCCCAACATTTTTTTTCAACAACTCTTTTCTCTTTTTTTTCGATTTGTTTTTCATACCTTTTTACTCTACCATCCTCTACGATAACATCAACATAAAGGGATTTATACGAGCATTCCTACACTTGAGTTTTTATTTCACTAACACTAATTGACCCGATTTGAAAAGATCAAAACACTTAGAGTACTTAATTACGTAGACAAAGGGAATTTAAATTTATCGTCTTTCTCGTTACTCCATAAAATATTACTTTAACCCATGAGTCCCAATCGTCCCAAAACTGTATATAAGTGATATGACTCGACTTAGAAACCATGCAAGTAACTAGATAATTGAACTAAGGGTTTAACAATAATTACAATAATGCAATAAAGATGAGTGAATACAAGGTAGGCTAAGGCGATTTGGGTGTAACATTTGGGGGTAGATTGTAAACAATGCTCTTCATTAATATTTCGGGAAACGGAACATCACGAGAACCACAAAAAGGATAAGCTCTGAGGGGTTAACTAGGGGTATCGTGTACTAAAGATGAGTACTTCGCAAGGGTGTAGGGAAAATTACTCAGCCGATGTGGATGACGTAATTAATATACAGGTTTAAAACAAGGGTTATCATAATGCCTCTTAGCATTTAGTTAATCCGAACTACACGAATGTAGTCTCACTAGCGATCTTGGAATGCATCACAAAACAAGTTCTAGAATCTATTATACTACAGGTACACTCACTAAGCATTAAAGATGAATGCTTTTATTCCTAAAGATCTAGGGGCGAACCTCACATTTTTTAGGTGGAATTTGAGTGGTAAACGGTTTTTTGCTAGTCATATAAATCCTATCCATGAGACGCTTTATTAAGACTAAAGATTAACTCGTAAATACCATAAAAAAATTTAAATTTGGTGCTAAAATTTCCCTAACAGATATCTCTCATGGTTTATTACACAATTTACTAAGGACAAGACAAAAATCAAATGAGCGAATAGTTTCTAAGTTCCTTTTTTATTCTCCCTCCCTACACTTAAACTGAACATTGTCCCCAATGTTCCTCGAAAGCATCAAAGTTATGATAAAGGAATGTAAGTAAAAGAGAAAGAAACTATTACTCCCCTGATTAGCTCGGTAGGATATGTATGAAGTTGCGGTTAAATCCTCCTCCAAAAGGAATGAATAAGTGATAAGTGCTTCCAATATGTATTTCTTCTTCTTGTCTAATATAACATGCACACTTATAAGAAAGCAAAATGAAACCTCGCGTAAAATCAGCGGTAAAATTATATATGAAACAAAACTAAACTAGAAAGCGAATAAGATATAATGCTTGTGGAATGGATGTTTGCAGTTTTTTTCCTAAAAAATTAAGAATTGAAAGTTTCCAAAAATCACAAGTTACACGGAAAATGAAACTGATAATCTGTTTCTACATTGCCTGACGCCGTCGGGCTTTAATCCCGACGTCATCAGGTTGTCTTGACAGAAAGGGTCTGGTTTGTTTTTCTGGAAAATTTACCTTATTAAAACCTGGAAAAATTCCTTCAAAACATCTATTATTACTCGATACAAGCATTTGAATCTAACAAACACACAAATATATACAATTCCAATTATTGTTATTCTCATGTTCATGTTCTTAAAACACACGTGATCTTCCCTACACTTATCTTTTTGTAAAATATTTTATATGCAATTGAGACGATGTTAAAAACAAAATAAAGCATTTTCACAAAGTCAAACATGAGAATAAACAACAATGAAAAAGATATATAAACACATAAACAAAATTGAAAAACAAAACAAACAAACAATTAAGCATGGGTTGCCTCCTAAGAAGCGCTTTTCTTCATTTATGAGTCTTGTAGCTAGACTCGAAGTCGTGCCCCTACGTACCTAGGTGAGTGAGTTCATCCTTAAGAACATCGACGAGATCAAATTTCTCTTTTAGTTTCCTATTAGTACGCCCAGTCCGGTATGCATTTTCAAACTTCTACCATTGGGATCATAAATTGTCATCCTAATGTGCCACTCTCTGTTCCCATCTTTAGGTGGCTTCTCACAGTTATACTTATGCTTAGGCTTTTTACTCTCAACCTTCCATCTATTCATAGGCAAGGCTCATAGGAATTCGCTCATCTTCCTAAACACTAAAGCATCCTCAAATGGGTTCACCTCAATGTCCCTAGCCAATTGTTGCTCTAAGTTGCATGTGTTATTCATGAAGGTTTCTTCTAGATAGAAAGGTCATTGAGGGCCTACAAAATCTTTATCGGTCCAAAGTCCATACCTAGATGGTCTCCTATCTAAGATGATCTTATGAGGGATTTTTTCACCCTCATTATCATAGGAATGCTTCTTAACATCATATATTAACCTAGCACTTCCTTCTCCTACCACTATTTTGGACATCTTACAATCATGGCACTAGCGGTATCTAAGAATCCTCTTCTAACCAATAATGGACACGTGGTATCACTAGTCATGTCTAGTACATGGAAATTTGCCAAAAGAGTCAATTGTCCTACGTGTACTACCATGTCCTTCATTATCCCTACCGGATACGCAAAAATACCTCCCGCTAAACCTATGATGGTTTCCGTTGGTTCTAACTTACCTAGGTTAAGGCTTTTATGGAGGGACAACGGAAGAAGGTTGATGCTTGATCCTAGATCTGCTAATGTGTCGAAATCTTTGGAATTTCTAATGCTATACAGAAGAATGAATATGCAGGGATCATTTAACTTCTTAGGTAACTTTTTTTGCACAAAAGCGGACCCACATTCTCCTAATTTTAGTCTTTACTCATATTTATCTTTCAATGCATTATAGTAAGGCGCATGAGTCAAGACTTCAAGAACCATTTTTTCTTGGTAAAGCTCCTTAAATTCCTCTTCTAGAGTAGATTTGGGTTCTTGATTAGTTGGTGTTTCAAGATTCAGATGGACCATTAACTTAGGTTTTTGGTCTTTTGGAATGGTTTGCTTGAAACACGTTTTGATGGTGTTGTCCAAGTGGACTTATGGGTGCGAGGGGCATGGATATGCACTCTCCTTTGGTGAGAAAGAACATGGAGTCGATGCAATAAAATTCACTTTTGAGTTCTTGATGGTGTCACTTGGGAGTGCTCCCACATCTCGGTCATTGAAGGCTTTTAAGAGAGTGTCGAGCTTGTTTGTCATCTCGCTTTGTCGTTGCTTGAAATCGGCTTCAACTTTGGATAATCTAGCTTCTTGAGATGACATGAAGTTAGACACCATTCCCTCAAGATTAGTGGAAGTTCCGGTGTTGGGAGGGTTGTTGTAGGTGGTATGGTTTGGTTGGAGACCTATAAGGTGGAATAGAGGAGGCGGCTTAGAGCTTTGGCTCCACCTAAGGTTAGGGTGATTTTTGCACAAGGGGTTGTAGGAATTTCCTAGATTGTTTTGCACGAGCTTGAAAGTGTACCACTTTTCTCCCGCTCCATCGGTACGCGTGGAGGCGTAGTCCGTAAAAGTTTGTTCGGGGAGTTTTGTGCAATCACGAGTGTCATGGGGACAACTACATAATTCACAAGGTAAAGTGATTTTGTTCACTTGGCGTAAAGGTTTAGGAGCTTTGTAGGAACTCATTAGGAATTTGACTAGATCTTCAAGTTCGAGCATCCTACGATTGGAAGGTTGTGAGTCAACTGGAGGTAAGGATATTGCCTTAACAGTTTTGGGCAACTCACGGGGTCATTCCAATATTCATTGTCACAGAGGGCAAGGTCCTCTATTCTACCCCATGACTCTTCCATGGTAAGTTCACTAAGCTTACCACCGGCCGCTTGGTCAATCATTTGCCTTGTGGAGAGATTGACATGATCATAGAAGATTTAGAATTGGAGCCAAAGATCAATGCCATGATGAGGGACTTTGTGGAGTAAGTCTTTAAATCGAGTCCACGCCTCATAAAGGGTTTCGCCTTGACATTGTTGGAACATCAAGATGTCATTCCTTAGCTTGGTGGTTCTCCCCGGTGGGAAAAATTGGGCGAGGAAACGGGTGGTGAGATCATCCCAACTTGATATGGATCCTACGGGAAGTCGCTCAAGCCAATTACTAGCCTGGTCCTGTAGAGAGAATTGAAAGAGACGTAAGCGCGTGGTCTCCCGAGTGATAGCATCAAGGTCAATGGAGTCAACGATTTTAAGGAAATCCTTGAGATGCTGATTAGGATCTTTGGAACGAAGTCCATGGAATGCACATCCGTTTTGCACCAACCAGATGGTGTCGGATCCCAGGGCCGTAGTTTGAGCTTGAAGTGGGAGCTCAATGGTGTTCCTATAGCCTTGATGGCTCGGTCTAGAGTATTCACCAAGAGTACGGCCTCTTGGCAGGTTGAATGGTGGTGGATTGGGTGGTAGTGGTTGATGTGGCAGATCGTTGTTGGGTGGATTGTCACCTTCCATGATGAAAAGTGACGAGGTTACATACAAAAGCACAAAGAAGAGGGATAGACTAAAAGAAATATAAGAAAAAAGAGAAAATCTCACTTGATAGGAATCAAGTGAGTAGACCTAAACGAGATAGAAATATAACTAGCTATTCTATTCTCCGGCAGCGGCGCAAAAAACTTGATAGCGGAGTTCGGGGTCGAAACACTTCTTTTTCTGCGAGCAAGCTTTATAACCCTCTAGGCAGTGTACCTAATCGTTGCAATGTAGTATGGGTAAGCCCAGGGGGTTGATCGTTCTCAAGGGGAATAGAGATGCTAGGAAGATATGTATGACGAGAAGGTAAGGTTGAGGGAGATTATTTTTAGTCTTTTATGTGTTTTAGAAAGCAAGGTAAATATCTCGGGGTATAGGAGTAGGGGGTGGTACTTCTACCAATTTTAACTACTTTTTAATTAAAATAATAACTACTGAAAAGAAAAGA
This sequence comes from Chrysanthemum makinoi, assembly GCA_910596185.1. Lineage (NCBI taxonomy): Eukaryota > Viridiplantae > Streptophyta > Magnoliopsida > Asterales > Asteraceae > Chrysanthemum > Chrysanthemum makinoi. Next base: position 104,221,589 of record OU343217.1, read on the forward strand.
CAGGTTTTGTTTTATAGGTGTGCTCTTATGATGAATAAAAATGTGTTTACTTAGATGTTCTTACTTCCTAGTTATCTCTAATTGGTCGGTTCAATTGTCACATCCTCATCTTAATTGGTGCATTGTATTCCGTTTGGTCATAGGGGAGTGCCTAATTCCCTAGTTCTATGAATTGCAACTCTTCTCTAAACTACCCTGGATCGCCAAGTACCATAGTATCTCCCCCGAATACTCTTTTATCCTAAAGCTACAACTCACACAATAAACACAACGATGGCTCAAGTGCAGTCTCAAGCTTTTTGCTATTTAGGACTTTCAAGCTCACAACAATTATAGATGAAGTTAGTTTTCCTTACTCTAGCATCTACCAATCAAGATAAGAGACAACCTAACAATAATTAACAACTAGGTTTCATAGATCTAAGCAAACACAATAGTAATTTAGCTACTCATGGTAAATAAGCATGCATACACACAAATAATTAAACATAAGGTAGACATAATGATATGATGGATTAACAAACTTATCTTATGATGTAAAGAAGGGTTTGGAACCCTAAAATACTATCCAAGTCGGACTACACACGAGTTAGGATTTTCTCTCCAAAATTCTACCTCCTTAAATGCAAAAAAATCGAATTATATATATAGAGTTACAAGTGCCATGGCGATGGTGACGCAGTCAGGTTGCCGTCTTTAGGGTTTCGTTTGGGCCAAGTCTTCATTGGGACGGCGTCAGTTGATGAGTGTGACACCATCTGTCTTCATGAAGGACGTTGTCTTGAGATGGTTCTTGGGCGTCTGGTGTAGAAAATAAGGGAGACGCCTTCCATAGTTTAGGCGTGATGCCGCCATGTGTTAAAACCTCTTTTTCACCTGAGCTGTCGCGTGTAATTTATCATAAATCTTTCTTAGGGACGGCGCCGCCCTTTGGTTGGGACGCCGTCAAGCTTAAAAATTTGCCTTGGATCTTGACTTTGCCTTTTTCTTCATGTTTTCGCTCCTTTTCGTCCAAATATGCGTCATTCCAGCATTTTGCTTCCAAAAGACCTAAAATGTGAATAGAAACGATTTTAAGTAGTAACAGATATAAAATGTGTCGATTTAGGGCTTATATGACCCCCTAAAAACCTATGTTTTAAATCTTTATCAGGGTGTTTGGTTTCTTGGATAACAGCAGTATGAATCTATCATACTTAGAACTGCTGAGTTAATGTTGTCAGCTATACTTAAAACTACTAAGCATAATTGATGATGTGGTTATTGTAAATTGTGTTATTGCTTGTGTTTTTGTGTTTTTTGACTAATCATAATTGAGTTAGGGTTTGCTCTCCAAAATTCTATCTCCTTAAATGCAAAAAAATCGAATTATATATATAGAGTTATAACTAGGTAGTGAGTTTGTGATGTACAATAAAGCATGTTATATCTGTGGTAGTTTTAATCATTTACATGTTAGTTGTGACTATCATGTTGGGAGAAGGGAAGTCCATGGGAATAAAAGGGTGAAGTCTAACAAGTTTCAAAATAAAATACACCCTAATTCACACAACAATATGATCCCTAGAGCAGTTCAACTAAGAAGTGGTCTTAAAACTTTTGCCACTACTAAAATTGTTAACACTGCTCACCTAAATCACATTACAAGTGCAAAATCTAAACCAACTTTTGCAAAATCGCACAAACAGGGGAAAATGTCTTTTTCGATAAAAGGGTTTAATATAACCATGGTGGGTACCTAAAACTAAATCGCAGTTTCCACCTGCTTTCGATCGAAAGTTCTACTACAAGGGTTGTAAACAAAAAAAAGGGAAACATGGGAAATTCTGTGAAGGCCTCAGCACGTTGGGAATGGAAACCTAAAGGAATTACCTCAACAACCAATCCCAATGGTGTATCAATGACCTTTGATAGATTTAACTATATTGATACACGAGGCAGATCCAAGTTAATCATGGCTTGGGTCTCCAAAGGAAACTAACTCCTTTCTTATATGTGCAGGAACATCCAAGGACAAAGAAATCATATCAAGGCTACACAGATTGTGGATGTTCAAGGCACATGACTCGCCACAAGTCCTATCTCTTAAATTTTGAACACTATGATGGACAGTTTGTCAGCTTTGGAGGTAGAGTTAATGGAAAAGTTATTGGTAAAGGGGTCATCGGAACTGGTAACTTGGATTTTGAACCTGTGTACTTTGTAAAAGAGCTTAAGTATAATCTTTTTAGTGTGTCACAAATGTGTGACAAGAAAAACAATGTTCTTTTTACTAAAGATATGTGTTTTGTTCTCTCTTAGGATTTTAAGATGCCCGATGAAAGTCAGATTCTTCTTAAGATTCCTAGAAAATGCAACTTATATAGCTTTGATATGAACAACATTGTTGCTAAAGATGATTATGCTTGCTTGCTTGCAAAGGCCACAGTGGATGAATCCATGTTATGGCATAGAAGACTTGGTCATATTAATTTCAAAACCATAAATAAGATTGTTAAAGATGGTTTGGTAAGAGGCTTGCCTCAGAAAAGATTTGAAAATGATCAAACTTGTGTTGCCTGTCTTAAAGGCAAACAACACGAGCTTCTTCGGGTCAAAGTTGGTTAACTCTATTGCTCATCCTCTTCATATGTTGCATATGGACTTATTTGGTCCTACTTCTGTGAGCAGTTTAAATCTTAAGAAATATTGTCTTGTTGTGACCTGATGATTTTAGCGAGGTTTACATGGGTTTTCTTTCTAAGAACTAAGGATGAAACAACTGGCATCCTTAAGACCTTCATTTGCGTAGTAGAAAACCAATATGGAATGAAAGTTAAAATCATTAGGTTTGACAATGGGACAGAATTCAAGAATAGAGTTATGGATGATTTTTGCAGAGATAAAGGTATTAAAAGAGAATTTAGTGTAGCTAGAACTCCTCAACAAAATGGTGTTGCTGAGAGGAGAAATAGGACACTAATAGAGGCTGCTAGAACCATGTTGGCAGATTCAAAATTGCCAATCACCTTTTGGGCTAAAGCAGTTAACACTGCTTGTTATGTACAAAACAGGGTTTTAGAGGTAGATCCCCTATCCTAGACTACATGAGACCATTTGGATGTCATGTCACTATTCTCAATACCATAGATTATCTGGGAAAATTTGAAGAAAAAGCTGATGAAGGGTATTTTGTTGGGTATTCCATGGTTAGTAAAGCTTTTAGAGTATTCAACTTAAGAACCCAAAAGATTGAAGAGAATATGCATGTTGAGTTCTTGGAAAACAAAGTGAATGTCAAAGGAACTGGTCCAGAAAGGCTGTTTGATCTTGATACTCTAACCCATACTATGAACTATGTACCTATCTCTATAGGTACATGTTCTTATGATTTTGCAGGTTCTGAAGAGTTTCTTGATGATGATGAATCTAGCAAGGATAAAGTAGATGATCAAGATGAATTCAGTTTGCCACTTTGAGACTATGCAAATAATGATGATATTCCAAGGACTGGAGATGCTTAACCTTTTAATGATTTTGGAAAAGAAGGAGCTGGTCATATGAACACTGCAAATCACGAAAACAATGGAAATTCATATTCCACTGCTAGGCCAGAAGTTTCCACTGCAACACCATAAGTGGGAAGTACAACTCCAGTTACAGAGGAATCTCAAGCTAATGATGTTGAAATCTCAAATATGCCAAATGAGATTGTAGTTCCTCAGACTCCCCATACCTCAATTCATAAATCACATCCTCTTGAAAATGTGATTGGGGATGTAAATTCACCAGTGAAGACTAGAAGACAAACAAAATTGCCTGATATTCATGGATTTATTAGTGAAATCTACGAATCTAAGAATCATGAAGGCAAGAATGAATGTCTTTTCATGTGCTTTCTGTCACAAATGGAGCCAAAGAATGTATACAAGGCACTTGAAGATGAAAGTTGGGTGGAAGCAATGAAAGAAGAGTTGCTCCAGTTCAAGATTCAAAAGGTTTGGGTGCTTTGTGATTTACCTATTTGCAAGAAGGTAATAGGTACAAAATGGGTGTTTAGAAACAAGAAGGATGAAAGAGGAATTGTTATCAGAAACAAGGCTAGGCTTGTAGCTCAAGGATACACTCAGGAGGAGGGTATTGACTATGAAGAAGTGTTTGCCCCATTTGCACGAATTGAAGCAATCATGTTGTTCTTAGCCTATGCATCCTGTATGGGCTTTAAAGTATATCAAATGGATGTAAAAAGCGATTTTCTATTTGGGCAGATTGATGAGGAGGTATATGTTTCACAACCTCCAGGCTTTGAGGACCCTAAATATCCAAACAAAGTGTACAGGGTGGTTAAAGCTTTGTATGGCTTGCATCAGGCACCAAGAAAATGGTATGAAACCTTAACTACTTATCTTCTAGATAATGGGTTTCATAGAGGCAGAGTGGATCAGAATTTGTTCATCAAGAAAGACAAGAATGATATCTTGCTGGTTCAAGTATATGTTGATGATATACCCGACATAGTATTTTCTGTATATCTTTGATCCCGTTATCAGTCAAGGCCAACTGAAAAACACCTCTCTGAGGCTAAAAGAATCCTCCGATACGTCAAGGGAACCATTAATTTATGGATATGGTATCCGAAGGATTCTGGTTTTGAACTAATAGCTTTTAGGACGCCCGACCATGCGGGATGCTTAGATTCACGGAAAAGTACTTGGAGGTTTACAATTCCTTGGTGATAAATTGGTGTCATGGCAATCGAAGAAACAGGATTGTACATAGCTGTCGTCAACTGAAGCTGAATATGTAGCCATGTCTGCGTGTTGTGCTCAAGTCATTTGGATGAGAACACAACTCAAGGATTATGGTTATGTATTCGATAAGATTCGTGTATGCTAGCATGACAAGTGCTATTGCTATCTCGTGCAACACCGTTCAACACTCAAAGTCAAAGCATATCAATCTTCGATATCATTTCATCAAAGAGCACGCGTGGAAAAGTGCGGTTGAATTATACTTTGTAGGTACAGAACACCAATTAGCGGATCTTCTCACTTAAGTCTTGCCTCCCGCAAGATTTACTGACTTGATTCACCGAATTGGTATGAGGTGTTTGACTCCAGAAAAACTGGATGAATTGTTAAAACTCACTTGAAAAGTCAAACACCAAAACCTCTTTTGTAAATATATTTCAAAAACAAAATACAAAAATATAAAATCTTATAAAAGATCAAATATATTTTTCTTTTCAAATTTATCTGTAAAACAAACATTGCAAGTACAAAACTTCCATCAACACAGTGTTCTATCAAACATTTCACCATTTTTCCCGAACAAGTGTTGAGGGGGAGAAAGTAAATATTTTTCTGTTTCATAAAACCTTGTACTTGCATGTTACCAAAAATACGTTGTTTCTTATGAAGTGGTGGATATTTTATCATGAAATATACCCTCCTCGGACTCAAATGTTTATAAAATTCATTATTTCAAAAGTCGAGGGGGAGTATCGTTAAGTTTCTTTCCTAAATGTGTTTTGTCTAACCAAAATGGAAGTTAAAGGAACTTGGTTGGAACCTCTTTGAGGTTGAGGGACTGAATGTGTCAATTTTGCAAAGCAATTTTAAACAAAAACATTTACCAACCACATTCAATGCATTCACTTGCATTTACTCCTAAACAACCACCAAGATCCAAAGGCCCAAATCCATTCAACAAATCCGTTCATCAAATTCAAAATCTATAAGTTGTTAAATGTTCTGATCAAGATTCTAAACAAAGGTTTCAAAAATCTTTCAAATCCAACGGTTAAAACTCTTAATATTTGATTTTGAAGGTTTTGTTCATGCGTACAAATTAGAGGTTTACGCCTAAGAGTGTTTGGATTGAGATGGTTTGTGTTAAAATGTTTCTAAATGAGTTCTAAACCTATTTCAACCGTCCAAATCAACCCAGAAACATCAATTGTTCGAATTTGAATTTTAGGGTTCAGGCGCTCATATTGGGGTTTTTTCAATTCTGACCTAATTGAAGTTGTTGAGTGCTCAAGAAAGTGACAGATAAGGCTTATAAACATGTTGAGAACGTTTAATTTACCCAGAAACACATAATTTGTCAAATTAGAAGTTTTAGGGTTTTAAGGTTCGTAACCCATGAATCTTTTAATTTTGTGGTGAAAATGTGTTAAAACTTGTTCTTTTGCACTCATATGACATCTAGGATAGCCCAGAAACGCATGTTGTTTGATTTGAATTGTTGAATTGGTTATGCGTAGATTAAGGGTTTAGGGTTTAACCAAGTTTTACGCCTAAGCATTTCTACGTACATCTGATATGTTCTAATGAATGTTTTGTCATCTAGTTGATGTTTAGAATACACTGTAATCAAGTTTTCATGTTTATGGTTAACAGGTTGTTTATTCGTAAAGTCTTAATCCAAAGGTGTTCAACCGTTACGATTAAGGAATACTCTTACGCGTAAAGGTTACACCTAAGAGAAATCTTATCCGTAACTCTTACGCATAAGAGGTCTACAGTGCCTTATCAATATCTTGGAAAAATATTTGTAAAAAGGGGGTGTTACACATAAGCTTTACTCTTACGAGTAAACCTTACGCGTAACATTCAGCTTATCCTTACGCGTAAGCGAAAAGCTTTTGAACTTGTCTTACGCGTAAGAAATTCTTACGCATAAGCTTGGTCTTACACTTTAGCTTACTCCTACGCATAAGCTCCTTTCTTACGCATAAGGATTCATGTTACTCATAAGCTACTGTTCACCACAATTTGGACTGTTACGCATAAGATACTTGTTAAATGATACGCACTCTGTTGTAAAAATCGGCCCAGGCGGCCGATTAATCCCCTTATAATCGTTGATCGCTCACTAAGCGTCTTGATTTATCATAATCGGCCTATTTATTCGGTTTGGTCAAAGATTGCTTAAAAATTGGTCAACAAACCGATTAATCGGACAAAATCGGTCTAATCAGACAAAAGCGCTTAAAAATTGGTCAACGAATCGACACAAATCGGACAAAATCACTTAAAAATCAGTCAACAAACCGATTAATCGGGCAAAATCGGTCAAAAGTCGCTTAAAAATAGTCAACACCCGAGTAATATTTATGTTTGACTTTGAACTTTGGATAATTGTGTGTTATGTCTATATTTGAACACTTGAAATATTTGAACTTTGATGCAATACGCTTATCCTATACATATAAAATAATATAATATCTAAAATTACATTTTTGTGCATAAAAATTTAACTCCTCTTAATCCCCGATTAATCCCCGCCTAACCGATTAATCGTTAGGCCCTACCCAACCGTCTTACTAGCGCCTAGCGATTTTTACAACCTTGGTTACGCATACATCACAAATACCTAATGTTACGCATAAGCTTACAAAAGTTAAAATGTTGCGTGTAAAGTGAAAATTAGACTTTAAAACTTCAATATTAATACGTTCACGTAACTTATCACTTAAACTTCAGTAAATTGGACAAGTGTGACTTAGGACTTGTAACAAACATAAACATGTTAAACATCAAACAAGTAATTGGATAATTAATCAGTCTAAAACTAACACAATGTGTTTCCATATGTCTGTTCTTTTGTCTAATAACTTTCAGATCACACAATGGCTGCAAATCAAGAGAACATCAATGCCCCAGCTGAGCTCATAATGGCAAACAATTTCCCATTGGTTTATGACAGAATCATTGGCAAGAACAATCTCGAAGTCGACTTCAACAATTTCACATGTCTTTGAATCCTCTTGCAGAATAGCTGTGGATATCTTTCTGCATCATCCATTTAAGTTCATGCTCACAAAGTCATCCTCTATTCCGGACTTCTATATACACCAATTACGGTACACCATGGAAAGTCTGCGATGGACGATCATGTGGTTAAAGTAACTCTTTGAGAAAAGAGATCTTGGTTTCGTAGGTGATCTCCGTCGTGGTTCTTCTACTTCCAGACATTAACTCTCCTGCTGATTATGTCAACATACCAAATGAAGCAGAGATTCTGGAATTCATGGTCAATATTGGGTACGACGAAGCTTCTGGCATCATTTCTACTCTCTCCAGAGTTGATGTCAAGAATATTCCTCAACCTTGGAGAACAATCTACCTAATGGTCACAAAGTCTGTCTCCGGAAGGGATAGCAGCCATGAACACCCAAAACTGATGCATTTGCAAATCTTCTAGGGAATGGTCCATGTGCATCACATCGACTACGCTAGCCTCATCTGGGAGGACATGATGCAGCATAGCTGTCAAGATCGCGAGTTTACACGTAAGATCGTACGATCTTACGTGCCCACCAGTCAAAATCGTGTAGGATCGTGGTAGGATCGCATCTGAGGTAGGATCGTAAGTAAGATCGTAGGATCGCACGTAGGATCGTAAGATCACACGCGATCCGAAGTTCACTTTTTTTTTTTATCTTTTAAGTCCATCTCACTTGCTTAGGCAAAAAAAAATACATGTGTTTTACTAATGTCTAATAAGTAAACCATTATTGTCTCATTTTCTAAATAGATTATAGTTTATACATAGTTTTTACTTTTCTAAATAGATTATAGTCTAAAAGTGTTCAATAGTTTAATTTATTTACTTCAGTGTGATTAAACTAATCAAATGGTATGTTTTGAAATTCCACTTATGAAACGTTTGTTTTCTTGAAATCATGTAGATGGCTAGTATGTTTTGAGAAATTTAGGACTTATGTTATGTAATATTATTTCCACTAAAGCGTTAATGTAACGATGGAAACTTTACTTTTTTGTGTTTTACTATTAATTTGGTGTTTGAAATTTGAACTTTGTCATTTTCAAGAGGATATTATATAAATTTACCTTTGATATTGAGTAGAAATGTAAAAGCATCGACTTGGATATCATTTGTTTACAAAATATGACTAATTGGTAGGATCGTAGGATCGCGATCCGATCCTACGATCTCGATCTTGCAAAGACAAAAACGATCCTGCGCGGGATCGCGATCTTGACAGCCTTGTGATGCAGCATCTAAAGAAACAAGGTTCTAAGATTCCCTTCATCCGTTTCACTAAGCTGATCATCCACAACATTCTTAGGAAACATGAAGACATTCCCAAGTGTCTTGACGACCCCAACAAACACACCATGATCAATGAGCCTACTCTTAAGTCAGTAAGGTTCAAAGGGAAAACTACCCGAAAACAAGATGTTGTTCTCCCTGAGTGCTTACTCACTGATAAGGTTAAAGCAGTTACATCGTACATATACTACGAGGTCATCAAGGTGAAGAAATTTGGGTTCTTAGATGAGATTATTTCTCCAAAACCCAAGACCGAGCAAGGAAAGTGGAAGTGCTTGAAAGTACCCAGTATAAATCTAAGAAATCATCAAGGGTAGTTAAGAGGAAGATTCCAGTCAACGTTGTCAAAAAGGAACCTTCACCTGAGCCGTCATCTAAACAAGATGATGACTCGCAAACTAAGTCGGAGGAAGTCGTCGTCTATAGTGAGGCTCGTGCTAACGACTCAACTGTCAATAAGAAGAAAGAGGACAAGCTTGATAGTCCTACTTATGAGGAACTCTTTCATGACATTGATGTGTACAAATCTCCTGATGAAAAGACCAAGTCTGACAAAGGGAAGAAACCTCTGGAACAATAGGAATCTGATGATGACAAGTATGATTCTATTGATGAAGAAAAACAATTTAGAAAAACATTGAAGCAGAAGAGACTAGAACACCAAGTAGCTGCCTTCTCGATTAATCAACCCGAAGGGCCAGGTGGTTCCAGCGGTGGTGCTACCCTCCCAAAAAAACCCGCTACCGATCCGGTTAATCAACCCGGTAAGGGCACGGGTGACATCACCGAACCGGTCACTCCGGAAGAGAAACCAGTAGAGGAGAAACTACACGATTAGGATGAGCAAATGGTCGACTATGGAGAAGACGAACAGGAAAAAGATGAGAGAATCACTGCCAAAGATATTTTGGAAGCTGAAGAAGAGATGAAAAGAAAGATGGCCGAAGAGGAAGAGGCCAAGGCCAAAGAAGATGTTGATAGAGCTGAGGAACAAAGGTTAAAAGAGGAAGCTGACAACTATATCATTGAGAATCCTTTTCACAAACCCCATCAATCTTCAAAAACACCCCTCGACACCTCCAAACCCGAATCATCTTCACACTCATCACCACCACCAATAAAGGAAACAACCAAATCAACATCAAAATCAATCAAGAAGAAAGCTGACACGTGGGCATCTCGTACAAAAACAAAGATCCAGAAAGTTATGCTTCATTCCAGAAAACGCAAACAAAGTCTTCTTGAATCTCGAATGAACACACTGGCCAATGTGGTCATCAATCTTTCTGACCAGATGGACATGTTTCAAGGTGAAAGAAAAAAGATTAAGGCATTTCTCTCTAGGGACGTCCAAGGTGAAATGAATGCACAAATCATGAATTATACTCATCGATTTCTCCTTGACACGGTTCCTGGTGTCACCCGAGAAATGTTCAAGATGCAACTCCAACCCACGGTTAAACATTTGGATCAGCAGGTTATAGCTACTACATCGGTGGTCATGCAGACAAGACCGGTCGAGCCCCTAGCTGTCTCTGAAGATGAATTGATTGCAGAATTAGTAAACAAAATGGCTACTCGGGCTCCATCCTTCACTTCAGATGACGTAAAGCTATATGATCTACTTCTGGAAAGACAAATCAAAACATCTTGCAAAGAAACTGTTGGTCAAGATAAGAGACCGAGAGATGATGATGACAAGGATGTGGATTCAACATAAAAGACAAAAAAGATCGGAGATTCATCGTCATCCATGCCACCACCACCTGCTAGAACAACCACCACACCCTCACAACAAGCTACCAAACAACCATCATCTAATCAACCTCGGGATGCAGAATCTCCACCACCACAGCAGAAAACCGGTGATCATTTCACGTATACCGGTGGTGAGGATCATGACATTCCCGAGCCCCGACGTCAACTAACGCCCGACCATCACCTCGACGAGTCATCCTCCGACGAAGAAGAAGAAATCGGCAGTCGTCTCTTGGTTAGATGACGACAACACTGAGGAGTATGTATGGTTCAGCAACATGGTTGAGGCACAACCCAGACTACCTGAAGGTCAAGAACCGGTAGATGGTAGAACTATGGAGCAGGTTAAAATTATCCAAGATGAATTCAAGGTTAAGAAGATAACGAAACGGGAGCTCCGCATAATCAAGAACGATGCATTCAATCTGCTCAAAGAAAGATCCTGCAGTGCAATCGAGCTGAAATACCACTTGGACAACATTGCCCGTGCAATGTCCAAAAATATCGACTGGCTCAACTCGGAATCGAACATCGACTATACAAGAAAGGATAATGAACATTACTACACGGATTGGACCAAACCTCTACCGACAATTGGCAAACCAGAAAAACCGAGGATCCCCTTCCGTTTATTCTTCAACAATGATTTGGAGTTCCTTCAACACGGTAGCAGTGTAAGTAAGAAGTATGCTACATTTCTAACATTCAACATTCCCGCTGTTGTGTTCTCCACTAACATCGCCATTGAGGAAGATGCCACAAACCTGTTTGTCGACAAGGTTGTGGAGTATGACATTGATGTCAAATTTGGTATTCATCGTTGGCCAGAGAGGAGAAGGCTATACTACAGGAGCTGCAGAGTAAGAAACTCAAACAAAGAGGTGAAGAACGACAAAAGAATAGTTGTTGCGATGTCGGTAACATTGGAAACAAAGTGGGACTACTCATTCTTGTCCAAGATCAAAGTCAAAAGACAAGATGAACAAGAGTATGAATTCACTGAAGCTGACTTCCTGGAGTTGTCACTCAACGACATTGAAGACATGTATCTTCTAAAGGTACAAGGAAGGATGCGACAGTTCTCGACAGAAATTCAACTCAAGTAAATCATTGGGCTTCTAATCTTCATCCGCAGCAAGCTTATTCAAGAACGTGTTGAAGACTTGCAACTCGAAGTTGAATCATACCAGAAACAGATCAATCTCACCAAACCGCTTCTACACTTCAACGAGCTCAACCAACAACCTCAATACACAATTCTACGTAAACTGAAGTTTGGAATCGTCTACAGAAGTGAGCATCATCATACATGCTTCATGGCGTTTGACGAAATTCATAAGTTCTGTGACGCTATGTTGAAGATGGTTCGTGATGGGTTGGCATATCGTATAAAGGACATCGAGGCGGGTATGGTTCAGCGAAGAGATGGAACTCCAAGGATCGCAAGGGCGTTCGTCGATTTATCACTAGGAGTTTGGATGAAAGGTTAATTCACGGGGATCGAGATGAGACGATCGGAAAGCTACGTGGGCGGAAGAAAAAGCTTCTCTATTTTGACGTACCAACGTCCGGATAAAGTTTCGGTCATGTATAAACCATTTGGGTGCTCTTAACTTGATTGTGATTTTGATTATTTGATTTATTAATTTATATTCATTATGTTTTGTGCATAAATAGCTGTGTACAACCCCATCTAGTATAGAAAGGACCTTGTGGTACACTTTCAGGCCACAATCCTTATAAAATGAGCAAAAGCTTCTTACTTTTGATTAAAATTAATCAGATCATTCAATATTTTTCATAATTTGCTCAAAAGAACAATTATTCCCTCGTGTGTTTTCAAAACCTCAAAAGTTAATATCACTTGTTGAGGGGGAGTATTTGCAAATAAGTTGTTCAAACCAAAGTTCTTTGTGGAAATCTTCCCACAAAACTCGAAATGGTCATATTTTAAATCAAAATTTCATCAAAAATAACATTAATATGCCCTTTTGAGGGAGAAAATTACGTGATCAAAATATGTTGGATTGTGAATAGAATCTCAGTGTGCTAAGACTTAACTCTTGAATTGATGAGCTCTAAAATGTCATAATTCGAAAAGATTTGTCTTCCAAGATTTATCTTAGTAGATTGTACCAACTCGAGAAACTCTTGATAGACATGAAGTTTGACGGGTTTGACAACCTTTTCAAGGTTTGTTCACATCTTCAAGTAGTTATTAGAGCTAGTTGTCACTTAAAAGCTGACAATGAATCTCTTTAACTATACAACATAACCGTGTCTTGCGGGGTATTGTCTATCTCGAGTCGATCAATTCAAAGTGCGTGCTCTACCATCGTTGTGCAGATTTCAGTCAAAACTCATAAGAACATGTGGAGGGGGAGTATTTCTGAAAATACAAAACTCTCGATGTGCTACAAACATGTTTTCCATTCATAAACACTTTGAGAGATTTTCATGCAAATGGTTTTATGGCAACGTAGGAAAGTCATGGAGTTACAAGGTGACTAAGTTTAGGAATAAACGTCCTATGATCCGCCAGAGCTGGAGGGATCTACCCAAGGACACCACCAATAGTTAGTATTTAGAAGTCCTTAGGTATGATTGAAAAAAAAGGAGAAAATGAGAAACGGAGAAACAAGGAGTTGAAGAATTAAAAAGAAAAGTTAAAGAAAAGGGGTGAAAAGAAATAGCCCTCCAAATTATTCAACTTAGGCGGAACACGGGTTCAATTCATATGCTACTGGTTGTCACAAGATGACACCGGTATTGAAGACAAAGTCGTCATGGACCCAGTGATGCAATGCACTAAACCTTCTTAGCCACTCAAGTTCTCTCAAAAGAGCTTGTTTCATTCTCACAAGGAATCCTACGTAATCTATCGACTTTCTCTTAGAGATTGTTGGTATTGAAGAAGGAGACCCTCTCCCTAGTCTCCACTTAGGAAAACCAAAGCGCACTATTGAGTCTAGAGCCACAAGATTCATCAAAAGATCTCTTAGGAACACTTGATCTTTCATTACTTGTCGTTCAACAATAAGAACGTAAGTGACACATCTAGAGTCCTTCGCAGATCTTAGCAATTTGCCGAGAAAATTTATGAGGGGATTCACACTTGTGATCCTCAATGATTGAATGGAAACTCTGCCGGGTCAACATCAAACAGCCACGACAGAGGTCACTTTGGTAACTCCTTGTGGGTTACGCAGTGTGTCTCAAACGTCTACGATCGTGAGGTGATGCTTCGGTGTACCTCAAATGACTCACTGAATTGTAGATATACTTTCAAGATATCGTGTTAGCCTACTTGAGGGCCTCCAGTTCAGGAACAACCTTTGTAAGAATTAGAGATGTGTTTTCACACTATGTTGTTAAGACCCTCGAAGTTCAAACTTGTAAGTGCTGGAAATCCCGCTAAGGAGATTCCTTTCAAGAATCGAGTCCTGAAGATGTGAGTCAATACTTGAATCATCAATGTAATGCCTACTGTCCCTCAACGGGATTAGGACGGCTGATTCGCCCGACCAAGGTGAATGGAATCAAGACATTCATCAGTAAAACAATCGTAGTGGTCAATTCTTTATGAAAATTCCACAATGATCGATTGGTGTTTATCACTAACCTATTCATGCGGGAACTGATGATTGATCCTTGGAGGAAAGACCGTGCCGATCTCCACATGCTCATACCAACAACATCACACATGAAGTTATCTCATAATCAAAGGTAACTCAAAAGTCAAAATGATTCTTCTTCAAAGTTAAAGAATCTTCAAAGTTTAAAGACTCGAGAACTACACCACAAGTGGAATCAAAGTCAAAAGAAGTGTGAACATGGTGGAGAAAGACGTAGAGATACCTAATCAACGAAGCTGGAAAATGGCAGACAACAACATACTATCATAACATCCATAAAAGAATAAAGAACAATGAAAAACAACGACGTCAAAGCTGATAAAGTCAAAAGAATCAAAGTATCTCTACTCACAAGAAAGAAGAATGCTAGAAGACGTCAAGCAACCACTATTACATCATCACTAACACTTAGGGAGAGATTTTTGGAATCACTTGTAACTATTATTATCAAGTGTTAGTCATTTAATTGTAATAGGGTGCTTAATTATAGCTTTTATGTATGTAATTAGAGCTAGGCTTATGTAGAAAGCCCATAAGCCTATGTAAAGGCCCAAAAGGCCAAGGGAAGGGACTAGACTTGTTGCCCTAGCTCCCTTGCCTATATATACTATGTAACCTCTCATTGGAGAGGTGTTGGTTCTTTCATATTAAGCTTAAACCTTTCATATTGTTTCATGTGTATTGATCCAACCGTCCCTCCTTTTATCTTGTTCTATCATACATCTATACACTTGTGTTCATATTATGGTGACCTAACATCTCCAAATGTGCATAATTACTCCAATTCTTCGTCTTTTCATCATCGTTTCATGTATTTGGCTACATTCACTTGCATGTACACTTTTTCACAAGTAAGTAACAAAACCATATAAATATAATCAAATATGATGCGAAAAACTAACAATAACACAACTAAAAACATGTTAATTCTTAGCGTTATCACACATCTACAAACCTACTAAATAGAATATTAATTAGACCTTTCTTAGGAAAAAGCCTTCACTTAAATACTTTAAAGTCTTTAGAAGCAAATGTTTTATCTTAAACACAAAATACTATCTCACTAAATTCGATCCCAAATCCACCGAAGGTGTATTCTTAGGATACTTACCTAATAGTAAAGCTTACGTAATTCTTAATAAAGAAACCATGAAAATTGAAGAATTATTAAATGTAAAATTCGTAGAAAATCCTCCTCCAAAATCTTTACCACTAGTAGACGATGATATAATAGAAAGTCAAATCGCAGAAAACCTAGTAAAAAAAAAAGACAAGGAAAATAGACCATTAAATAAAGAAATTATTAACATTAAAGAATCTAAAAAATATCATTTAGAATAGGTCATTGGTAAATTAAACGAAAGAACCTTACAATCACACGCACAAAATCAAAGTAACTTTTTCTGTTTTGTATCATCCGTAGAACCCAAAAAAGTAAATGTGGCTATTAAAGACGAAAGCTAGGTAACAACAATGCAAGAAGAACTCAACCAATTTGTCACAAATGATGTTTGGAACCTTGTTCCACCTCCTAAAAACCAAAGTGCCATTGGTACTAAATGGGTTTTCAAAAATAAACTATATGAAAATGGTGACATATCTAGAAACAAAGCTAGACTTGTCGCACAAGGATACAACCAACAAGAAGACATAGATTTTGACAATACATATGCACCCGTAGCAAGATTAGAATCTATAAGAATATTTCTTGCGTATGTTTGTGCTAATGATTTCAAACTCTTTCAAATGGATGTCAAAAGTTCTTTTCTAAACGATTTTATAAATGAAGAAGTTTACGTATCCCAACCTCCCGGGTTTATTGACTTCGAAAAACCTAATCATGGATACTAACTTTAAAAGGCTCTTTATGGTCTTAAACAAGTACCTAAGGCTTGGTACGATAGATTTAAAACTTTTCTTATTGAACATAATTATACCATGGGATTAGTAGATAACACACTTTTTACCAAGAAAAAAGATTCACAAATTATCATTGTCCAAACATATGTGGACGACATTATATTCGGATCAACTTGTCAAGAACTTTGCGATGATTTTTCTAAAATTATGCACTACGAGTTCGAAATAAGTATGATGGGCGAATTAAACTTTTACCTCGGATTACAAATAAAACAATTAGAAGATTGGATTTTCTTCAACCAATCTAAATATATTAAAGAAATGCTTAAGAAATTTGGCTTAGAAGACTCAAAATCCATTAAGACTCCAATGTCTTCAGACACTAAACTCACCAATCAGTAGATAATACTAGGTATCGAGACATGATTGGTAGTTTGCTCTACCTCACGGCAAGTCACCCAGACATCATGTTCAGTGTTTGTCTATGCGCGCATTTTCAAGAAAATCCTAAGTCTTCTCACCTTGAAGCTATTAAAATAATGTTTAGATTTATTAAAAGAACTACACATCTAGGCTTATGGTATCCCAAATGAACAGGGGTAGAAAAAATATCATATGCCGACTCGGTTCATGTAGGAAATTATGTAGATCGCGAAAGTACAAGCGATGTTTGCACCTTCATGGGATGTCGCTTAACGTCATGGTTCTCCAAGAAACAAACTACACTTGCTATATCCACCACTGAAGCAGAGTACGTATCCGCCAGGAAAGCATGCCAAAAGCAGAATGAATAAAACAAGCTCTTGTTGACTATGGCATTAAATTTAGCGATATTGCTATTCTTTTCGACAACAAAGGCGCCATCGACCATTACAAAAATCCCGTATTACATTCTCGTACCAAACATATAGTAATTTTCCATAACTTTCTTAGTGACAACGTTCAAAAGGGAAATACCTCAATCGAGAAAGTTTCCTCGGAAGATAATATTGCCGATATTCTCACTAAACCACTAAAACATGAACCTTTTAATCTACTTAGATTAGGGCTTGGCCTTATGGAACCAAACACTTCAATATTCTTAAGAATTTGAACGAACTAAATCGAAATTTTATTCTCAAAAATTTATTCCTTCTTCAAATCTGAGTCTAGGATTCCATTTCACATAGTAAAACTCATGTTTGGGGTACATTTGAAAGCATAGTACTACATATCTATACAAACTACTTACTATTATGTAAACATAAGCGTCATTAAAAATATTTCTCATGAACCAAATCCCAAAATTAACTTCTTCGAAAGAAAAACTTCTCACGACTAGTATTCCCATCAAAATCTTTCATGCATTGATTATTACAAAATAAAAAAGTTTTACATGCATCATGTCATATGTCTCTTGAATGCTAAAGGGAATATATAATTAGTATGTATTTTTTGGTACATTCAATCGTAAGCTACATTGAATTAAGGAGTGTATGGGTTATCTCATCTATATATATATATATATATTTATTTTCGAGATAATCGCACCTCCACGTAGTTTGCATATGAACACACACTATATTAAATCGATTTTTATCATTTTTCTTTGTCTGTTCTTTTTCAGAGAGCCGGATCCAATCAATTATGAAGGGCAAATCCCTTTTCCAAAGGATCCGGCAGAGCGGGGTGCTCAAAAACATTTTATACGTTTTTATTTTCTAAAATTTACTTTTTACTAATCTTTACTTTATTAATTACTGATTTTAGACATCATGTTCTTAGATTTTGACCTTTTAACCTAAATATGCATTTATTCCACATCTAATGATTAGATTTTTTACATCTCTAGTGGGATTAGCATTAAATTTTTTGCATGGTTTTTATCTATAAATAGAGGGCCTTTGTCCTTGCATTTTCTCACCATCAAGCCTCAAAATCCCTGCACTTCCCAACTCTTTTAGACGCCTCATAGAAAAACTCGTGTGTTCTAGGAAAGACACTAGAGTCCATGAATCAAGAGAACAATCACGAACACGTGAAGATATTATTCAAGAACTTAATGAACTACAAGAACTATCAACTCTTATTGAAACCCAAATTCAAACCGCAACCAATATTTAAAACTCAATCAATAGCATGTCACCTCTGGTTGCACCACTACCACCATCGACACTAGAAACTCTCATAACCTCAAGAAAAACCGCTAGAATAAATGTAAAAGCATGTTGTTTCAACAATCTCATACCATCAACTAACTCATCTCCTCTTAGAAACTTCTCACCCCCTAGTGACTATAATGTCACTCTCCATCTACCCCTCTAGACTCAACACCAAACACACCTTTGGCTCCACAAGCCACCTTTCCAAGTGAAGTACTTACTACTCCTAAAGTGACACCACCACCACTTACTACACCACCACCGGCACTGGCACCAGCTTAACCATCAAAACAAACACTCCCACTAAAAACCAACGTAAAGCCTCTCGAGCTTATCTTTAGAACACCACCTACCTCACCTCACCTATTCTTTAGTGACTTGGAAAAACTACCACCAAGAAACAACAACCCACCACCATTACCATCGCTTGCAATACTTGAACACTTGGCAAGCCAACCACCACCTCTACCCGACATCATGGATGTTGATCCATCATTACCACCCCTTCCACAATGTTTTCCTCCATTCAACGAACCCATGTGGGTCAATTGTCCTCCACCTTATCTTCCACACCAACTCTATTGTGAACATTGTCAACACTCACAAACTATAGCTTACTATCTACGAGATGAGATGTGCTTCATTCTCTATCACATTCTAGAAAGCCTAAATACCATACTCCATTGAAACCATCCTTAATCTTTGTAATGAAATATGCAAGCATTTAGGGCTATCTTATATTAGTATTTTTCTTATAATTTATTATTTTCTTTTATTTTCGTTTTTTTTAACTATCCTTGTTCTTATTTTTACAAATTGTTTGTGGTTAAAAGACCACTTCATTTTGACCATTTTATTACAAGGATTAAAGTTCCATATCTCATCTTATGCTTCATTTGGTTGTGCTTACATTTAGTTCTTATCATATACCTTGGCACTAATATTTTCTTGTATATTTTGCATATTTCATAATTTCTCATACTAACCATTTGTTTATGTAGATTTTCAACTCCATTTGTTTTACTTGACGCCTTCATTTAGGGGGAGCTATCGTCAAAGGGGAGCATTGCATTAGGAATATTTATTCTAAAACATTGTATATTTTTCTTTGACACTCTTTTTGTTTCGACAAAAAATGGTAGAAAAAAGTAAAAACTAAACTTAAAACTTATGGATCTTAATTTTTACTCACATCAAATTTGTATTTTGTCATCAAAAAAAATGAAAGATTGTTAATATAAATAAGCCGTAAAAACGTTTATTTATATTTTACGCCATTTTTATGTTTTGTCGATAACAGTCGTAAAATCATTGTAAGTAGAAAATAAAATACATAAGTGTTATAACTTTCTAAATCATCACTAATAATTATAAGAGTACTATTTTTTGAATATAGAAGTAACTTATGTGTTACTTACATTTTTAATATACATCAAATAAGGTAAAATAAATTTTATTTTTACCTCATGCATGACCTCACTCACCTAGTTGATTTTTCATATATTGTCACATCATAATCTAGGCCATATCTTGGAAGATCACACAAGATTTTGAGAGATTTGAGACTTAAAATCCGGATTTATTGAACCAGAGTGCCGAATCCCCTGGATTGCACTGGCTGGATCCTTTTTGGAAGGGATCCGCCAGATCAGTGTGAACAGTGAAAATTTTGCCTATAAATAGTAAGTCAATTCTTACCGTTCCTCAACCCATCTCTTGCATACTTTCTTTTATACTTTCGTAGCATCATACTACCCTTGATCTCAGATCAAACTCATAGTTTGCATTCATTTTGTTGGTGATTCTTATTAGTTATTTATAAAAGACAAAGATCACTACAATTGCATACAAGACTCTCAAGCTTCAAAAGAAGTGTTGCTAGTTGATGAAATCACGTTTATATATATTTTATTATCATAAATGTCCCAATTTTAGTTTAAATAACAATATTACGGGTTTAATTACAAATTTTACATCTATTTGTTATTTTATAAATAAGGTACCCTCAGGAATTTTTGGAGCAAAAGAGCGAGATTTTGAAAGCTAAACGAAGATTATTGAAGCTTTAAAGTGAAAATTAGAAGATTAATGTGAACATTATTGCAAGTCACGAAGCAATATGACTAGTCTTCATCATCATCACAAGATCACTTATTTGATTCTTTTTTATCATTTATTTCATTGTACTATAAACTTGTATTGTTAGATTGTGGTTTTAGGTTGGTTCTATGTTTGTAAGAACTCGGTATTTAGCTTTGTACCGGACAAAGTGTAAGCGACGTTGTCAGGCTTCTCCGCTAGATAAAGAGCTTGTGGACATAGTGTTTACGAACAATACGATTCTATCTCTTTTTACTTTATTGTTTATATTTCCGCATTATCAATATTTGAATATCTAAAAGGTTTCACATATGTCGATCTAGTTATTTTAAAACGATACTTTAAATCGGTAAAATTATTCAACCCATCATTCTAGTTTTCTACAAGCGTAATAGCTTGTGAGGTTGTTTTCATAGTAAAAGATGAGAGCGGAAAAGCTTAGTGGGAAATTTTGAAGCCACATGTGTAGCGGGAAATTTTGGAGCCAAAACAATTAGCAAAAATGAAAAACAAAAATACTCAAACTTTGACTTTCTATTTGGCTAGGACATGTCGTCGCCAAATCCTACTACACAATGTTAACAACTCGGTAATTATAAGTCTAATCGTGGTCAACATTTTGGTCCAAAAATTTGGCTTGGACATGTCTTCGCCAATTTCTTATGCGAGAAATTTGCGAGCCAATGAAAACGTAAATGAAAAACGAGTAAAAGTCAAACTTTGACCATCATCTTAGGCGAGGACATGTCCTCACCAAAGACCCTATACAAAAAATTTCTACCAAAAGCTAGCGACGGTCAAAGTTTAGACTCAGTTTTTTTGTCATTTAATGAGTCTTTGGGTAGGACATTCATGTACTCGCTAAAAGTTCATCCCCTGATCTCTTTTTTCTTGTAGTGTGTCCGACAAGAGAAATACATGGAAATTAATTATAGCTAGCCACTTTCGAGTATATATAAATAAGGAGTGACTCAAGAACCATCTACTACATATATACCAACTTGTTTCATATTTATCAATATCTAAAATATAATACTTGCAACATACATGGATCAAGAACGACTTCATATGGCAATAATCACTAGCCCGGGCATGGGACACTTGTTCCCTGTACTTCAACTAGGCAACCATCTTGCCAACAATCACCACCTACAAGTCACCATCCTCGCTGTCACCACACAAACCTCACCCGTTGAGTCACAACTACTGAGCACTCTCAACGATACCAACAACATCAAAATCATTAAGATCCCGTTACCAGACATCTCTAGCCTACTCCGACCAAACGACACGATCCTCACTCGCCTAGCTATCATGATGCGAGAGGCCCGACAAGGTATCAGGTCAGCCATCTCTGCTATGACCCCCCACCCTCACGTCCTTATCGTTGACCTCTTCTCGAGCGAGTCACTTCCAATAGCGGAGGAGTTTCAAATGAAAAAGTATGTATATGTCCCTTGCTCTACAAAATTTCTCGCTCTAACCATGTACTTGCATGTTCTTGATAAGAAGGTCACAGGCCAGTACGTGGACCAGATAACCTTAAAAATTCCTGGTTGTGAGCCGGTTCGTTGTGAAGATGTTCCTGACCCCATGCTGAATCGGACCAAGCGTCAGTACGATGAGTATGTTCGGATGGGAATTAATTTCACCACTTTGTCTGATGGGATTTTGTTGAACACGTGGAGAGATATGGATTCTACATCACTTGATGCTTTAAAGTACAATGAAGACTTGCGAGCTTTTGTGAAGGTACCGGTTTATGATATTGGGCCATTAACTAGGGAAGTTGATCCGGCCAGTTCAGAGGGAGATAAGGTAATAGAGTGGCTAGACATGCAGCCGTGTGATTCTGTGCTTTTTGTATCATTTGGGAGTGGAGGGACAGTCTCGGCTGAGCAAATAACTGAGTTGGCTTGGGGTCTCGAATTGAGCAAACAAAGATTTGTTTGGGTGGTACGTCCACCGACCGGTAGCGCTAGAGATGGTGCATTCTTCACTGGAGGAACTAATCAAGATAGACCAGTTCATGACTTCCTCCCAGAAGGATACCTAATCCGAACACAAAAATTCAGCTTAGTCGTCCCATTATGGGCCCCACAAGTGAAGATATTGAACCATCCATCCGTAGGAGGGTTTCTATCACACTGTGGACTCAATTCGGTTAATGAAAGCATAAAAGGTGGAGTGCCGATGATTGCGTGGCCACTCTACGCTGAGCAAAGAATGAACGCGGCCCTACTGGTTGAGGAGTTGGGAGTGGCCATTCGGCCGGCGGTTTTGCCAGTGAAGAAGATAGTAGAGAGGCAGGAGATAGAGATGATGGTGAGAAGTTTGATGGAGGGTGTAGAAGGAAACACGCTGAGAAAAAGAGTGACAATACTTAGAGAAAGTGCAAAAGAGGCATTGGGTATTAATGGTTCATCATATAAATCAATGTGTGAGTTTATCAGGTGTTGTGGCATGAAGATGAAATCTGTAAAACCTAATTCTAAGGATTAGAGAAGTAAACTAATTACCTTTATGATATTTCTTCTATTTTGATGTATTGTAACATTTTGTTTGCAGCAAGTTCTTTCAATAAATCATATATATATACTATTAGACATTTTTGAACGGGACAAATAGTGAAATCTTAAGGGGTCCGTTATTTGTTAAATCTTTCCTTATTCGTCCATCAATACATGCACATGGCCAAAAGTAAGGTAGTGGGATGTGTGTGAGTTTCTGATTGGTTGAAAGGATTTGGGGAATTTGTTGTTCACCCCCGTTTCCCGTAATAACCCCCTTAATACAAACCCAAAATCATTAACCATGTTAAAATATTTCCAGCACCTTTCACAACCTACCTTAAAAAACAAAATTTGTTTACACCGACTAAAACACACATACTCCATTAATCATCAAGTTTCCAGAGCCTTGCGTCACCAACATCAAACCATAAAGGCTGAACAAATTTTACAAACTAATAAAACCCGGATAATCTCTTTCAAACCCTCTTGTAGAAACAACGAATCAGTAAAAAATCAATCATGGTGGGTGAAGACAAAAGGTTCATTATGATTTAGTTTTAGTTAATTTATGATTAAATCAGATAGCTGTTTTATTTTTATTTTTATTTCAAATTAGGTTTTTGTTAATTTGGGGGTTTTCTTGATTGGTTTTGCATGTTACTTTGCTGATGATGTTTGCAGCTAAACCTTTTGAGGTGTTTGTTTCCAACTTTATTTTGAAATTAAGGTCCCGTCATAATCGTGCTTAAGATTTATGATAGTTTCGTGTTGTAAGATAGTAGGTTATTGGGATCTAATCGTGTTTATGATTTCA
The DNA here is from genome assembly GCA_910596185.1 of Chrysanthemum makinoi. NCBI lineage: Eukaryota > Viridiplantae > Streptophyta > Magnoliopsida > Asterales > Asteraceae > Chrysanthemum > Chrysanthemum makinoi. Next base: position 104,245,473 of record OU343217.1, read on the forward strand.
GGATATGGTAGGCGAGAAGGTAGAAAATAAGCTGGAAGGTGCACTTCTCAGTGGCTGTAAAAGGGCAACGTCCTAATTAACTGGTGGAAGGTTTTATTGCAGCTTCCGATTTGTGGTAATCTGCAAGGTCTGACACATTCAGGTACTCACGTTGATTTTCATAAATTATATACATCAAACGGGGAGAAAAAAAATTAATTCATGCTTTACTTTTTAAAATTTTTAACTAATGAAATTGTGTTTATGATCGAATTAGATGATACTTTTGAATATTAAATTTGTTGCTTTCAGACAAGAGGGGTTCTGTGGTTGGAGAATAAAGAGGTGGTGCTTCAGAAGGATGGCGATAAGACATGGGTTCCAAAAGGGGGTGGTGCAAGGAGGGGTTGCGAATTGGTAGCTTCAGTGAAAAACCAGCTCAAAACTGCTTACCTTCTAATTGCATTTTGATATACCAAACATGTATTTTGAATGTAATTAGTATTTTCTTTACCCAAACTACTTTTTTGAATATTATGGTCACATGTCAATAATCAAAAGAACATATAGGATATTGAAAACCGTTGCAATTTTGTTTGTTTTGTGTTTGTAGAGTGGCTTGAGATGAGAAGTGCTAAACTTCTGGTACTTTTCGAGGGGCATACAAAAAGCTCAAATGGTTTCTTTGGCTTGGTCATTTGCTCAACTTGGCTCTCATAGACAGATTCGGAAGGTACATTTTAAGCGACTCAAGTCACATGTTTGCACTTGCGAGCTGGTATGGTGGTTTCTTTACTCCTCATTCATACAAATAACCTTGGTCAGTGAGTACTGAGTAGATACAAATACGTGTTACTTAACTTAGAGAAAATGTTTTCAATTGCAATAGTGAGTACTACGTAGCAATAGTCCTGATATTGCTTGCGGTGAGATTAATGCTCACTCTCTTTGTGATTTTATGATTTCAAGGTGTGTGAAGATGGCGTTTGCGAAAGTTGGAGTTGTTTGAGGAAATCAAAAGGGATGGGTTTGAGCGTGATGAGATGATAGTTTTCAGTGTTCTTAGGGCGTCTAGGGATATTGGGAATTTGGAGTTGGGAAGGTGGTTGAGGATTATGTTGTGAAGAATGAGATGGAGTTGAATTCTTATGTTGGTTCGACATTGGATTGGTATGTATGGGAAGTGTGGGGATTTGGTGTCGGCGAGGAGGGTTTTAGATAAGATGGGTAGGAAAGTTTTGGTATCGTGGAATGCTATTGTTACAGGGTAAGTAACGAAAGTAGTTCTTTTTTTAATATCAATTTTTGTTGTTTCGTGAGTGCTTAAATTAGTGTTAGCCTTAATAGTTTTATTAGAAGTGATGGTCATTCACGTTTAGGAACTTTGTAACGTGTGTTAGATATCGTGATAGAATAGTCTACGGGCTCGTGGATTGGGATAAGCTATTTGGTTAAAAGATGAGCTAAGCTTGCCGTCTATAAGCTCATATATCCCACGTCCAAATCCAATCTAACGAAGCCCATACAAAGCCCAAGGAAAGCCTTTAGGGCAACTTGTGTCTTGTACTATAAATACCCCTCAAATGGTCATTTGAGGGGTGTGCTTGAGTGTGTGTGTGTGTGTGTGTTTACATATGAAATATTGTTTTCATTTCTTTCCTTTATCTCTCTAAACATACACGACTTATACATATTTCAAGTCACCATCTCTTCATCTTTTCTTTCCTATTCTACGAATACTGTTTGTGTTCGTGGTTATACTTGTGTTTGGTTTACTTGGTAAAGTGATAAGGTTTATATATATAAGGTCCTAACAATTGGTATCAATCGCCTAACAATGGTTTAGGAGTGGTTGGTTGAAGTTTTTTTTTGGTTTGTGGTATACGCGTAAAGCTCTCGGTATTCAAAAGTGAAACGCTTAAAACTTTACTTTTCGCACTTTAATCTTCATGATTCTTATGGTTTGAGGTTATTATAGTGTTAAGGAGTCTAGTTTTTGGAAAAAGTTTGAAGCTTTACACGTTTTACATCGTTTTTAAACTCGTGTTTTTTAAGGTGTACGTTTCTACTCGTAACTTTTCTAAACACTTTGGGTGAAAAAGGTCAAAAGATTTGTGTTATTGGAGTGTTTTAAGGCTATCATTGCAAGTGAAATTGGTTGAATCACTGGAAATTTTTTTACGCAGCGTAGGTCAAAACCCTAGTTCTCTGGCGTAAGAAGTCAAAACCCCTTTTCTACGCGTAAGTTCCTACGCATAACTTTTTGGCTAAGAATCTTCGAGCATCAAAGGTTACTGAGTGCTTCCCTCACTTGGATAAGTGTGTGGAACACTTCGACTTGTGGATATCCCTTACGCTGGGCGGTGTAAAGGATTTTTGGTTCTTAACCATAGTTTACGCATAAGCTAAAAGCTTACGAGTAACTATACGCATAACTTCACAATGCGCGTAAGGTTTTACGCAGTAACTTTGTATCTACGCCTAAGCTGATTACGCATAAGATCCTACGCATAAGCACAATCCCTACGCCTAAGCCTCGTCTACTTTCGTAACCGTTTCTCGCCTAAGCTCTTTCTAGCGCATAAAGGTTTTTTTTTAAAAAGAGTTTTTGGCGGAAAACTTGAGTAAAATTTAATTTTTTGAGGAGACTAAGCGTTCAATTTTACGCGAAATTCAAATTTTGGTTTAACCGTGAAAATTTTGGTCAAAAATTCAAATTTTTGGGCCTAAATTCAAATTTTTTCGGTAAAATTTGGCGTCAAAATTGTCATAACTCAAATTTTTCATACGTCCTTAGAATTGATTTTTATAGTGAATTTCAAATTTTGGCCGAAAATTTTTTAGAACCAAGGTTACGAGTACGACTTTCAGAAAACCTCAAACGGCAATATCTTCATCAACACAACTCCTCTATCGTTGAATCGATCCTACATCAACTTTATCAGATCATACCTTCATCAATGGCAAGTCAACAAGACATTCATGCAGCCGGTGCCGAAAACCGTCCTCCTATGTTGGAAAAAGGTGGTTATCTTCAATGGACAAGTCGAATGCTTCGTTACATCAAGACAAAACCTAATGGAAAATTGATGATCAAATCCATTCAGGATGGACCCTTCATACCTCGACAAGTCCAAGACCCTGGAAATCCTGATGCAACACCTCCCGTCCCACCATTTTTTCGTCTTCAAAAAGACGAATACTCACGAAGAGGATCAGAAACAAGTCGAAGCAGATGACATGGCAATTCATATTATACAACTGGGTTAACCAAGAGACATCTTTTGCTTGTGAAGGCGGTTGTGGCCTTTCGACATGTGGGAACGTGTTAGACGACTTTGTCATGGAACAGCAATCGGTCAACAAGACACAGAGAACAAGTTGCTAACTGCATGGGAGAAGTTTACATCTACTCCTGGAGAATCCATTGAATCCTACTATGGAAGGTTTTGTACTTTAATGAATGAGTGATCGAGAAACAAGTTGACACCCGAACTATCGTGAGCAACATCAAGTTCTTGAACAATCTACCAGAAGAATGGGGGCGATATGTCACTATTGTCAACCAAACAAAGGACTTACATCAAGTGAACTTTGATCAACTCAACGATTTTCTGAAACAAAACCAAAATGAAGTGAATGAAGTCGGGCAAGAAAGATTAGCAAAGAATCATGATCCATTGGCACTCATTGCAAAGACTCAAACTCCGGTGAATACACAACAACAAGCTTCATCATCTTCCACTAACAACAACTTGCAGCAATACATCCCTCAACAACAAAACTATCCACCTGAACAACAACATTACTAGGAACAAGGAATCAGCGATCTTGAAATGGAACGAGAAGAAGCTTTGTCACAAGCATTTGTATTCTTGGGTAAAGCATTCAGAGGTCGCTATTCCACACCAACTAACAACAACAAAGGATTTCATCAAACACTCGCATAGCGAGGCAAATTGCACAGTAGGGTGTGAACATGGGCAATCAAGGTCAAATGGTTGGAGTTATTGGGAATCGGCAGGGATATGCTACTAGATTTCGCATGGGTAATCAGGGTTCGAATCGGGGTAATCGGATGGGTCAGAATGTTGGAAATAGAGGTGGGTAATCGAGAATGGGAATGTTGCGGCTCAGTAGTTGGGAATTATGGAAATGTGAATCAGGGTAATCGGGTTAAGTGTTATAACTGTCAAGGATTGGGTCACATGGCAAGGAATTGTCCAACTAAGCCGAACAAGAAGGATCTTGGTATCTTGAAAGCTATTCTGTTGGCACAAAAGGAACAATCGGACTTCAATTGAGTGCTGAGGAACATGACTTCATGGCTATTATGGATGATTTGGAAGACCTCGAAGAACTCAATGCTTGCATCTTCATGGCAAATCTTCAGGAGACTAAGTCTGGCCTGATTACGCGCACCTCCTGTCTATGACGCCAACGCATATCATCGAGGTACCAATCATTGATCCATGCTATAACAATGTCATATGTGATGTGTTTACTCATGACGAACGGCGTGCTGTGACATCAACACCTACTTATGATACATACACGGACAATCGAGTTGTAGCAATACTAACTCCGAGACTCGGATGTGGATCCTAGTGGAGGCTGTGTGGCACAAAATACTGAGGCTGATGAGGAAACACGTGCTTATTTTGAATCATTAATCAATCAGTGTGGCATTGAAATTGAAAAAGTGAGTAAGGTCAATCGCGAAGTTAAGGCCGCGAATGTTAAATTGACCATTGAGCTTGAGAGTTACAAGGAGCACGCCAAAGCTTTTGAATTTCATACTAACAAAATGTCCGAATTAGAGATTGGTTATCGAGATTACGTTTTAAGAAAAACAATTGCAACTCAAATACGATACACTTGATGTGAATCTGAATTTGAAAATAAAATCTTTAAACAAGGAAATTTATGATCTAAATGACCAACTTTCTAAACAAAAAGCATGTTTTCGATCTTGAAAAGAGAAGAAACAATTGATTGTGATTTTTCAAAACGAGAAGATTCTCTTCTAGATGAAATTCTGGACAAAAATGAAACAATAAAAAATTTGGATAATTTGCTTCACAACGGGTCATTCGCTAAAACAAACAAGATGCTTTCTAATCAAGCAAATCCGAATTTTCATACTTCTCATAAAATGGCTCTTGGTAACAACCCTTCTTCGTTCCTCAAGAAAGCTCGAAATCTCGAGAATGTGTTGAACAATGGAAAACCTTTGCATGAACCCATAATTGTTCGTGATTCTCTTATAACGTTGGAACTATCTCAGGGAGAGTAGATCAAAATGAAACAAAAGAATCCAGATCTTAAACCGATTGATTATAACAAATGGAACAAAATTAATGGAATTACTTTTGTTAATCTAAAAGAACAATCAACGTTTTCCACCACACCAAGTGTTTCAAACAAAGTGTCAACACCAGTTTCAAAATCCTTTTCGAAAATCGAACAAATGTCTTCAAACAATCCTTTTAACACAAGTGATACTGGAAGCATTTTAGATGACGTTAAAACTAGAATTGGGTATCTTCAAGAGACTGTCAAATCTAAAACCATTATTACTACTAACATCACGGTTTACTCGTCATGATGGCGAAACGAAAAAGTTTTTGAAACTGAAATTGAACCTCCGATTAGCGGCATCGTGCGAGGGTAATTCATTTGAACAAGCGTTTTTAAAGAAAGCAGTGACTTTGTCAAGGACCATAAATCCCTGGTAAAGCAAGCTAATGAAAGTGTTGAACACATCAAAGTTCTGGAAAAGTTAAATGACTCTCTCGAAAATGTTCGACTCGATATTATGTCCATCATTTTACAAACATATTCATTTGAAGACCATGAAAGACTCATCGAGACCTCCGCAATTGTTTCAAAATATGAAAATGCTCTTGAGAAACTTGAAAAGCGTGTCCTATTTTTAAAGCTTGATCGAAAACCGAGGAATGCAAGTATGACAAAGCGTATGTATGGCGTGCCTACAAGGACATGCAAGAGCAAAATGATCTTTTGAGAGTTCAGTTGGAAAGTCTAAAAGGAAAGGCTGTGGATACTAAGTTTGCAAAACCATTGACTGAGGAGAAAACAAATGTTTCCAAATCGGTTTTCAAACCAAAATGTCTATTTTCGGTTTCCTCCAAAAGTCAATGAGAAAAATGATTTGTCAAAACAGTCACTCCACGGACTTTGCCTATTAAAAGAGAATTATCAAAGGTTTTGAAAAACCTGTTTTTGATAAAGAAAAAGTGATTACACATGGCATTTCTAAGACTAGTACACAGAATGTGACCAAAAATCAGTTAAAGAATCATCGGTTCTAACAACATGGTCAACAATCACTATCTAGAAGAAGCTAGGAAAAGGCACATGAACTCGAAAGGGCCGAATTTTAGGTGCAACATCTAGGGTGATGAATTCTACAAGATTTCAAGGCAATGCTAGTAGTAGTAAACCTTTACCTAGGAATTCTCAACATAAGACTAGGGATTGGCTTGCATCTAAGAGTAGTTTTGCAAAAGAAAATGCTATGCCCTTAGAAAACAACACTAGGAATTCTAAGTCTTTTTCGAACATGAATCAATGTCCACAAGGCTGTAGTGACAAAGTTAAAGCTGCTGTTTTAAACAAGAATATTGAATTTGTGCGTACTACTACGCATTAAAAATGTGTCTTTTCAGCTAATCATGATGCATGTGTCTCACAATATCTCAAGAAAGATAATTCTCGTGCCAAGGCACAATCCACTAAGACTCCAAATCGAAACAAACCCGTTGACAAGATGAACATCAAAAGGACACCTAATAGGTGGATCTCTTGAGGGCGTAGTTTTTCAAAAATGAGTCTTTGCATCGATAAGAAAACAACTCCTAGATCTTACCTTAGGTGGATACCCACGGGAAAAGTTTTCAACCAAGTTGGTCTTAGGTGGATTCCCACTGGAAAGATTTTTGATACTTGCACCAACACAGATAGTAGTGAAAATCATCAGGATAAGGAAGTAGAAACCACTACAACCGTTGATAGTGATCACCCTCACCGTGAGGAATCGTATACTTCTAACACTGTTATTTGTGAAAAATCTTCTTCTTTGGTTGCAGGTGAATCAAATATCTCGAACCCAATTTCATCAGAGGGTTCTAATTACGTAAACTCTTCTTCTTCATTCTCTCTTTCTTCTATTTTTGATTTTCCATTTCTTTTATAAAACCAACAAAAGCAAAATACAAAAATAGAAAATTTTTCAAAAATACAAAACAATATAAAATCAAAAATCCAAAAATATTCTTCTCACGACATGTCTCTCATATAATCGATATTACATGCGTTTCTAGAAATGTCATTCAACAATGATACGGGTATGTACAGATGCTTGAGCGAGAGTTCTTGTATATGTTTTTCAAAACATGTTGTTTCTCAAAATTTCTTCAAATAATGGCTTTCAGTATACTTGATGCAGAAACCGGACTTCAAATTAATGGCTTCTAGACACATCGATTCAGGACCCGCTTCATCGAAAAGGAAAGTGCTTAACCAAATCAAAGGTTTTAAATATTTTTAAAAGCACTATTCCTAAAAACATAATGGCTTGTAAGTATTTCAGCTTGCAACCCGATCTTTCAAGAAAGGAAAGTGCAATGCAAAATCGATTTTCATAAATATCGAGCACTTATCCTAAAACAAATGAAGATAATTCTTCTTCAATATCTTCAAAAGATTTTTTTAAAATCTTCATCTTGCGTACCATTAATTCGAAATTTTTCAAAAAGATTGTTTCAAAATCTCTCACATTTGGTACCAAGATAACTCCCTCTAAACCCTTAATTGATTCTAAATTTTCTGTATGAAAAATATGCTTTCGTTAAGGGGGAGTATAAAACAAAAAATTGTTCCAAAATTCATGCTAAATCAGTTTCTCTCCAAATGCTTTTCGAAAAACATATCTTTTAATCATTTTGATATCAAAAATATCACGAATATGCTATTTTTGAGGGGGAGGAGACGTGATTAAAATGTGATCAAAAAGTTTAATGATCGTTGTTTGAATCTCAAAAGAGCTCGACTCAGACGGAACCAATGAATTGACGAGTAATCAAAGTCAGTAAATGTACCATTTCGAGAAACTTGTGATAGACATGAACTTACATGGGTCTAACCTTCTTTTCAAGAAGTGTTTACAACTTCAAGTTAGTTATTAGAGCTAGTTGTCACCTAAAAATTGATAATGGAACTCTTTAAGCGAGCACAGCGTAATCGTGTCTCGTGGGGAATTGTCTATCATGAGTCGATCAATTCAAAAAGTGCGAACTCTACCCTCTATGTGCAGATTTCTGTCAAAACCTTATAAGCACATGTGAAGGGGGAGTGTTTCTGAAAATATAAAACTCACGGAGTGTTTCAAACATGTTTTCTATCATAAACACTCTGAGAGATTTTCAAGAAAATGGTTTTATGGCAACAATAGGACAGTCATGGAGTTATAAGGTGACTAAGGTTAGGAATAACCGTCCTATTATCCGCCAGAGCCGGAGGATCTACCAGGACAGGTACCCATAGTTAGTATTAGAAGTCCTTAGGTATGATTGAAAAAAGGAGTAATGTGAGAAAGGAGAAAGAAGGGGTTGAAGAATTAAAAGAAATGTAATGAAAGGGTGAAAAGAAATAGCCCTACATATTCAACCTTAGAGCAGAAACCGGGTTCAACTCATGCTCTGGTTGTCACTAAGATGACACCGGTATTGAAGACAAAGCGTCATGGACCCGGTGACGACTTGCACTAAACCTTCTAGCCACTCAATTCCTCTCAAAGGGATTTGTTTCATTCTCATTGGGAACCCTACATAATCTATCGACTTTCTCTTAGAGATTGTTGGTATTGAAGAAGGAGACCTCTCCCTGTCTCCATTTCGGAAAACCAAAATGCACTATTGAGTCTAGAGCCACGAGATTCATCAAAAGATCTTATAGGAACACTTGACATGACATCGCTTGTTGTTCATCAATAAGGACACAAGTGATATATTATAGAGTCCTACGCAGATCTTAGCAATCTGCCAGAACATTTATGAGAGGTTTCACAATTGTGATCCTTAGTGATTGAATGGAAACTCTGCCGGGTCAACATCAAGCGACCACGACGGCAGGTCACCGGTAACTCCCGTGGATTACGCAGGTGTGTCTCAAAGCGGTCTACTGATCGTGGGGTGATGCTTCATGTACCTCGGCGACTCATCGAACTGTAGATGTACTTGGTATATCGTGTTATCTCACTTGTGGGACTCAGGTTCGAGCGGCCCTTGTGAGAATTAGAGATGTGTTTTCACACTATCTTTAACACCCTCAAAATTCAAACTTGTAAGTGCCGGAATCCGCTTATTACTAACATGTTTTTATGTTTTCTTCTTATGGAAGCTTCGGAGCGGATTGATCGTGCAGACTCGCCACATGCTCATACCAACAACACATGAAAGTTCTCATCATAATCAAAGGCTACACAAAGTTAAAGATGATTCTTCGTCAATATCAAAGAATCTACAAAGTTTAAAGACTAGAGAACTTCATCTCATAGGAACTTCAAAGTCAAATAGAAGTGTGAGCATGGTGGAGAATGACGTGGAGACACCTAACCAACGAAGTTGACAACGGCAGAATACCATATTATCTGATCACAAAGCATGAAGGAACAAAGATTCAAGACTATTCTATATCTACACACAAAGTTCAAGCTCGAGAAAAGTAAAGACCTTATCAAGTGGAGCATCATTTGAATGACCACCCCTTAGGGGGAGATTGTTAGCCTTAATAGTTTTATTAGAAGTGATGGTCATTCACGTTTAGGAACTTTGTAACGTGTGTTAGATATCGTGATAGAATAGTCTACGGGCTCGTGGATTGGGATAAGCTATTTGGTTAAAAGATGAGCTAAGCTTGCCGTCTATAAGCTCATATATCCCACGTCCAAATCCAATCTAACGAAGCCCATACAAAGCCCAAGGAAAGCCTTTAGGGCAACTTGTGTCTTGTACTATAAATACCCCTCAAATGGTCATTTGAGGGGTGTGCTTGAGTGTGTGTGTGTGTGTGTGTTTACATATGAAATATTGTTTTCATTTCTTTCCTTTATCTCTCTAAACATACACGACTTATACATATTTCAAGTCACCATCTCTTCATCTTTTCTTTCCTATTCTACGAATACTGTTTGTGTTCGTGGTTATACTTGTGTTTGGTTTGCTTGGTAAAGTGATAAGGTTTATATATATAAGGTCCTAACAATTAGGAAACCAAAATTTTTTTAATCAGAACTAACAAATATAAGATGACATTTGCTCCATTTATACCACAGAAGCTGCCATGCTAATATTTTTAATGATAGGTGTACCTGGTGTGGCAGCAGCTCATAAAGCTAGATATTTTGTTAGGATACGCATCTTCTGGACAGGTTAATAAGTTTTAAATTTGGTGTTTAGGATGTTTGGAATACACGCTAGGCCAATGCTATAATTGTTGGCCATGTGTGACCAATGACCATGATGAATAAGCAAGCATAGCTTGAACGGTTTTATAATAAGGTAGAAGGTGACACATCACTATTTGATACATAGAAGGAGGTGTTTCCATTCTGAAGAGTGTTTCAACCACTGCTTACTATTTTGCTTATAAATATCCTAAAAATAAGCACATTAGTAGATAGTAGATAGTGTGTGGATTTGTTTATTTTTGAGTAGATAAAGCAATGGCACCGTTCATTAACGGGCCGTTACTAGAATACTCACAAAACCGTAGAAAAACTGATAGTGCCACAACCTCATTCTGCCATTAAACCAGAGAGATAACTTACTTTGTTTCAACGATGTTATCGTCATATAGAAGCATGGTTTCAATGGTTCAATACCACACAATCAGGTAATCTTTTATCGTTTCAATATTGTCTTGGTTGCTTTTAATAATGAGATAGTGGTCGTTAATCAATATCTCACATGTGGACATCAGGATGCGTTCGGACCAGGAGAAGTTTGTCGTTATTAGTGATCTTCAAGGATGAGGATACTCATGTAGTGATATACGAGGATATGACAACCACAAAAAGCTGCTCAAAATCACAACTATTTTGCCAGCAGAGGTTTCAACGACGACGTTTTCAGCAATGGCAAAGGTACATTTATGGAACATAAAAACAGATACATCATAATCTCATCTATTTAATGTACTATTTTCTTATATAAATTATCCAATGTAAATACTCTATTATCTTTTCCACATATATGTTAAGGTTGTTGGGGCCAACAAAGGTGGACTCATGTCGATTGTTGAGGGGCTTCATGGATTCGTTCCTTTTTTACGAATTTGAATGGTTAGTTTTCTTGATGAACATCAATTGTTTAATGAAATGCCTTAATTATTTTTTTTTTGTTGGCCTAAATGAAAATTTGCAGCTGCTGGTCCAAGCTTTGCACTTGGTATCACAAGTGATGGAACACTTTATTCATTTGGTTCCAGAACCAATTTATGACTGGGTCATGGCGAGCAGCACAGTGAAGTCAACCCTCGGCCATTTCAATGGTTTAGGAGAAAAGGCATACATATTCTTCGTATGTCTGTTGGTGACGGGCATGTTGTTGCACTTGATTCTAATTCTAATGGATACGTAAGTCCATACCACTATTATTAATGAACCAATCATCATAATTTTGTTCTAACGTTATTGTGGTTCACTTGGTCATAGTGACGAGATTGATAAAACGACTCCCGAGCTCTTAACCGGCCTTAAAACACACCTCGCTTGTTCGGGTTTAACTTCTAAAAATGACCAATATTCCAAGAACTTATCAGACAATAATTTGCAGAAAATGCCAAGGTACTTATTAATTGTTGGCGTGTTTGGGATTGCTTATTTTAAGAAGCGACTTTGAGATTTTGTATCACGACCATCCAAACTGCTTTCTCTTGCCTATTTGCGACAATATAGTCAGTTTCCGATAAGCAAGTTGAGACATGGTTATTTCAACGTGCTTATCTGAGATGAAACTAAAATCTATTTTTTGTCATCATATCTAACCTAAAAGCCGATAAGAAACGGATTGGATACGTATATGCATTTTGTTTTACTTGAATAGCATTTATACACTGATTCGACATGCTTATTTTAAATCAGCTTATAAGTGTGTATTTATAAGCAAAAGCATAAACAAAGAAATGGCGATCCCAAAGCAGCCTCTTAGTATAGTGCTCATGTTTCGAAGACATATTTTTAAGATTACACACACCAATGCAACCTTCGGGGTTGGAATATTTTATCTTGGTCGTAAAAAGTTTATACTTGAGTTTCGTTTTTAAATGTTGGTGTTCTTTTGAATTAGCGGATGGTTTAGTCATTGTGAGGTCTACAAGTACTAGAAATATTTTCGGGTAATATTTCATAAGCTCTTTTTTCAGGCTTATTATCGTTATTCAAACTTATAAAAATCATAAGCTCATACTTATGAAAATAAGCTGAAAGATTGAACTTATGAAATATAACCCGAAAAAAATAAGATTATATGGCAAAAAATACAATTAAATAAGTACTCCCTAATTTTAGTGGTTTTTGGTGTTTTGTAGAAGGTTGGAAGGAACAAGAATAAGCGTTGGAAGCTATGGAGGAGTCAATTCTTTGAAATATATGATCAGATGTTTATGTGAATCTGGCCAAGCTGATGATGCTTCTAAACTATTGGATGAAATGTTGACAAAAAGGCTATCTCCAAACATTTCCACCCTCGGTACTAATCGGCACTTGTATGCCGGGAACAAAGTTTAAACCAGCATATGATGTGTTTCATATTTCACCAAGCATATGTGATATCTTGAACACTGTCCCGTTTCATGTTCAATGAATTAAAACTTTGAATCCGACACTCTACAAATCGGTTTCATGTACAATTGAGGCATGTTCTATATTAGATTTTGCTAACTATAATAAACATATAATGGTTATTAATTATTGTATGGGAGTTGCATATTCAAACCTCTTATGTGATTTTGAATAATCATCTCTTACATTGGTAAGAGTAATAGTTGCGTATTTCTGTATTTGTGATTGGTTAAAAAAAATGCAAATGCGAACACTATCTTTTGCATTGTAACTTAGACCCTCGGGTGATAATATTGGGACAATGGGACTCTGCTCATTTTTAACTTTGAATGCATCGAATTAAATAAATACATATATGTTTGACTTACAGATTATATGTTTTTATATTAAAAAGAAAACTCAAAAGAAAAACGTATGCAAAATACAGAATAATATAACAAAAAAAATCCATCACAACGCCGGAGCAATCCTGCTCGTTATATCTAAATTGTTAAAAAATGTGTTGCCGATAGAAAGTTCTATTAAGTTGTAGAGTCGGACCAGATGTCCATTAGTGCAGGGGCGGAGGTAAAGGGGGGTCACAAGGGTCGCGTGCCCCCCTAGCGAAAAAAACTGTAGCGTAAATTTTGGAAAATATTTGACTTTTTTTGTAATTTGCGCCCCTTAAAAACCAATTTATAATGTAGTTTCTAAAAAAATTAAAATGTGCCCCCTCGAGCAAATTTTTCTAGCTCCGCCCTTACATTAGTGTAGAAAAAAATTTAGCATGCAGAAATTATGACATTATCTATAGTTTTTGTATGGTTGATTTAGTAGTTTGCTGTAGAATAATTAAGTTTATGTACGTGTTTATTCACCACTCACCGGCCAATCGATCACTGTCAACTAGCCACTAGTGAGTAGTGACCGAAATTGCTATTGTCTTCATCACCATACATACGTCTTTATTATTAAAGGTTAGTAAATACAAACTAAACACACTACAAGATAAATGACATTTAGTGACTGATAATAAGTGTCAGAAAAGGCATAAAATCAGTCACAAAAGACATTTTGGTCTTCTCCCACTGAAAGAAAAAGTGACACTAAAGGCACCATCACTAAAAGTCTTTTGTGACGCTTAATATCAGTCACACAAGGTCTTTTACATTTTGTGTCTGATTGTTATGTGTCACTATAGGCACCAAAAGAAAAACTTAAAACATTGTTATTAGTGGTGAATTTATTCATCACTAAAAGACTTGAACAATAGTTTTTATTTCTATTGCATTTTTCCCATTTCTCTTGCATTTTATATGCTAGTATTTGTTTAAAAACTATATAAAAATGAATTTATAAGAAATTCACATATATCAAACCACAAGTAACTTTATTGCCAAAAACAAGTCGAAACAACTCAAATTCACCCATTTCCAAAATGTATATGTCTACATATGAATCACATGGTTTCCACATGTTAAACGACAAAAAGCGTTGAGAACCTTAAGGTCTCAGATATGACCAACATCAAACAAGGATAACAAACAAAAAAATTGCTCTATAAGAACTCCATCCATTTTGCACATTTACAACATCACAAAAGACTTGCCCTGTGTTTCTAGGCGCATACATGTGTTCCTCTTCATTTGTGGAAGCAGCACCTAGAGCTTCATGAAATTGATCAGCTAGTCTTATGTTTGGCTTCTGGCATGGAAGGTTCCAGAGCTTGATGGTTTATCTTTGCATCGAGTTAAACGGTTAAGTTACGATGGATGGTAAGCGTTGTATTACACAAAGCATTCTTGGTAATCGAAATCATTTTACCTCAAGAGGATGCGAATCACGGAGAAGCGGGCTCCATTTGTCCTTAAGTATATCAAGACATATCCTGCCAAGCTGCATGGATAAGGCTAATAGTATGAAAAAAAGAAAGCGTCAAACAGTCATAAACTGAAACACCGATTTGGGTATGACGAACCTTGTCAATGTTGGGATGGTAGATTTTTGTAAGAAACCGAACCTGTAAAGCCAAAGCTAGACGATGAGAAACATATATAGGCAACCATGTAAAACATCAGTTATTACATACATCAGGCTACCACATATTTTTATGCCTTGTAATGAAGACATCATCACAAAGATTTATAATGTAAAATTAACGGTTCACCAAATTTAATGCACTTATTCACATGTATTCAAGAGGTAATCAAAAAAGAGTGACACTTAAGGTGGTAAGGGTGTCATGCTTACATAAACTTTTAATTTGTGCCTTGACTCGACTCGAGCACATTCTTTTAGCCGTTGCCATTTGTAAGTATCACGGTTTGGGTCGTGTTGTTATCCCAAATGTATCAAATCGAATTATTTAGTTCATAGTAAAATGGGTCAAAGGTCATCAATTGTAATGCATATAACCAATATATTGTAATTATTAAAAATATAGTAATTATTTTAACAAAGTAGTAGTTATAGCTTTAAATATATTAAAATTAAGGTGGACAAGGTGTTTGTAGGCCAACCTGGCCCGGCCCACTAAGACACGCACTAAAATACCTGTTTCAACCGAGACCTTTTTGACCCATTAACTTACCACCCCATTTCACCTGTACAGAAATTACAGAAACGGTATACATAATTCTTCAGTCTTACGGTTGGGGTTTCTGCTACAAGTAAGTTGGTCTGACAAACACCAAGCTTCTGTATAAGATAAAATCATGTTAGGTCACATCATTATCAACATTCAAAAGTGTGTGTATATCGTGATGGAACATACTTGTTATTGGCAGCTGAAGATGAAAGGGCTGAAACTAAATTCCTGTGGTAAAAATACCAAGTGATAAGAACCATAGACAGTGTAAAAATACAAGCTCGATGACTGACAATTCCGTGATTGAGTCTGTGTAAAATTGTTGCAAGATATATCACTGCAATAAAATTCGAAAGTGATAAAGTTACTAATCTCTATTCTACAATCAAAGATACTAAAAACATAAGAAGATGAATCACTTACATCTTTTCTTTGCTGCTAAATATCCATCCAGGAATATCTCCAGCTAGAAAGTTATTACTCAGAAATCTACATTCAAGGACAACGTTCCATCTTAAATTTTACCCTGAGTAGAGAGTATTTAGAAACGACAACAGAAACATTCAGTATCCAAAAACAAACCTGTTACACTCATCCTGCGCTGAAAGCCAAAGAAAACCACTGTTGCAGAGGGGTTAAAGCCCAGATGCACTTCTGTATCAGTTGAAATACGTTCTATCTTCTTTTCAGGCGAATGCAAAACCCAAGTTTGCTCCGTATCAAAATCACATGATCTAATCGTACAATCCTACATTAATACATTTATTTTAATAATGATCAATGCATTACACGTCTATAAGTTTCCAAAAATACCAAAATACGATCAAAACGTAAATGCATCAACTATGATTCAATAGCGAGTACTCTAGTCAGATTAAATTTTGTTAGAAACGGCAATATCTGACACTTACCTCGAGTATAGCAACAACAGCATGTCCACTAGTCGGACTATATGACATCCGGACGACAGGAGCACCGATATTAATAGACGATATCTTACTACCAGTATACGCATCAAATTCTGCATATTAACATTTTCAAATCATTAATAAAAAACAAGCACACAATCCTAACAAAAGAAGTATTCATCTATAAACTTAACTCCTACTTCTAAAAACTAACTAACAACTAAAAATTAAACCGACAGTGATAGATTAGTTATACCGATGATAACTTACTACCAGTATACGCATCAACCTTTTCACATATAAATATACTCACTTACAGTTGGGATGGAAGCGATCCGAGCCGAGGCTGACAAAGCTTGAGCTCTGCTCGTGACATATTTTACAAGCTCGGGCTCGGCAAACAACAACAGCACTGGTAAGATATTCCAGAAATATCTAAAAGTTCTGTTTATACAAAAAAGTAGCAACATACTAAGTAAACTAAGATTACTGAACAAAACTTTAAATGTATACAAGGCACGTGGATAACCATCACCTATATGTTGTTACTGAGCATCTCCAAGCATGCAAATCTTTGACGTGTTTAATTACATGCCAATGTGGGGCAATCTGACGGTACCACTGAAACGCTAGTCCTTTTTTGGATCGTAATTCTTCAAACCAATCTGAAGCTCAATAGTCTCAATAAAGTTACGGACCTTCTTCTCCTTGGCATCGGTGGTGATCTGAGTAATTGCCTCCCTAAGAGCATCACTTGATAGCTTACTGCATATTCAGCAACAAAAAAAAAGCCTTGGTAAGTTAGTAACCAATGTTAAAGACACCATTTAAAGAACAATCGACAAGAAAAGTACAAACAATACAACTAGATAGCAAAATTATGAACCATCAGTTTCAAGATGCACCATGTTGTTCTAAATAAGCAAATGCTAATAGTATTTGTATAATTCCTGATCGATATATCCTATAAAGCATGAATGCTAGCATTAAAAATCAAACATAAGAAAAAGACTGAATTGACATTCACTTGTTTAATTACATGCCATTTCTATTTACGTTAACTAGACAACATTATAAAAACTAAATATAGAAAAGTTTAAACTTATTACATAGCCGTAAACTTAATTGATAGAAACTACATATCCATAAAGTTGTCATAAAAAAGGTGCAATTACAAAAAGAACTCGCTAAAAAATTTGATCACTTCAGTATGACAGCCGCATTGCACAAAGACTATGCTAGTTCATATTTCACAACATATTCTTTTGAAGAAAAAATTCCTACTTCCATTAAGCAAACGAAGAGTAGATACATAAAAGTTAGGTAAAAGATATATAAATATATATACCGATGATGTAAGTACCAGCAGCAACAGCAACTAGAGCTTGAGTAGCAGCTTGTGGCTAAAACGGTTTCGAACTCCGGCGGCGTGCTAAACATAAACCTAACTCCTCAATTTCAAAACCTAAACACATACATCGATCAATTATCAAACAAAAACTATACAAATTAATCATCAACATACCGTGAATCAGAGATTAAGCTAACAAATTTAGCTTGAAATAAGCTCGAATTAAGCGATTATTGGATCGGTGTAAATGAAACCCTAATTATTATATGTATATTAAAATTAGAGAAATAATACCTTCGGCGACGGTGAATTGACCGGAGATGGTGAGATAACCAGAGATGAAGGTGTTGATAGCCGGAGGTGAAGGCGGTGACGGTGGCCGGAGGTGAAGGGGTGATGGCGGCTTGAGAGAGAGAGATAAAACTTGTGGTTTTTTATTGAGATGAGAAATAATGCGAGGAGTATTGTTTTTATTGACTTTGCCTTTTTTTTTATTGACTTTGGCTATGGTTTTATTGACTTTTTTATTCTTCAGTCATAAAAAGTTTCAGTCATTAAATGGCATTTCTCTTGTAGTGACATAAGACATATAACAAACCACACATCTAACCATCTTCTACCAAAGTGTGACACATAAAATCGTTTATTAGTATATTTTAAATTATCTACACAAGTCACTCAAATTAACACGCAGTATACGTTAAATGTCGAAAAAGCTTTACAATACTAGCGATTGTTGCATATGGTCCATTGTGAATCAAATGTGAGTGGTTGTTGGGACGAGGTATCTGGTTCGAAACAAATGGACAACGATGATCACCACTTCAAGGAATCCACCTTGAAGATACATGGTATAATTAGGTTCACCACTCAATTTAAACACCAAAGAGAAACATAATACAGATAGAAAGCTGAGAGCTTCAATTTTATTTGTAGAATCTTATTAAACTTGACATGCCATACTTTGCTTAGGTCACTTATTTATAAGGTTTTAGGACATAACCCCCTGAACCTTGACAAACCAAAAGACTTATTAAATAAGCTATAAATGACAATTAACATAAAAGCATAGGAGACTCAAAAGGCTTGGAACTCAAAAGATAGGAAATATTTAACAGTTTATGTGCCTTGATTACTTGTTTTAGAACTTTTGGTTGCACCTGTATCAGATATATTTGTTCTTGCCTTTAGAAAAAATAGCATAATCTATTTTATGCATGTATTATATTATTCATGATAAGTAAGGAAGTATAGTAATTACGACTAGATAAATGCATATGCGCTTGAATTTTTCTTTAACTTCAACCATGTGTTCACTTTTGGTAACCCCAAAATAGTAATCAGGGCACCTGCATGATAAAAACAATTGGATTGAGTTGCAGTGCCAACCACGAGAATGTAGCCGGACCTTGTGCACGTTGAGCCTTTCTAATCTCAGCAAATTTAATTGAGGAAGTCATTCGTGTCTCTTCTTCGGTGACTATAACAAAGCAAGAATGGTACAAATGATAGTGATGATCTATGGAAGGAGAGAATTAATGGTATTAATTCTGGACAAAAATAATAAAACTTTGATGGACTCGCATATACATGCTTTCCGCTCCTAAAGGATCCCTATCGGCAATGAACTTGTTGATAAAATATCATAACATTGGTGAACATTAGCCATACGCCATTATCACCAAACTTCCATCAATGCCCTCACTGCCGCATTAAAGGCTTCACTAACTAATTCTATTCTACAATCAACATTTTCTAAACAAGGCGTTCAGACCCGTTCGATACACAGTTGCACACAGGTTGTATAAAATTCTTCATTACCTAATATTTGTGGTTGAAGTGTAAGTAAGATGATGCATCTAATTGAGACGTGTCGTGTAATATTTAGCTAAATAGTTATGTTGGGAATTAAACTAACAGTTTGTTGCACTTAAGCATATGGACTTAGTGCTTTGCTAAACTTACAGACGGGGCGACTTGGAGAATACACTAAGCGTTACTAAACCCAGTAAAAACATTACTACTGCTTATTTGATAAAGACAGAAGATTGAAGACGCGTGGAAAGATATTTATAGAATATATATGGTGTATATCTTTTATATTTAGATTGATACGAATATTGTATCTTATAATTATCTTGTAAAGGACTCCTTATGCTATAAAAGGAGGTCCTAGGTTAGATGTAAAGTACGTATCATTCTTAGAGTCGGTCACTTCAAGGTTTTATAACCCTAATACTTTTAAGTATTCGTATTAATATATTGAAGTGTTTTGTGATATGACAACTTTATACATTGTTTTCTTTATTGCTAAACATAAGATTCCACATTGTGTTTAATCTTGTTTCATGACAGACTTCAGAAACTTATAAGTCAACTTGTACTTATGAAAGCTGACATTCCTCAAGAGGATATAAATCATAAGTTTCTCAGAATTTTAGCACCTGAATGGAATATGCATATTGTGGTTTGGAGAAACAAAGCTGACTTTGAAACGATGACCTTAGATAATTTATACAACAATCTAAAAGTGTATGAATATGAAGTCAAGGGGTCATCTAGTTCATCCTCTGGTGCACAAAACCTAGCTTTTGTAACCTCCAAAAATTCTCACAGCCATCAGGAATCTCTTTCTACTGTTTATGGAGTTTCTACTGCTAGCACAAATGTTTCTACTGCTGGTTCTACAAACAGTGATAACATAAGCGATGCTGCTATTTGTGTCTTCTTGGCTGATCTTACAGCCAGTACTCATGTGATGAATCAGGATTTGGAACAAATTAATCCTGATGATCTTGAAGAAATTGACTTGAAGTGGAAAATGGCAATGTTAACCATGAGGGCAAGACAGTTTTTGAAGAAGACAGGAAGAGAGCTAAAGTTTAAAGGACAAAACAATATGGGTTTTGATAAATCCAAGATTGAATGCTACAATTGTCAAAGAAAATGTCACTTTGCAAGAAAATGTAGAACACCAAAGAAGAATGGAGAAATTCCAAGGAAAGTTGCTACTGAAGATACAAAGACTACTACAGCTTTAGTAACTTGTAATGGTCTAGGAGTCTATGATTGGAGTGATCAAATTGAATATGGACCCAACTTTGCTCTAATGGCTTATGTTTCTTCATCATCTGGTTCTGATTCCGAGGTATCTAATGAATTAGTTGTTCATATAAATCTTGTTTAGATACTGTAGAGAACTTAAGGCTAGGAATGAAAGTTTAAGAGATGAAGTTGAGAAATTGAAACTCGATAACTTAGGTTATAAAGTTGGTCTAAAGTCTGTTGAGCAAAAGCTTGAATTTCTTAAACAGAATAAGCTAGAGTATGTTGACAAGATAAATATACTAGAAGGTCATAATTTTATGAAAAACAGTGAGATTAATGTACTCAATCAAAGGCTAGAAGAGGCTAAACAAGAAAAAGATGCAGCTTTGGCTGAAAAAGAACAACATGTAGTTAGAGTTGAGAAACAACAATATGCATCTAATCTTGTGCATAAGTATATTCATAGTCGGTTAATAAGGAAATGTAGTGGATTAGGATATAATGATGTAGCTCCTCCACTAAAAAGTGTTTATGCTCCCCCAATGAAAGAAATATCATTCATAATTGAAATAGGAAGCAAACCTGTAGGTGAGTCTAGTGAGGTTAGTAATGACACATCTAAGGTAGCAAAGAAGTCTTCTGATGCTCCAACCATTGAAGATTGGACATCAGATAGTGATGATGAACAGGTTGAGTCAACACCAAAGACTACAAAGGAAGAAATTCCTAGAACAGTTGAATCAAAAGTTAAACAAGTTAGGTTTGTGAAACCTATGTTAGGTGAAAGGATCTCTAAGAAAATAGTTGAATATAATGAGGAACATAGAGAGATACCTAGAAGGTAAAATAATAGGCCAAGAGGTAACCAAAGAAATTGAAACAACCTAATATCACAGAAGTTAGGTAGTAATTTTAAATTGGGTAATAAGGCTTGTTATAATTGTGATAGTTTTGAGCATTTACAAGAAAAATGTTTCTACTATCAAAAACCTGATTGGAACCAACATAGCAGGGTAAACCATAAAAAGTTTTCTAAAAGAACTCACCCTCATGCTAACAGGAATATGGTTCCAAGGGCAGTATTGATGAGTTCTGGTATTACTAGGTCAATTACTACTGTTCTTCCAAATGATAAAAGGTCTTTTCAAAATAATACAAATGTTTGTACTGCTAAGGCAAAAGCAAGTGATCACTGACACTATTTTGAGCAATCATTTTTATGCTGTAAAGGCCTCAGCTTGCTACCAAAAATAAAGGTTTTAGATCATGTTTCCTGGAACAGTAGTGCATCAATGGACTTAAAGAGATTTGACTATGTTGATGCACAAGGCAGACCCAAGTCAGTAACGGCTTGGGTCCCCAAGAGAAACTAATTCTCTTATTTTATGTGTAGGGTAACTTACAGGTGGAGCTAAAGGATAACGCTATCTTTGACAGTGGTTGCTCTGGACATATGATAGGTGACATGTCCAATCTTGAAGATTTTGAAGCTATTGATGGTGGATATGTTGCATTTGAGAATGATCCTAAAGGAGGAAAGATCATTGGAAGAGGTACAATAAGAACAGGAAATTTGGATTTTGAAAAAGTGTATCTTGTAAATGGGCTTAAGTTTAACCTTTTTAGTGTCTTACAAATGTGTGACAAAAAGAACACTGTTATTTTTACTGACACTGAATGTCTTGTCTTATCTCCTAATTTTAAGATGCCTGATGATAAATTTGTGCTACTTAGAATCCATAGAACAGACAACCTATAAAGTGTTGACATAAAGAACATTGTTCCCAAAAGAGCTTTGACTTACTTATTTACAAAAGCAACAATTGATGAATCCAAAATTTGGTATAGGAGACTTGGTCATCTTAATTTTAAAACTATTAATAAATTGGTTAAGGGAAATCTCGTAAGAGGTTTACCTTCAAAAGTTTTTGAAAATCCTGAAACCTTTGTTGCTTGTCAGATGGGAAAACAACACAGAGCTTCTTGTAAGTCCAAAGCTGTGAACTCTATTTCTATGCCTTTATATAAGTTGTATATGGATCTTTTTGGGCCAACATTTGTGAAAATTTTGAATAAGAAGATGTATTGCCTAGTTGTCATTGATGACTATAGTAGATTCACTTGGATTTTTTTCCTAGGAACTAAGGATGAAACATCTGAAATCCTTAAGGCTTTCATAACAAGATTAGAAAACCTAGTTAATCTCAAAGTCAAGATAATAAGATGTGACAATGGTACTGAGTTTAGGAATAGAGTAATGAATCAGTTTTGTGTGGAAAAAGGTATTATGAGACAGTTTAGTGTAGCTAGAACTCTTCAATAAAATGGTGTTGTTGAGAGGAGGAATATGACACTTATTGAGGCTGCTAGGACTATGTTGTCTGAATCAAAATTACCTACTACTTTTTGGGCTTGAAGAGTTAATACTGCTTTGTACAAAATAGAAGTAAAGTAGTTAATCCTCATAACAAGACCCTTTATGAACTTTTACATGGTAGAAAACCTATGATAGATTTCTTAAAACCATTTGGGTGTCCTGTTATTACCTTAAATACCATTGACCGCCTAGATAAGTTTGATGAGAAGGCAGACAAAGGTTTCTTTGTTGGATACTCCACCAATAGCAAAGCTTTTAGGGTATTCAATAGAATGACTAGGCATGTGGAAGAGAAATTGCATGTTAGGTTTAGTGATTGTTGGTACAACTAACCAAAAGCATGAATTATGAGCCAGTGATTGCAGGTATAACTAATAAGTCTGCACATACAAAATTTGATTCCAATGCAGGTACATAAGCTAAGGTGAATGAATCTGCAAAGGAGTTTGTTTTGATTGAAAAATGAAAGCTTGATCAAATTTTCACACCCAAAGAGATAGAGAAAAAGAGTTTAGAAGAAGATCATGTTCATGGAATACCAAAAGGAGATACAGAAGATGGGGCTAAACCTTCTGATTTTGAAAAGGTGGTTACTGAAGGACCATAAATTATTGATGAAGTGCAGAGCAATGCATCAGTAAATGGTGATAAGGAAGGAAATACAACTAGCAGCAGTCAATCTGTTTCTACTGGTAAGCCAAGAGTCACTACTACTACACCTAGCACTAAGCCAACAGTTACTACTACTAAGCCTAGTGTTTCTGCTTATCCAAGAGTTTCTACTGTTGACAAAGATGGAAGATCTTTTGCTGATAATGACTATCCTGATTATCCAAATATGCATGATTTGGTTAATATCTATGAAGATACTGACGATGAAGCTTTGGATGGGTTTGGTGCAGAGGCTGACTTTCACAATATGGATCATTCTTACTTTGTCAGTCCTATTCCAACCTCCAGAGTGCACAAAGATCATCCACAAGGACAGATCCTAGGAGATTCTCAATCTGTTGTTCAAACAAGAAGTAAAATAAAAGGATTGAGAGATCAATGGTTATTTGCTCAAACTCTTCATCAAAGAAACAACCACAAAGACCAATTGCATGTTTGCTTGCTTTCTATCACAAATGGAACCCAAGAATGCTTATAAAGCTTTGCAAGATTCAAGATAGGTGGAAGCTATGCAAGAAGAGTTGTTGCAGTTTAAGCTTCAAGAAGTTTGGACCTTGGTTGATTTGCTTACTGGGAAAAAGGCAATTGGAACTAAATGGGTTTTAGATGCAAAAGAGATGAAAGAGACATTGTGATCAAGAACAAAGCAATATTAGTGGCTCAAGGATACACTCAAGAAGAAGGTATTGATTATGATATATTGCTCTGTGGCAAGGATAGAAGCAATGATTATTCTTGGCTTATGCTTCTTATAAGAACTTTCCAATGTATCAAATGGATGTAAAAAGTGCTTTCTTGTATGGGAGAATTGATGAGGAAGTTTATGTCTCACAACCACCTGGTTTTGAAGATCCTGATTATCCTAATAGAGTTTACAAATTTCAAGTGTAGGGATATTTGATAAGGATTTAAAACATACGTTTTTAGGGGGTCATTTAAGCCCTAAATCGACACATTTATATCCGTTACTACTTAAAATCCTTCCTTTTTACATTTTAGGTCTTTTGGAAGCAAAATGCTGGAATGAAGCATATTTGGATGAAAAGGAGCGAAAACATGAAGAAAAAGGTAAAGTCAAGATCCAAGGCAATTTTGCAACAAGGCTGGGCGTCCCACCAAAGAACGCCGTCCTAATGCTTCAACCTTACTTTTCATTTGTCACGCGTTCTAAATTCATATGTGGCTAAATAATTAGCAAAAGATAACAGTCACCCTTAAATAATGTGTGACAAAACTTGACTATATGATTTAGACACATAAAAAATTACTTTTTTGTGACTAATACTTCAAGCTTACTTGTACTTGTCACGCGTTCCAAATTCATATGTGGCTAAATAATCAGAAACAAAATTACGAGTTACCTTTAGCCACATAATGTTCGATTGTGTGGCAATCCATTTTTAATGGTGACACGATCAAAATTTTCATGTGTGGTTATTTAGTAAATGTTTTCTATTTTTGTACTTTTAGCCACATAAATATGTGAATGTGTGGTCGTCGATTATTTTGCCCATGTGTGACCAAATCTCATTTTTGTACTAGTGAATGTGTATGGAATCGTGGGGCCGTAGTAGCTTCGCTCGTGCTTTAAATGAGATTCGGGTAAGAATGAGTTAAAGGAGAGTTTGAAAATTGTTATTCCTCTAGTTGATGATTCGGGGTTTTCTAAAGAAACTGGTCGATTGGAATATGATTGGAAGCCACCTCGGTGTAACTCATGCAAGATGTCTGGATATACAATTGATCTATTTCCAAAAAATGTAGTTATTTTGGCCCCAGTTGTTGAACGAACTAAGGGAATTTCGAATGACGGTTTTAAAGTCGTGGGTAACATATAGGCGCAAATTGGAAGAATGATAATGCGAAAGGTGGTTCGAAGGCTGGTCTAAGCGTGGTTCCAATCTCCAATATCAACCAAAGGCAAAAACGACTACTTCAAAGACTCCTAGCATGTCTAATGTGGGAAAGGATACTAGTAATGATAATATATCTAAAGGTAGTAAGGAAAATGCTTCGTGTTCCAAGAATGTGATTAATACGTCGAATAAAAATGATTTACTATTGAATGAATTTGACACTGTTTTTGAGGAGAATGAACCAACTAGTAAGGCAATTGGAACGACCAAGGTATAGGAAGACGTGAACACTAGTGATGATAGTGAGGGTGGGGTGAGAAAGTTGATAATGAAACTGGAAAGTTTCTGGTGTCGGAAAGTGGAAGTGGATTTGAGACTAAGAGCTTGTATGAACAATGGAAGAAAACAGTGGGTGATTGTGAGGATTATGATCCATTGATGATGGTTTTTACGATGAGTATGGTATCTCTGAAGATCAATGTTCGCGGTCGAAAGAAGAAGTGGATTATTTTTAATGTTATGTTGAGTCAATTGTTATCTAGTCATAGTCGTATCTTTGTATAGAAGTAGTTTGCTTTGTTATATTACTCTCACCACCTATGTAACGGGCTGAGATGTGGGATCCACATCTATTAATACTAGCGTTTTTAGAGTAATACATTTATCGACAAAACCCTTTACCCAAACAAATAAAAATAAAAAATACATTACGTCGACATATGCATATAAAGACGTATTATACATCTTACCAATTTTGTATACAATTCGACAGTGAATAGAGCTTCAGTTAAAAATATACCTAACTTGTTTTTACTGTGTTAAATATACCTAACTTGTTTTTACTGTGTTTTCACGCAATGCATGTTAGCATTTATGCTTATCAAGAAAAACAAGTAGGCAGTCTTCAAGTATAATGGACTCAAATGGGCTGAAATTTCTTATGCATTCCTTTTAAACCAAAATATTTGGAAATATGAGAAACCTAAATGGGCTGAATTTCTCATTTCAAACTTCAAAGGTCCTAAAGACTAACGAGAACAATGTCTTAACTCTTAACCCAAACGTGTGTTTATATCAATTG
Organism: Chrysanthemum makinoi; assembly: GCA_910596185.1. Lineage (NCBI taxonomy): Eukaryota > Viridiplantae > Streptophyta > Magnoliopsida > Asterales > Asteraceae > Chrysanthemum > Chrysanthemum makinoi. The sequence continues at coordinate 104,272,176 of OU343217.1, forward strand.
CATGATACTCGTAATCTTGGCGAATATTGTGGTAAATTTATGATGGCAGTTACACCCGGCCTTATTGGTGATGTTTTAGATGTTTGTGAGAGAGATATAAAATGTTTTGTGTGTATTTATATAATGGATGCGGTTATATGTTTTTAGTAATCATTACTAATAATAATGATTTTTAGCGGTTACACGTTTTTAATAATATGTTATAAATGATTTGAAAACTGTATTTAATTTAGTGAAAACGTTTGCATTTAATTTTGAATAATGAGATGTATTGAATTTTAAGCATTCCTCTTATAGTAAGTGTCTATGCTTATTTTTTTAAGACTTTCTTTTTATAAAAAGCCTAAATGCATTATAATATAGTTAAGATTAAGATAAGATGTGGGAGTAGGGGTGTTAGTTGGGTTCGGGTCAATTCGGTTGAGGCTAAAAAATACCCAAACCCGACTAACACAAGTTTTAAATAGAGTTGAGTTTGGGTAAGTTTTTTAGCCTGAACCTGAATTGAACCCGAATTTACGACCGAATACTCTACTAACACGTATCAATGGGAAGTAAAGGAAATGAAAATTAGAAGAAAAAAAAGAGGAACGGTGCATAATGGTTCTGCTTGAATTGAGCGTTAAATAATGGGAAGTGATATAATATACATCTCTTTCTTTCTTGTACATAATTTTACTTGTCCTCACACATCAATTTGCTTGTCTTCACACATAAATTTTATGTGTGCAAAGTAAAAGTGAATGTGTACGTATCAATACCCTTAAATAATTGCTTTGGTAGTTGAAAATCAAAAGTTAACGAAAGACCCTCACGAGTCATGCAAGTATCTGATCCTATGAATTCGTACAACCTTATGTGGACAATAATTCACTCACGTAATCTCTGCTGTTTACACGTTATATTTGTTTCAATTAAACAAAATGAAAAACATAGAATGGCCTGTCATTCAATGTCTTATTTAACAAACCGAGTCCGCGATTTAGATGGCCTGCTAAAATTATAGGCCAGCACGAAAGCTATAAAGTTTGTCTTTTTTTATCTATTTAATACATGACCGGCTATGCTGACTAATTAAGCGTTTCACTTTTATAACTTTCAGAGTAAATTGCAAAAATCGTCCTCGTGGTTTAGCCAAATTGCAGATTTCGTCCGTACTGTTAATTAAGTGCAAAAACAGTCCTTATTTGACACTGTTTCGTCCAGTTTTGGTCCCCCGAAACTAACACCGTTAGTTTTCGTCCAGTTTTGAACGTCGGACGAAATCTGCAATTTGACTAAACCACGAGGACGATTTTTGCAATTTACTCTGTTTTTTATATAAAAATGTTTTATATAAAAACGTTTTATAAAAAAGTTTTTATATAAAACATTTTTATATAAAGTTTTTTATATAAAAATGTTTTTATGTAAGAATATTAAAAAAGTTTTTTTATATAAACGTTTCATATAAAACAACATTTTATATAAAACTTTTTTTATAAAAAAACATTTTCGAAAAAAGTTACTTGCGATAAAATTATTCAAAAACGTTATTTTTTTCCCGTTTTTTCATTTTTTCCATTTTCATCCGATTTTATCTGTTTTCATCCATTTTGTTTGTTTTCTTTTACTTTTTATCTGTTTTTCTTACGATTTTGTTTGTTTTTATCCGTTTTGATTTGTTTTGCCCGTTTTTCTACGGCTTTTATTTATATAAATGGGAAAGAAATTACGTTTTTGTTCGAGTTTTTATATAATAATTTTTTTATATAAACAGATAAAATCGGATGAAAATGGACAAAAATAAAACGGAAAAAATTACGTTTTTGTCCGTTTTTATCCGTTTGGCTTAGTAGTTTGATTAGATTGTACATTGTGGTTAAATTGTTGTATATTTTAGTGAAGGGGTAAATTAAATAGTGTATTAATTGTATGTCTTGAATAGTGTTTTTAGTTGTATTTGTGCTTCAAATAGTTTGTACATTGTGTTTTATAAATTATAATTTTTATCAAATGGGTGTTTTAAATACGACATTAATTACAAATGTTGACCAATCAATATGTGTAGGTGTTTATGCATAAAGTAATTATACATATAGCTTAAGTAGTTATATTTGCTTAAAATCTATATATGGAAATCTTAAAAAATTAGAAGAGAGAGAAATCAAGTCACTCCGATTAAAGTAGTATAAAATTGTAGAGTCTAGAGAGAGAGAGTCATCCCTCCGCGGCGACATAGTTGCAATGACATAA
>OU343217.1:104274510-104414454 GCA_910596185.1 Chrysanthemum makinoi
GAATGCAGAGGAAATTCTACACTATGAAGCTGATGAAATTGCAATGCAATATATCCTCTTAGGATTACCTAACCCAATTATTCGAAGTGTTGATGCTCAAAAGACTGCAAAGGAAATGTGGGATCATATTCATCTTCTTATGGAAGGATCTGTACTCAATCAGGAGAGGATTTCCAAATTTACTTGGAATCCAAAATATACTTGACATCATCAATGATTTGGATAAACTTATGAACACTTCATGATTGGTCCTGAATGGGAGAAGTATGTCACCCCCAAATTACTGTTTTGTCGAAAAGGAAGTTGATAGAGAAAGGATTCTCCGTGCTCAAATTGAATGGAATTCCTCAAAGCATTTATTCTCCTCACCAGCAACTCACCACTTGATTGACTTCACATCCTCAATCTCAACAAACTCAATTGTCATACAACAACAACAATGCATCAGTGGAGCTGAGAATTCTGATCCATTCGATATATTGAAATGCGACCTAAAGTAATCGTTTGGAAAACAAAATGGGTTGAATGGTCATTGTGAGAGGGACATTGATTTAATAAAATAACCCCCAATCAGAGTTCCTGGGGACAAATAATAGGTCGTTTGAAAAAACCAATTGAAAATCATCTTGTGCGGAAATAAGTTTGTTACAATTCAAACGATGTTTTAAAGTACGTAAAACCCAAGTGAGACGCGTCGTCACCACGACTCCATGATGTGTCCAAATGCATGCCATGAAGTGAATGCCTTAGATACCTGAGATAAAACATGCTAAAAGTGTCAACACAAAGGTTGAGTGAGTTCATAGAGTTTTGAGTTGAAATGTAAAGCCTTTCGAAATCGATTATGTAGCAAAGGCATTGTAAATCCACTCAGTTCCAAGTCCCGCCCATACAAAACTTGCAACCTGTGTGTTCACAACCCACTGCCAGAATATGCATAGTTTATGTTCAAACATCGTCCAATGAATTCACAAAATAGTGCATGACTCAATGTATTGAAATGCGTTTATGCAGGCAAAGGCATTGTAAATCTACTCAGTTCCAAGTCCCGCCCATACAAAACTTGCAACCTGTGTGTTCACACCCACTGCCGAGAATATGTAGAGTTTATGTTCAAGTGCATGATGTCAAATGAATTCACATAATAGTGCATGGCTCAATGTATCGAAATCGTTTATGCAGCAAAGGCATTGTGAATCCACTCAGTTCCAAGTCCCGCCCATACAAAACTTGCAACCTGTGTGTTCACAATCCACTGCCAGAATATGTAGAGTTAATGTTCAAATCGTTCCAAGACCATTAGTTCATGATATTACCAAGACCATTAGCCCAATGAATATACCAAGACCATTAGCTCAATGAATATACCAAGACCATTAGCTCAATGAATATACCAAGACCATTAGCTCAATGAATATACCAAGACCATTAGACCAATGAATATGATATGGAAATTCTAAGTATGGCAATACTGTTACTTCGCATGACTAAACCTTCAGTTCGGATAAACATATAATTTGCAAATAGTCATGAATGTAATGAAAATAATTGAGCATGTATCTCCCCCAAAACAGTTATGAAAACAAGTAAAAGTAGGGGCTACGAAACTCACTTGGTAAACTGAGGCGATGACAAAAGTGAGTACACCGAAGTATAATGTGAAACTTTAATCTGGACCTATTGTGAATGATATGATATGTCATGAGTTGCAATGTAATGTTATGCATGCACTTCGTATGTTATTTATACCATTTACGAGTTTTGAAAATATTACTAGTCGTCGAAAAATACTCTTTTGACGTCTTGACCCTTCAAAAAATGACCTTACATGTTTTTACGTCAAAATGTCATCCTATAATGGTTTTATAATGATTTTTGGTGAAATTATCACTTTTCGTCGTAAAACAATGTCGTCGGAAATATCATGAAATTAACAAAAATGGCTCCGGAGAAATAGTCGTAAAACGGTGTACGTCGATCGTTAGAGAACGAACTCGACGGTTTTGGAGAGTTTGTATCGATATATAAAAGTTTCAGTTCAGGAGTTTTCGTCCAAAAGGTCTCGATCATAAAGATATCAAGGGCTAAAGATAGTGATTTTGTTGAATTGTGTGCAGAAAATAAGTTTCGGCCAAGTTTTAATTCACTAAAAAATCCACTTGAAAACGCTTTTTTGTTTTGGAAAAAAAAATATGTGCATATCTTCGTTATAAAAAAATTTCACATCATGTTTCAAATCCCTTACAGTTTTCTAAAAATAATATAGTTTTTCATAAATATAATATTTACGTTTTATATGTCCTTAGCTTCGTATTGAAGTATACTAATATATTTTTGATAAGTCGAAATAATTTGTAAAGCTTAGGACTCGTTTTTGACTCGTACAAACCAAAAACACTTTGCTGAAATTTCAGAAAAATATATATTTCGTTGTCAAACTTGTAAAATCCATAACTTCTTCGTTATAACTCCGTTTTATTCCGTTCAAGCGGCCACGGATTTGTTTTAAAGTATATTTTCTAAATATCAAGGCCAAAGTTTCGTACCAACTGTCGGATTTTCCAGAAAATCAAAACAAGGACAGAACACTTTTTATACTAGTCGAAAATAGTTTTTCTCGTACTAAACCTATTCCAATCCCTTCAAATCAACTCCAAAGCTAATCTATTCCTACCATACACCTTCTTAGGGTGTCATGGGTTCCTTAATATCATCAAGACCAATATATAACAAGGGGATAATTATAGGATGACTATATATAATAAACTCTAAAATCAAAGATAAAATGGTATAAACAACACAAGTCTTGCATGTTTTTGCTCAAAAATGATGAGATGAGTATGAAATGAATATGTAAGATGAAAATAGATATGAGATGCTTACAAGTGATATGATGAGGTGATTAGAACCAAGGATTAAACCTAAACACCCTAGGTTTTTATTTCAAAACCTAAACAAGAGTGTAAACTAGATTGTATATAATTTGAACTTGAAAGATTTTGATGATTTCTTCTAAATCCTTATCATGGCCGGTTTGTAGAGGAAGGATACAAGAGAGAAGAAAAATCTTGATTGCAAATGTATTATTGTGATTGAATGGATGAGTGTGATAGAGTGATACTTGGAGTATATATTCAATCAAGTAAGAAGAAAAAAATGACCAATCTCATAAATGCATTCACCCTCCCATAGGACCGGTTTTGGGGGAATGTATCTCAAGATATTATTTTTTTTCCCTTCTTTTTTTTTTTTTGTTTTTTTTTTTTTTTTTTTTTTTTTTTTTTTTTTCTAATTGTGTATACTTGTATATATTTGTAAATAAAAATGTAAGTAAAGGTTGTGTAGGAAAATGTAACTTGTAAAGGTAAATGATAGATTTTTGGTACAAGTAAGTTTTTAATAGGTCATAATAGAATGTAATGAGATAATAAAAATTGTAAAAATACATTCCTTGTGAAATTTGTGTGATAAAATAATTATCGTATAGTTTTAAGAAAAACGTTGTAATAATATAAATTTAACGATTTATATACAAAATAAATTCATAACACTAGGTAAACTCAAAATATAGTTTTTATAAACTAAATGTAAGTTTAAAAATATGTCGGGATCATTTTTGTAAGAAACGGACTAAATATTCAAAATAATAACTCACGCGATAACGTTTATTAAATATAAAAATTTACGCGTAAAATAAAAAATGAAATGTCGTGAATGAACTAATGAGATGCACATGATGTCAATGAAATGTAGACTAATCATAGTCCATATGAAATGTACGTGATGTCATGATCATGAATTCGCCGCTAAACCTCCAAGGTTACGCGAATTTGAAACAAGTAAACCAAGTTTACTAAAAATGTTGAAATAATGAGACATGAATCGTGTCGAGAAATGACCTGAAAGTACGGGTTGTCACATTCGCCCATCCAAAAGGAATTCAGTCCCTGAATTCAATCGTTGATAGGTCTAACGGGTTTAGGGTTTGATGTGGCAAACTTTCCCATTCCCGAGCAAAACCCTCAAAAGACTTTTGGGTAACCGATTTTTACTTAATCCCACAACTCATCAAACAAGAACTGTCATACGATTAGGCTAAATCGGTTTAGGTAACAACTTGTTTCTAGCTCGATCTTTGCAACTCATCAAACAAGAACTGTCACGCGATCAAATTGGAAACAAGTGGTTTGATGAAAATCTTTTGAAAATTTGGCTCGATTATGGAATTGCTTGCACATATAAGCCCTACTACTACTCCTTCATTGCATGATTCTTCCTGAATTAGACATAGGTGATCACGCTATGTATAATTTAGGAGTAACTATGCAATGCTTGGACTAATCGACTCATATGATGTTTGGTGTTGAGTCAGCTGATGTTAAAATTGTGATGAACATCGAGGAGAGAAGACATGGAGAAGTGTCGTTAAAATGTTAGTTAAAGTAAAAAGAATTAAAATCCTCGTGAATGATAACAAATCGGAAAGAAAATAAAGTACGATAGATGAGAATATTTTACAACGAGTGGTTTAGCAAAAGTAGTACATCGTTAAGTTATAAAGTTTCGGATACGATGGAAGACATAAAATTAGTACAACATAGTACATAAGGAAAAATTAAGACTGTTAGTTTCTAAACTTCTTCAGTCTTCCACGTCGTTGATACCTTGACGAGCTCCTCCTCCTCCTTCTAACATATATATATATTCCCATGAGCACCTTCGTCTTGTTGACCTTGGTTTTTAGGACATTGACTTCGATAGTGTCCTTGCTCCCCGCATCTGTAACATGTAACCATGGCCTTGCCTCTACAATTCCTGGCAAGGTGTCCCAGTTGTTGACACTTGTAGCACTTAGCAGGACAAAGACCCGTGTGATGATACTTACATCGATTACATAGTGGGTAAGTTCCAGCATAACCTCTGCCTTCTATTGGTGCAGCAACATATACCAGTGCAGTTTCTTGCCCTCTTCTCTGTTGTTGATGATGGTTAGTGTTGCGGTTTTGGTTGTTGTTGTTATAATCTCCTTGGTCGTCTTCCCATTTTCTTTTGTTGTGGTTAATTTGGTTATCGTCGTTGCAGTTGTTGTTTTGGTTATTGTGGTAGTTGATGCAGTTGTTGGGGTTGTTGTTGTTTTGGTTGGTGTTGGTGTACTTGCCTCTCTTCACTACCTGGGCCATGAGCTTTTGAGTCAATCGAATAGCCTCCTCAATCTTTTGCGGGTCAGAAGAAGTCACATCTCCTTGAATAACCTCGGGAAGTCCCCCGATAAAAGCCTCTAGTAACTTCAAGTTATCCGAAACCAAGATGGGCATAACACGACCAATTCTTGAAATCTTCGAATGTAAGTGTCAATGTCATACCCAATAGTTACCAACTCATAGAATTTCTTCCAACTTTTTCACTTTCATGTACGAGGACAAAACTTCGTAGTTACCAAACCCTTGAATTGCTCCCAAGTAAGCTTGAAAGCATTCTCTATTCCCATCGGTTGAGCATATGAGTTCCACCACGACAATGCTCCATCGAGTAGTGTACTTGTAGCAAACTTGACCTTACTATCATCCGGGCAATTACATAACAAAACCACGGACTCCAATTTCTCGAACCATCTAACCATGGCAGTGGCTCCTTCCGTCCCTCTAAACTTGGTGGGTTCGCCACTCTTGAAATCCTTATACGAACAGCTTTTAACCCCGGACCCTCTTACATTTACTGCAGCAGCAGCAGCAAGTTTTGCGGCTTCAGCAGCACCGTGGCCTCGCCACAGCAGCATCACCGTTTCCCTTTCAATTCTTAAAGCATCAGCAATGCTATCATTCACCAACTTTTGAATTGCTGCTTGGGTCATTTCCGGTGTGGCTTTCTTCGGCGCCATATCTTCTTCAAAACAAGAGGAAGTGTGAGACGTAGCAAAATCCGATGTTAATAATAAACATTCCAAAGAAATGTGATAAGAGATGATAAGTTTGAGGTTATGTTTCAAAAATGATCGACGGGTTCCGAAAAGATGGGTTATGAGGTGTTGTAAGTGCTTCAATGTATGATGGTTTAGAGACTTAGTGTGTGAATAAAGTGTAACTCGACATGTTAGTGGTGAAACAAAGGAGTAAGAGTGACTTTGCCCTACTTAAGGGTTTATCTCGGCATTCGTCGTTATCGATGATGAATCAGCTGATATAAAAAACTGTGATAGGGAATGACAAGGAATTCTCCACGTTAGAGTATGGGGAAAGATAATGGGATGGGTATTTAAGGGCATCCATGTGACAATCGATGTGAAATGAAAGTGAATAACTCGAAAAAAAGATGTACGTATAAATCGCATGCAAAGTGAACATGCACTTATGATGAAATGATGAGATGCTATGATAATGTAGTTATAGTCTAGGGTCAATGATGCAACCTAGTTCTCTATAACCGAAGCTCTGATACCAATCTGTCACACCCCCAAATTACCTGTTTTGCAGCGGAATGGAATTCCTGGGGATTGACTGTCATAGCATCACAGTTACAGATATATTGAACGACCTAAAGTGTCGTTTGGAAAACACATCGTTTGATTTAATAAAATAATCAGAGTTCACAAATAATAGGTCCCAATTGAAAATCATCTTGTGCGGAAATAAGTTTGTTACAATTCAAACGATGTTTTAAAGTAAGTAAAACCCAAGTGAGACGCGTCGTCACCACGACTCCATGATGTGTCCAAATGCATGCCATGAAGTGTATGCCTTAGATACCTGAGATAAAACATGCTAAAAGTGTCAACACAAAGGTTGAGTGAGTTCATAGAGATTTGAGTTGAAATGTAAAGCCTTTCGAAATCGTTTATGTAGCAAAGGCATTGTAAATCCACTCAGTTCCAAGTCCATCCATACAAAACTTTTAACACATTGTGTGTTCACAACCCCCTTTGCCGAGAATATGCATAGTTTATGTTCAAAGAAATCGTCCATGAATTCACAAAATAGGGCATGACTCAATGTATTGAAATCGTTTATGCAGCAAAGGCATTGTGAATCCACTCAGTTCCAAGTCCCGCCCATACAAAACTTGCAACCTGTGTGTTCACAACCCACTGCCAGAATATGTAGAGTTAATGTTCAAACATGATGTCAATGAATTCCATAATAGTGCATGGCTCAATGTATCGAATCGTTTATGCAGCAAAGCATTGTAAATCCACTCAGTTCCAATCCCCGCCCATACAAAACTTGCACCTGTGTGTTCACAACCCATGCCGAAATGTATAATGTATGCTCAAAAGCGTTCCAAGACCGTTAGTCCATGAATATACCAGACCGTAGCTCAATTAATATACAAGACCGTTAGACCAATGAATATACCAAGACGTTGACCAATGAATATACCAAGACCGTTAGTCCAATGAATATGATATGGAAATTCTAGTTGGCATCTGTTACTTTGCATGACTAAACATCCGCCCCGGATAAGCATATAATTTGCAAATAGTCATGAATGTAATGAAAATAATCGAGCATGTATCTCCCCCAAAACATTTATGAAAACAAGTAAAAGTAGGGGCCATGAAACTCACAGTAATCCTTATAAAAGTTAAAGTACTTGTGAAAGTAAATGAAAACAGTTTGAGCATGTATCTCCCCCAAAACAGTTATGAAAGCAAGTAAAAGTAGGGGCCATGAAACTCACTTGATAAACTGAGGCGATGACAAAAGTGAGTACACTGAGGTATAATGTAATGCGTCAACCGGGACCTATTATCAATGATATGATATGTCATGAATTGCAAATGTAATGTTTGCATGCACTTCGTATGTTATTTATACCATTTATGAGTTTGAAAATATTACTTGTCGTTCGAAAAAATACCTTTTGACGTCTTGACCCTTCGAAAATGACTTTACATTGTTTTACGTCAAATGTTCCTCCACAATGGTTTTATAATGATTTTTGGTGAAATTACCACTTTTCGTCGCAAAACAATGTCGACGGAAAATCATGAATTTAACAAAAATGGCTCCGGAAAAGTAGTCGTAAAACGGTGTACGTCGATTGTTAGAGAACGAACTCGACGGTTTTTGGAAAGTTTGTATCGATATCTAAAAGTTTCAGTTCAGGAGTTTTCGTCCAAAAGGTCTCGATCATAAAGATATCAAGGGCTAAAGATAGTGATTTTGTTGAATTGTGTGCAGAAAATAAGTTCGGCCAGTTTGAACGTCCTGAATATTCACTAAAACTCCACTTGACAAACAGCTTTTTGTTTTGAAAAAAAAATATGGCCGATGAACTTGATTTTACTAGAAGACATTTCGTTATAAAAAAATTTCACATCATGGTTAAAAACTGCCGCAAACATAGCCCTTACAGCTAATAAAATACTTGTAACAAAAAGACTATAGTTTTCTAGAAAATAATATTACGGCAACTTTATGAAACGGCCATATCTTTGTCGTTTTAAATCCGTTTTCTACGTAATATATGTCCTTAGCTTCGTATCTAAGTAAACTAATATATTTTTGACAAGTCGAAATAATTTGTGAAGCTTAAGGCTCGTTTTTGACCCGAAACAACTAAAATCAGCAAGCTGAAAATCCAGAAAATAATATATTTCGTCGTCAATCTTTAAAAATCCATAACTTCTTCGTTATAAGTCCGTTTTATTCCGTTCACAGCGAGCACGGATTCGTTTTAAAGTATATTTCTAAAAATCAAGGCCAAAGTTTCGTACCAAAGCGGTTTTTTTCCAGAAATTCGAATTTAGGACAGAACCAAAATATATAGTTATCAAAAATAGTTTTTCTCGGACAAAACCTATTCTAATCCCTTCAAATCACTCCACTAATTTAATCCTACCATACACCTTCTTAGGGTGTCATGGGTTCCTAATCACCATCAAGACCAAAGAATACCATGGGAGTAATTATAGGATGACCATAAGTATATATAACTTCTAAAATCATGAAATAAATGGTATAAATCACATAACTTGCATATAAGCTCCAAAGATGAAAAAACATATGAAATGAAGAGGAAAACATGAAAATGATAAGAATATGCTTACTAGTGAAAGTGAAGAGGTGTAAGTAACAAGGATTAACTTAAATATCCTTGGTTTTTATTTCAAAACCATATAAAGGATATAATCTAGGTTGTTTAAACACTTGATCTTGAGAAAATATTTTGATCCCTTTGAGCTCTATGTAGAACCGGTTCTTGTGGGAGAAGAACAAGAGAAAGAAAGTTTTGCTAACTTGTAGAATTATGGTCAAGTGAATGTGTGAAAGATTTTATGAAAATAGACTTTTATGTAGTGTGTAGTTGTATACAAAAAAAATATCTACAAATCAAGGATACATCCCCCCCCTATGGACCGGTTTTGGGGGGATTGTGTCCCTCCATTATTGTTTTTTTTTTTTTTTTTTTTTTTTTATCAAATGCAACTTGTATAATTACTTGTATAATTTTTAAAGAAAGTGTAAGTAATTTGTAGGAATTTGTAACTTGTAGGATAAATGGAAATTTTGGTACAAGTAAGTTTTTTAATAGCTCAAAATAAAATGTATTGGTTGATAAAAATTGTAAAAATACATTCCTTGTAAAATTTGGGTGATAAAATAATTATCGTATAATTTTAAGAAACGCAACGTAATATTTAAACTTTAACGATTTAAGTACCAAATAAATTTGACACCTATGAAAACTAAAAATATAGTTTTTAAGAACTAAATGTAAGTTTAAAAATACCTCGTGATCATTTTGAAAGTAACGGGTTAAATATTCAAATTAATAACTCACGCGATAAAGATTATTAAATATAAAAATTACGCGTTGAAGGTGAAATGAAATGTCGTGAGTGTACTAATGAGATGCCCATGATGCCAATGAAATGTAGACTAATCATAGTCCATATGAAATGTACGTGATGTCATAATCATGAATTCGCCGCTAAACCTTCAAGGTTACGCGAATTTGAAACAAGTAAACCAAGTTTACTATAAATGTTGAAATAATGAGACATGAACTGTGTCGAGAAATGACCTGAAAGTACGGGTTGTCACACTTATCACAAAGAGGCTCTTCTTTTGGCTCTTAAGGATGAAGCTGGTGGAACTCTCACAGACAAAGAATAGAGCTTTATGGCAAATGCAGACTCAGATGATGATATGGAGGACTTGGAGGCCAATGCAGCTGTTATGTTGATGGCTAATATGCATGAGTTACACATGAGTGACACAGGCCCAGTGTATGCACTGAGGCTTGTCTCAGGTACCTGAACAAACTATATTTATCTCTGATCTCATATCTCCGCCAACATCTGAATCCGGCAGGCTCAGAATGTTCAAAATGAGTCGTCCACATCTCATTCCGACGATTTTCAACTAGACCCCGTAGTATATTTGACGATCAAGATGACCACACGGTCTCCCTTGATAATCAAATTGACTCCGTGGTTATACTTGAGGATCTTAGTAATGATCATGTTGTGACTCACGTTGAACACGCCGAACTTTTGCCTCATCCAGATTTTGCTCGTTTAATACAAGACCAACAGACCATAGTGGAAAATGTCATGCCATTAATCAGGACTTGAAAAGCAAAAATGCACTGTTAACCAAGGATTTTGAATGTTTACAAAAGCAACTCAACTTTTTCAAAACTCAAGAAAAACGTGAAAACGGTTTTGAAGCAGCCTTTGCCAAATCTCATCAAAACGAAAGATATTTAGAAAGACAGATGCGTGATCTAGCCGCTTCGAAGAATGCTTTGTTGTCTGAAATAGAACAACTGAAACATGAACATAAAAAGCAAATTAACGCTCTCACCTTGGAAAATCAAAAAGCTAAGGCTGAGTTGTTAACTTGTCAAAAACATTTCTCTGCATACAAAAAGCATTCAACGAAACGAATAGATGATCATCTTGAAGAAATCATCGGCTTGCAAAACAAACTTAAAGAGTTTAAAACTGTTGTTTACAAACATGGCGAGTCGGTCACAGCTATTGAAAAGTTTGCTTTAAAACCCAATCCAAATGGATATGGACCGAATCTTGCTGATTACAAACCTAAGCTTTCAACCAAAGCATTCAAACCAAATCCTCAAGTTTCCAGTGCAGAATATAAAGTTGATAATTCTGTTATGAGTGTTGTTGAATATCATCGTCAAGAGGAATTAGATGCAGAAGACGAGAGTCGATCAAAATTAGAAAAAGTTGTTTACAACAAACCTTTTAACTATTCAAAAGCGGTCACTTTCGTCACACCAACGGATTCTTCTAACACACCAAGGATTATCATTAAAACGTCTGAGTCTTCTAATGATAATCCCAAACCAGATTATGCACAAACTTATGGTCCTTTACCTTCCATCAGTGAAGTAACCTCAAAACCTGAAAATCGCAAAATTCTTCGATATTTTGACCTTTTCATGGCTGACCTCAAAAATTTACAACATGAGATAGAATATCATTCTGAAATCAAAGTTCAACACTTTCAATCGCCTCTAGCGCGAGAACAAAGAGACATTTTCAGAAAAATCTTTTACCAAATGTTAAAATTTGAAAAGTTGTGCATTGTCTTGGGAAAGGGACTTTCATAAGGAACTTGGATTGATGAAGGTCGTTTCGAGAAAACAGAAACATCTATTTCTAATACTAAACGTAAAAAGAAATTGTTGAGAAAAGATGTTGATCGACTCTTGGAAGATGTCATCTATGCTGATGTCCATAATGTTGTGCTATTGAATTCTTTGTCATATGCATTTGATTATATCTATGATACTGTTGATTCTGTGGTAAATGTTGAGAACACTGATAATGTGCTTCAGATCAAGTCCTTAAAAGTTGAAAACAAACGATTGTCAAACGAACTTTCAAATGCAATACGTCGTCTTAATTGGTGTCAAAAAGATACTCACGATCAACAACTTGCTTTTCAACACAAAATCGCCCAGTTGCGTGCAAATCTTCTGATCCTAAAATTGAGCAACTGGATGATCAAAACGTGTCTTTTAAGTGTCAAATCTCAAAATATGAACAAGAACTTGTAAAAGTTAAAAAGGAATATGGTGTCATATTTGATTTACTCAAAGAAACTCGTGATGAAGCATCAAATGAACTTGATCATTATCTTGCACACACTAAAGAAGTTATGCATTTTTCTGGAAATATTCGGTCTGAAAATCAAGATTTGATTCACACTATCTTCAAGTTAAGAGAAATGTTAGGAAATTATGAACAACTTCCGCCTACCTTGATTAAGAGAATAGCCCCAGTAACACTTAGTAATCGTGAACCTAGAATCACTACTGCCAAATCACAAGTTGCTAACGTGCTTCCTTCTACTAAAACAGGAATAGTTGCGTCTTTTCCAAACGTCCGCACTTCACAGCCTAGAAGCACTACATCGAAGAATAGGAAGTTGCGACCTAAGAAAAGATCAATAAGGAATGCTAAAGTAGAAGAACACCCTAGGACTATGAATAAGACTCACGTTGCTTCCACTATAGATATTGCGTCTGGCACATGTAATAGAAATAGTGATGTAACGAATGCTAAACCTTTAAGCACTTTTGATATTCAGTCTGATGCACCTTGTGTTATTTGTCATAAAAGTATGAATTCTGATTGTCATGATAAATGTGTTGCTAAAGCTATCATCTCTCGTTTAAGGAATCCTAAGAACCGGAATACCTCTAGGCCCACTAATCTTTCTAAGTCTGTGCTTGGTAGACCGCCCTCTTTAGATTCTAAGAAACGCATTGCTGTCCCTGTAGCTCCAGTTTCACCTCCTAGGAATGTAGTACCACCTAGTGCATTCACTAAGACTAAAGAAAAAACTAGTTGGAGATGGCAGAAATGGATATATAACACACTAGGATTTAAATGGATACCTAAAGCTATTGATGTGTGTATATCTACTATAACTGCTTCGGAACCCTCTAACATCTCGGGTTCCACATCTACTTCTATTCCATCTATGTCGTCTGTGTGTAATGCAGGTGATACAGATCATTCTCTGGATTGTTGATAGCGGATGTTCCCGACACATGACAGGAAACCTTAAACTGTTATCAAACTTTATTGCAAAGTTCATTGGCACTGTCAGGTTCGGGAATGATCACTTCGCAGCTATCATGGGCTACGGAGACTATATCAATGGGAACATCGAAATTAGCAGGGTTTATTATGTGGAAGGCCTCGGTCACAATCTGTTTTCAGTAGGTCAGTTCTGTGATGGAGATTTGGAGGTTGCTTTCAGGGAGAAAACTTGTTTCATTCGTGATCTACAAGGAAACGACCTTATGTCTGCTCGCGTAATTCCAGTCTTTACACTATCTCTATGCAAGACATGGTTGCTTCTTCTCCCATCTGCTTACTTTCAAAGGCAACATCAACAAAATCCTGGCTATGGCACCGTCGTCTCTCACATCTAAACTTTCAAACCATCACCAACCTTGCTCGACACAAACTAGTTGAAGGACTCCCACGATTTCGGTATTCTAAAAATCACCTTTGCTCAGCTTGTGAACAAGGCAAAAGCACTCGTGCTCATTTTCCTTCAAAGGTGGAACACAGCTCTCAGCATGTGCTTCATCTTCTTCACATGGATTTGTGTGGCCCGATGCGCGTGCAAACGATCAATGGCAAACGCTACATCTTAGTAATTGTTGATGACTATTCACGCTGGACTTGGGTCTACTTTCTCCGAAGCAAAGATCAAGCTCCACAGCTGATCATCACCTTTCTCACGAAAATACAAGTTCAGCTACGAAACACCGTTCGACAAATCCGAACAGACAGAGGCACTGAATTTGTTAACCAAACTCTTCGTGAATTTTATGAGAAAGTGGGAATTCAACATCAGACATCTATTGCACGTACACCAGAACAAAACGGAGTTGTTGAAAGACGAAACCGAACGTTAGTGGAAGCTGCAAGAACAATGTTAATCAATGCTAAACTTCCAGATTACTTATGGGCAGAAGCTGTATCTACTGCATGCTATACTCAAAACCGTTCTATGATTACAAAACGCCACAACAAAACACCTTTTGAGCTTGTCCACAACAGAAAACCGAATCTCAAACACTTTCATGTATTTGGATCTCTTTGCTATCCGAATAATGATCGTGATGACTTTGGAAAGCTCAAAGCCAAGGTTTCCGAATCTGAAATCGTCGAACAAAGGAGGTTATGGAAACGATTCATGCTCATTTTGATGAACTCACGGAAATGGCTTCTGAGTATAACAGCTTGGAACCTGGTCACAACCGCTTAAACTTCCCCCAAACCTCATCATCAGCTGAAACAAGCCCTCAACTTACTCGTCAACAAATGGAAAGGTTATTTGCTCCGCTGTTCAGTGACGATATTGATGAACGTGCTCCAGGTGTATCCGCTGCTCAACCTGATAATACTCTTATACCTGATACACCTGCTACAACAACTACGGTTGAAGAAGCACCACCAGTTGACTCCAACACAACAGTTGAACAAACCGCTTCCAACAATGATGAAACGGCTGATGATGTTCTGAATGAAGTACCCCCACCTGCAGATTTTGATCCAAATGCGTTCTTTAACCCGTTTGCTAATGAGACTGCTGCACCAGATGTCGCGGAATCTTCAACAAGCCATTTGAATCCTCAAAATCTGCACAATGTATACCAACATCAACCTTCCACACATAGATGGACAAAAGACCATCCTCTGAAAATATTATTGGCAACCCGAATCAACCAGTCGTTACGAGACAACGTCTTCACTCAGATGGTGAACATTGCATTTATGCACTCACTGTCTGCCAATCTGAACCTAAAAACATCAAAGACGCAATGACAAAGGACAACTGGATTGAATCCATGCAAGAAGAACTCAACCAATTCAAACGTCTTGAAGTATGGGAACTGGTTGAAAGACAACAGGGGTCTACGTCATTGGTCTTAAATGGATTTGGAAAAACAAATTGGATGCTGAAGGAAACGTTATCAAAAACAAGTCACGTCTGGTGGCTAAGGGTTATCGTCAGGAAGAGGGTATTGACTTTGAAGAATCTTTGGCTCCGGTTGCTCGTCTTGAGGCTGTTCGGATTTTCTGGCATTTGCGGCTCACATGAACATCACGGTCTTTCAGATGGATGTCAAACTGCTTTTCTCAATGGACAACTGAAAGAAACGGTTTATGTCAGTCAGCCAGAAGGATTCATTGATCCAGAGTTCCCTAATCATGTCTATAAACTGAAGAAAGCTCTCTACGTTCTCAAACAAGCCCCTCGGGCGTGGTACGATAAGTTATCATCTTTCCTCATTGCCAATAACTTTACCAAAGGTTCGGTCGACCCAACTCTTTTCATACAATATCACGGGGAACATATTTTAATTGTTCAAATTTATGTGGATGACATCATTTTTGGGTCAACTCATAAAACGTACTCAATCGCTTTTGCAAAACTAATGAAGAAACATTTTGAAATGTCCATGATGGGTGAACTTACGTTCTTTCTAGGACTACAAGTTCATCAATCACCCCGTGGTATTTTCTTGAGTCAGTCCAAATATGCCCTTGAATTGTTACACAAATTTGGAATGAATACCTGTGACACCTATGCCACACCAATGGCTCATACCAAGAAGCTAGACGCTGATTTACATGGGAAATTGGTGGACCCTACAAAATACCGTAGTATTATTGGGTCTCTCATGTATCTAACAGCTAGCAGACCTGATATTGTCTTTGCCGTATATCTTTGCTCCCGTTATCAGTCGCGACCAACTGAAACCACCTCTCTGAGGCTAAAAGAATCCTCCGATACATCAAGGGAACCATTAATTTGGGGATCTGGTATCCGAAGGATTCTGGTTTTGAACTAATCTCTTTTTCAGACGCTGACCACGCAGGATGCTTAGATTCACGGAAAAGTACTTCAGAAGCTTTACAATTTCTTGGTGACAAACTGGTGTCATGGCAATCGAAGAAGCAGGATTGTACATCGCTGTCCTCAACCGAAGCAGAATATGTAGCCATGTCGGCATGTTGTGCTCAAGTCATTTGGATGAGAACACAACTCAAAGACTATGGTTACGTATTTGACAGAATCCCGATGTACTGCGACAATCGGAGTGCCATTGCGATCTCGTGCAACTCAGTTCAGCACTCGAAATCAAAGCACATCGATCTTCGATATCATTTCATCAAGGATCACGTGGAACAGGGTACTGTTGAATTATATTTTGTGGGTACAGAATACCAATTGGCAGATCTTCTCACCAAAGCCTTGCCTCCCGCTAGTTTAATGAGTTGGTCCACCGGATTGGTATGAGGTGTTTGACTCAAGAGGAATTGGATGACATCCTAAAATAGTCTTAAAACCTGTCAAACACCAAAATCTCTTTTGTAAATATTTTTCAAAAACAAAATACAAAATATAAAATCTGATAAAACAACAAAAATATTCTTCTATCTATTTTCTTTCAACATTGCAAGTACATTTCTTCCGTCAACACTATAATCTTTCAAAATTCAGTATTTTTCCGATCAAGTGTTGAGGGGGAGAAAATAAACACTTAACTGTTTCAAAACATCCGTGTACTTGCATGTTACTCTATTCTGGTTGTTTCTTGTATCAATGGTGGTAAACTTTTCTGGTTCAACTGACACTCCTCGGACTAAAATTTATAACCTTTCATTATTTTCTTAAGTCGAGGGGGAGTGTCGTCAAGTTTCTGTCTTAAAAATCTTTAGTTTGGTAACCAAAAAATGGAAGTTAAAGGCTCTGGGTGAAAATGGAAAAGGTGGAGGGACTAAAAGTCAAAAGCTTAAAGTATTTTTAATAAAACATCCCTCCTACCTCATTTATTTCATCACATTTATTACTTCACCTAATATCATCAACGATCCAAATTCGTTTAACAAATCCGTGCTTTCGATCATCAACTTGTAAGTGGTTTTGTTTCTTAACATGTTTTGAAACAATGGTTTTAAATTTCATGCAAATCCAACGTTTAAACTTAAGATTCAATGGATTTAGGTTTTTACGCCGTAAGGGTTAAAACCGATCATGTGTTTGTGTTTTGTTTGTGGTTAAAAAGAATTGTCAAAATTTTAATAACATCATAATATCTTTCTATCCTCAAAATGCCCCCGAACAAAAACACTAATTGATGGAGTTTGAAATTAGGGTTTAATGTTCGGAAATTTGGGTATTTTTGATTCATTGCGAAATAGGTGTTAAAACTTGTCATTACACTCTCACAACACTTAGACTTACCATAAACGTTTGGTGCAATCCTATGGTTAGAAATCTTATGCGTAATCTAAACTTTAGGGTTTTGACTTACGCGTATGTGTTTCTACGCGTAAACTGCTTAACATGTTTTCATGCCATAATCTGTTTTAAAATGAAGATATGTGTTAAGATTGATGATATGATGATTTTATTTCAGCCTTGCTACGCATAAAACTCAGAATCAAGGTCTTTGTTACTCTACGCATAAGGATCACCTTACGCGTAGAAAGTTATGCGTAAGAGAATTTACGCGTACGTTATACGCGTAGGGTCTACAATGGGACTACGCGTATCCTGTGAAGGATATGCGTAAACAGTGACCTACGCATAAGGTTACTCTTACGAGTAATCCTTACGCGTAAGTTTATATACGCCTACGCTTAAGTTTTACGCATAAGGCTCTCCTGTTCCTACGCGTAATATTTCTTACGCGTAAGTCAGGATCCTACATGCGTAGCTTACATCTCGCGTATACTTATCTTGTTTACGCATAAGCTACTATTCCTACGCATAAGCCTTGATCAACCTTCGTTTTGAATTGTTACGCGTGCAAACTTGTAAATAAATGAATCATAACGTCACGAATCCAATAATGTCACTAATAAAATTAAACGTTTGATATGTTGTGAACTATAAGTGATAACATAAACTTTAAAACTTAAAGTTAACTAACTCACGAAACGTTTCACGACGTCATTGGACTATTGGACAAACAAGTGACTTAGGACTCGTAACAATCATTAACACTGTACATTCAATAATTAGACAATAAAACCTTCTGTTGACTAACATTATGTCTTTCGATATGTTGGTTCTTTTGGCTAATGTTATTTCAGATCACGACATGGCTGCTCAAATGAATGTGGATGCACCAGAAGTTCTCACTATTGCTGATATCTTCCCTAATGGCTATCCAAGAAAGATTGTAAAGAACAATCTCAGAGTTGACTTTGAAACCCTCACATGCTCAGAATCTTCTTGCTTGATTGCTGTGGATATTCTTAGAATTCATCCGTACCAGAACATGCTCTCACACTCTGCTACAGTACCGGAGATCTACATACAACAATTCTGGAATTCAATGCAAAGGATCAAAGGTCAAAGTGCAGTGACTGTGACTCTGAATCACAAACAAGTCTCCATCACTCAGGCAGACTTACGGGTTGTTCTTCTCATTCGAAATCGGCCAACCGACTTCTTTGCCACACCTACTAAGAACAGTTCTCAATTCCTGATTGATATTGGCTATGATGAAGCTTCAGGAATTGCTAAGCAGCACTCATGTGGAGCTTAAGAACATTCCTCAACCGTGGAGTACCCTCTACATCATCATCACCAAATCGGTCTCTGGTCGTGACAGTGGATATGAGCATCCCAAGCTCATGGAACTACAAATCTTTCTGGTCATTAATCAACAAGAAGGACATTGAAATTGAAGCACTGATATGGGAAGACATGATGTCATTTCACAAGAAACTTGGCTCAAAGATTCCCTATGTCGATACACAAAATTGTTGATACAGAGAGCACTTGGACTTCATCCCGATATTCCACAGAGGCTCAATGACCCAGACAATCACGATATATTGACTGAGCCTACCCTATCAGTCAGAATCAAGGAATCGTCAACAAAGAAACAGGGTGCCATGCTGCCTGATCACCTTCTGACAAATGAAATCAAAAAGCTTGAAACATACAAAAGGTATCAAGTAGCAGTACGAGAAGGCAAAGTTGGTCATCTTGATGAGAAGTCTTCTGGAACACCTATAAGGAGAACCAGAAGAGGAAGTGCTGGAAGTGCAGCAAGCACTGAGAGTCAAAGGAGTTTCCCAAAAGGAATCCTCCACGAAAAGGACAGTTCCCGCTAAAGAAGCTGTTCCTATTCCCATTCCCAAATCTGAACCTGAACTACAGAGAAAGCTAATGGACGAGGACTCGGGTCTACTGAATCAGATGAAGAGACTTCTACTCTGAATCTGCACCGAAACACCTCCTTCAGCGCTAACCTCCAAGTCCCCACTGACAAAGGAAAGGAAGACTCCTGTACATGTGCCTTATGAAGAAAGCTCAGATGAAGAAGAAGAGCAACTGGATACTTCATACAGGAAGAAGTTCAAATTCCTTAGACTCCAACACGTGGCAAAAGAATTTGCAAAGGAACAAATGGGTGGCCCCGGAGGGTCAAGTGGTGCAGCTCAACTTCACCAGGTCCTGATGCGGTTAATCAACCTGATAAGGGATCTGGTGCCACCACTTTGGAGCAACAACAAAATCCCGTGGAAGAAACTATTGAGTATGAATTTGAGGAACCTGTTAAAAAAAAGTCGGAGAAAGATAGGTGACAAGAAAAGAATGAGACAGAAAAGACTGAGACAAAAAGATGCAGAGAAAGATAAGTCTGGAAATGAAACTGATATGATAAGTTTCTGCTAGATAGTCCTGCTCGATCAAGGAGAAACCTCTGAACCTCCTAAGGATCCAGAGTCTCCTCATGTCTCTTCATCATCAGATTCGTCTTCTCACTCTTCACCACCACCATCAAAGAAATCAACCAAATCATCATCCAATCAGTAAGAAGCCAACTCCATATTGGATCTCTCAATCTAAGAATCGAATCGTTAAAGCTGTCAAACGAGTCAGAAAGAAAGATATTCTCCACAGAAAGTTGACTTTCCTCGCTGATCAGATAACGTATCTTCATGATGAGAATGACAAGATGCAAGTTGAAAGGGAGTATGTACAGAAGCTTATGAAGGATGATCTTCAAGGAAGCATGGACGAGATGATAAAAGGATACACTCACAAGTTCTTAATGGATGTCATTCCGAAACTGACAAAGGAGATGTATACCACAACTTTATTATCCGAATCTCTTAAATTTAGCCAAGCAAGCCATGAAATCAACTCCGATGAATTTGAGCATCAATCCAGTTGAAACTACAATCTTCTCAGATGATGAATTAGTAAACCGGTTGGTAGCGCAAATGTCAACACGCTCTGCAACGTTTGCCTCCCATGAAGCTAAACTGTTTGAAGCATTGCTGAAATACCAACTCAATTCATCATTCAGAGAAGAGGCTATAAGGCCTAAGCGTTCAAGAGATGATGAAGACAAAGATCAAGATAAGGATAAGGAGCCTAAACGCACAAAGAAGTCTGGTGAATCATCTTCGATTCAGTCCTCAATGCCGCCTCCACCACAAAGGACTCCAGCTCAACAAAGATCTCCTCCCCCCTCTTCTGCTGATAAACCTCAGGATTCTGAGTTACCACCCCAGACTCAAAAAACCGGTGACCACTTTGAGTATACGGGTGGTGACGATGAAGAATACCATGAGCCCCAACAACAATCCGCCTCACCCGAAAAAGTACAGAAACCAGAACCCTCATCTAGGCCTTCGAAAAAGAAGAAGAAAATGACTCGGACTGACGTCGTATCATGGCTGGATGACGATAACTCAGAGGAATTTGAATGCATCTCTACTCTTGTTAACTCCACTCCCTACCCTGAAGAAGGTCAAGAGCTGGTAGACGGTAATACTTTGGAGCATACTAAGATTCTGCAAGAAAAGTTCCGTGTAAAGAAGATGACGAAATCTGAGTTGAGGCGAATCAAGAATGAAGCTTTTCAACTATTAAAAGATAGCGCGGAAAGTGCCATCGAGGTCGAATACCACCTTGAAAACATTGCTCGAGCTATGTCTAACAACATGGATTGGCTCAACCCAGAAGCAAACATCGACTTACGAAGCGGACAACCCTCCATACATACCGACTGGTCTAGAACACTACCAACGATCGGCCAACCAGATCAGCCTAGGATCCCATTCAGATACTTCTTCAACAAAGACTTGGAATTTCTTCTTCACGGTGGCGATGGTTCAAGGAAATACGCTACATCATTGACACTTCCATTCCCAGCAAGCCGAATACTCAAATTGCATAGCTATCGAGGAAAGAGCTAATCACTTGTTCTCCAACAAAGTGGAAGCATACGACCAAGATGCAATGTACAGGATTCATCATTGGCCGGAACGCTGAAGAATCTACTACAGAAGCTGCCAGGTCCAGAAGTCTCAACATGCAGTATTCAGTACTAAAAACATAGTTGCCATCCAACACGTGATCTTCCGTCCAAGGGAACCACGTATCTCAAGAAGATTGTAAAGACAAGACATGTACCTTGCCAAAGAATGCTGGAATTATGAGAAAATTCTCCGAAGTACAAGCGTGAATTCATCAAGTCGGTGCTCATCTTCATGAGGCATAGTTATCAAAGAATGTGTAGAAGATCTCCGGTTAGCGGTTGAATCTTATCGGCCGTGTACCACCATCCACCGCTTGACTTGATCTTCCAGAGCATCAACCGGCTCTGCGCTTACATAACACGATTGGTGTCGTTTACCCATTGAACTTCAAACCGAAAAAGAACGAAAGAAGAAATTGAAGAGAAGAAATCAAAGAGAGAGATGCCGATGCGTCACAAAGTTGGATATCACACTTTTGAAGATAGTTAAGGCCGGATTGGCTCTGGTTGAAGGATATACCCTAAAGATCGGGTCAGCGATGTAATTCGATTGAAGATGTGAAGGATCATCACATGATTGATGAACGGTTTTATAGAAGGGATCGTTGAAGGTGGAAATCTATGTTGGTGACGACCGGGAGAAACATCATGGCTTTCCAGCGCCCGATTCACATTCTGGCGACATCTGGACTACACGGTACCTCTTGAGCGCCATTCTCTAAATGGATGTATGATCTATAATGGCTTGTTTACGCCTAACCACTAATAAAGGGACCGTGTAGCGATTTTCCCTGATCCTTATAAAGGGCGAAAGCTTCTTACTTTTGAGTAAAACCTATCAAACCATTCACTTTTCAAGGTTTTGCTCAAAAGAACAATCTTTCCTTATGATTTCAAAACCTCGACCCGTTTATATCCTCTTTTTGAAATTACTTGACTTAAAACTTTGTTCTAAATTGTTCCTGATGGTCATTCTTCCCACAACCGAAATGGTCATATTTATTCTCAACTTTTCAAAATATATTTTATATGCCATTTTGAGGGAGAAAAATACGTGATAAGAAATATGTTGCGTTTTGCTATATGAACTCTCGTGTGAAAAGACTTTAACCCATGAATTGTGAGATCTTAAGCATTAGTAACTTCGAGAAAAGACTTATCAGGGTGGGTAATAATTTCAAAGCTAGTTAAGCTAGTGATGCGTGTCATGAAAGGACTTGTCGAGTAGAATGTACCATTAGCTTCTTAGTGACATAGAACTTGGCGGGTTTGACAACCTTTGAGTTGTCCACACCTTCAAGATAGTTATTAGGAGTTAGATCACCTAAAAGGCGATAATGCAACTCTTTAACTATGCCAACCGTCCTCGCCGGGGGAATGTCTATCTTGAGTCGATCAATTCAAAGTCTTAGCTCTTTCCTCCTTGTCTGAGATTCCGTCAAAACTCTAAAGCACATGTGGAGAGGATTATTTGCTAAAAGAAAACTCTCACGAGTGGTTCAAACATGTTTTCATTTACAAACCATTTGAGATTTTCTTAAAAAAAATGGTTTTATGGCAACATAGGTTAGTCATGGAGTTATAAGGTGACTAAGGTTAGAATAACTTAGATCCTATGATCACTTGAGCGGAGGATCTACCAGGGACACCACAAATAGTTAGAATTTAGAAGTCCTTAGGTATGATTATAAAAAGGAGAGAATGAGAATGGGAGAAAGAAGAGGTTGAAGAATTAAAAAAATGAAAAGAAAAGGGTGAAAAGAAATAGCCCTCAGTTATTCAACTTAGGTGAGACACGGGTTCAATTCATATGCTACTGGTTGTCACTAGATGACACCGGTATTGAAGATTAAAAGTCGTCATGGACCCGGTGGCGCATACAAATATGCTTAACACTCAGTTTCTCTCAGCCGAAGCTTGTTTCATTCTCCGAGGAACCCTCGTAAACTATCGACTTTTCTCTTGAGATTCTTTGGTATTGAAGAGACCCTCTCCCTAGTCTCTTTCGGGAAAACCAAAATGCACTATTGAGTCTAGAACCACAAGATTCATCAAAAGATCTCTTAGGTACACTTGACATTTCATCACTTGATGTTCAACAATAAAATTTCGGTGGTACATTATCGAGTCCTTCCGGATCTTAGCAATATGCAGAACATTTATGAGGGTTCACATTTGTGATCCTCGATGATGAATGGAAACTCCTTGCGGTCAACATCAAGCGATACGGCGGACAGAGTTAAACGGCAACTCTGTAGTTAGCAGTGGTCTCAGCGGTCTACAATGCGTAGAGGTGATGCCGGTATACCTCGTGACTCATCCCGATCGTGGGGTGTGCCGGTACATCGTGTTATCTCACTTGTGGGACTCCGATTCGAGGAGCGGCCTTTGTAAGAATTGAAGTTGTGTTTTCCTATCTGTCATCAACTCGAGTTCAATTTGTAAGTGCGAATGCGCTTATTACTTAACGTTTAATGTTTATTCTTATGGAAGCTCGGAGGCCGGAATGATCGTCTGATTCTCCACTTGTTCCATGACATCATCATCAAAAAGTTCTATCTTAAAGCAACACAAAGTCGAATGATTCTTACGTCAAATCAAAAGAATCTACAAAGTTAAAGACTTAAAGAACTTCATCGTACAAGTAATCAACGTTAAAAGGAGTGTGTGAGCATGTTGGAGAAAGGCGTGGAACCTTGAAGCGGAAGCGGAACTTGGCGGGAACTTGATGAATGCATACCTATCACTTTCATCACAAGAACAATGATCAAAGAACAAAGTTAAAGATGGCGTCAAAGCATAAGCTGTTTCAAAACTATCTCAGCTACCAGGAGATGGTTGAATCAAGGCAATTCTTACCAAGAAAGAAGAATGTGACGTCAAAGCTACTATTACATCAAGCGCTTCACGTTTTTCATCAACACTTGAGGGGAGATTGTTGGAATCACTCCTAAACCTTTATTCAGTGTTTGTTACTCTGTGTATGTAATAGTTAGTTTAATTATGGCCTTTATGTTTGTTATTAGCCATAAGCTTATGTAGAAGGCCCATGAGCTTAGGCCCATGTCCAATAAGGAAAGGATGGGAACTAGGAGTGTTGCCCTAGCTTCCCTATATACTCTTGTAAAACTTCATTTGAAGGTTGGTTTATTCTTTCTTTTCATACTTTAGCATAACAGGTCATAGTCTTAGCGTGTGTGTGGGTTTGGTTTTATTGTTCAGCTCTCTCTATCTTCTATTAAGCTTGTGTTGTAAATCTGGTGACCTAACAAACCATATAAATATAATCAAATATGATGCGAAAAACTAACAATAACACAACTAAAAACATGTTCATTCTTAGCGTTATCTCACATCCTCTAAACCTACTAAATAGAATATTAATTAGACCTTTCTTAGGAAAAAGCCTTCACTTAAATACTTTAAAGTCTTTAGAAGCAAATGTTTTATCTTAAACACAAAATACTATCTCACTAAATTAGATCCCAAATCCACGAGGAAGGTGTATTCTTAGGATACTTACCTAATAGCTTATGTAATTCTTAATAAAGAAACCATGAAAAATTGAAGAATTATTAAATGTAAAATTAAGTAGAAAATCCTCCTCCAAATCTTTACCACTAGTGAGCGATGATATAATAGAAAGTCAAATCATGAGAAAACCTAGTAAAAAGACAGGAAAATAGACCATTAAATAAAGAAATTATTAACATTAAAAGTCTAAAAATATCATTTAGAATAGGTCATTGGTAAATTAAGCGAAAGAACCTTCGATCCTGCACAAAATCAAAGTAACTTTTTTTGTTTTGTATCATCCATAGAACCCAAAAAAGTAAATGTGGCTATTAATGGCGAGTTAGGTAACAACAATGCAAGAAAGAACTCAACCAATTTGTCACAAATGATGTTTGGAACCTTGTTCCACCTCCTAAAAACCAAAGTGCCATTGGTACTAAATGGGTTTTCAAAAATAAACTATATGAAAATGGTGACATATCTAGAAACAGCTAGACTTAATAACTGGGATACAACCAACAAGAAGACATAGATTTTACAATACATATGCACCAGTAGCAAGATTAGAATCTATAAGAATATTTCTTTAGTATGTTTGTGCTAATGATTTCAAACTCTTTCAAATGGATGTCAAAGTTCTTTTCTAAGCGATTTTATAAATGAAGAAGTTTACATTATCCCAACATCACAGGTTTATTGAATTGAGAAACTAATCATGGATACAAACTTTAAAAATGCTCTTTATGGTCTTAAACAAGTACCTAAAGCTTGACCGATAGATTTAAACTTTTCTTATTGAACATAGAGTATACCATGGGATTAGTAGATAACACACTTTTACGAAAAAGATTCTGAAATTATCATTGTCAAACATATGTGGGCGACATTATATTAGGATCAACTTGTCAAGAACTTTGCGATGATTTTTCTAAAATTATGCACTCTGAGTTCGAGAAATAAGTATGATGGTAAAATTAAACTTTTACCTCGGATTACAAATAAAACAATTAGAAGATTGGATTTTCTTCAACCAATCTAAATATATTAAAGAAATGCTTAAGAAATTTTCCTTAGAAGACTCAAAATCATTAAGACTCAATGTCTTGGACACTAAACTCACCAATCGGTAGATAATACTAGATTATCGAGACATGATTGGTAGTTTTTCTGCGGCAAGTCGCTGGAACATAAGTGTTCGGTGTTTGTCTATCGTTTTCAAGAAAATCCTAAGTCTTCTCACCTTGAAGCTATTAAAATAATGTTTAGATTTATTAAAAGAACTACACATCTAGGCTTATGGTATCCCGAATGAGCAGGGTAGAAAAAAATATCATATGCCATTCGGTTCATGTAAAATTATGTAGATGTGAAAACTGGCGATGTTTTGCACCTTCATGGGATGTAAACTTGCGTCATGGCGGTTCTCGAAACAAACTACACTTGCTATATCCACTGAAGCGAGGTATGCGTATCCGCCGGAAAGCATGCCAAAGGAGAATAAGATAAAACAAACTCTTGTTGACTATGGCTTAAATTTAGCGATATTGCTATTCTTACCGACAACAAAAGCCCATCGACCATTACAAAATCCGGTATTACATTCATTGCCAAACATATAGTAATTTTATAGCTTTCTTAGTGACAGCGTTCAAAGGAAATACCTCAATCGAGAAAGTTTCCTCGGAAGATAATATTGCCGATATTCTCACTAAACCCACTAAAAACATGAACCTTTTAATCTACTTAGATTAGGGCTTGGCACTATGGAACCAAACACTTCAATATTCTTAGAATTTGAACGAACTAAATCGAAATTTTATTCTCGAAATTTATTCCTTCTTCAAATCGAGTCTAGGATTCCATTTACATGATAGAAAACTCATGTTTGGGGTACATTTGAAAGCATAGTACTACATATCTATACAAACTACTTACTATTATGTAAACATAAAGCGTCATTAAAATATTTCTCATGACCGAATCCCAAATTAACTTCTTGAAAAAAAAACTTCTCACGACTAGTATTCCCATCAAAATCTTTCATGCATTGATTATTACAAAATAAAAAAGTTTTACATGCATCATGTCATATGTCTCTTGAATGCTAAAGGGAATATATAATTATAATTTTGGTACATTCAAGTAAAGTAGCTATTGATTAAGGAGTGTATGGGTTATCTCATCTATATATATATTTTTTATTTTAAAGAGATAATCGCTTAGTTTGCATATGAGCATACACTATTAAATCGATTTTATCATTTTTCTTTGCGTTTCTTTTTGGAGAGCGAGATCCGCTTCAATTATGAAGGGCAAATCCTTTTCAAAGGATCCCGAGGCAGTGTGCTCAAAAAACATTTTATCACGTTTTATTTTCTAAAATTTACTTTTACTAATCTTTACTTTATTAATTCTTGATTTTGACAGCATCATGTTCTTAGATTTTGACCTTTTAACCTAAATATGCATTTATTCCACATCTAATGATTAGATTTTTCCATCTCTACGAGTGGGATTAGCATTAAAGTTTTGCATGGTTTTATCTATAAATAGGGGCCTTTGTCGCTTGCATTTTCTCACCGTCGAGCCTCAAAATCCACTGCTTTGACTCTTTTAGGCGCTCATAGAAAAACTTCGTGTGTTCTAGGAAGACACTAGAGATCCATGAATCAAAGAGAACAATCACGACGTGAAGATATTATTCAAGAACTTAATGAACTACAAGACTATCAACTCTTATTGAAACCCAATGAAACCCATTCAATATTTAAAACTCCGTCAATAGCATGTCACCTCAGTTTGCACCACTACCACCATCGACACTAGAAACTCTCGTAACCTCAGAAAAACCATAGAATAAATGTAAAAGCATGTTGTTTCAACAATCTCATACCATCGACTAACTCTCTCTATGAAGACTTCTGCCCCAGTGACTATAATGTCGCTCCATCTACCCTCTGGACTTCGACACAAACCACACCTTTGGCTCCATGACCCGCTCCAAGTGAAGCCTCTACTCCTAGTGACACCACCACCACTACACCACCACGTGGCACCGGCAACCATCAAACAAACACTCCGCTCAAAACCAGCGTAAAGCCTCTGAGGCTTATCTTTAGAACACCGCTTCCTGCTTTCGCTATTCTTTGTTGGAAAAACTACCGCGAAACAACAATACCATTACCATTACGCATAACCGATGCTTGAACACGGCCAACCACCACTCTACACCGAGCATCATGGATGTTGATCCATCATTACCACCCCTTCCGTGTTTTCCTCCATTCAGAACCCGTATTGGTCAATTGTCCTCCACGCCTCTTCCGCCAACTTCTGTGAACATTGTCAACTGCGACTATAGCTTACTATCTAGATGAGGAGATGTGCTTCATTCTCTATCACATTCTAGAAAGCACAAATACCATACTCCATTGAAACCATCCTTAATCTTTGGAATGAAATATCAAGCATTTGGGGCTATCTTATATTAGTATTTTTCTTATAATTTATTATTTTCTTTTATTTTTTTTTTTTTAACTATCCTTGTTCTTATTTTTACAAATTGTTTGTGGTTAAAAGACCACTTCATTTTGTCCATTTTATTACAAGGATTAAAGTTCCATATCTCATCTCATGCTTCATTTGGTTGTGCTTACATTTAGTTCTTATCATATACCTTGGCACTAATATTTTCTTGTATATTTTGCATATTTCATAATTTCTCATACTAACCATTTGTTTATGTAGATTTTCAACTCCATTTGTTTTACTTGGCCTTCATTTTAGGGAGCTATCGTCAAATGGGAGCATTGCGTTGGGAATATTTATTCTAAAACATTGTATATTTTCTTTGACCTCTTTTTGTTTACACGAAAGGGTAGAGAAAGTAAAATAAACTTAAAACTTATGGATCTTAATTTTTACTCACATCAAATTTGTATTTTGTCATAAAGGAAAGATTGTTAATATAAATATCAATAATAAGCGTTTATTTATATTTTTGCAGAATTTTATTTTTGTAGATATGATCATTAAAATCATTGTAAGTAGAAAATAAAATACATAAGTGTTATAACTTTCTAAATCATCACTAATAATTATAAGAGTTACTATTTTTTAATATAGAAGTAACTTATGTGTTACTTACTTTTTTAATATACATAAAATAAGGTAAAATAAATTTTATTTTTACCTCATGCATGACCTCACTCACCTAGTTGATTTTTCATATATTGTCACATCATAATCTAGGCCATATCTTGGAAGATCACACAAGATTTTGAGAGATTTGAGACTTAAAATCGGATTTATTGAACAAGTGTCGGATCGCGGATTGCATTTGCATGGATCCAGCTTTGGAAGGGATCAACGGTCGATCGGTGAGTGATGAAAATTTTGCTTTATAAATAGTAAGTCAATTCTTACCATTCCTCAACCCATCTCTTGCATACTTTCTTTTATACTTTGTTAGCATCACCTTTGATCTCAGATCAAACTCATAGTTGCATTCATTTTGTTGGTGATTCTTATTAGTTGTTATAAAAGACAAAGATCACTACAATTGCATACAAGACTCTCAAGCTTCAAAAGAAGTGTTGCTAGTTGATGAAATCACGTTTATATATATTTTATTATCATAAATGTCCCAATTTTAGTTTAAATAACAATATTACGGGTTTAATTACAAATTTTACATCTATTTGTTATTTTATAAATAAAGATATGATTTTGGAGCAAAAGGCGAGATTTTGAAAGCTAAACGAAGATTATTGAAGCTTTAAAGTGAAAATTAGAAGATTAATGTGAACATTATTGCAGGTCACAAAACAATATGACTAGTCTTCATCATCATCACAAGATCACTTATTTGATTCTTTTTTATCATTTATTTCATTGTACTATAAACTTGTATTGTTAGATTGTGGTTTTAGGTTGGTTACATGTTTGTAGAGCTGGGTATTTAAACTATGCTTAGAGACAAAGTGTAGCGACATTCTAGAACTCTCAAGCTAGATAAAGAGCTTGTGGACATAGTGTTTCACGAACAATCGATTCTATCTCTTTTACTTTATTGTTTTATATTTCGCATTATCAATATTTGAATATCTAAAAGGTTTCACATCGTGACCTAGTTATTTTAAGCAAATCATATTTCATAATTAAAATTATTGATAAATCGTTCTAGTTTTCTAGCGTAATAGCTTGTGAGGTTTATTCATAGTAAAGATGAGGCAGGAAAAGAAGCAGTGGGAAATTTTGAAGCCACATGTTTAGCGGGAAATTTTGGAGCCAAAACAATTAGCAAAAATGAAAAACAAAAAATACTCAACTTTGACTTTCTATTGGGTGGGCGTGTCATAGAATCTATAATGTTCACAATTCGAACAATTGGTAAGTCTAATGCGTGGTCAACATTTTGGTCAAAAATTTGGAGCACGGGCGTGTCTTGGCGTGATTCTTATCGAGAAATTTGATGATAGCGTGTCAAATGAAAAACGAGTAAAAGTCAACTTTGAATGATAAATGTTGAGACGTACATGTCCTACGAAAACATACAAAAATTTCTACCAAAAGCGACGGTCAAGTTTAGACTCAGTTTTTTTGTCATTTAATGAGTCTTTGGGTAGGGCATTCATGTACTCGCTAAAAGTTCATCCCCTGATCTCTTTTTTCTTGTAGTGTGTCCGACACAAGAAATACATGGAAATTAATTATAGCTAGCCACTTTCGAGTATATATAAATAAGGGTGACTCAGAACCATCTACTACATATATACCAACTTGTTTCATATTTATCAATATCTAAAATATAATACTTGCAACATACATGGATCAAGAACGACTTCATATGGCAATAATCACTAGCCCGGGCATGGGACACTTGTTCCCTGTGCTGCTTCAACTAGGCAACCATCTTGCCAACAATCACCACCTACAAGTCACCATCCTCGCTGTCACCACACAAACCTCACCCGTTGAGTCACAACTACTGAGCACTCTCAGCGTACCAACAACATCAAAATCATTAAGATCCCGTTACCAGACATCTCTAGCCTACTCCGACCAAACGACACGATCCTCACTCGCCTAGCTATCATGATGCGAGAGGCCCGACAAGGTATCAGGTCAGCCATCTCTGCTATGACCCCTCCCTCCGTCCTTATCGTTGACCTCTTCTCAGGCAGGTCACTTCCAATAGCGGAGGGTTTCAAATGAAAAGTATGTATATGTCCCTTGCTCTACAAAATTTCTCGCTCTAACCATGTACTTGCATGTTCTTGATAAGAAGGTCACAGGCCAGTACGTGGACCAGATAGCCCTAAAAATTCCTGGTTGTGAGCCGGTTCGTTGTAAAGATGTTCCTGACCCCATGCTGGATCGGACCAAGCGTCAGTACGATGAGTATGTTCGGATGGGAATTAATTTCACCACTTTGTCTGATGGGATTTTGTTGAACACGTGGAGAGATATGGATTCTACATCACTTGATGCTTTAAAGTACAATGAAGACTTGCGAGCTGTTGTGAAGGTACCGGTTTATGATATTGGGCCATTAACTAGGGATGTTGATCCGGCCAGTTCAGAGGGAGATAAGGTAATAGAGTGGCTAGACATGCAGCCGTGTGATTCTGTGCTTTTTGTATCATTTGGGAGTGGAGGGACACTCTCGGCTGAGCAAATAACTGAGTTGGCTTGGGGTCTCGAATTGAGCAAACAAAGATTTGTTTGGGTGGTACGTCCACCGACCGGTAGCGCTAGAGATGGTGCATTCTTCACTGGAGGAACTAATCAAAATAGACCAGTTCATGACTTCCTCCCAGAAGGATACCTAATCCGAACACAAGAATTCGCTTAGTCGTCCCATTATGGGCCCCACAAGTGAAGATATTGAACCATCCATCCGTAGGAGGGTTTCTATCACACTGTGGACTCAATTCGGTTAATGAAAGCATAAAAGGTGGAGTGCCGATGATTGCGTGGCCACTCTACGCTGAGCAAAGAGATGAAGCGGCCTACTGGTTTGAGGAGTTGGGGTAGCCATTCGGCCGGCAGTTTTGCCAGTGAAGAAGATGAGTAGAGGCAGGAGATAGAGATGATGGTGAGAAGTTTGATGGAGGGTGTAGAAGGAAACACGCTGAGAAAAAGAGTGACAATACTTAGAGAAAGTGCAAAAGAGGCATTGGGTATTAATGGTTCATCATATAAATCAATGTGTGAGTTTATCAGGTGTTGTGGCATGAAGATGAAATCTGTAAAACCTAATTCTAAGGATTAGAGAAGTAAACTAATTACCTTTATGATATTTCTTCTATTTTGATGTATTGTAACATTTTGTTTGCAGCAAGTTCTTTCAATAAATTAGTATATATACTAAAGATCGGGGAAGCAATTGTGCATGCAATGTGTTTACATAAGTTTCTCTCTAAAAGTGTTTGTTGTACGTGTCCAAACGTGAATGGGCTGGCTAAATCATCTACTCTAGAAATTATCCACACATACTCTCCACATATCTAATCCAGTCACGAGATTTTTTGTGGTACATGCTTTCTTGGCTTCTTTCCATTATCTTTGTTCTTTACAAATCCTTACATGATCCTCGTTTTATTCATGAACCTTCTTCCTTTTTCAAGGTTATCTAATAAAAAAAGGGATCACAGATCTACAGCGAGATTAAACCACTGCCTCTTCACCTACATATTTTTTTGAACAATCTCAAACCACTCTTCACCTACATATTTTTTTGAACAATCTCTTCAACGAACCCCTTTTCATAAATTCATAATTACAGTGATGAAGAAGAACCTCAGCCCGCTGTAAGTTGTTTCTATTATTTTGTTTATTAAATTTTATATTTTCAAAATCAGTAAATATTCTTGATTTATTGTGAGGGACGAGTGATTCTCAGGATCTGATCAACTTCATCGATTAAGGATATTTTGAACGGGAATAAATTAAAGGTAAGGACCGGATGTCCATTAGTGCGGGAGATAAAGGGTCGCTGAGATTAGCGTGCCTTTGCGAAAGCTAGCGTAAATTTTGGAAAATATTTGACTTTTGTAATTTGCGTAGAGCCGATTTATAGTGTAGTTTAAAAAAAATTAAAATGTCGCACTTCGGCCAAGTTTTACCTTTTTACATTAGTGTAGAAAAAATTTAGCATGCAGAAATTATGACATTATCTATAGTTTTGTATGGTTGATTTAGTAGTTGCTGTAGAATAATTAAGTTTATGTACGTGTTTATTCACCACTCACCGGCCAATCGATCACTGTCAACTAGCCACTAGTGAGTAGTGACCGAAGTACTATTGTCTTCATCACCATACATACGTCTTTATTATTAAAGGTTAGTAAATACAAACTAAACATAAGACATATAACAAACCACACATCTAACCATCTTCTACCAAAGTGTGACACATAAAATCGTTTATTAGTATATTTTAAATTATCTACACAAGTCACTCAA
The DNA here is from genome assembly GCA_910596185.1 of Chrysanthemum makinoi. NCBI lineage: Eukaryota > Viridiplantae > Streptophyta > Magnoliopsida > Asterales > Asteraceae > Chrysanthemum > Chrysanthemum makinoi. The sequence goes on from OU343217.1 coordinate 104,307,790, forward strand.
ATTAACACAGAACAGTATACGTTCGTGTCGAAAAACTTTACAATACTAGCGATTGTTGCATATGGTCCATTGTGGATCAAATGTGAGTGGTTGTTGGGGCCGAGGTATCAGGTTGAAACAAATGGACAACGATGATCACCACTTCAAGGAATTCACCTTGAAGATACATGGCATAATTAGGTTCACCACTCAATTTAAACACCAAAGAGAAACATAATACAGATAGAAAGCTGAGAGCTTCAATTTTATTTGTAGAATCTTATTAAACTTGACATGCCATACTTTGCTTAGGTCACTTATTTATAAGGTTTTGGGACATAACCCCTGAACCTTGACAAACCAAAAGACTTATTAAATAAGCTATAAATGACAATTAACATAAAAGCATAGGAGACTCAAAAGGCTTGGAACTCAAAAGATAGGAAATATTTAACAGTTTATGTGCCTTGATTACTTGTTTTAGAACTTTTGGTTGCACCTGTATCAGATATATTTGTTCTTGCCTTTAGAAAAAATAGCATAATCTATTTTATGCATGTATTATATTATTCATGATAAGTAAGGAAGTATAGTAATTACGACTAGATAAATGCATATGCGCTTGAATTTTTCTTTAACTTCAACCATGTGTTCACTTTTGGTAACCCCAAAATAGTAATCAGGGCACCTGCATGATAAAAACAATTGGATTGAGTTGCAGTGCCAACCCGAGATATAGCGGACCTTGTGCAGGCTGCCTTTCTAATCTCAGCAAATTTAATTGAGGAAGTCATTAGGTGTCTCTTCTTACGGTGACTATAACAAAGCAAGAATGGTACAAATGATAGTGATGATCTATGGAAGGAGAGAATTAATGGTATTAATTCTGGACAAAAATAATAAAACTTTGATGGACTCGCATATACATGCTTTCCGCTCCTAAAGGATCCCTATCGGCAATGAACTTGTTGATAAAATATCATAACATTGGTGAACATTAGCCATACGCCATTATCACCAAACTTCCATCAATGCCCTCACTGCCGCATTAAAGGCTTCACTAACTAATTCTATTCTACAATCAACATTTTTCTAAACAAAGGCGTTAGGACCGTTCGATACAGTTTACACGAGGTTGTATCAAATTCTTCATTACCTAATATTTGTGGTTTGAAGTGTAAGTAAGATGATCATCTAATTGAGGCGTGTAGGTGTAATATTTAGCTAAATAGTTATGTTGGGAATTAAACTAACAGTTTGTACTGCCAAGCATATGGACTTAATCTTGCTAAACTTCTGACGGACGACTTGGAGAATACACTAAGCGGTACTAGACCCGATAAAAACATTACCTCGCTTATTTGATAAAGCGAGAAGATTGAAGGCGTGGAAAGATATTTATAGGAATATATGGTGTATATCTTTTATATTTAGATTAATCGATCCACTACCACATTTACGGTTCCCCATCGACATTTTCGTGACATATGTGGCAGAATCCATCAATAACCATATCTATTGTGGCACAAATTCTCGTGAAAAGTCATTAAATTATTGAAGAAGTTTTCGAGGCGACGTGTAAGGTTCAACAGTTATATTTTGGCCAGAAATTTCCATTACAGCGTGCCGTAAAATATCTGAAGTAATATCGCGGTTTGTGTTATTATTTTGAGTGTACAAGTTGTGGTGTTAGTTTAGTTATTTAAGATTAGTTAGTTTGTTATGTATGTTTTAGTGTTAGTTTAGTTATTTATGATTAGTTATCAGCTCATTTGGATGAACTTTTTTGAAGTAGAATATCAAGTGAAAGTTGTTAATTAGTATTGGTTTTGACATTTGCTATTGTACAAGTTGATGTCTTTGAACTAGTTATATTTTGTGAAAGGCGAACATGTTCCATAGTCATATTTGCATAAACTTCGCTTGCAAAAAGCCTACAATACCAACAAGCCTTCTTTCAAGGCAAAACACACTTTAATGAATGAATATAATGTAGCAACCAATATATATTCTATCTTGTGTTTTGTCATTCATAGGAGGAGATGAAAGAGGCTTGAGATCAATCGTTGGCAAGAGGGTAAGTTTTGATGGGCATATTCGGTGTGGGTGAATGTATTGCCAACCGGACGCCAGAGCCAAGTATGCAGCCCCGACAAATTAAGCAAGGCATGCAGAAAGGTAGACTTTATGATGAGTCTCTTGACGGCGACATATCGGCGGATATGTTTAGGGACTTTGAGTGAATTGGTGCTGGCGGGAGTGGCGGGTGTGGTGATGGCGAGGAAGAGTGGCGGTGATGAGGGATAACGGCGGCGAGGTAGTTGTGTTATATATTATTAGTATGCTACATTGGTACTTTAGGTAGTTGTGTTATATTATTAGGTTCATCTTTGCGACATTTAAACACTTTATCTATCATGTTGAATATTGACTTTTAAGTCTTGTTTATGTAAAGGTTGTGATGTACTTGTATTGCGTTGATCCGTTATATTGTATTTGTGTTTTGGTACAAGTTGTGGTGAGTCTGGGTTTTAGTGCAGGTTTATTTGGTAGATTTTTTGGAAAAAATGGAAATGCTTCTTTGTCGCATTTGGTTTTAAAAATCTGGAACCTTTCCGTGACATATGTCGGGGAAAATAAAATGCATAGTTTCCCGGTGACATGTTTGTGAAAATAAAATGCGTTAGTCTTAATTAGGAGTGCTAATTACTTTAACCCGCTTAGAAGTTTCCCAAGCGACATGTCATTTGAGGATAATTACTTCAGGTAACTTCTTTGAAAAATGAGTGGGACCAATAAATTATTTGAGGATACAATCACGACAAGTCTTAAAAGGCGTTTCCCGTGACATGGCTTAAGGGAGAATGTCAAAATCATTTGGGGTGGCCGGTCCAATGTTGTAGTCGCGAATATTGTATCTTATAATTATCTTGTAAAATTTCCTTTATGCTTTATAAAAGGAGGTCCCTAGGTTAGATGTAAAGCATTATCATTCTTAGAGTCGGTCACTTCAAGGTTTTATAACCTAATACTTTTAAGTATTCGTATTAATATATTGAAGTGTTTTGTGATATGACAACTTTATACATTGTTTTCTTTATTGCTAAACATAAGATTCCACATTGTGTTTAATCTTGTTTCATGACAGACTTCAGAAACTTATAAGTCAACTTGCACTTATGAAAGCTGACATTCCTCAAGAGGATATAAATCATAAGTTTCTCAGAATTTTAGCACCTGAATGGAATATGCATAATGTGGTTTGGAGAAACAAAGCTGACTTTGAAACGATGACCTTAGATAATTTATACAACAATCTAAAAGTGTATGAATATGAAGTCAAGGGGTCATCTAGTTCATCCTCTGGTGCACAAAACCTAGCTTTTGTAACCTCCAAAAATTCTCACGAAAACCATCGGAATCTCTTTCTCCGCTTTATGGAGTTTCTACGCTAGCACAAATGTTTCTCTGCTGGTTCTACAAACGGTGATAACATAAGCGATCTTTGCTATTTGTGCTTCTTGGTCGATCTTACGCCAAGTATCATGTGATGAATCAGGATTTGGAACAAATTAATCCTGATGATCTTGAAGAAATTGACTTGAAGTGGCAAATGGCAATGTTAACCATGAGGGCAAGACAATTTTTGAAGAAGACAGGAAGAGAGCTAAAGTTTAAAGGACAAAACAATATGGGTTTTGATAAATCCAAGATTGAATGCTACAATTGTCAAAGAAAAGGTCACTTTGCAAGAAAATGTAGAACACCAAAGAAGAATGGAGAAATTCCAAGGAAAGTTGCTACTGAAGATACAAAGACTACTACAGCTTTAGTATCTTGTAATGGTCTAGGAGTCTATGATTGGAGTGATCAAATTGAATATGGACCCAACTTTGCTCTAATGGCTTATGCTTCTTCATCATCTGGTTCTGATTCCGAGGTATCTAATGAATTAGTTGTTCATATAAATCTTGTTTAGATACTGTAGAGAACTTAAGGCTAGGAATGAAAGTTTAAGAGATGAAGTTGAGAAATTGAAACTAGATAACTTAGGTTATAAAGTTGGTCTAAAGTCTGTTGAGCAAAAGCTTGAATTTCTTAAACAGAATAAGCTAGAGTATGTTGACAAGATAAATATACTAGAAGGTCATATTTTTATGAAAAACAGTGAGATTAATGTACTCAATCAAAGGCTAGAAGAGGCTAAACAAGAAAAAGATGCAGCTTTGGCTGAAAAAGAACAACATGTAGTTAGAGTTGAGAAACAACAATATGCATCTAATCTTGTGCATAAGTATATTCAGAGTCGGTTAATAAGGAAATGTAGTGGATTAGGATATAATGATGTAGCTCCTCCACTAAAAAGTGTTTATGCTCCCCCAATGAAAGAAATATCATTCATAATTGAAATAGGAAGCAAACCTGTAGGTGAGTCTAGTGAGGTTAGTAATGACACATCTAAGGTAGCAAAGAAGTCTTCTGATGCTCCAACCATTGAAGATTGGACATCAGATAGTGATGATGAATAGGTTGAGTCAACACCAAAGACTACAAAGGAAGAAATTCCTAGAACAGTTGAATCAAAAGTTAAACAAGTTAGGTTTGTGAAACCTATGTTAGGTGAAAGGATCTCTAAGAAAATAGTTGAATATAATGAGGAACATAGAGAGATACCTAGAAGGTAAAATAATAGGCTAAGAGGTAACCAAAGAAATTGAAACAACCTAATATCACAGAAGTTAGGTAGTAATTTTAAATTGGGTAATAAGGCTTGTTATAATTGTGGTAGTTTTGAGCATTTACAAGAAAAATGTTTCTACTATCAAAAACCTGATTGGAACCAACATAGCAGGGTAAACCATAAAAAGTTTTCTAAAAGAACTCACCCTCATGCTAACAGGAATATGGTTCCAAGGGCAGTATTGATGAGTTCTGGTATTACTAGGTCAATTACTACTGTTCTTCCAAATGATAAAAGGTCTTTTCAAAATAATACAAATGTTTGTACTGCTAAGGCAAAAGCAAGTGATCACTGACACTATTTTGAGCAATCATTTTTATGCTGTAAAGGCCTCAGCTTGCTACCAAAAATAAAGGTTTTAGATCATGTTTCCTGGAACAGTAGTGCATCAATGGACTTAAAGAGATTTGACTATGTTGATGCACAAGGCAGACCCAAGTCAGTAACGGCTTGGGTCCCCAAGAGAAACTAATTCTCTTATTTTATGTGTAGGGTAACTTACAGGTGGAGCTAAAGGATAACGCTATCTTTGACAGTGGTTGCTCTGGACATATGACAGGTGACATGTCCAATCTTGAAGATTTTGAAGCTATTGATGGTGGATATGTTGCATTTGAGAATGATCCTAAAGGAGGAAAGATCATTGGAAGAGGTACAATAAGAACAGGAAATTTGGATTTTGAAAAAGTGTATCTTGTAAATGGGCTTAAGTTTAACCTTTTTAGTGTCTTACAAATGTGTGACAAAAAGAACACTGTTATTTTTACTGACACTGAATGTCTTGTCTTATCTCCTTATTTTAAGATGCCTGATGATAAATTTGTGCTACTTAGAATCCATAGAACAGACAACCTATAAAGTGTTGACATAAAGAACATTGTTCCCAAAAGAGCTTTGACTTGCTTATTTACAAAAGCAACAATTGATGAATCCAAAATTTGGTATAGGAGACTTGGTCATCTTAATTTTAAAACTATTAATAAATTGGTTAAGGGAAATCTCGTAAGAGGTTTACCTTCAAAAGTTTTTGAAAATCCTGAAACCTTTGTTGCTTGTCAGATGGGAAAACAACACAGAGCTTCTTGTAACTCCAAAGCTGTGAACTCTATTTCTATGCCTTTATATAAGTTGTATATGGATCTTTTTTGGCCAACATTTGTGAAAATTTTGAATAAGAAGATGTATTGCCTAGTTGTCATTGATGACTATAGTAGATTCACTTAGATTTTTTTCCTAGGAACTAAGGATGAAACATCTGAAATCCTTAAGGCTTTCATAACAAGATTAGAAAACCTAGTTAATCTCAAAGTCAAGATAATAAGATGTGACAATGGTACTGAGTTTAGGAATAGAGTAATGAATCAGTTTTGTGTGGAAAAAGGTATTATGAGACAGTTTAGTGTAGCTAAAACTCCTCAGCAAAATGGTGTTGCTGAAAGGAGGAATAGGACACTTATTGAGGCTGCTAGGACTATGTTGTCTGAATCAAAATTACCTACTACCTTTTGGGCTGAAGCAGTTAATACTGCTTGCTTTGTACAAAATAGAAGTAAAGTAGTTAATCCTCATAACAAGACCCTTTATGAACTTTTACATGGTAGAAAACCTATGATAGATTTCTTAAAACCATTTGGTGTCCTGTTATTACCTTAAATACCATTGACCGCCTAGATAAGTTTGATGAGAAGGCAGACAAAGGTTTCTTTGTTGGATACTCCACCAATAGCAAAGCTTTTAGGGTATTCAATAGAATGACTAGGCATGTGGAAGAGAAATTGCATGTTAGGTTTAGTGATTGTTGGTACAACTAACCAAAAGCATGAATTATGAGCCAGTGATTGCAGGTATAACTAATAAGTCTGCAGGTACAAAATTTGATTCCAATGCAGGTACATAAGCTAAGGTGAATGAATCTGCAAAGGAGTTTGTTTTGATTGAAAAATGAAAGCTTGATCAAATTTTCACACCCAAAGAGATAGAGAAAAAGAGTTTAGAAGAAGATCATGTTCATGGAATACCAAAAGGAGATCTGAGAAGGTGGGGCTAAACCTTCTGATTTTGAAAAGGTGGTTACTGAAGGACCACAAATTATTGATGAAGTGCAGAGCAATGCATCAGTAAATGGTGATAAGGAAGGAAATACAACTAGCAGCAGTCAATCTGTTTCTACTGGTAAGCCAAGAGTCACTACTGCTACACCTAGCACTAAGCCAACAGTTACTACTACTAAGCCTAGTGTTTCTGCTTATCCAAGAGTTTCTACTGTTGACAAAGATGGAAGATCTTTTGCTGATAATGACTATCCTGATTATCCAAATATGCATGATTTGGTTAATATCTATGAAGATACTGACGATGAAGCTTTGGATGGGTTTGGTGCAGAGGCTGACTTTCACAATATGGATCATTCTTACTTTGTCAGTCCTATTCCAACCTCCAGAGTGCACAAAGATCATCCACAAGGACAGATCCTAGGAGATTCTCAATCTGTTGTTCAAACAAGAAGTAAAATAAAAGGATTGAGAGATCAATGGTTATTTGCTCAAACTCTTCATCAAAGAAACAGCCACAAAGACCTTCAGAATTGCATGTTTGCTTGCTTTCTATCACAAATGGAACCCAAGAATGCTTATAAAGCTTTGCAAGATTCAAGATGGGTGGAAGCTATGCAAGAAGAGTTGTTGCAGTTTAAGCTTCAAGAAGTTTGGACCTTGGTTGATTTGCTTACTGGGAAAAAGGCAATTGGAACTAAATGGGTTTTAGATGCAAAAGAGATGAAAGAGACATTGTGATCAAGAACAAAGCAATATTAGTGGCTCAAGGATACACTCAAGAAGAAGGTATTGATTATGATGAAGTATTTGCTCCTGTGGCAAGGATAGAAGCAATCAGATTATTCTTGGCTTATGCTTCTTATAAGAACTTTACAGTGTATCAAATGGATGTAAAAAGTGCTTTCTTGTATGGGAGAATTGATGAGGAAGTTTATGTCTCACAACCACCTGGTTTTGAAGATCCTGATTATCCTAATAGAGTTTACAAATTTCAAGTGTAGGGATATTTGATAAGGATTTAAAACATACGTTTTTAGGGGGTCATTTAAGCCCTAAATCGGCACATTTTATATCCGTTACTACTTAAAATCCTTCCTTTTTACATTTTAGGTCTTTTGGAAGCAAAATGCTGGAATGAAGCATATTTGGATGAAAAGGAGCGAAAACATGAAGAAAAAGGTAAAGTCAAGATCCAAGGCAATTTTGCAAGCCTGACGGCGTCCCAACCAAAGGGCAACGCCGTCCCTAATGCTTCAACCTTACTTTTCATTTGTCACGCGTTCTAAATTCATATGTGGCTAAATAATTAGCAAAAGATAACAGTCACCCTTAAATAATGTGTGACAAAACTTGACTATATGATTTAGACACATAAAAAATTACTTTTTTGTGACTAATACTTCAAGCTTACTTGTACTTGTCACGCGTTCCAAATTCATATGTGGCTAAATAATCAGAAACAAAATTACGAGTTACCTTTAGCCACATAATGTTCGATTGTGTGGCAATCCATTTTTAATGGTGACACGATCAAAATTTTCATGTGTGGTTATTTAGTAAATGTTTTCTATTTTTGTACTTTTAGCCACATAAATATGTGAATGTGTGGTCGTTCTATTTTGCCCATGTGTGACCAAATCTCATTTTTATACTAGTGAATGTGTATGGAATCGTGGGGCCGTAGTAGCTTCGCTCGTGCTTTAAATGAGATTCGGGCTGAAGATGAGTTAAAGGAGAGTTTGAAAATTGTTATTCCTCTAGTTGATGATTCGGGGTTTTCTAAAGAAACTGGTCGATTGGAATATGATTGGAAGCCACCTCAGTGTAACTCATGCAAGATGTCTGGATATACAATTGATCTATTTCCAAAAAATGTAGTTATTTTGGCCCCAGTTGTTGAACGAACTAAGGGAATTTCGAATGACGGTTTTAAAGTCGGTAACATATATAGGCGCAAATTGGAAGAATGATAATGCGAAAGGTGGTTCGAAGGCTGGTCTAAGCGTGGTTCCAATCTCCAATATCAACCAAAGGCAAAAACGACTACTTCAAAAACTCCTAGCATGTCTAATGTGGGAAAGGATACTAGTAATGATAATATATCTAAAGGTAGTAAGGAAAATGCTTCGTGTTCCAAGAATGTGATTAATACGTCGAATAAAAATGATTTACTATTGAATGAATTTGACACTGTTTTTGAGGAGAATGAACCAACTAGTAAGGCAATTGGAACGACCAAGGTATAGGAAGACGTGAACACTAGTGATGATAGTGAGGGTGGGGTGAGAAAGTTGATAATGAAACTGGAAAGTTTCTGGTGTCGGAAAGTGGAAGTGGATTTGAGACTAAGAGCTTGTATGAACAATGGAAGAAAACAGTGGGTGATCGTGAGGATTATGATCCATTGATGATGGTTTTTACGATGAGTATGGTATCTCTGAAGATCAATGTTCGCGGTCGAAAGAAGAAGTGGATTATTTTTTATGTTATGTTGAGTCAATTGTTATCTAGTCATAGTCGTATCTTTGTATAGAAGTAGTTTGCTTTGTTATATTACTCTCACCACCTATGTAACGGGCTGAGATGTGGGATCCACATCTATTGTACTTAAACGTTTTTTAGAGTAATACATTTATCGACAAAACCCTTTACCCAAACAAATAAAAATAAAAAATACATTACGTCGACATATGCATATAAAGACGTATTATACATCTTACCAATTTTGTATACAATTCGACAGTGAATAGAGCTTCAGTTAAAAATATACCTAACTTGTTTTTACTGTGTTAAATATACCTAACTTGTTTTTACTGTGTTTTCACGCAATGCATGTTAGCATTTATGCTTATCAAGAAAAACAAGTAGGCAGTCTTCAAGTATAATGGACTCAAATGGGCTGAAATTTCTTATGCATTCCTTTTAAACCAAAATATTTGGAAATATGAGAAACCTAAATGGGCTGAATTTCTCATTTCAAACTTCAAAGGTCCTAAAGACTAACGAGAACAATGTCTTAACTCTTAACCCAAACGTGTGTTTATATCAATTGCATGATACTCGCGTAATGCGGCGGCAGATATTCTGTGACTAAATTTATGATGGCAGTTACACCCGGCCTTATTGGTGATGTTTTAGATGTTTGTGAGAGAGATATAAAATGTTTTGTGTGTATTTATATAATGGATGCGGTTATATGTTTTTAGTAATCATTACTAATAATAATGATTTTTAGCGGTTACACGTTTTTAATAATATGTTATAAATGATTTGAAAACTGTATTTAATTTAGTGAAAACGTTTGCATTTAATTTTGAATAATGAGATGTATTGAATTTTAAGCATTCTTCTTATAGTAAGTGTGTATGCTTATTTTTTTAAGACTTTCTTTTTATAAAAAGCCTAAATGCATTATAATATAGTTAAGATAAGATGTGGGAGTAGGGGTGTTAGTTGGGTTCGGGTCAATTCGGTTGAGGCTAAAAAAATACCCAAACCCGACCCGAATAGACCCAAACCCGACTAACACAGGTTTTAAATAGAGTTGAGTTTGGGTAAGTTTTTTAGCCTGAACCTGAATTGAACCGGCCCGAATTTACCCGAACCCTACCCGACTAACACCCGTATCAATGGGAAGTAAAGGAAATGAAAATTAGAAAACAGAAAAAGAGGGAACCGGTGCATAATGGTTCCTGCTGAATTGAGCATTAAATAATTGCTTTGGTAGTTGAAAATCAAAAGTTAACGAAAGACCCTCACGAGTCATGCAAGTATCTGATCCTATGAATTCGTACAACCTTATGTGGACAATAATTCACTCACGTAATCTCTTCTGTTTACACGTTATATTTGTTTCAATTAAACAAAATGAAAAACATAGAATGGCCTGTCATTCAATGTCTTATTTAACAAACCGAGTCCGCGATTTAGATGGCCTGCTAAAATTATAGGCCAGCACGAAAGCTATAAAGTTTGTCTTTTTTTATCTATTTAATACATGACCGGCTATGCTGACTAATTAAGCGTTTCACTTTTATAACTTTCAGAGTAAATTGCAAAAATCGTTGGTTTAAGCCAAATTGAGTCCGTCATTGTCCGTAATGAAAAAAGTCCTTATTTGATTAAAAGTTAGTTTTCAGTTAACAAGATGGACGAAATCTGCATTGACGAACGAGCAATTGGGTTTTATATAAAAGCGTTTTATAATTATATAAAACATTTTTATATAAAGTGTTTTTATGTAAGAATAAAAAGTGTTTCACAACATTTTTATATATTTTTATATAAAAACATTTTCAAAAAAAAAGTCTTGACGATAAAAATTAAAAACGTTATTTTTTTCCGTTTTCAGTATCCGATTTTATCTGTTTTCATCCATCTCTTAAATTAAAATTTAAAAGAAATTACGTTTTGTTCGAGTTTTTATGATAAAAACCACTGCTTTTATCCGTTTGGCTTACTAGTTTGATTAGATTGTACATTGTGGTTAAATTGTTGTATATTTTAGTGAAGGGGTAAATTAAATAGTGTATTAATTGTATGTCTTGAATAGTGTTTTTAGTTGTATTTGTGCTTCAAATAGTTTGTACATCCTCTGGGTGTTTTAAATACGACATTATTCTGTTGACCAATCAATATGTGTAGGTATTTATGCATAAAGTAATTATACATATAGCTTAAGTAGTTGGGTCTTAAAAATTAGAAGATATTTTGTAGTATCTCAGTGACATCCTCCGCTGCATATAGTTGCAATGATTTCGTCTTTAATGACATAGTTGCATATAGATGTTCGGTGTTATAAAAATTGGCATAGTCTAAAAATCAATAGTATAAATCGAACAAAAATGACTATTAAATCTCTAATCCGTTTGGATTTTATTTGAGTAAATAAACAAAAATCGTATTGTCCGTCACGTTCAAAAGCTGGACTTCCTTTAATCAAATTCCTGAGATAAATTTGGCTAAACGATGAGGACGATTTTTGCAATTTACTCTAACTTTAATGAAGTTAAGCAAGAGCATTGGTGAAAGAATGAAAAGTCCTCAGGACACAATATTAGGCAGCTACGAGTTGGGATCAAATTAAAAATTAAAATGAGAATTGTGATAAAAAAAAAAACCACAATTATATATTTCAAATGTATTTACAAAAGTATATGTTTCTCCTCTTAAAATTCTTTTACTTATTTAACACTAGTGCCAAACAATTTTGAAAAAGATATTTAATAATGCCCTTATCTAGTGGTTTGGCATATAAACAAACTTTACGTATTAACTTAAAAAAATTATGACGATTATTAAGTTTAATTTGCTTTGTAGGTTGTTTCAAGTGCATTATAACACAAAAAAATAACCAAACAATTAAAATGAATTCGGGTCATATTTGAAATTTATAAATATTAAAAGTAGCAAACATGTTATGGTTGGTGTTATATGTGTATATTTCTTAGTTGGATAGCATATTTAGTTGTGATAAAATTGAAAAAATAATCATATATTTGTATATGTTGCTATTGTATTAAAGGTAAATACATTATATATTTTCTGGTGCAACTTTTACATGTGGTAAATTTAGTTCTGGTGCAACTTTTACTCTGTATCACATTTAAGATAAATGAAAATAAAAGTAATATAAACTAAAAGGTCTCAAGTGCAAATTTAGTTGAAGTTGGAGGTGTTCTTTCGAAATGGACCACTTAATAAATGTACGGCCCCACAATAAAAAAATACATACAATCGACATAAGCTTTGTCTCCTCCCCAAGTCCGGATATGTCCGGCAACATCTTGACTCAAATTTTTATATTTTTTACTTTTTCTAAATTAAACAAAGAAGCCAAGCTAGTAACACTTTCAAGACCTCACTTTTTTTTCCTCTTTTTTACTAAAACCGATTCACATAACCAAAACTTGATGCCCCTTTTCTTTTTGATGCCCTGGGTGGCCCTGCTCCCTCCGTCCCATATTTATTTTCCATATTTTCATTTCGAGTTGTCACAAATTTAATTATTCACTTTCAAAAGTAGATAGAGAATTTAGTTCGAGTTTATCTTATTACCCTCACTTTTGTTATTATTATAAATATTAAAGAAGTTTTAAGTTAATTAATTACAGTTAAAACTATCAGTTTGCAAAAAGTAAAAATGAGAAATTTTTAATGAAAATGTTTTTTTTAAATATTTGTTTTTTGTTTATGAAGAATTTTTTTGAGACGAAGGGAGAATACAGTTTTAATTTCAATGGAAAAAAATGACAAAAACACCTTTGGAATATAGTCTACATTGGATTGTGAGAAAGTCAACATATACTTAATGAATATGATTAGGAATTTAATATTAAGCAATTAATTTAATCATTTGAATGTTTAAAGGTTGAAATTGTCTATCTATTTGTTTGTTATGTATGTCGAATCTCGAATATAAGAACATTTTGTATGCTGATTCTGGAATAATATACGATAACATCTAATGTATCTTAATAGCTTTGCATTCTCCGATCCTACTTTGATCCTACATGTGTTGGTAAAATAAGATCATAAGATGATCAAGATAGCATACAACTAAAAGCTTACATCCACATCTACAACTACAACTAAAAGCTTGCAGCTATAAGTGGTTTTATCAAACATAGATTATACCCCAAACTCATAGGTTCTACTCTTAATGGTTAAGCTATGCTATTGTCATTTACGTATGCATGCGTTGTACAAACTAATTTTATTGAATTATATATCAACTAGCATTGTCAAGTTGGGTACACATTGAAGACAGAGAGCCATGAACTCTACTGAATTTGGTTGGGGTTGGTTTTGTGCAATTAATCAATCCCGTACGTCACATGTGCGTGTGCTTTTTGCTATTTAGCTATCATTCTTATAGTAATTTATATCCGTGTAATATATGGATTAATTGTTATAGTTAAGAATTTAATTTTAATCATATGTTGCTAAAGAGCAATAAGTGTTGTAGTTGCCGCATCCTATTGTAAACTTGTCGTTTTCGTTTTGCGGTTTGTAATTTGTATTTGAAACCGTAGACCATCGAATATGTTACCAAGCCAATCTGTTACGAGACTTAAGGTCTAGACAATCTAGACACCTCCGGAATAGCATTTCTAATCTTCGAATGTAACACCGGCCCGCTCGTAGACAAACTAACACTAAAGCTCGTCCAGGTGCATAGCTTGTGCTAAAGTGACGATTGAAATCAATAAAAGGATAGTAGATACAAGGACTCATCACTCATGGGTCCATTTTTGTAGCTTTTGCATTTAAAACATTTGTAACACCATAATTATATGACTATTCTTAATCATATGAATTTTATACTTTATTCATTTGTTTATTTATGCGTTATATGTTTTTAAATTTACTTAAAAAGATATGTACTCCATAACCAATTTATTGTCATCGATGTGATTATTGTATGATGCGTGAATAAAATGATAATCTATGTATTTAATTCTTTTTAGAGTACGTGTGGTAATTAATAATTACCCACCTAATGCATTTTACTTCAATCCTAAAATACGTGTTGATCATCAATATCTCAACAAACAATTTTTAAGCATGCTACAAATAGTGTGCATGTGAGTTCCTTTTCTTATTGAATTCGGTTTCTTTGAACAAAATATATAAACAGCAAATCAAGTGAGCATAGAAAAAAACGTTTTAAACTAAATATATGATAATGAACTTAAACCATACAAAACAAATGACATAAACAAACCATCCAAGTTTTTAATACAAACGGATCCCTGCAAATATATGATATTGAATTCGGTTTCTTTGAACAAGTTTTTAATACAAACGGATCCCTGCAAATACACATTTATTTAGTAGAAAACAAAAACGGTTTAAAGTTAAATGTTCCAACAAAAGACGCTTTATCCATAACCATGCAAGTAGTTTAATTTGCAACCGATATAGTGGTTGGGAGGCTGTGGAGGACCACGGTTTCGACCGTCAAACCAGGACCGAACCCGAACAAAACACCCCAATCTAGCCCTTCACCTGTTGTGGCTGCACCTTCCTCAGCCGACTTCTTCCTCATTTCATCAATAATGAACAAAACACAAGCACTTGACATGTTTCCATACTCACTAAGAACGTGTCTAGTGGCTCTCATCTTCTCCTCCTTGAGACCGAGCTTAAGCTCAACCTGGTCCAGAATAGCTGGACCACCAGGGTGAGCGATCCAAAAGATCGAGTTCCAGTCACTTATACCTAATGGAGAAAAGGCTTGTGTCAATGCCTTCTCAATGTTCTTGGAGATCAACCCAGGTACGTCTTTGAGGAGATGAAATGTTAGCCCGACTTCCCTCAAGTGTCCGTCGATTGCTCCCTCCGAGTCTGGTAAGATAGTTTGAGCAGCAGATATCATCTCGAACAACGGACGCTCCTTTGTCAAGTCTGGATCTGAACCAACAATGACAGCTGCAGCTCCATCCCCGAACAAAGCTTGACCAACGAGTGAATCAAGGTGAGTGTCGTTAGGACCGCGGAATGTGACTGCAGTAATCTCGGAACAAACAACTAGGACACGAGCATCCTTGTTGTTTTCTGCGAGGTCTTTTGCTAGACGAAGAACCGTCCCACCTGCAAAGCACCCTTGTTGGTACATCATAAAACGTTTGACCGAAGGGCGGAGGCCGAGGAGTTTGGTGAGTTGGTAATCAGCCCCGGGCATGTCTACACCGGATGTGGTGCAGAAGATTAGGTGGGTGATTTTAGATTTTGGTTGTCCCCATTCTTTAATAGCTTTTGTTGCGGCTTCTTTTCCAAGCTTTGGGACCTCAACGACCACCACATCCTGGCGAGCATCGAGGGACGGAGCCATGTACTCACAAAGGCTTGGGTTCTCTTTAAGATACTCCTCCGTGAGGTGCATGTATCGTTTTCTTATCATAGACTTGTCACCTGCAAATATCATGCATATAATTGTAAGCAGGACACTACATGTAATTGTATGTAAACAAAGCCCTGGTTCTTTAAGGATAAAGCATTATATATTGTCTAATAACATTTTACTTGGTTATATCAAACACAATGATTGAAAGGTTAAATAAATAAGTACTAGTACAAGAAATATGAGTGATCTTTTGAGTTAGCTGATCATGAAAATTTTAAGCACGTAAACCTTCTCATGGTTCATACTTATATATTGATTTTGTGAAATTATGAAAGAAAATCAAGGAAACAAGAATTATATAGGTACATACACATGCGCTTGAATTTCTCTTTAAGATCAACCATGTGTTCACTTTTAGTGATCCGAAAATAGTAATCGGGATAATCAGCTTGGTATACACAATTAGCCGGAGTTGCTGTGCCGATCGCTAGAATGGTAGCTGGACCTTGAGCCCGTTGAGCCTCTCTAATGGCCGCAATGTCAGTTAAGGAAGCCATCGGTGTTTAATATCGGTGAACGAAAATGTATATGATCTTTGTAAGTAGAGAAGTGCAAGTGATGGTCGGCATAAGGTGAATGAGTGTTTCTTATATAGAGGGAAAGTGTGGTAGGTATAATGTACCCAAGCTTTACGAGCGATGGTCATAGATGCCACGTTGTGGACCTTATAAAAACATTATTACACAATTGAGCTACGATATCATATCAGTTAGGAGTTTATACGATAGTTCTTAAACTTGCATACACGAGAAAAATTTGTTTCATATCAATCTACCATTTGGTAAATATTGATTAAATTTTTCAGAAGGCTTTTACAACCACATCTCATAAATCTGTTTATTTGAGATATGATTACATAAAAATGTAGTAATTGCAAATCATTTAAGCCGTATAACAATTATATTTGGGACGCATAAGCTGACTTACTAATATTTTTGCCTATGGCTGAATTTAAAAATAAATAAAGTAAAAAATCTAACATTTGACTTGGGGAAATATCATTGAGACGCTTTTCATAGTGACTAAATAATACATTGGACTTAATAAGTTACCGAAAAACTATATCCAGTTTTTAAGGAGGGTTAATTACATATATATCGAATATAAACTATTAAATGTCATATTTACCCAATTGAAAATTATATTGTCATATATACTCAAATTAAATATTAAAAGTGTCATATCTACCTATTTTATTATAAAACTATTAAAAAATAATTTTGCTTTATTAAATTCCAAGTATGCCCTTAGTTATACATGTAAAATAGCTTCCAATCTTTACATACTGATATATATATTATATCCCTTTATAAGGATGCTCCATCTTGATCAAAATATATGAGCACCAGTAACCCATTTGCAACAAAATCCTACACGAAAGACAGAGCTCAAAGTTAGCATACTGGAATTTATGATCATTGAATATAATCTCCATTTATATAGTAAACAATTAGACAAAACAAAACATGCATCACCAAACGCAGTAATACAATACTGTCAATGATGTTTATACAAAAAGGGGTTTGAAGAGAACTTTGAGATAACAAACTGAATGAACAATAAAAAAGAAATACCATCTCGTTGAACGATTCCGATCTCAAAATAGGGATCACGCTTAACAACATTTTTTATAGCTTAACGAAACACATATATATAAACACATACACATTTAACATGATCACAAAAGACAAACATAACATCAAAGCAACACACCATCTGTTCAACCAGGACATGATCAGCACACGATAATTGTTCTTTAAATTTTTAGATTGAAATGTAAAGCAAATGAATTAGGATATTAGATGATTTTAATCATTTTATGATGCTTTTAAGGGTATAATAGGAATTTAAGGAGCTACAATTCGCTTTTAATTGATCTTTTAATATATTGGGTAAATATGATAAATTTGGTGCTTAAGTTGGGTATATATGTCATTATCATATTTAGATGGGTAAATATGACATTTAAAGGTTTGAATTGGATATATATGGAATTAACCCTTTTAAGAAATTGATATTGATACAACTTATTCGTTGTATCATACATGGTGCATCACAAAGATATAGATATATTATGTGTTATATGCCAAAACAGGGGTCACGTGCAAGTCACGTGACAGCTTCAAAAGTTCAAACAAACCACATAACCGATTTTCAAGTCATTTGTAATTGTCTTTAAATATTTTCATTTCTTCATTTGGTAATCAGTTTTTGGATGATTTGCTCTCTCTTAAGTCTTTGTGACAAACCACATTGATCAATAACAAATCCAATTATCATTTCACTTCGAGTTACAGTTCTTGTTCAGTAATTCTTGTGTTTGATTATGTTAACCTTCAATCTTATGGAATATGGTTAAGTCATTACATTTAATACATTTCAATTGGTATCAGAGCATCATCCTGTTACTTGATCACAACTAATAACTGCATTATATTATAATTCAGTTATCTTGTTACATTTTCCGGTACACTGTCAATTCTTGATCTTTGATCAACCACCATACAGACATAAATTCTGATCATTCTACACCATTTGTCTTATCCAAAATTCGTTCTCGATTAAATTTTTGTTTTCAAATCTTACACACGTTAGTTAGGAATTGTATGGTGGTATTATATTCTGGTGTACCTGAAAAGGTGATGGTTATTCTTGTCAATTAGTGATTATGTTAGTGTTCTTGATTCTTTTAGTGATTTTGTTAATGTCTTGATTCAGTAGGATCAGGCTTGTCTCTATGCATGTGTTTGACAAAGCCCTTAACTGGAACAAGCAATTTATGAAAAGAAATGGGGAAATTGTTACTTGGGATATGTATGAAAGGCATATCAAGAAAAGGTTTGATTCAGTCTTTAAAGATCCTATGGTGGAATTGAAAAATCTAAGGCAAACTAGCAATGTTCAGGTATACTAAGATTCTTTTGAAGTTTTATTGAATAAGGTGGAATTGAGTGAATTTCATTCTATTAGTTTGTATATTGGTGGATTGAAAGACGAAATAGTTATGTTGGTTAGCATGTTTAAACCATCTAGTTTAAATGATGTCTATTGTTGGGCTAAGATGGAAGAAGCTAGGCTAGCAGTTGTTAAGAAAAGAAGTGTCCCATTGTTGCCTACTCCTAAGTACAATAATACTTGGAATGTAAACAAGAATGTGACTTATCCTACTAAAAAATATTTCAAATATTTTAGCTTTGCCTACAACTCAGTTGGTAACCAAACAGTCTGCAAACACCATGCCTACACCTAGAAAATAATTAAGTAAAAAAGAGAATCTTTGAAAAGAGGGTTAAGAATCTATGTTTTTATCGTGATAAGAAGTATATGCAAGGTCATAAGTGTCAAGGTCAAATGTTTACTTTAGAAATTAGAGGTGAGAAGGAAGGAGAATTAGAATGGTGTTTGGAAGAGGAAGATTGTGATACTGACATAACTGAGCATGTGTGGGAAAGGAGACGCAATAATGCATACCCGATATATCTCTTAGGGGCCGTTTGGTTGGAAAATATTGGGGTATATTGGGGGCATTTGCATTTTAATTCCCTTCAAATATCATGTTTGGTAACTCAAATGAAGTAATTTACAAGTTCATTAATTGCCAAAATTGAGAGAATTAGAATCCCTCCAAAAAGTTAAGAATTTTAATTTACTTGGAAATTTTTTTTATAAACTTTTTGTTCTTATTGTTTTTTATAAACTTTTAAATAAAATATTTATGATTTCTTTTTTATAAACTTTTTTTATTAATTTTTTATAAACTTTTTTTATAAATTTTTTATAAACTTTTTGTTTTATAATTTTTTTATAAACTTTTTTTATAAAATTTTATATAAATTTTATTTATAAACTTTTTTTTATAAATTTTTTATAAACTTTTTTTATAAACTTATTTTATAAACTTTTTTATAAATTTTTATAAAAATTTTATAAATTTTTATAAACATTTTTTATAAATTTTTTATAAACTTTTACATAAATTTTTTTATTAACTTTTAAATACAATATTTATGAAATTTATATTAAAAAAATTAAAAATATTTATAAATTTCTGTCAACCAAACATGCGAATGTATTTTAAATTCTGTACTTTTAAATTCTCAAGAATTTAAATTTTTTAGAATTTAAAATTCTGAAATTTCAAATTCCCCAACCAAACGCCCCCTTAATGTATTGTATGGAGTACCAACTCATAACACTATAAGGGTTAAAGGGCATGTGTTGAAACAAATGCTACACATTTTGATGGATTCTGGCCGCACACATAATGGTCAAGAAGAAGGATGGGTCATAGAGGATGTGCATTGACTATAGACACTTGAACAAGTACATTGTGAAGGACAAATTTCCCATATATGTGATTGAGGAGCTCATTGATGAGTTATAATGTGCTCAAATCTTCTCTAAGTTGGATCTGAGATAAGGGTATCATTAGATTAGAATGTGTGAAAAGGATGTGTATTGGACTGCTTTCAAATCACATGAGGGTCATTATGAGTTTGTGGTTATGCCTTTTGGCTTAACTAATGCCCCTTCCACCTTTCAAGCTCTAATGAACTCAGTGTTTAAACTATTTTTGGAAAACGTAGAGGGGGTGAATACGTTTCCGTTTCAAACTTAAAACCTTTGTATCAAATATAGTATAAACCATTGCATTTGCTAATCTCGACGTGAGGATGCATTTAACGCATTACGGCATGTAAGGCCAACGCCTTAATATCACATAAGATTCCGCAAGATTAATGGTTCATTATAAATCAAGTTTCACCTTTATTAGTCCTGTTGCTTTTTCTTGATCTAGCGTGTCATAATATGTAAAGTGTTAAATATAGTTTATGATAATATGAAAGACCAAGTATGAATCACAAACATAAACATCAACCACATAAACAATCAACAATATAAAGCAAGAATAAAAGTAAAGTGATAAGTAAAAGGATACACAAACCAACACGGGGATTTATAGTGGTTCGGTCACGAAGTTTCTCTTCGCCCTACTCCACTCCCCGAGTACCCGACTCGAGAGTTACTTCACTAGATCAACAAACTCCATTCTCGACGGAGAAAACCTTACACAACGTCGCCTACACTTTATCCGGTACAAGGCTAGACACCGAGTTCTTCCACGAGGTAGAACCAAACCTATCACAATGTCGCCTACACTTTATCCGGTACAAGGCTAGATACCGGTTTCTTCCACGAGGTAGAACCAAACCTATTACAACATCTCCTACACTTTAGCCGGTACAAGGCTAGATACCTGATAACGCTACACGCGTCGTTCGGGGTCAAAGGAACTTCCTTTTCGTCGAGCAAGTTTTTCAACACCCTAGGCAGTTAACCTAATCGTTGTAGTGTGGTATTAGGGTAAGCCACGAGAATTGATATCGTTCTCTAGGGGAATAGGAATGCTAGTGAGAAGTTACTACGCTAAGGTTGGGGTTGAGGAAGATTATTTTTTATCTTTTTATGTTTTTTAGGAAATGGAAAGGTACGAATCTCGGGGTTTGGATTTGGGGGGTTGGTATTTGTACCGATTACTGTACTTATCTAATTATCTAAACTAAGAGTGTATGTAGTCTATGTCTAATTATTGTATGCTCGTATGATGATTTAAAGATGTGTTTACTTAGGTTTTATTACTCCTTAATTATCTCCTATTGATGGTTGAATTGTCACGTCCTTATTCTTAATCGCGTTGTGTGTCTAAGGTCGTAGGGTATGTGTTTATCCCTAACTCTTTGAAACTACCAAATGTTATTGCCTACAAAATCTCTAGGATTTAAAAACTTAACACTAAGGTACTCTTCGGATGGTTTAGCCTACAATGACTCTAGGTACTATAAGCTAAGGTTCAACAAAGATTAATCAAGCATTAACTACACAACGGATGACCTATCGCAATACTAGATTATTAACAATTAAGATAAAAGACAACCAATCAATATTCAATAATTAAGTTTCATATTCCCTAAGCAAACACACAAGTAAATTAGCCGGACATGGGAAACATGCAAGCATACACACAAGTAATTGAAGACATAATTGAATTAATGAAGTAAAACACTTATCTTGATGTAAGATAGGGTATGGAACCCTAAAATACTGTACAAGACATCCTTGGTTCGGTTTAGGTTTTAACTCCAAAAGACTACACACTGAAAACTAAAAAATTCGGATTCTATATATAAGACTACAAATGCGACGGCGTCACCCTTTGATTTGTGACGCCGTCGGGTCGCCGTCATTAGGGTTTCGTCTTGGCCACGTTAGTCTTGCGGCGGTGTCACCTTATGCTTGTGGCGCCGTCCCCTTCGTCTCGGCGTCGTGCGGATCAAATCTAGGCCGTCCCGAGTTACGACGCCCTACTCTTTTAAAACCTGGCCGTCACTTCTAAATGAGCAATTTGGCTTCTAAGCCATCACAAAAGTTATCGGACGGCGTCACTAGTTTGTGCACGGCGAGTCCGCCCCTTCACCCGGCACTGAGTGTCTCGATTCTTGACTTTGGCCATTTTCTTCGTATATTCGCGCCTTTTCGTTCGAATAAGTGTCATTCCAGCATTTTGCCTTCAAGATACCTAAAAAGTGAAAAGGAACGATATGAAGTAATAACGGATACAAAAGTGATAAGGGCTTAAACGACCCCTCAAAAAGGTACATTTTAAAACCTTATCAATACCGGGTTCCATTACAAAGGTGGAACCATTACCCGACCAACACGAAACATCTATGACACCCGTTATGTTTTGTGGCCCAACATAACAAACCTTGTGTTTTATGGTACAAACACATAAACCATCTAATCTAGTTATAGATACAAGAATATGATACTAGACAATATCCAAGACAAAGTGTCTAATAGATATGAAATCCTAAACCAAACATCAAGAACACAAAGCATGATGTAGTTAGTCTTCCATGAATGAAGATGACAAGTTTCCCAAGCTTGTTGTAGAAGATCTTCATGTGCTTGTATGCTTGTAATGGGTGATCACTTCAGTAGGTAAGGATGCAAGATCTCTAGGCTTGCTTTGGAGGATCACTTTGGGAGTATGCTTACAACAAATGAAAGTTAGAAGCATTATGATCATATGAGATGAGGGTAGTTTACATGTTTTCTAATGATCTAAATATGTTAGAAATGGTGGAGAGAAAGTATGTATTAAGGTGTGAAAATATGGTGAGAAGTGGTTTGCTATTTATAAGCAAAAAGACCAAAACAAGTTTCTGTCCCAAGGATCCCTTCTGAGAGGGATCCGGCCCTTATAGCCCTAGGGATCCGTGGGATCCAGTGACGCTCCTCATTATTTGGGTTATGGGTCATGGGTCATGGACTTTGGGTTATGGGTACCCAACTAGATACAATGTATCTAGACAATGGGTTATGGACTTTGGGTCATGAGTCATGGGTTATGGATCATGGTATTTACCCAACACATTTACTTTTGTTTATGTATTTTATAAAATGTAAGTAACCAAGATTACTTAAGTGTTTAACTAAACATGATCAATGGTTTGTTAGGGATTTGATCATAACGCAACATAACAAACATGTACGAACTTGTGTTGTAGCATACAAGGAGTTGAGTCGTCGAGAGGTGTTGAAAGTATGTTGAGACAAAATATAATTACAAGTAACTTATACATTTTACGTTATGTATTACAAGTTACATGTTTGTCATCAACAAAACAAACGAGACTGTATAGATTAAATATCGTAATATTTGCACTAACACTATTCCTTAGAAAATTTACCTTGGTATTCTTTGATGACATCCTAGTATACAATCCTTCTTTTTCTACTCATCTTGATCATTTAAGGATGGTGTTACAAGTGATGAGGGAAAATACATAATTTGACAAAAGGAGTAAGTATGTGTTTGGCACAACACATATTGAATACTTAAGAGATGTAATATCTGCTCAAGGAGTATCTACTAACCCTAGCAATATCTTGGCTATGAAGTAATGGCCTATTCCTACTAATTTGAAGCAACTAAGGGGTTTTTTTAGGTCTCACAAGGTATTATAGAAGATTCATTAAAGGGTATGTTGACATTAGGGAGCCTTTGATTGTGTTACTTGAAAAGAATGCTTTTCAATGGAACAGTGAAGCTCAACAAGCCTTTGAAAGTTTGAAGCAAGCTACGGCTAATTCTCCCATGTTAGCATTACCACATTTTGAGGAGGAATTCATAATTGAAACAGATGCTTCAAGCTATGAAGTTGGTGCATTCTTGTAGCAAAAGGGCCATCCTATAGCTTACCTAAACAAAACTTTAGCTCCCAAACATCAATCATTCTCTACTTATGAGAAGGAATTGTTAGTTGTGGTGCTTGACTTGCAGAAGTGGAGAGGTTATCTACTTGATAGACATTTCAAAATCAGGATTGATCACTTTAGCTTAAAGTATGTCTTGGATCAGAGAATGATAACCCCATTTCAATCTAGTGGTTACCAAAGCTTATTGGATTTGATTATGAGATAGAGTATAAAAAGGGCAAAGATAATGATGTTGTTGATGCACTATCTAGAATTGAAAGACAAGGTGAACTATTTAGTATATTTATTGGTGGAACCTCAAATGAGCCCATGGATGCAATAGTGGCAACTTGGACTACTGATCCGACTCATAAAGTTTTCATTGAAGGTTTGCAGGCTAAGAATTTGACTGATAGTAAATATGTGTGGCAAAATGACTAAATAAGGATGAAGGATAAATGGGTGGTGGGATAGGATTTGGAGTTAAGGAAATTTAGTTGCTAATTTCCATGGTTCAGCTGTTGGTGGGCATTCAGGTGTGCAGGCTACAACAAAGATATTGACTGCTTACTTCTATTGGAAATGTCTGAGGAAAATGGTAAAGGTGTGTGTGAGGAATTGTGATGTTTGTCATAGAAACAAATTTGACTTATCTGCTTATCCTGGTCGACTTCAGCCTTTACCCATACCAAAGAAGATTTGGCAGGATAGTTCTATGAATTTCATAGAGTCTTTGCCTATGTCTCAAGGGAAAATTGCTCTATTGGTGGCTGTTGACAGGTTATCCGAGTATGCTCATTGTTTGCCTATCAATCATCCTTTCACAGCAGTTCAAGTAGCTCAATTGTTTCTTGATAATGTTTACAAGTTGCATGGGTTGCCAAAGACTATTCTCACTAACACAACCAAGATATTTATGAGCTTATTTTGGCATTTCTTATTCAAGATGCTTCAAGTTCAGTTGAAATTCTCTTCTGCATACCATCCAAAGACATATGAACAGACATAAATAGTTAATAAATATTTGGAGACCTACTTAAGATGCATGATTGGGAACAACCTAAGGATTGGGTGAAGTGGATTCCTTTGGCGGATTATTGGTACAACATAAACTTCCATAGTGCTACCAATACTACTCCTTATGAGATAGCTTATGGACAGACTCCACCTCTACACATTCCTTATGCGGCAAAGGATAGTGCAGTAGATACAATAGATAGAGCCCTACAAGCAAAAGAACAGACTGTTAAGTTGCTGCATTTCAATTTGAAGAAGGCACAAGATAGGATGAAGAGTCAAGCAGATAAACAAAGGTCTAACATAGTGTTTGAAGTGGGTGCTTGGGTATATTTGAGGCTGTAACCTTATAGGCAGTTGACCATTAGACAAAGGGAAGCAACACAAGTTATCATCCAAGTTCTTTGGTCCTTTTCAAGTTGTGAAAAAGATTGGGAAGGTAGCCTATAGACTGCAAGTTCTAGATTATGCATTAGTACATCTTATTTTCATGTTTCAAGAATGTGACTCAAAACACTTATGAAATAGAGTTATAACTGTTCAAATAAGAAACATGTATCAATGAACCAAACAACCTCCTGCTGGTTCAACTTATTATTACTGAAAGTATAATACAAAAAATAGTCTTTGAACGAGTGCTATCTCAAACAAAGAAACTCTTAAAAACAACACTCAGAAAGACAAAGAAGGTGGATCAATATAGTTGATCAACCAAACGCTTGAGACAAAAAAACTCAAAGAGAAAATCAGAGATATAACTTTTTGTGTGTGAAACAAATGAGACGACGGCATCTAAAAGCCCTATTTCTTTGCTTATATACTCTAAGGGCATGTTTGGTAGAGAGAAATACAGAGAAATGAAATGGAGTATAGATTAGAAATTCAGATAATAGAAATCAATAAAGAATTTTAACGAATTCTACCGTTTGGTAACAACAGAGATTTGACCCGAGAAATAAACGATATATTATTTTTTAAGATATTTTATATATATATATTTTTTTTGACAAGTTGAAATTAAAAATCACATTGAAAAGTTAAAAATAAAAATAACATTAATGCCCATTTCATCAACGAACACCAAACCTATCAGAATATATGATTAAATTCAAGAAAGTGCTGAACAGTGTGGATCCATTGTGCATAACTGGATTATGTATATAGCTAATATAAAGGAAACAACAATTCTTAGTAGGCAAAAGCACGCGACTAGCTATCTGGGTTTATATCACGACAACAAATTTGGGGAGAGTGGCTGATAAGAAGTTAATTTGGGGATTAGGGGTTTCATGATATTTTAAAAGTTTCATAAAATGTGGATGTCACGTGATGTGGGCTTTTTATACCTACCACTTTTGAAGACTTTTGAAAAAGAAAAACATGGAGATATTTCCGAGCCTCCAATTTACCCACTCATTGGGATGGAAATCAAAATACACGTAGCTTAAATTCTCGAGAATTCCCAAATCTCACCCTTTCGATTTCTTTGCCAACCAAACAAACGAAATTTTTCTATTTTCATTTATCTTGGCTCTTTTCCCCCTATCAAACACACCCTAATATTCCACTTTAGTATCTGTATAAAAAAGACGATACAAAACCGATCCTCTATTAAATTAACGAAAAAAAAAAAAAAAAGCAACTTTCATTTTTACATGTTTGGACCTGTAGTATCACATGAAAGTTTTAAATGCATTATTCCGTTTCCAACAATATTAAAAATAGAAAAAACAACCTTTACCTACCACAAATTAAAGATGTTCAAAAAAATAACAACAAATTTAAAAAGCTCTAAAATGAGAAATGATCGCAGAACAAAAGTTGGTAAAAATTGTGGGCATCAGGCATCCACCGTGTATTTTATTAGTTTATTATTTATTTTCCTCTAAACTATGGATAGCGATTGTTTAGATATTTGTTGTTTTCGTTTTGTTTTTATTATACTCAAAATCAGCTCGCAACTACTAACGCTGTGTTCTCTAGTTTATATTTGGAAGGAAAGGAAAAAAAATGAAAGGAAATAGAAAAATTGATGTGTTCTCGAGTTTTTGTCAAACAGAAAAGAAAGGAAAGTGAAAGGATTTGATAGGAAAATTACGAGGTTTTTTCCTACCAAATTTTCAGGCCAAATATGAGCGAATTTGAAAGGAAACAAATTTACACATAAACTATTTGTTATAACTTATAAACTAAGTTATATAACCTTCATTATTTTATATATCTTTTGTTATAGATGTATTTCTATGTTTAAAAAGTCATAACTATAATTTTTTTCTTTTTTTCTTTCTTTTCTTTCCAACTCGAAACACTTTGTTTATTTTCCTTCCATTTTCGTTCATTTCCTTTCAACTCGAGAACATGAAATATAAATGCCACTTTCTTTTCTTTCCACTTCTTTTCTTTACTTTTCTTTACCTATCATTTATATTCCCACAAAAGAAAACTCGAGAACAGAGCGAAATGAAATCTAACGTAAATTCTTAGTTTCATGGAATTTATTTATCTTGCATGGCAGCTCCTAAGCCTCAGGTTAACACCAATATGTTGTAGTTAAGTGCTTAAGTTGGAGTTTAACGTTTCATCAACGGACAAAATTTACAAGCCACGGTACACATGGTTTTTTCTTTATAAGAATTGGACTTAGTGGCCAGAAACGTTGGAATTGAACGTATATCTAAACATGGAAATAAGTTCCGACTACGTAACTACGTTGTTTTATTTATTTATTTTTAAAAAACGTAGGTTAAAGTTTGTGCGTAATTGAAAAATGTAACAATGTAAGTAAAGAGTCGTCACAATTTTAAGAAATCTCATATTTGCATAATTTACCTTTCACGAAAAAATTTTAAAAATTAAAAAAATTATATATTAAAATAAATAAAAATAAAATCTTAACTAAATCAAGTTAAAACTGGAATGATTTTTTATCCAATTGATGTTTGTGATAGTCTATTAAATAAATTGGAATAATAATTGGTTTGTCGTTCCACTAATGAATAATTACATTATAATTTAGGATTATTTTAGAACCAAGTAAACATCGGCTAAGCTTACAAACTAATACTACAACCCATACTACAAAATAACGTCAAACATCTTATATATATTTTTCGCTTTAGCTTCTTAGGGTGGTGGCAATGGAGTGATGTATGAAACGGTATGAACCCAAACCGTTCGGCAACACCATTGCCTGGGTTGCGGTTTGGTTCGGTTTGGAAGCTACTCGGTATGCAATGCCGAATTGGCATGGTGAGGGAGCGTGTGTTTTGTTTCAAAATTATGACCGTTGCATGCATTGACTAAAAAAAACAAAAAGAAATCCCCTTTATAAATATCAATTCATCCTCCTCACATTTTATTCCAAATTTCATCATTTTTACACAAACAAATCAACTACAACACTCAAAAAAAATGTCTTCATCATCCTCTTCTTCATCCGATGTAATTTTATTTATTTATTTTTTTTTCAACGGTCATGTATATTTTTTTTCTTTTCTAAGTTTTATGTAATTTTCTTTTAATTATTAATGAAATATTATGTTTATTAAATTGTTTAATATAATTATGAATATAAAAAATAAAAAAATTAAATTAAGTGAGGTATAAAATCATGGTTGCTACTAGAAAAGTATGGTGAGTATGAAAATTAGATATAATGTTATTATTAGTGGGTGGTGAGGTATGTGTGAGGTATGAATGGCATGAATGCCACCACCCTTAGTAGATGTAAATAAATATCGTCGTCCAAAAAAAAATTGCAATCGGAAAATGAAAGAGAAACTAATGAATATCTATGCTTCTATCCCTTTCGTAGTAGGTTTATTATCATGGTATTCTATAGTTTTGTATACGTTTGGTAGAGAGAATTTCAAAAAACTGAAATGAAGCAGAGAATAAAATCTCAGAGAATAAAAATCAGTAGAGAATTTTGTTCAATTATAATGTTTGGTAACAACAGAGCCTTGAACAAAAGAAATGAAAAAAAAAATATTTAAATAACATTTTGTCATATAAGGTTCACATGTATTTGTTTGTTGATTTTTTTTTTAAAAGATTTTTTTTTTATTTTTTCTAAATAACAGTTCTTAAAAAATAATTAAGAAAAATATTAAAAAAAAATATCTTAAAAAAAATATATCTTTTTTTTTAAATTTATTTTTTTAAAAATTTAGTACTTTCTTAAAAAAAATTATTTTTTAAAAATGTATTTATTTAAAAAAAAAAACTTGTTTTGTTTAAAAAAATATTTTTTAATAATGTATTTATTTAAAAAAAAACAATTTTTTTTTAAAAAAAAAATTTGAAAAAAAATATTTTTTTTGAATTTAAAAAAAAAAATGTATTTAAAGAAAATTAAAAAAAATAAATAAAATTTGTTTTTTTTAATATATTTTTTGAAAATGTATTTATTTAAGAAAAAAAATTTATTTTTTTTAGAATTATTTTTTAAGAATGAATTTATTTAAAAAAAATTATTTAAAAAAAAAAAACTTATGTTTGGATCGAACTAAAGTACAAATATAAGTTAAAAAAGAAAAAAAAAAAAACACATTATGAAAAAATATTATGAATACTAACAATTTTGATTTCTCCAATTTCTCAACCAAAAAAAATGGAAATGAAACTCTCAAATTTACACTAACAACTCTTTACCAATTCTCTCAAATTCTTCACATTTTAAATTTTCTAAGCAACCAAACAATGGAATTCGATTCATTTCCATTTCTCTTATAACATTTCTCTCTACCAAACACAGCGGATGAGTCATTCGATATTATTATTTATTAGAGAACTTGAATGTTATAAACCAATATTTTGATTAAGATATGAAATAACAGACTCCAATCACTTATATCTTTGGTAATTTTAACTCGATCTTATATGTTATATATACAACATGCTTTGGCCATAATAATCCTAGCTTGTGTAAATAATATATATCTATATATATACACTAGTATGTTATCCGCAAAAAATAGCGGTTTGGAGGCGAATTGTATTTAATGATTTTCTAATTTTACAATTTTTTGCCGAATATTGTTTAAGAATTTCTAGAAATGAAAGAAGATAGTTTCTAAAAATTGTGTGCAATTATTGTGTTTTTAAAGTTTTAATTTCAAAAATTACTAATAATAGCAATTTCAAAAACCCACCGGCGACCATCCTCTCTCCACACAACCCTCACCCCTCCCCACCCTTCCCACCACCCTCTCACTCACCCTCCCTCCCTCCTCCACCGGCGATCACCTATCCCTATAACCCTCACCCCCTTAATCGGAAGTCCCCACCCGCTGCTCTGTTTACAACCTTCTGATGATATGGCGATTCTCATCCCCAACCTCAATTAACCTTTTCCAAAATCTAACCATTTTCAATAATCATTTTCTTAAACTGATCTCCCTGCAATCCTGTTGTTTCGATGGGTGATTCTGATTGGCATGTTGTTAACCGTAAGAATCGTCGATCCGTGTTCGAGAAGCTCTCTCAAACACAAAAGTCAAATGTGGATGATTTGTCAAGGTTTTCCTTATCAGTGTACGTCTCAAATTTTCCTTCTCATCTTACGGAACGTGAGCTTTGGAATATTTGTGGTAAGGTGGGCACGCTTGCGGATGTCTATAATGCTAAGCGTAAGAATCACTTTGGGCAGATGTTTGCTTTTTGCCGTTTTATTAAGGTAGCTAATTCTAAAAGTCTTATTGATTCGTTGTCTAATGTATGGATTGGGAAATTGCGGCTACATGCCAATGTGGCTAGGTTTGACAGGAATTCAATTGTTAAACCATCTCATGATGGTCAGAAGGAATCTAATGCCGCTCAAACAAACAAAGTTCATAGGGATACCAATGTAGCTCCT
The DNA here is from genome assembly GCA_910596185.1 of Chrysanthemum makinoi. NCBI lineage: Eukaryota > Viridiplantae > Streptophyta > Magnoliopsida > Asterales > Asteraceae > Chrysanthemum > Chrysanthemum makinoi. The sequence goes on from OU343217.1 coordinate 104,338,608, forward strand.
AATAACAATAAGTCTTTTGCTTATGTCTTGAATGCGGGAGGAAAGAGTACCAATGTAGCTCCTAATTTAAAGCCTTCTATAGTTCTTGATGAGGCATGTTTTATGGAACGTGATATTTCTTGCTCCTTAATTGGAAAAATCAAAGACATAAACGCTCTGACAAACCTGTACTTAATTCTTTCTAACGAAGGTTTTGAGAATGTTACTGTCACTCACTTGGGCGGTATGTGGGTTCTTTTAGACATGGTCTCTGCTGCAACTAAAGATAAAATCCACAAACATGTTGGTATTGGATCATGGTTCTCTGAGTTAAAGCCTGCTTGTAACTCATTTGTGAGTGACGAACGTGTTACTTGGATTTCCATTGAGGGCCTCCCTATTACTGCAATGACCCGTAACTCTTGTGCTAAAATTGTTTCTGCGTGGGGTGAAATTATAGATGTAGATGAACCTGAATGCATGAATTTTTCTTTCAAGAAATTATGTGTGAAGGTGAAATCTCATGTGACCATCAATGATCAGGTTAAAACCATTGTTAAAGGGAAAGCTTTTTGGATACGCATTAGGGAACTAGAACCTTGGGTTCCTAATTTCGTAGATGTAAAGGATGATGACTCTTCTTCTGATGACGAGATTAATGATGAGAACAAGGATTATCAAGGTGATTATGTTTTAGATAGTGATGATGAAATTGATCACTTTTCGGATTCGAGCTGCATGAATGACTTTGGCACTGATAAAAAAGCTCCATCCACCAATGAAAAGGAGGCTTCTATTAATTCTGATGACCCTTTTGGAATTTATAAGATTTTGAAAAGAGGAGAAACTAAGGCAGCCTTGGGAAGTGTCGACCCCCAATTCCCACCTGGATTCACTCTAGAAGCTACTGAGTTTAAAGACGTTGATAACACTAAAACATTCCAGGATAATGTTGATGAGGCTAATGATGTGCCAAACAACAATAATAGTGGCTCTAGTGCTACTAGTGGATACAATGGAATTCAGAAGATCAAATCGGGCGGTTCTTTATTGGAGGTTATGGATGAAATGATTAAAGTGGGGCAAGTAATGGGCTACAATATGGATGGTTGCATACATAATATTGAAGCTATTATTGGCGCACAAGGAGATGGTAATGTTGTTAAATGAATATTTTGTCCTTAAATATTCAGGGTCTTGGTCAAAAGGCCAAGAAAGGGTGGATTTAAGAGTGAATCTGAAACACGTGTTAACTTTGCAACTTTACAAGAAACAAAGATGGAGACAATGGACCTTTTTTCTTAAGGCTCTATGGGAGACTCTCTTTCGATCATGTTTTCAGTCCTTCTATCGGCTATTCTGGAGGGATTTTATGTGTTTGGGATCCGAATATTTTCATCAAAGATAGCCATACTATTTCATATTACTTTGTCGTTGTTAGGGGTACTTGGCTTGCTACATCTACTAAACTCCTTCTAATATCCGTTTATGCACCTCAAGATTTTTCTGAAAAAAGAGGTCTATGGGACTTTCTTCATCATTTGATTACTTCTTGGAATGGTGAATGTATCCTCATGGGCGACTTTAATGAAGTCCGTATGGAACATGAAAGGTATGGCTCCATGTTTAATTCGCATAGTGCTAATGCTTTCAATAACTTCATTACTACGACGGGATTAATTGATCTTTCCTTAGAAGGATATTCTTTTACTTGGTCTCATAAATCGGCTTCTAAGATGAGCAAATTGGATCGATTTCTCTTTACGGAAGGTTTATTGTTGGTTTTTCCTTCTTTATCGGCTATATGTCTTGACAGACATCTATCCGACCACCGTCCTATTCTTTTACGTGAGTTGAATGTGGACTATGGACCCATTCCATTTCGACTCTTTCATTCTTGGTTTAATATGAAAGGGTTTGAGAAAATGGTGGAAGATTCATGGAACAACTTGACTATCTCGGATCCGAATAGTATTGTTTCTTTAAAGAAAAAACTTCAAGCCCTAAAGTCTTCGATTAAACAATGGTGTGCTGCTGTTAAATCTCATTCGAGCGAAGCCAAGGTTTCTACTCAGAAACAACTTACTGACTTGGATAAAATTATTGATCAAGGCATGTGTAATGACGAGCTTCTTCTTACAAGATCTAATCTTCTAAAAGAGCTTCAAGATATTAATTCATGTGCTGCGTCAGATATGATGCAAAAAGCTAAAGTTCGTTGGGCCATCGAAGGTGATGAGAATTCTAAATACTTTCATGGGGTCATTAATAAAAAACGTTCTCAATTGGCTATACGGGGGATTTTCATTGATGGCGAGTGGATTGCGGATCCACCTAATGTTAAATACGAATTCTTAAATCATTTCTCTAATAGATTTGCCGCTCCTACATCGACTAGACTCACTCTCGATTCTCAGTTTCCCAATACTTTATCTCTAGATCAACAATCTGACCTTGAAAGGGACGTAACGTATAATGAGGTCAAGAACGCGGTTAGGGATTGTGGCACCAACAAATCTCCTGGACCTGATGGGTATACTTTTGAATTTTTTCGTCGGTACTGGAGCACCATTGATAAAGATGTTGTAGCTGTGGTCAAGCAATTCATTTCGTCAAGTATCTTCCCACCTGGTTGTAATTCTTCGTTTATTGCTTTAATTCCTAAATGCCATGATGCCAAGGTGGTTCAAGACTTTCGTCCTATAAGTTTAATATGCAGCGTTTACAAAATCATTGCTAAAAAGCATAAAGCAATGGTTTTCAAGGTTGATTTTGAAAAAGCTTTTGATTCGGTGCGTTGGGATTATCTTGATGACGTGTTAGCTAAATTTGGTTTTGGAGACAAATGGCGTTGTTGGATACAAGGTTGTCTCCATAACGCTAAGGGGTCCATTCTTGTTAACAGCAGCCCGACTAAGGAGTTCCAATTTTACAAAGGCTTGAAGCAAGGAGATCCTTTATCTCCACTATTCTTTATTTTGATCATGGAAAGTCTCCATCTCTCATTCAAGAATGTGGTAAACGCAGGTATCTATAAAGGTATTCCTATTGATAACAGTCTGTCTCTATCTCACTTGTTTTATGCCGATGACGTGGTGTTTGTTGGAAAATGGGATACGTCGAATATCAACACCATAGTGAATGTGCTCAAGTGTTTTTTCTTGGCTTCGGGTCTCAAAATCAATCTTCATAAAAGTAAACTCATGGGTATTGGAATTCCTCAAAACGAAGTGGTCTTAGCAGCAGACTCTATAGGTTGTTCGACGTTTTCCGCGCCTTTTAAATTTCTTGGTGTTAAAGTGGGTGGTATCATGTCGAGGCGTGGATCTTGGGACGACGTTATTGACAAACTTTCCTCTCGGCTATCTAAGTGGAAACTTAAAACGCTCTCCATTGGAGGTCGGTTTACTTTGTTAAAATCAGTCTTAAGTTCTCTTCCGCTTTATCATTTATCCATCTTCAAATGTCCTATGGGAGTTCTCAACTTAATGGAATCAATCCGCCGGAATTTTTTCAATGGGGTGACTAATTCTGAAAAGAAGTTAGCTCTTATTGCTTGGAAGAAGGTTATGGCTTCTAAACAAAATGGTGGTCTTGGCATTTCAAGTTTTTTCGCTCTTAATCGTGGTTTACTTTTTAAATGGATATGGCGTTTCACCTCTAACAATCACTCTTTATGGGCTCGTTTTATCAAGGCTATTCATGGTCCTCATGGTCTTCTCGATAGCTCTCGTTCCCCTCCTAGATGCTCTCTTGGTGGATATTGTGCGTGAGTTTAAAGGCCTAGCTTCTAAAGGTATCAATCTCTTCTCTTTTATAAAGAAAAAAATGGGAAATGGGGAAGATACCTCCTTTTGGGAGGACCAGTGGCTCAATGATGTTCCTTTCAAGATTTCTTGTTGGAATTAAATCCTCATGTTACGGTTGCTAATAAGCTCAACGAACCTTCTCTAGTGTCGTCTTTTAGAAGAGCACCGAGAGGAGGGTTAGAAGAGGAACAGTTGCGGCAACTTGAAGATAGCTTGAGTCAAATTCTTCTTCCGCAAGCTAATGATCGTTGGAATTGGAACCTTGAGTCGTCTGGAGAGTTCTCGGTTAAATCTACCCGCATATTTATAGACAATGCTCTTCTTCCCAAGCTTGACACCCCTATGCGATGGATAAAAGTAGTCCCAATCAAGATTAATATTTTTGCTTGGAGAGTTTGCTTGGATAAGTTGCCAACAAGACTTAATCTTTCACTTAGAGGGGTCGATATCCCTTCTATTTTATGCCCTATTTGTAGTACCGCCGTGGAGTCTTCATCGCATCTTTTGTTCTCTTGCCATCTAGCTCGTCAGCTTTTGTTCAAAGTTGCCCGTTGGTGGGAGCTAGAGATTCATGATCTCAATTCATATGGAGATTGGCTCACTTGGTTTAATAATATCCGTTTATCTAAGAGGCTTAAGGACATTCTTGAAGGCACTTGCTATGTCGTGTATTTGGAACTTTCGCAATCAAGTTTTGTTCGGGAGTAAGCAGCCGCGCATGGATCTTCTTTTTGATGATATTGTTCGTCTTTCTTTTTTTTGGTGTTCAAATCGTTGTAACATTAACTTGGATTGGAACTCTTGGATGAAAATTCCTAGTTCCGTAGCATTGTAACTCTTTCTAGCACCTTGCTAGCTTAATAATATCGCCGTTCAAAAAAAAATAATAGCAAGTGTGTAAGTTTAAATTTTTAAGAGTTCTAAAAATAAAAGTCCTAAATGCTTTATATATAGTAAAGATGATTGCATGTGTGGATTATTTTTTCAAGAAAACGGGTCGACTAAAATTTCAAGCTGAAAACCATTCAATGAAAATGGAAAAGTTAGTGCTATGCACATATTAAACCCATTTTTTTCTTCTCGCGCGCAAAAGATGATTTATATTAATATCAACACATATTTCAATAATATCATTGCTCTAAATGGACATGCCCAATAGAGATACAGAAACAAAAACACAAAAAATATCAAAACTACATAGTATCCGATATCAGATACTACTATCCAATATATGATATGTCACAAAATCATATATATTATATAGCCATGTCTGTTGCATCCATACAGAGGTGAGCTATCAAGTCATCTTCAAACGAGACATTAGTCGTCTTTGCCCTTTTATGCACCAAGAGTCCAAGACCATAACTTCACAACTACATTTCCTACTCAATTACTCACCAAGAAAAGCTAACCAACATCCACACTGTAGGGAGAAAGATGAGCAGACATAAATGCGCAAGTTATAGCCACCCATTACCCTTTCAGTCAAGGGCTATACCAGGCAACTTACATTTTCAGTCAAGGGCTATTACACGCAACGTTTTATCCTTAATTAGACACGTAAAGTTTAATTTACTTAGGTAATTACTGTTTTACTAAGCGTAGCACTGCTATCATTTTCACTCATTTGAAGGCAGTGCAGCAATCTTGACACGGGTGGTTAAGACTACTTTTTAGTACATTACATTCTAGAAAATTTATGTATCGTATTTATTGTTTAGGTGTAAATTGGTTGATAGGATGTAATCGCTTACTAACCAAATATGAAAGAAAAAGCAACGGATGTTTGCTGTGAGTTCTTCTGATGACTATGCTTTTATAGTTAACATTAATAAGCTTGTGGTATCCAGATAAACAATTACTGTAATTAAATAAATCAAATTTCAATATAGATATTAGACGTAAAACAATTGCATGTATCGTTACATTACTTACAAAATATCAAAGCAAAAAAATCTTAAGAAACTGATTTAATATTATATAATGTCTATGATCAGCCCTTAACTCTACCTGACATTTACTCGATCTGTACTACTTGTGCATAGCAGTGCATTGTCGACTACTACTATGCAAAGGAAAAAATAAGTCATATTAAAGCAAAAAATATAAACATACATGTACCACATTTATAACATTACAAACAAAAAGAATTTATGTCAAGACCCAAATAATTGAGCATTACACAACAATAAGGGTGGTGGCAACCGGCTTAGGTATGGAATCGGCATGCCCCATGCCGATCGGCTTTCCCATTGCCTCTTCCTAGGCATCGTTCGGTGTGGTATCAATTTGACCAATTTCGACAACCTTTGCCGATTCTACATCAACAAGAATCATGCATGTGTATTTGTGTTATATTAATTTCCACCAATCATATTGCTTCATTTTATATTAATGAATGTAAGGTATGGGTTATGCATGGTTGTCAACTAAAAATCTATTATTAGGTATGAGATAGTTATGAGATGAGTTGGAAGAATATTATTGGTGAGTGATTAGGCATGAAAAATCTTGTTAGGCATGGTTGCCACCACCCTAAATGCTATATTTTTTAATTCGTCTTTTTATGTATTTTCTACCGTTACATATCATTCTTTTAACAGCGAGTGAAAACAAATACACTTTTGTGATAAATCAATGAATAATTGACACATAGGATGCGTGGATCATCAAAAAACTAATATGTGTTTTCAATCTAGCTAAATATAATGATTGGTCAATAATGCATTAAAGGCGTATGATCAACCCAACATTTGCGATACATCAAAAAACCGGGGTTTTAGATGTTGTTTTTTCACATGTGCCCTAAGGCACATAATAAAAAAACCCTTCAAATTAAACCTAGTCATAGTGAGATCTACTATAGGTAAAACATATCATTTAAAAAAAAATAGGTAAACCATTATACTCAAATTTAGCACATGCACAAAATAAAACCCCACTAAAAAAAGACTGAACATATATCAATGTCAAAATCATCTTTAAGGCTGCTTGCAGTAGTATCAATCTCCAATCGATCGTGATCGATCCCCACTCGATCTAAGTCGATTGTTCTTACTGTGAAGGATATGAGTGATCGATTGATTGGACGATTTTTTTTATATGGGTCGTGTATACGATCGACATTCCCTACCATTTATGTGTTATATTTAATTATAAAGAAATATTTGTGAGGGTATATTTTTTGTTTTAAATGTCGTCTTTACTGGGGCACCCAATCGCCTGAAGGTCGTTAGAGAGAAAAAGCTGATGTGGCAGGGAAAATAAAGGGGATTGAAGGCCCTTACTGGGGCAACCTAAAGAAAAGAAACCCGATTCAGAGAAAAGATCATACCTAAAAAAGCATTATTTCAACTAGCTAGAGGAGTTCACATTTGTAAGAATTCAACGAGCTATGGAATTCTTCTTCAAGATTTGGTAAACAAAATTAATAGAAAGTATCATTTCAACCATAGGAGTTAATATGTGTAAGAATTCAACGAGCATAGGAATTCTTCTTCAAGATTTGGTAAACAAAATTTCATATTTGTAAATAGTAAAAGATGATAGTTACTTCACATATCATTTTTTTTTACATATTAAAAGATAAATTTTAACCATTTATTTTTCTGTTAATAAAAAATCGAGAATATTTTTTTTGAACGGCGAAATTTTATAAAAAAACTAGCAAGAAGCTAGACAAAAACAAGAGAAACAAAGGGTTACATATTAGAAATAGCATTAACGCTTTCAACCACGTTAACTCTAACCTTCCTACTGATGATTCATCAAAAGTAATGTTTGAGAAATAGTGTTGTCAAAAAGCATGCATTTCTTAGGCTTCACCATCTCAAACACACTATCATTCCTAAACTTCCAAACATGCCACCATAAAGAGAGCGTGGCTTCCAACACCAACTTATGCAAGGAAGTAAGACGCAAGTCCTTAAACCAAGACTCCCACGAAACAAGATCACTAAACTCATGAATGTGAATACTCCACCATCGGCCAATAAGGCGGTAACTCAGACACCAACGAGCACCCAAAAAATAGATGGTTACGAGATTCCACCTCTGAATCACAAACCGGGCACAAAAAATCGAGAATATTAATAAATATTTAAACTAAGTGTTCAATTACGCATCATTTTTTATAATTTAAATATCTCATTAACAGTTTATCGTTATACAAAACAAATTATACCGTTACAACAAACATTTAATTATCTTTTTATAGACAGTTATTTGGATATGCTTTCAACAAACTTTTTTTTGGTCTTTTTTTTTCACGTTTTATATTCGATATTGAAATTCACATGACATATAATATGTGATTTTAACACTAATATCGAAGTTCAAACACTAAACATATGTATTAAAATTGATATAAGTATTTGTCAATAAATTAAAAAATTTTATTTTTTTTTTTTTCAATGAAAACACACATTCATGACTTTCCAACCATATATCACACATTCACACACTGTATTCGACTTATATATTATAGTGGTTCATTCATTAAATTTCTATAATCACATGTGACAACAACACACATAGTAAAATCACAAGTGATTGAGATCACGTGTGTTTAAAATCACTTGTAATTTTATGCGTTTAATCCAAATTGATGAATTAACTGGATTAATCTACATTTTGAAATATAATGTATATATGGTTGGAAAGTTATGAAAATGTGTAGTTTTAAAAAAAAATTGATAAACTTTTAAAATGTTGAGAAAAAATTATGTTTATTTTATTACATGTTTAAATATACAAATATTCAAATTAGTATTTAATCATATGTAATTTCTCATGTAAGTTTCAACAACGAAAAAAAAAAACAAAAAAGGTGTAATTCTTTTCACTTAACGATTAACGGTTTAAGATATACATTTTTAAAAAAAAGTGAAAGTGAGTTTGTTATCTAATCTAAAAAATGAGTAGCTAGAATTGATCCCTTGATATGTAAGTGAATATTTGGTATGTAAATAAAATTAAATTATGATTAAAAAAACAAAAACAAAAAAAACAACCCAAAAAAAATTGATAAAGTTAGGTCTAGCAGGGAAGAAGCAAAGTATATTTTATGGGCTAGTAGAGAGTAATTTGGTTAATTCTATAGGGGTCATAGTTTGGGTAATGCCTAAATAAATTGAAAATCGAAATCGAACCGAATCGAAAATAACTGAACCAAACTTGTAACTGAACCGAATATGTTAAAATCGAACCAAACTGAATTAAATATTCGGTTCTCGAGGTTCGGTTATGATTCTAGCAATATAAACCGAAAACCAAATTCAAATAAATATAAATATATTTTTATATATTTATATATAAAAAAAGATATTGAAACTTTTTCATACTATAAATGTAACATTTTTTAAGCTTGAAATTTATTCTTTTGCTAGAAATCTATATAAATAAATGAATACATAATTACAATTATGTAATTCGGGTTTCTCGGTTCGGTTTTCGGTTATAAGAGTTCGGTTTTCCATTATTCGTTTCAGTTCGGTTTATTCAATTTTAATTCGGTTCTCGGTTATATCAAAAAAAAATTAACCAAACTAATCGAATCAAATAAACCGAACTACCCGATAACTGAACCGATGAACACTCCTGGTCAATTCGCTAAAAACACCTCATTTACTTCACAATCATCCCATACTTTGGGCGGGTCCCCTCTCACTTTCCATACTCTCCTTTCTCATTCTTTATTAAAAAAACTTTCCCATTCTTTATTTAAAAAAAAGTAAAATAATACTACCTCCGTCTCAAAATTATTGTTCACAGACAAAAAACACACAGTTTTAGAAAAACATCATTATTACAACTTTCTCTTTCTTACTTTTTGCACAAAGACAGTTTTACCCTTAACCATTTAATTTCTAACTTCTTTAAAATTTGTAATTATAACATCAACTAAGGATAATATGGTAAACTTGATATATATTCCCTATCTATTTATGGAAGTGGACAATTTTTTTGGTACGACCGGAAAAGGAAAGATGGACTATAAATATGGGACGGAGGTAGTATAAACACCTTAAAAACACAAATTATTTTTGTTTTCTTTCCCCTCCACCCCTTTTCACTTCCAAAATAATCTTAAAAAAAAGAATAAATTAGTGATAAAGTTGATTGTAAAGATAGAAAGCTGACTTGAAGTAGTTATTGCTGTCTTGGAGTCTCTTTATTACACCCGCCCTTATAGATCAATTCACTGGGTGGAGGAGGTATACATAAAAATATTCCTAATGACCCATGATTATCACCTAATGACATGCAAAAGATGATTATTAAGAATAACACGGTTTACTCGGTTGGCCCAACGAAATAAAATACAACGTCTCTGTTGAAAAGGAATTGATAATGTTTCCTTCCAAAAGGATAAATCGACTGTGCTTAGTGAATATATTTTAGCATTCATTCACTTTAATTCCCTTTTTATGGATTTCTAACCGATGTTCTAACTTGGAACTTCTAAGTATCATCTTGATTGAAAAGCTTGTGTCACAAAGCCTGTCGGTCTACATTTTACGTTCATGGACTCATAATGCAGGCTAGCTGATGTATTATTTCTGCTTAGGTAAATTTCTTTGGTTTTCCTTTTCGTGTATATCTGTTGTGCATTTTAGTTTTGGTCTCCTCCTTTGGTGTATTTCGTTGCTTTTATAAAAGAAATGTTATGTTTTTATGAAACACATGTATATAGTCTTAATCGTAATTTACATGCTTAAGCCTTTCTAGAATCAGTGACGTTCATTTCACACATATCCCACGTTTTAATTTCTTCAAATATGCAAGTAGCCCTTGAAACCATTGGAGCAAACTCTAGAGCCAAGCCCTCCTCGCAAATAGGGTTAAAAATCTACTAATGGCACTTTGGCACACGACTATGATGCACCAGTGATTAGCTAAGTTATAATACGATTTTTGTAAGGGCCAATGGCAATGACATAACGGATTATCATGTAATGTGTTAATGTTGTAGTTAATAAATCTATATCAAGTACTAAATGCTCAAAGATAGTTGGGTACGTTGTAGCAATCTATGAAATTCAAGGCTAATTAGTTAAGAGCATCGACTATTAAGGCTTTGAGTTTGAAACTGAAGTTGAACTGTGAAATGACATTAATTGATGTGTAGGATTTGTGAAAGCCTTATAAATGTCAATAAATCATTTTCGCATAATTATTCAAGATTTTATTTTGGCTACTCTCACATTTTGACTATTTGGTCGACTTAATTCATAGAGTAAAGTTCATTATCACACACTTTGATGTGTCGAAAAATAACCCTTGAGGAAGGTTGATACGACCCACACAATGTGTAAACCAAAGTTTCGACCTTAGAACTTACTTCCAGAGGCAGATGTACTTAGTAGAGCTTCAACATCTTTCCTTAAAAGTGAACTTCAATACCTTTCAATAATATTTTAATTATCCCATGGTACAAGAAACATATAATTACTTTATTAAGATATAAAATTGATAATGATAACGGTCGAAACTATGATATGATTAGTTGAGAAAAAGTCACTTGCTTAAGTGTGATTTTTTTTTTTTTTTTTAATATTTCAACATTGAAAAGAAAATTCTATCAAAACACATACATAATATTATATTTCTTTTTCACAAACTTTTTTTGAGCAAAGTTCTTTTTCACAAACTTAACTAAACCATGTAGCACAACAGTGAGCCTGTGACATGACGTTACTATATGTCACATGCTAAAAAATAAAATGTAAAACGTGTTTTTCAAATTAGGTTTCGCAAAAGTCTTGTGTTTCAATGCTGCTTTTTATTTCATGAGAAGCTTCCTGATTAAAAGGTTGTGGGTTCATGTGCTACTTAAAATGTTTGAGATAGATTTGTTATATATATTGTAAGATAGTCATTTGTCATTAAAAAAAAAACAGACTTTTAGATTACACATTGGGTTAGTTGTGACACAAATTAAAATAGAGCAAAATTGTATTTCTGTTACAAAGAAACAAAACCATGATGATTAACAACAAGTCGAGACCAACTCTTTGAAAATAATACGTTAGACTTTTATACATAAAATGATAAAAAAAAAAAAAAAAAAAAAAGGCTAACGAAATATTGATATGACATTAATTAAAGTATGAAATTTGTGAAAGCCTTATAAATGAACATAAATCACTTTTTGCATAACGCTTCAATATTTTATTTTGTCAACTCTTATATTTTGACAATTTGGTCAACTAAATAATTCATTATTAGACACCATAAATCACCTTTTGAATTATTTTATTTGTCAACTCTCACATTTTGACAATTTGGTCAACTAAATTTATTGAGTAAAGTTCATTATTAGGCACTTCAGGAAGGTTGACACAACCCGCACAATGTGTAAACCAAAGTTTCGACCTTAGAACTCTCTTCCATGTGCACAGGGGCGGAGCCAAGATATTTACCAAGGGGGGGCAAAAATTTTTTTTTCTTTTTTGCGATTATCCCTAAAAGAAACAAATTTGTGCATGAGTGTCGCAAAAAAGCCTTTGTCCAAAACAATAAGTAAACTAAATACCTCAAATAAAACCAAATCAAGCCGAGAATCTTACATTATGAAAAGATAAAAATAATACCCCGATCTAATATTATAAAGAAAAAGCACTGTCTTTCAGTGATTTATCATACAAAAAAAAATCAGGTAAACAAAACTTAAGTTTTAAACAAATAGTAGTTACAATATCACATAAATAAAATTATGTCAAACATTATATAAAACTTTTAAGAAAATCTTAATATAGTTTATTACCATCTGTTTATAAAATTTAAATTCATATAGAATCTCCTAATTATAATTTTCCTTTATATTTGTATCACTCATCTCATTTGTTTTCAACTGAATCTGCCTTGGTAATTTTTGTATCAATTCCTTTTCCAAAAGTGATGGTTTAAAGTCAAATAAATTTTAAAAGTCAAAAGAAAATAACTTTTGATAAAAAGTATGCAGTACATCACGTGACAAGAGAGAGAAAACTTGTCATCTTCAATGTTTCATCTTTCATACATCTTTTTTCTACCATCAAACGAGTTTTTTCCGGTAAGAATGCAAGATCAAATTTTTTTCCATTTTTTTGTTCTTTAGATTCTTTCATGAATGTTAAGCTTTACTAACTTAATTTCACTTACTTATAAGGGGGGCAAAATGTTGAAAAACTCGAGAATCAATAAAAAATTACATTACGCCGGAAAGTTTGGAGGGGGCACTTGCCCACCGTGACCCCCCTAGCTCCGCCTCTGCATGTGCACTTAATAGTAGGGGTGTTCATGGGTTGGGTGATACTCGAATAAACCGAAAATCGAAACCGAACCGAACCGAAAATAATCGAACCGAATTCGTAACTGAACCAAATTTGCTAAAACCGAACCGAATTGAATATTCGGTTTGCGGTTCGGTTATGGTTTTAACAATCCAAACCGAAAACCGAATTTAAATAAATATATATTTTTTATATATTTATATATAAAAAAAATTAAAACTCTTTTAAATAAAACATTTTTTTAAGCTTTAATATATTTTTCTTTTAAAAATCTATATAAATAAATGAATAAATAATTAAGAGTTAATTACATAAATGGTCCTTTGTGGTTTGTCTATTTTTTTACATTTAGTCACTGAACTTTTTTTTTGACAAAGTCAGTCATTAAGGTTTCAAATCGTTACAAATCTAGTCACTCAGGTTTCAATTTCATTACATAAATGGTCACTATGGTTTGAAACTTCAGTGACCATTTATGTAACGAAATGAACTGAATCTGTAACGATTTGAAACTTCAGTGACCATGTATGTCAAAAAAAAAGTTCAGTGACTATATGTGAAAAAATGGACAAACCATAGTGACCATTTATGTAATTCACTCAATAATTAAATTTATGTAATTCGGGTTATTCGGTTCGGTTTTCGGTCCGGTTTAATCAATTTAAGTTTAGCTCGGTTCGGTTCTCGGTTATACCCAGAAAAAAAATTAACCGAACAAACCAAACAACCCGATAACCGAACCGATGAACACCCCTACTTAATAGAGCTTCAACATCTTTCCCTGAACTTCAAGTGTGTTTGATACACATTTAATGGGATAATTGAGCATAGATTCATGAATCGGTTAGAGAGAAGGGTGTTTGGCAGGAGATTAGAGTGTCTTTGGATGGCTCAAATTTACTCTAGATGAATCGACGCCTATATGGTTGTACATCAATCGACCCAAATTTGCCCCCACAACAACTACAAAAACTGATGGATATTAAGACAACAATTAAGGCACCTACAACTTAGATTATTAGTTTAAGTATTTAATTAATATTGTAATGTTTCTATTTTTAATGAATCTTAAATTTGTTATTTAAAATATCTGAATTAAAAAAAAAAAATGATTATGGCAATTTGGTCGTGTCTGGTCATCGGAGGAAGAAAGCTGATGTGGCAGGGTGACCTTGGTCTCCGACTGTGCATACCCTAACATTTGTGAAAGTAAATTATTTCTTCTATAAAAGAAAACGACGAACAACACGTAAAAGAGTAAAGTTCAAAATACATCATTGTGGTTTGTCCCGTGTCTTACTTTACATCCCTAAACTTTTTTTTGGCAAAAAACCATCACTCCGTTAGTAAAGTTGGCACAAATACATCCATCTATTAGTAAAATCAGTCAATGAGGACTAACAGTGCAAATATTTCTCCGTTATCTCCTAACGGAAGAGAGAATATTTGCACCGTTAGTCCTTCACCACCATCACCGCCACCTACCACCTCCACTGCCACCTCCACCCACCACCACCCAACGCCACCTTCACCGCCGCCATCCACCGCCACCACTACCACAACCACCCACCTCCACCGTCGCTACCCACCTACCACAACTACCACCTCTACCTCCACCATCGCCATCTACCGCCACCATCTTCACCGCCACCACCACCACTGCCACCCACTGCAACGACCACCACCCACCACTGCCACCACCACAACCACCACTGCTACCACTGCCACCACCACCCACCACCGCCACCCACCACCTGCACCACTTCCATCCACCGCCACCACTGCCACCACCACCCACCACTCCCAAGATTGTTGATGGTGGTGGTAGGTGGCGGTGATGGTGGTGGTGGCGGTGGAGGTGGGTGGCGGTGATGGCATTGGGTAGAGGTGGTTGTGGTGGCGGGTGGTGGTGGCGTGTGGAGGAGGTGGGTGGTAGGTAGTGGTGGGTGGTAGGTGGCAGTGGAGGTGGAGGTGATGGGTGGCGGTGGTGGTGGCGGTGATAGTGGTGGAGGACTAACGATACACAGTTTTTTTTCGAAAATAAATAGCGTAGTTAGTCCTAAGGACTAACGGTGCAAATGTTCTCTCTTCCGTTAGGAGATAACGGAGAAATATTTGCACTGTTAGTCCTCATTGACTGATTTTACTAACAGATGGATGTATTTGTGCCAACTTTACTAACGAAGGGACGGTTTTGTGCCAAAAAAAAGTTTAGGGATGTAAAGCAAGACACGAGACAAACCAGAGGGATGTATTTTGAAATTTACTCCACGTAAAAAGAACATGACTATCAAATGTCGTTAACTCTCTTTGTTAATTGATATTTTGAATTGCATCAACTTTGAAACATTATATAAAAAAAATTATTTTATGCGTTAAATCATATAAAAATATTAAAATTAATTATAATTCTTCACATTACAGAATCATATACCATTATTTAGAGAAGTTATCAAACAGTCGTTTTTACTCAAAATTATGTTCATTCAGCATCTTTAAATCATTCGATGTTTTGCATGATTTATTTAGTACTAAATCATGATGTTTATCAAACCACCCTTTCAGTACCTTCAAATGACATTTTAATTATCGCGTGATACAAAGAAACATATAGTTACTTTATTAAGGGGCCAAGATAATCCGGCACACATCAAATACAAGCCAGGCACCCCATAGGCCATGGGGCCCCCCATCCGTACAAGGCAGGTATCTTTTTCTCTTTTTTTTTGTTTTTTTATTTTGTTTAGTAGTGTAGTGTATATTTTGTGTGGTATATTTAATTTGTGTAGTGTTTTTATATGTATAGTGTATTTATTTGTGTAGTGTTGTTATATGTAGAGTATTTATTTGTGTATTGTTTTCATTTAATTAAATAATAACAATAAAACATTAGACAGTAAAACATTAAACAAGTACAACAACAAATGTTCTTCAATATTACAACGAAATCTACTCCACATGAAGATTATTAATGTCATCTATAAGCTCATAGAGTATTCCACTCGACTTACATGCGTGATCAACTGGATTTCTTGCCAATTCCAGTGATGCCTCCAACGTCTTTATTCTTGCCTTCAACAAATTGTTTTGAGCCAATAGCATGTTGATCGTTTTATCTTAAGTTTCGCAGTTTGAGCACTGCGTTGAAGAAGAGGCTTGACCAAAGTACTTTTGTTGAAATATTTCCTTCCACATGAAGTATCGACACCCATAGTTTTCAGTCCCTGGCTGTTACATGATGAAACAATTATAAGAAATGTATTCTAAACAAACAAGTTATTGATATATTTACGTAAATAAGCAAACGTTTAATTATTTACCTTTGACAAAGGACATGCATAATACTTTAGACCACAAGTTTTGGGCTTGTGGGATGTTCTTTCAATTATAAATCCACGTCGACAACGACACAAGAAAGGATTTTATTGTTGCAGCTGGCCAAAAGAATTTGTATAATTATTCACAACATAAATCAGTAATATCATGGTTCACAAAATTAGAAGCTTCGAATACATAAATAACCAATCTTGTATACATGTTTTGTCATTTACAATATAAATCAGTAATCGTCTATACATGTTTTGTCATTTACATCATAAATCAGTAATCGTCTATACATGTTTTGTCATTTACAATATAAATCAATAATCGTTTTCTACGTCTTTCTAAACATGCTCTGTCGTTGAGTAAACATATGTGCCCATCCCGCGGCTAAGTTAGTTCTGTACCATCTCCATTGTGGGTAAGTATACGGGAGTGGTGAGTTTTCATCAAGAACCGCAAGAACGAAGTGAGCAGCCTGGTTTTCCCCCACACGAAGAATCACAACGGGGGGAAATATTTCTGTTGTATCTGGACCATCTCTCAGCGGAAGACACATGACATATTGTGAATTGGCTATACATACAATTGGACGGTTAAGAGTTGTAGCAATAGCCATGCCCGTTTCTGGCATAGTCATCCAGTAACCGTAGGGTCTTTGGACCTTCAAACCAATTCATCGAGTTACGAAAAGTTATAAACGAATCCTCCCACATTTTCCTGTAAACTTCCTCCTTATTGTCTACCTCTTTCCTGGCAAGAGCTCGAATTCTGGGCCACATTCGTTCGTGATGACCAAGACCTACGACAAGAGCTCGATAGCCACAATTTCCATCACCTTCCACGTTAAAGATCCCTAGGATCCAGCGTCGGAAAAGAGGTGGAATTTGAGCCATAAAATATTCGCTACTGTAATCTGGAACGTACAAGTCGTGTCTTAAGTCGCCCTCGCTAAGTTCTTCGTTCAAGTCTGGGACGTTAGAAGGCTCTCCCAAATATGAACTATGCCTCGCAGCTTTTGCATTTAATTCTGGGACGTTAGAAGGCTCTCCCACATATGAACTATGTCTCGCAGCTTCTGCATTTAAGTCTGGGACTTTTTTAGGTTTTGTATAGCTTCTACGGTGCCCTGTGGGGGGTTCTTTGTTCATGTTGGAATCGCTCCTAACTCGTAAATGAAACGGCATTGACGGTATTACTTTTTCTATCTTTGTTACCTTAAACACAAGGGCTTGTTATGTCATTTAGTGATAGATGTAAGTGTTTGGGTATAAATACCCCTCCATACTTCCATGGAGGGGTGAGATTTCTTAGTGTAATTTTCCCTTTCATTAATAAAACACACATAGTTCTCTCCCTTCTCTCTTGTTTCTCTCTCTAACTTGAAGATGGTGTTCTTCCATCTTCCCCGACCTCCCGAATCACCATATCATCCATACATACGATCCTAACATTGGTATCAAGAGCAAGGTCGGTTTAGTTATGGTTGATTTTTTTGGTGATGTTTTTCTTGTCAAAATTATCTTGTAAATCTGTTTTTTCTCACAAAGCTTTAACCTTTCATAAAATTTTTGGGTTTAAACAGATTTATTACATGTTATGTATCTATGGTCAAAATATTTTATGGGTCTTAAACTGCTTGGTACTGTTTTTTGTTCAAGTCAGTTTATTCATTTTTTAATCGTATAAGTTTTGTATCATAACTCGTGAAAGTTTTTATGGTTTCTGGTCGTCCTCGTGGTCAAAGTGGGTTATGTATTCTTCCGGGTTATATGAAGATAGTCTGAAAATGATCAGAATACTCACCGAAAAAACAAAGTCAACAATGGGTCAAAACCCCTTTTTTACGCCTAAGGATCTTCAGCTGAGTTACGAGTAACTTGGAAAATTACTCGTACGCACCCTGGCTTACACCTAAACTGCTTACGCGTAACTATAGGTTACGCCTAAACCTTGGCTTATGCGTAAGGTTTGGTTTACGCGTAACTAAGTTGGTCTACGCATAAGGTTACTCTTTTCGACTATGACCTCAAGACTTCTTACGCATAAGTCTTCAAACTTCTTACGCGTAAGTGACTTTACGCTTAAAGTATTTTTACGCATAAGACCAGAAACGGATGAAGAAGAGAAGACTTTGACCAGACCTACTCGACCAAACCAAAATACCAAAATACTCGTGACCTCAGTTTAACCTCATTAGTCACGTTTCATTTACCAAACATGAGATTCAAGCCATATCATCTTATGATTGAATCTGCCATATCTTAACACATCCAAAAACCTTCACTTGACTAAAGATAACCTTGATATTTCAATTAATCACTCAATCAACTTTCATTCATCAATCCACAACAAGACTCGAAATATAAGGATCTCAGATATAATTTTTTTCGTGGCCTTTAAACCTTTTAAAGTTCATGTACACGAAAAGGTTATCATCATATACCTTTGATTCTATCCGAAACTACAAGAAAGGGGTGATAACAAGTATGTTACCCTCCTTTCTTAGGTTCGTTCAAAGTTAATCATAAACAAAGAACTTAAACACATACGTCGACCCTACCCAAAGGATCTTGATGCCACGTTATGAAATACAGCTAGTAAGGTTGCATTTGTACTTGTGAGATTCGACTAACACATGACTCGATTTATGGATGATGGTTTGATATTAGATGAGTTCTTGATAAGAGGAGTATTTTATCAGATCTAGTTTTTTTTATGTGATAAAAGGTGAGAGGCGGTTTTTGAATGATATGTGTGAATTAGGTTAAACAAATGGTGCTTACTTTTTGGTTATAACTTTTACGTGTGTTTATTTGTATCGGTTTCTTTCTATTGGACTTTCTTGGGCTTCATGGATAATACGTTTTAGTTGGATTGGAATTGGATAATGAGCCCGGTTGGATAATGAACTTTTTCAAATCTGGTTTGGGCTTTTGTTGTCTATGTCGTTGGATCCGAATGATTGGGGCTGAAATATTTATCCACTAAAGTTAACATGAGCTTATATGTATTTAATACATTGGGCTAAATATTTGGCAATCAAGAGTGGTATTTTGGTATTACAAATATTTCACGAGGATAAAATTTTGACAAGATCGGAACACCATTATCAAAATTCATTTTAAACCGTTAACGAAGGCTAGTTTTGGGCATTTAACCGCAAGATGTGATTACAGCGAGAATTCACTATTATTTAGTTGAGGTTGAAGTGGGATATCACGGGTGCGTGTACTTAGTATCTGAAGATATCGGGGTTGGTTGGATGCATGATTCTTCGAGATCCTTGTTCGAGCTTTAACCGTTACGAATGACAAAGACTTGAGTTATCTAGTTGAACCTGATGTAAGGAGTTACGTTGTTGTGCTCACAGCTTATAACTATCACTTTTAAAGAGTTACGTTGTTGTGCTCAAGTGTCACACTACGGTGTGGATAATTTGAGAAACTTTAAGTTTACCTTTTTTCGATGGTGATAAGAAAAAGGGTTCTTCGTCTGACAATAGTGCAAGTTTAAGTCACAAGTTTGGGTTATTTTACTTCAGTCTCAAGTTCGTCATATTGGGTTTTCTCCATCAGTAGTCACTACAAAAAGCCGTCAGAATGATAATGGGGTCGGTAAAGAGTTAGCTGAGAAGAGTATACACGAGTGGAAAAGTTTTATCAGCAGTTGATTCTCACGAGATATTTATGGTACTTCACACTTGTTCGATTAATTGAACATACATGGTTTCGCTGTCTTCAATTCATCATCAACATATGTGGTGTATGATTCTGATTCATTGAAAACATCGGGGGGAAGAGAGTATAGGTGTTCACTGCTTCTTTGATATTTTTGGATTTTTTTTAGAAAACCCGTTTCCCTTCATGAATTTCTTCAATCAGGGGGAAGAAATGAGACGATATGTGGTGAAAATTTCTCAAGTTGGTGTTATCGTCTCACTTTCACAGAGTTATCGTGCGTGAAGTTACCTAAATATGATGTTATGATGCCTTACCCACGGTCATTTTATCGAGTAACTGCATATTCACAAGTGATTATTATTCCGATAGACCGCAACATTCAGGGGGAAGTCGTTTCATTTCGTCTTTCGCGGATTGTTTGGTGTGAAGCATCTACATATGTGAGAAGATCTTGTTGATTTCTTGCATGTTACCCCCGAACGGATTTTCCGCAATAAGTCAGATTTACCTTGTGTGGTTTACTGCTCATCTACAAATTCCGCTGCGTACTGAAAACGTCAAAAGTTAGAGGAAATGTTCACTACATCAAAGTTTCGAATCTGCTGAAGACGGTTGTCAGTTTGGGGAAGCTGATTCAGAAACTTCGCCAAAAAGAAGTGTACGGAGAAGCTGCTAAAGACATGCAGCATGATTTGGGGGGAAGTTAATCCAATTCATGCATATTACATCATTTGCCTACAAGTGAAGAAAACGGTTCTCAAGTCAAGGTACAAGAAGAAGACAAAGAGCGTAAACTTTCATCATCCTCAGCACTTGAAGTCCTTATGAAGATCTTTCTTCATTTGTTTTCTATATTTGTAGTAAATGTTGTAAGTAATCCCTTATGTCGTCCCATTGGGGGAAGATTGTTGGAATCGCTCCTAACTCGTAAATGGAACGACATTGACGTGATTACTTTTTTTTATCTTTGTTACCTTAAACACAAGGGCTTGTTATGTCATTTAGTGATAGATGTAAGTGTTTGGGTATAAATACCCCTCCATACTTCCATGGAGGGGTGATATTTCTTAGTGTAATTTTCCTTTTCATTAATAAAACACACATAATTCTCTCCCTTCTCTCTTGTTTCTCTCTCTAACCTGAAGATGGTGTTCTTCCATCTTCCCCGACCTTCCGAATCACCATATCATCCATACATACGATCCTAATAGTTCAAATCTGGGATATTTTGTTTAGCCTTGGATTTGTTATCCTTTCTTCGGACGTCCACGATTACTTTCTTTAACATCAGGTTGTTGGGTTGACACAGATTCAGGAGCGTATATACCTCTGAGCCTGTTTAACATATTTTTTTTGACAAACGACGATGCTTTGGAAAAAACACTTTGGAAGTTTTGTACGTCATTTTGACAAGAAAAATATTCAGGCTCTTCAGGACCTTGAGGCTCTTCAGGATATTCAGGCTCATCAGGCCCTTAAGGCTCTTGAGTATTTCGGACAACAGGCCAGGGAACGCTATGTGTTCTCCAAAAATTATCAACAAAACCAAGCGGAATAGGCAATCCTGTATTCGAAAAAAGCAACTAGTTAAAATTATCGGTATTGACGGGGAGAATAACTTGATAGGCATAAATTTAAAAAACATACCATTTGCTTGAAGGTAATACAGTTCGTGATAGCATGGTAAACCATAAAGTAACCGCAACTGATGACCACATTCATGTGGGTTCACATCCCGTTTACTTTCTGCGAGTATGAGTAGTAAATCATCTCTTGAAACATTATATCGCAGTTCATTAAATAGTGTGGCCCTACACGCATGCAGTTTGTTGATTTTGCTTGTATTCAAAGTGGCTCGTATCGCTGTTTCTTGCGCAGCTATAATCTTGTCGACTGAACACAACAACGTGTCTAAGCTGGACTGTGTGGAGCCCAAGTATAACTTCAACAGTCCGTGTTGACTCTCAACTCTACATTGTTACATATTTTTTACAAACTTTTATATTACTTTTATTTTTATTGTTACTTTATTTTTTTTTACAAACTTTTAACAAACTTTTTTTTAACCAACCTTACAAATATAAAACTTTTATATTTGTTTTTAACAAACCTTATATTTGTTTTAACAAACTTTTTTTTAACAAACCTTATATTTGTTTTATTTTTAACAAATGTAAAACTTTTAACAAACTTTTATATTTAACCCCGGTTTTGCAAAACCCGGTGCGCATCCCCTGTTTTTACCCACCCCTCCCCACCCTTTTCTCTCACTCAATCATATCTGTCTCTTTTGTCTCACTCTCTCACTCACAAACACAATGAATACTCTCTCTCATATTTTCTCTCTTTTCCGGCGTCTTCTCCGGCCAATGTTCTGGTCACGCACCACCGGAACTTTTCACCCCATATACCAAACGATAGATCGGGAAAAGGTGATCATTTTAATATAGGGCACGCGCGGTATTTCTGACCGACGCGCCCTACATCTAAAGTCTTAGATTCGGGTTTTTGAGTTTTTGTTGTGCATGTTGATACCGTGGGGTGCCTGCGTATCATTTTATGGGGTGCCTGCGTATCTTGTACATATCAGTTGATATTTTGTTTTTGGTAACCAAGAAATAAAAAGGAATAAAAATGGTGGGGGTGCCTGTTGTTGGTATTCTTGAGCCATGGCTCGTGATGGTTTCTTGGGTTGATGTTGTTGTTGGTATTCTTGAGGCCTGTTGTTGTTGGTATTTTTGAGCCATGGCTCGTGACGGTTTCTATGGTATTCTTGTTGTTGGTATTCTTGAGCCATGGCTCATGATGGTTTCTTGGGTTGATGTTGTTGTTGGTATTCTTGAGGCCTGTTGTTGTTGGTATTCTTGAGCCATGGCTCGTGATTGTTTCTATGGTATTCTTGTTGTTGGTAACTACTTATTATAAGTAGTTTTAAGCAGTTGTAACTGCTTATCACGCACCATGGTATGGCCTATGGGGTGCCTGGCTTGTATTTGATGGGGTCTTCGGACTGCCGGATTATCTTGGCCCAACTGGTTATTATAAGTAGTTTTAAGCAGTTGGTTGCTTATGAAACTGCTTATTATAAGTAGTTTTAAGCAGTTGGTTGCTTATCTGAAACTGCTTATGTAATAAGCAGTTTCTAATGGTTGCTTATCTAAACTTGGTTTTTTTTAAATGGTTTAAAAAATGAGATCTGGCGATGATGATAAAAAAAAACTTTTGTTGATTTGCAGCCAAAATAATTTGGCATGGCAAAATGATTTGGCATGGCATAATCGAATGGCATGGCAAAATGACTTTGCAACCTTCAAATTTGCAGCCAAAATGATAAAACGATAATAATCTAAGCCTATTAAAAATCTCGATATGTCTTTTTGTTGTTTTTTATAAATTTTGCATGTCATATTGATAAAATGTAAAATTTATTACCTCATTGGTGTAAAATGGTGAACTCGACATTTTTCGAAGCCAAATTTATTACCCCTTGTTTGCTTCTTTGTGGTATGAACTATGATTGTGTGATTGCTTCTTTGTGGTATGAACTGTGAATTGTGAATGTGATATTCTTTATAACGAAGGAAAACCTGCCCTATGAGAATCTTTACTATTGTGAATTGCTTTATGCAAATTTGAGAATCTTTACTATTGTGAATGTGAACTTTGTCGATAAAAAATACTTTTGAGATAAGGCGATGATGATTTTTGAGCCTTATAATTTTTCGAGGCGATGATGAAAACCGAATGGACGGTAAAGTGAGATAAAATCTCACTTTGCAACCTTGGAATCTGAGCCTCAAAAATTTTCTGACTACGTTTTTTTCTAAAAAGTTAAACAACAAAAAAAACTTGTAAAATAAAACTTGTAAAAAACTTAAAAATTGTAAAACTTGTAAATAAAAACTTGTAAAAACCTAAAAAACTTGTAAAACAAAACTTGTAAAAACAATAAATGGGGTGTGTAAAAACCTAAAAAAACTTGTATCAACAATTTATGCAAACCAAAGCACCCAAATATTAATGATTGGCACGAAAATCGAGAAAAACATTCCACCCAATCATTGCCAATGATTGGCAACACCTCTACATTTCCATTGCTAGGCACCCCATAGCCTTATGGGGTGCCTGCATAACACATCCCTTATTAAGACATAAAATTGATAATGATAGCGGTCAAAGCTACGATATGATTATTCGTGAAAATGTCAGTTGTTTAAGTGTGATTTTTTTTAAAAGGAAGTAATTTGCACACTTTTATAATTGATTGGCACACTCAAATTATTAGTGTCTTAATGTTTATATTCTGATATCATTTTTACTTATTTTCATCCTTTAAAAATATGAATG
The DNA here is from genome assembly GCA_910596185.1 of Chrysanthemum makinoi. NCBI lineage: Eukaryota > Viridiplantae > Streptophyta > Magnoliopsida > Asterales > Asteraceae > Chrysanthemum > Chrysanthemum makinoi. The sequence goes on from OU343217.1 coordinate 104,363,022, forward strand.
TCAAAATACTAATAATTTGACTATGCTAATCAATTATAAAAATATGCAAATTAGTTTCCTTTTTTTAAATATTTCACCATTTTAAAGGAAATTCTATCAAAACACGTGATATTGTACTTTTTCCCAAACAAATCATGTAGCACAACTGTGAGCTTGTGACATGAAGTTATGGTATGTCAATTGCTAAAAATAAAATGTAAAACGTGTTTTTCATATTAGGTTTCGTATCATTGAAAGATATTTTAAATATCAAAGGCTTGTGTTTCAATAGAACTTCTTGTTTTGTGAGAAGTTTCATAACTAAATGATTGTTAGACAAAGTCATGCTTAAAACGTTTGAGATAAATTTGTTGTATATATTGTGAGATACTACTTCCGTCCCATAATAATTGTCCACTTTGATTTTTCAAAGTCTTTTTTTATTAAACTTTGACCATAAATATTTTTATTTGTATAATATAATCTTTGATGATAAATATATGAATATATTGGGTTTTAAATGTATTTTCATTTGGTATAATTTTTATCAAATAGTATATAACATAAATAAAAATATTAGTGGTCAAAGTTGAACAAGAAAGACCTAAAAAAGTAAAACTAGACAATTATTATGGGACGGAGGGAGTAGTTAATTGTCGTTGAGAAAAATAATCTTCAGATTACACATTGGGAATTAGTTGTCACACAATCGATGCGAATTTGTATTTCTTTTACAAAAAACAAAACCATGATAATTAACAAGTCGAGACTTAATCTTTGAAATCAATACGTTAGACTTTTTAATTCGTGTCGTTATACACGGATACAAATATTTCTTGCAGAATTAATACATATATTGATGGGATTTTGAAATGATTTGCAATCACAATTATATCTGGCTAAATGTGAAATTACGCTATCTACAATTTTCTCTACTATATTAAAACATTCAATTAAAATATAAACAAATAATAGGGGTGAGACGGACCTTATTGTAGACCGGGGAGGGCCCCGGCCCCCCCAAAATTTGCGGCACCTAATGTAAATATTATAAGTTTTAAGGGTAATTTATTTGAGGTTATAAACAAATCTCCGATTCGGCCCTCCCAAAATATATTCGGCCCCCCAAAAAAAAATGTTCAAGTTCCGTCTATGGGGGTGAGCATAAAAACCGAAAAACCAAATTGAAATCGAAAAAACCGAAAAAGCCGAATCGAAAAAACCGCCCCATTTGACAAACTGATGGTGGTGGTTTTGAATTTAGTAAAAATCGAATGTTTGGGGCGGTTTTCGGTTTCATAAGAAAAACCGAACCGAGAAAACCTCCCCTCCCCACCTTTATGTATGTTTTATATTTATATAAGAGATATGCTATTTAATTTTAAATATTTGAGTATATATGCAACTTTATCTATTAGAGAAAAAAAAAGTAATAGTGTTGTGTTATGGATAAATATAGAATGGATGTCCATATCTCTTATTCTTAGTAGTTATCATAATTAGACTAATGTATCTTGTGGAATACTCCACCTTTGTAACTATATATACATGCCTCCTTTGAAAGATGAATAATATAATTCTTTATTAGCTCTATCTTGTGTTCTTCTCTTTACTTTATTATTTCACTTGTTTCACAACACGTTATCAGCACGCTCTACAATTGTTTTTCGGTTTCTACAGATGTCTCCGATACAAAAAGGTACGTAAATTGTCAATTGACATACATGAGAACAAATTAATGTTCATATAGCGGAAGGTACATAAAACATACTCTATTTATGTATATCTTTACTATCTAAAATGGAAAAACGGTCAAAGTGGAAAAGTGAAAACTTGAATATTGAATATTGAAAGTCAAATGAGAGAGAAATTAGTGTCTCTTATTAATACTTAAAAATACAATAATTTATTAAGCACGTCAGCAATCTACCAAATTAAAACAACAAATTAAAACACCCTACTAAAAAGTACAATAAATTTTGTAAGTACAATATAAAGATGCTACAACATTCAAATATATATAATTAAACACACTGTTTGATATTGGTTTAAAACACTCTAAATGAAAATTACATGTTATTATACACATTAAAAATTAATAAAAACTTCATACAAGCTAACAAGTTGATGCTACATATAGTTTTGAAAATCTGTTTGTTTTTTAAGTCTTTACAAATGTTGAAGACATATATTTCAAATGGAAACTTTAATACATATTTGACCCGGGACGCTTCAAATATTTTTTGACTTGTTTTCGTGTCGGGTGATAAATCGATTTGATGAAAATTCATATTATATGAATGAAATGATGAATTAGTTGTGGAACCCGTGAAGCTTGAGACATAAAAACGATAAATGTTTGTATTCGCATTTCTTAGTGTATATAACTATTTATTATACAGTCTTTAGGGATAACAAAAAAAAAATATTTAGCGTCAAAGTTAATGAAGAAAATGCTATCAAAAAAGACAATCAAATACAAAACAACGCTATAGAAAAACAATATAATCATTCAAAATGTCATTAACACTTGATTCATGAAACAAACTAATCTATTTTGTCGAAACTAGATACCATGCGCGGGTCTATATTATGTTATTCGTTCCTATTCACGATGATTGCATAGATCATATAGTGTTATTACAATACAATTTCTACAATGATTCTATATAATTATTATCATAATATTAATCTAACATGTTATTTAGAGTTTAACTCAGAATGCCTAATAGTTTGTATTATTATTCTTTATTGTTCCATGTTATTAATTGGTTCTTCTTGTAGCGATTGAACTAAGGTGATTTTCGATTTTTAGAGATAACTCTTGAACCTTTAATCATACTTTGGTAGATCATCAGTTATATATAAGTGTCTTTGGTTACGGTTTTCAATCGATCATTGACTAATATTTTTAATCCTTATTATTAGTTGATCTACTTATTTTAACTTTACTTTCTCTTGTTTTTGTTTTATGCAATTATTTATTTTGTCACAATTCATCTAATGGTATAAGACACTAGCACTGATAGACTAATTGATCACTAGTTCACTACGCATACTAATTAACTAGTTTATATTTAAAAAGGTGGTATTAAAATTTTGATCATGTTTGTTTTTGATGAGTTTTGTTTTTCGGATTGTTAGACGTTTATAAATATATATTGGAGTTTTGTGTTAGTTTGTCGAAATTTGCTAAACTGTCGTTATTGTTGGATTTAAGTTGCTAATATTTTTATCATAACTAAAATAAATTGGAATTGTTACATGTGTGTTTGATTAGTGATCATTATGGTAGACACTATAGATGATAAGTATTATTGTTACTTAGGTCATCGTACTTCATTTTTTTTGGTATCCAATATTAGTATTTTTATGTTTGCAAACTCGTTCTTATTAGGGTATTTAAACCGATAATCTTTTTGTTTACATGGTGGATGTTTAAATCTTTATAACCTTAGTTTTATCATAAAAGATATATATCTCATTTGTGGATATTATTTTGATATTGATACTTGTGAATATATATAATCTGCCCCTGTTTGCAATCCTTAAGGTTGAACTATATTTAAGTTTTTAGGCTCATAGATATTGTAACATCGTTGAACTACGTATCTATTGATAATGCCGTTTTTTTTTTTATCTTAGATGTTGCTAATAGTCTTGATGACATTATTAGGAAGACAAATACATAATTTGATACACATTAAGTTATAATGTGTTTGTTAAATTGCATGTGATATTAAGTTTGTCAAATACATGTGATTTATTATCATGTGATTTTATTACTTATTCACCCGATGATTAATACGAAGTAATAGTATATATGTGTTTCACAAATAGCACAACTTCACTTTGTATAGAACTTGTTTTATTTTTAATAATGCTATAGGCTAATGTGTAATTACATTGAACTATGTGAAAGCCATAAAAATGCTTACATAAATTTGATTGGAGAAACAAAAGTATAAATGCGATGATGTATTAGTTTCTCAATACTATTCGACTTTTAGATATAACTCAAGTGTACTTCAAGCACATGTTTACCGTTCTTTAAAAGATATATTTTGAAATTTCGTGATTACATGCATTGTTTAAGCGATCAAAGTTACATATATATCATATTATATGATGGGTAACACATATCTAGCTTTATGAGTTTGAGGTTGTGTATTTGCATGTTACGTAAATATATATTATCAATTTTGGTTATAAGTTTAGATATAATTAGCCATATTAATTATGTGTTTTTTTTTTCATTATAAAGCACTTGTGAGATAATTAGAATTCGTTTATAGCAGATCAATTGATATCTAATTTATTATTAAAGTTAACTATGATTGTTATCTAGTTTTTTTTAGAAAGAATTAGTTACGTATATGCAAAAGACAACTACTAGCATGTCCATTCGACAACATAAATGATTTGCATGAACTCTTGTGTGTTACTAGAATATGTCATCAATATAGCAGATCTTATATTATATGGTGCAAAAGATCTATGAATGTTAAAGATAACTATTTGGATGTGGTGTTCATGTTTGAACTTGATAGGTATTCTTGTTACGTGTACATAGTTTAATTATTCATTATGTTTGATTAAGAGGTTGAATACTAGCGATATACGTCAAAATTTAATAGACTATTTTGGCCCTCGCTTCAAATTTACCTTATGCCTTTAATTTAAAGGTTTGAAGATTATAAACTATAACATTTGATATTGTCTTTTATTTGTTTATGAGTTTAGATATGTGCGAACGTTACTAAGTATTTGCATGCTAATTTGATTCTTACACTATGAGATATATATAGTTTGCATGATTTGACTTCTTTGCTCCGAATGCATGATTTGATTCTTGGTTTTATAAAAGAAAAGTGCAATTAAAGCACGTGTGGTCATAAAATATAAGTTTATGAGCCAAGATTGTTGTATTAATTGGCATGACCGGTTAAACCATGCCGAGTCAATAATGATGCGAAATGTATAAAAGAACCATGGGTTCTTCAAGGTTGAGTTGTATGTTCTTATTGTTCTCAATGGAAGTTAATTGTTCATCTATCACCACCAAACTAAAGTAAGGATTATGTCCTATAAAGTTTTGGAAAGAATATGACACGGATATATGTAGGCCTATACATCCGGATGTGAATCATTTTGAGTTTTAAAATCGATGCGTCGTCAAAATGATCATTAAAGACGCAACTTAAGGTTAGCGTGATGAATGGCTCGTCTTATAAAATGCGAGCATGGTTTTCCAAATTGTATCTTTGGAAATGGTGGTGAATACTTCCATATGTTGGGCAATTATTGGAATAAGTGTCGAACTTAAAAGTAGCCCATGTTTGTATGCAAATTGCTTTTGTTGAAACGTTCATAAAACGTCTTCAGTTGATTGCAAAGCCAATAATTGTGAGAACAAAACTTTTAGTTTATGGGGCATGTAATTTTAAATGATAAAATATGAATTCGCATCTTGCCAACAGTTAATAATGAATTCTCCCTATTAAAATGGTTTCGGTCACAAACCATATGTTTCCCATATAAAGTTTCCTGTAAATGTGCGGAACCTGTATTGTAAATCCATCACAAAGCACACAAGGGATGTTGAAGTTGATAATTCATTCAGGGGGAGAATGAGCAGCAAGAAATATGGAATGAATTATGATATAAAAATGTTGATCCTCACACTAATGAAAATGAACTTAAAGTTCAAGGGACAATTTACATTCCAGTTCCAGTAGTTGCCAGACAAGTTTTGTGACCTTAATAAAGTGACTAGATCATACATACGCTGCTAATGCTCCAATTAAAATGTGTGTCCCAAGATTAAAACCAATTATTGATAGTCTATGGCACGTCTGCAACGTGATAGACTAATCGATTCCAAATAAAATTCCTCGAATAGAGAAATAAAGTGGAGCAATTAAATCAAGATGATCGAATCGAGGTAATAAAGACCCCATAATAGTCTCTTAAAGAGAAACTAGACATGAAGGTTATTGAAAACCCCGGGTATGAAAAACTTTGAGATCTCAACAAATAATAGAATAAAATGTCTAGTAAAGTGTGGAATCGAAAAGAATAAATCGACGTCGATATACTATTACATATGAATTATTATGCAAGTAAATTATATAGCGCTAAAATGGATGTGAGGATCTTGGATTAATGAATGGCCAAATTTAATGACGCAAGTAAATAATGAATGATTGAAGTCTTGTGTGATGAGACATGTGATTGGGACTTGAAGTCAATATACATAAATGTGTAAAACTTATTGGATATGCATCTAAATTTGTGAGATAGCGATATTAAATTGTGTATAAGGCACAAGTGATGGCACACATATTTTCACAAAGATTTTGAAGTGATAACAACGATACATGTTCACATGTGGTGGATTCAATAATGTATTTTAATATTGTATAAGTCTGGCAATGTGATAAATAATTAATATGCGTCTAAAAGATAAATGAATAGAGCTCATATGAGATTTTATTATAGGATATAAAAGGCATGAAGCATACTAGTGATTTTAATGCTTAAAGCATACAAGAGAAGTTCTCGAGAACACTACTTGATTGTATTGAATTAATCATGTTTTTGGCATACTTTTAATAATTTCCTTAGTGTATAGTATTGTGCCAAACAAATATCATGTTTGCCTATGAAACTTTATAAAGAGATCTAGATTTGAATATTGTTTAAGTTTCATGCAGTTTGATTTATGATTATAAAGGAAATTGAATTCATAGAAGTTGAATTTGAACAAAAGACACATTTTGTCTTAGCTTATGATTTTAACATCTAATGGATGAAATATGTGTGCATCATGAAAACTAAAGAAAGATGCTAACTATCTTTATATGGATAAATGGCACTTATGTTTATGAGGTCACATGATATTGAAAAGACCCCTTGACTTATAAAGATGATGATCACAATATCGATTTATACGTGCCATACTAAAATGTGTAGATGTGAAGTACAAGGATGTACTTAAATGAGATGTATGACGTATTTTAATCCTTAAATTGGATATGCGAACAACATGCAGAGAGTATTTATTCATGTGATTCTATCAAGACACTTCGATGTGCATTTGACTCACTCAATGAGCTTAAGTGATGTGATCATCATGGGGAGAGAAGATACGCGTTGCACTCTTTTTCCCTTGACCATGGTTTTGTCCCCACAGGGTTTTCCGGCAAGGTTTTTAATGAGGCAACATCCCCGAGCGTATAAAGGAGTTATGTACTCTTTTTCCTTCACTAGATTTTTATCCCACTGGGTTTTTATCTAGTTAGGTTTTAACGAGGCATAATCTTCAAATGGACATCCAAGGGGGAGTGTTATGGATAAATATAGAATGGATGTCCATATCTCTTATTCTTAGTAGTTATCATAATTAGACTAATGTATCTTGTGGAATACTCCACCTTTGTAACTATATATACATGCCTCCTTTGAGAGATGAATAATATAATTCTTTATTAGCTCTATCTTGTGTTCTTCTCTTTACTTTATTATTTCACTTGTTTCACAACATGTTGTTTATTATTAATATATTCAAATATGTTATATTAATATATATTAGTATATCTTTGTTTTCGAGCAATAGTGTTTTTTGAATGTTTTTGCGAGCGTAAAAGTGCAAAGCCTCAAAGACATGCATTTTATATTTTAGATTCATGTTTGGTTGTTTAGTACGTTTTTTTGAAGAAGCTTTGGATTGTTTGATATTATGCTATTATTGGTATTTGTTTAAATATTTTTGCTTGAAATCTAGGAATCGTAAACACTATATAAGATTAAAAATAGCTTGTTTTCTAGTAAGAAAAAACCGAATAAAAACCGAAACCGAAAAAACCGACACCAAGCGGTTTGTAGTTTTCAAAAACCGAAATATATGGTTCGGGTTTTGGTTTTACCCTAACAAATAATTTGTTCTATTGAGTTACGTAAATGAAAACAGTTATTTTCTAATTTTGGGTTATTAATGAAACATGTCCAATCGAGTTAGGCATAAGATGGATTTTGATAAAATGTGACTAGAATATATAATTATGTAATCCAAAACATTAGCGAGACCCAAGGATTTGGCCTAGTTTTATGTGTGTATAAATTACTCAAGAGATTACATGTTCATGTTTTGTCGAAGACATATGTAACAGAGGTGGTATATCATATGCATTCAAGTGGTTATGTTCCCTTGAATTCCCTTCGCTTCCAGGTAGGGGTGTTCACGGATTGGGTAATATCCACAGTAATCGAAAACCGAAACCGAAAATAACTGAACCGAATTTGTGACCGAACCGAATTGGTCAAAACCGAACCGAACCGAACTAAATGTTTGGTTATCGGGTTGGATATGGTTTTGGCAATGAAAACCGAAAACCGAACCGAAAACCGAATTCATATAAAATATATATTTTTTCTATGTATATATATGAAAAAAAAATCACTAAAACTCTTTTTTAATATAAACATAACATGATTTAAGCTTGAAAAAAATATGTTGTGCTAAAATAATATATAATTAAATAAAAAAATAATTAAAATTATGTAATTCGGGTTATTCGGTTCGGTTATAGGGGTTCGGTTTTCGGTTCGGTTGAATCAAATTTAATTTCGGTTCGGTTCGGTTTTCGGTTATACCCAGAAAAAAAAATTAACCGAACTAACCGAACCGAATAAACCGAATAACCCGATAACCGAACCGATGAACACCCCTACTTCCAGGTAGGGGATGGTTCCTTGATTCGTTTTTGGAAAGACACTTAGTTAGGAGACTCTCCTCTTTGTACTAGCTTTAACCTATTGTTTCATCTAGAGAAGAATTAAAACTGCGTAATTAGAGATCGTAATGTTAATGGCTTTTGGTCGTGGGATTGGCGTAAGTCGGTGAATGGAGGGAGATCACAAGCGGACCTCAACAAGCTTCTGATTGAAATCAGCTTGTTGAACATCGATGTTGAAAGTAATTATGTTTTCTCTTCTCTCTCCATTGATGGTATTTATTCAGTGAGCGCTGTTAGGAAACATATTGATGATTGCAAGCTTCCAAACTCTCTTCCATGCACAAGGTGGTATAAGACTATTCCTCGGAAGGTTAACATCTTTATGTGGCGTATGTTTCAAGATAGGCTTCCTCATCGTCTTAACCTTTCATCTCGTGGTTTGGACATCGATTCGATTATGTGTCCAGTTTGCAACGAGTCTGTTGAGTCGAACTCCCATGTTTTTTTCTCTTGTGTTTCAGCTTCTAATATTTGGAGGCTAGTCTGAGGATGGAGTAAGTTTAAGATCCCACTTTTAAGCTCCTGTGACGACTAGGAATATTATTTTGGGTAGCAGGACCTGGTAAGCGTGCCTGGCTATTAGGAAGAAGGTTAGGGGAAAATCGAGAACCAAGTGACTCCTTACATCTTTGATTTTACCAAAGCACACAATATGAAAATTTCACTAGAACTAGATCATTAATGAATTAGGGGATTAGTAAGGCAAGCATTCCTTTATCTCTTGATCTTCTTTAACCAGAACCAATCTATCTATTTATTTATTTTATTATATTAATTTTCTGTTATTTAGGTTAATTTACACTAAATACATAATCAGCGACTTAAAACGTACGTCACAACCCTTAAAAACTGCTAGACATTTAGGATCTCTTCGCTCCCTGCGAACGACCCGGTCTTGCCGACTCACTATATTACAATGATCAATACACTGCTCGTAAGTGTTGGTGATTGTCTAAAGAATTTAGTATACTATAAATTTAAAGCTCGATATAACACATCAAACATACCTTAGGCTCAAAGGGACGTGAGGTTGTACAATTTTCATGAGACATACCACGTCGAGAGGAATTAGCACCTTCGGCTAAGAGAACCGTAGGAGACGAAGAGGAGGCATTCGGTGTAGAGACTTGAGATTTGGCCTTTAATCACATATCTTCAACAGTAAGCATGGAACGAACGATATGTAGGTCCGGGAAAGTATCCTTGTGAGCTATAGTACCCGCAATATAATCATACTTATCACTTAAGCCATTAAGGGCATAAGTGACAATGTTGTCATTACTCATGGAGGATCCAGGACTATTCAATTCGGTAGTGATGGATTCTATCTTCCTACAATATGCATCTACGGTTAAATCACCAAGTTGGAGCATCTGTAATTCACCTCTTAAAGCAATGGTTCTTGTACGTTTATTATAAAGGAAAATTTTCTCGATATGATCCCAAGCATCCTTGGCTGTTTTGAGATCTGCCACAACAAGGATTTTTTGAAGAGCATCAGATAGAGTTAAAAAAATCCAGGATTTGACAATAGAGTCGTCTTTCAACCATTCAACAGTTGGAGAAGTAGAAAAATCCCCACTTGTAGATTCACCTTTGATATGTTTAAGAACCTCAAAACCTTCACAGTGGTTCTTAAAACAAACATAAGACCAAGACGAGTAATTAAGCTTATCAACATCTAGTTTAGCTGGGACAAGAGAAGCGATGCTATGAACCGTTAGCAATTTATCGGTGAGAGACAAGGTTGGTGTTGGTGGTAATGGACCGATCATGTTGCACAGTAACATTGAGTCATGAATAAAGGGAGGGGATTTTTTTTGTTGGTTAGGGTTTGGTGATGTTAGTCGACTGTCTTGGGAGAAGTCGAATAAAACAAAAAGTTAGGGTTAGAAAATTTAGGAACTAGGCTTTGATACCATGTTGGAATGTTAATTATGATTATTGATTGATTATAATAAATGAGTCCATAAAATATAAATAAGAGTAAATTACGTAAATCGTCCTTTGGTTAGGTCAAAACTGCACGTTTCGTACTTAACTCTCAGGAAGTGCACATATCGTCCTTGTGGTTGTCCATTTCTCATTGACCCGTCTATTTACCAGACGGGCATTAGTTTGGCCGTTAACTTGGGTCATGTGCTGCGCACGTGAGGGAATCTAGTCCTTTAACCAAACAATACAAAACCCAGATCTATCCTCACACTCATCAAACAACCCGGAACACTCATCAAACACTCATACACTCAAAAACACACACACAACCCAGATTTTTCCTCGTACTTATTAAACACTCACACACTCATAAACACATACACTCAACAAAAACTAGATCCTAATATCTCTTCTCTCTTAAACACACACCCACTCATCAAACCTATCAACCCGACGACCACCACCACATCCGGCATCCACCAGTCTACCACCATCTCTAGCCGACCACATCCATCTCCATTTACACAAGAACAAATCAAACCCATTTTTGGCTTGAGATTGTATAAAAACGCAAGAACAAATTTAAACCTATAAGAAATGAATTCAAGGGTGTTTGTGTCTCTGTTTATGGCTCGAATCATTTTCAAAAACACAACAAATCAAACCCACAAAAACGAATTCAAGGGGTGTTTTTAACTGACATTTGTCTTGCATTTTTTCCCCTATTGAGATGGAAGATGTTAGCTATGTGGTGCAAACATGATGAAGCAAGCAACCGTTTGAAAAAGGTTAATATATACTATGATTCATTACCAACAGTTATAGTGAAGGTAACTTTTCGATGTTGTTCTTGGTTTCTTTGTTTTTCAATAAAAAATGATCGATGATGGGTTTATGGATAGATCTTTAAAAGATATTTTGTCATGAAATGAAGAAATCTGAGATCATTTGTTTATTTTCCTTTTGGTTTCGAGTCTTAATAGTTGTTGAGATCGGTTCGTTGTTTATTTAGTCGGTTGTTGTTGTTGAGTTGTGAGGAAATGGGATAAGGACAATTATGATGGTTTTTGTAGATAGTTTTGTGGATGGGGTATAACAACCCGTAAATTTACCAAGTCATTAATTACGTTAAACATAAAGTAATTCATTTTGAAAGTTTAATTAACCATTTTCGCGTTTAAATTTTTTAAAAGCAACACAACAACGAACTATATTCGTCAAACAATTATGTAATGTAACTCGCATTTCATATTCGAACACGAACATAAACGTTTCTAAGTTTCACACGTTTCACTTTTGATCTTATACGTTTGTATTTCGTCCCAAAAGAACTATATTGAGTTTTTAACCCTTTTGCTCACATTCGAACCATATCACACGATATTTATTTGTGTGCGACATTTCTCCTTGCACCATTCTTATCAAACCGAATTAGTTGCTGTTAGGATTTAGTAAATCCGTTAGTTAAAGACTCGGTCGCCTCAAGTAATTGTAAGCATTAGAAAGCTCGTAGTCTTAGTCGTTTAGTTATTATACGTAGTTAGTTAAGTAACACCGCGGAGGACGGACGGGTCTTTACCCACTGTATACCTGATCCACAACCCATAGGTGGCGTATATTGTAAAAACTATAAATACCTCCTACCTCCCAAGGTAGAAGGTTAGAGCTTCATATTATGACATTTACTTTCTCTCACTAGAAGTTCCCATTCTCTTCACTTTCTCTCTCTAAACTCATCCTAATATTCGAACTACATATTTGTGGGATTGTGTGATTGTGATAACCAATAACTTATAATTGGTATCAAGAGCCATGGTTTGATCATCTACTTTGTGTGTTATTGGATTCTTGATTGGTTATTCATAAGTTTATGGTTAGAATGAGTTTAGAGACTTTTTCACTCTTTTGATCTTATTTAGTGGTTAAGTTTGCATTTTGGTTGTACTTTTGTGTTTAGGATCATCATATTAGTTTAGTTTTGGGTTTGGAAGGATTGTTTCATCTTGTTTGTGATGGATTTTGATTGAAAAGGCAAAGTTTCTTGACTGTGTTTTGACTCTCGGACACTGTTTCTTGGGTGCAATTTGTCTCACTTTGATTGCGTTTTGGTTGTTCCTCGCTGCGACTTGTATTGTTTCAGGTTGCGATTTGATTGATTTTGGCATGCGATTTGATTATTATATTATTGTTGGACTGCGTTTTGGTAACTAAAGGAAAAAAGGACAATAGTGCTTGTACTATTGAAAGTGACCTACGATTTGTGTATTGCATTTTGGTATCTTGCTTTTTGACAGGTTGCGTTTTGTATTGACTGCGACTTGATTGTTGCGTTTTGGATAGTGCTGCGACTTGTTCCTGCGTTTTGTCAAGTGCTGCGATTTGTCTCTGCGTTTTGTCAAGTGTTGCGACTTGTGTTCCTGCGTTTTGGTATCTTGCGTTTTGACAGGTTGCGATTTGTGTTGACTGCGACTTGATTGCTGCGTTTTGTCAAGTGCTGCGATTTGTCTATGCGTTTTGACAAGTGTTGCGACTTGTGTTCCTGCGTTTTGGTACTTCTGCGACTTGACAGGTGCTGCGATTTGTGTGTTACGACTTGGTTGTTGCGATTTGTCTCTTGATTTTTGACACTTGTGATTTGAGTTCGACGGTTTCCTCTTGATTTTGTAAAATCTCGCGAAAGATTCTAATTCTCTGTTAAATCAAAAAGTAGTAAAATCCCGTATACTTAGAAATAATGCCTACTGTTTCTGATGACGTTCAAGTTGCTGGGTCTGATACACGCCCTCCTATACTGGATATAACTGATTATGACTCTTGGGCACAAAGAATCAGTTTGTATTGCTTGGGTAAAAAGATTGGTCTTAACATTCTTCAGTCAATTGATGAAGGACCCTTCCAAATGGGCACCACCAGAGATCAAATTGAAACTGGTGAAGATGGAAGTGCCACTGTGGGTTTGGATAGACCAAGGACTTGTGATGATCTCAATGAGAAGGAAAAGAAAAGATACGATGCTAACATTAGAGCTTCAAACATCATACTTCAAGGTCTACCCAAGGACATCTACAAGCTGATTAATCATAACACTCTGGGCAAAGTACTTTGGGATAATGTCAAGATGCTTCTCTTTGGCTCAGAACTGGCTAAGGAAGATCGAGAGTCTCACCTGTATGATAAATTTGAGAACTTCAAGATGAACCCAGGGGAAAGCATTACAGAGTATCATGTGAGGTTTCACAAACTTTTGAATGATATGAGGAATATCAATATGACTATGCCAAATATCCAACTCAATTCCAAGTTCGTAAACTACATGAACCCTGGACGGCACAAATTTGTTACTGCAGAGGAGAGTGCATTTGGTTCCGGAAAGGCCGGGCCACACAAAGAAATAATCTAGCATGTAGCGGCAGTTAATGACTCAAATTAGTGTACCGTACTTCCGCTTACTACAGAGGAGAGTGCATTTGGTTCCGGAAAGGATTCTATGGAGATAGGCTAAGCGAATTGACCATATGAGTCTAGTGACACTTATGCCCCACTTGAAGCGATAGAAGGCTTATTAGAAAACATAGTCATTCCGTGATAGGAAGAATGATTAGGCTAGCACACTTTCTCCCTGCTTCATTCAAACCAATTTAATTTATGCTTTTCATTTATGTTTATTAGTTTAATTAATCAATCAATCAATCAAAACCCCTTTTAAAATGTGACATTAGACTTAAATTAGGATCCTAGCACATAGCTCTTGGGACAACCTCGACTTTACCGAATACTACACTATACACGACCGGGTACACTGCCCGTTAGTGCATAAGGTAGAGCATAGGTAGGCGAGACTATTATAAATATTAAAATCTGGTCAGAAACCCTGCATCAAGTTTTTGGCGCCGCTGCCGGGGAGTTGTATTTGGATTTTTGTTTAAGTCTTAATATTTTTATTTTACTCACATTTTTCTTTTAGTTTAAGGTATTATGGAAATGGTGGATATCGATACGTTTCTCTGGAGGAGTACCTTGCTATAACTAAGGAATAGCAAGGTCGAGCCTTGTGAGGCCGGAGCTTGGAGAGGATTTCCATTTTGAGATTAAGAACCAATTCATGAGGGAGTTACGTGCAAATCCCTTTTCCTGAAACAAGACTGAACTTGCTTTCGAGCATGTTGAAAATGTCTTGTACATCGTTAGCCTCTTCAACATCACAGGTGTTTCTCACAATGCAATCATGCTCCGAGTGTTTTCGATGACACTGCTTGGAGCCGCTAAAAGATGGGTTGATAGGTTGCCCGCTGGAACCGTCAACACGTGGGATATCCTCAAAAGAGGTTTTATCCAACGCTATTGCCCTCCTTCTAAGATAGCAAACCAACTATAAGAGATCCATAATTTCAGACAAGAAGGTAACGAAACGTTGTACAAAGGAATTAACATCGCGATGAGGCAAATTCTCAATTCTCAGGGGCCGATCCCTGGAATGACTCCAACTCTAGCCCTTGAGGCTATTCAGAACATGACTGACCACTCACAAAAGTGGCATGAAGGAGGCAGCAACAGTAGCATTGGAGGAAGTTTAGATGGTATAACTGTTATCACTAACCAACTTGAAAGTCTTTGCAGGTGATGCGTAGTTCGGGTGTTAGGATTTAGTAAATTCGTAAGTTAAAGACTCGGTCACCTCAAGTTTTTGTAAGCATTAGAAAGTTCGTAGTCTTAGTTATTTAGTTATTATAAGTAGTTAGTTAAGTAACACCGTGGAGGACGGACGGGTCTTTAACCACTATTTACGTGATCCACATCCGGTAGGTGGCGAATACTGTAAAAACTATAAATACCTTCTACCTCCCAAGGTAGAAGGTTGGAGCTTCATAATACACATTTACTTTCTCTCACTAGAAGTTCCCATTTCTCTCAACTTTCTCTCTCTAAACACTTCTTCCATTCGAACCATAACTTGTATGTTTGTGTGATTGTGATAACCAATAACTTATAATTGGTATCAAGAGCCATGGTTTGATCATCTATTTTGCGTGTGCTTGAATTCTTGATTGGTTATTCATAAGTTTATGGTTTGTATGAGTTTAGAGACTTTTTTACTCTTTTGATCTTATTTAGTGGTTAAGTTTGTTATTTGGTTGTACTTTTGTGTTTAGGATTATCATATTAGCTTAGTTTTGGGTTTGGAAGACTTGTTTCATCTTGGTTGTGGAGTTTTTGATTGAAAACGCAAGGTTTTAGGAAGGTTTCATGGTTGCGTTTTGTCTCTCGGATACACTTTTCTTGGGTGCGACTTGTCTCCAGTAGGTTGCTATTTGTCTGAGATAGGCTTGCGTTTTGGTATAGTTCTGTTGCGGTTTGAGGTTATTAGGTTGCGATTTGATTAAAACCATTGCGTTTTGTACTAAAAGACAAGGATTGCGTTTTGACAGCTGGCAAAAGGACAAAAAGAAAGTTAGTGCTTGTACCTGTTGAAAGCGACTTGCAATTTATGTTTTGCGTTTTGGACCGTCTGCGATTTATTCATGCGTTTTGTCAATTCATGCGATTTGTTTCTTCATTTTGTCAAGTGCTGCGACTTGTGTTCCTGCGTTTTGGTATCTTGTGTTTTGACATGTTGCGATTTGTGTTGAGTGCGACTTGATTGCAGCGTTTTGTCAAGTGCCGCGATTTGTCTCTGAGTTTTGTCAAGTGCTGCGAGTTGTGTTCCTGCGTTTTGGTACCTCTGTGACTTGACAGGTGCTGCGATTTGTGTGTTGCGACTTGGTTGTTGCGATTTGTCTCTTGAGATTTGACACTTGTGATTTGAGTTCTACGGTTTCATCTTGATTATGTAAAATCCCGCGAAATATTCTATTTCTCGGTTAAATCAAAGAGTAGTAAAATCCCGTACACTTAGGAATCATGTCTATTGTTTTAGATGACGTTCAAGCTGCTGGGTCCGATACACGCCCTCCTATGCTGGATAGAACTGATTATGACTCATGGGCACATAGAATCATATTGTATTGCTTGAGTAAAAAGAATGGTCTTAACATTCTTCAGTCAATTGATGAAGTACCCTTCAAAATGGGCACCACCAGAGATCAACTTGAAACTGGTGAAGATGGAAGTGTCACTCTGGGTTTGGATAGACCAAGGACTTATGATGATTTCAATGAGAAGGAAAAGAAAAGATATGATGCTGACATTAGAGATCATACTTCAAGGTCTACCCAAGGACATCTACACGCTGATTAATCATAACACTCAGGCCAAAGCAGTTTGGGACAATGTCAAGATGCTTCTTTCTGGCTCACAACTGACTAAGGAAGATCGAGAGTCACAGCTTTATGATGACTTTGAGAACTTCAAGATGAACTCAGGGGAGAGCATTACAGAGTATCATGTGAGGTTTCACAAACTTGTGAATGATATGAGGAATATCATTATGACTATGCCAAATATCCAACTCAACTCCAAGTTCGTAAACAACATGAACCCTGAATGGCAAAGATTTGTTACTGCAGTGAAGCTGGACAAAGGATTGAGGAACACTAACTATGAGCAGTTGTATGCCTACTTACTTCAACATGAGAAGCATGCTACATTTGAGCGTTTGATCTTGGAAAAATTAAATTCTACTACAACAACAAACCCAACAAATGACTCAATTGCATTTGTTTCAAATGTGAGGCTAAACACTCGAGCATTACAAGTCATACCATCTTCTCATAATCAGAATCAGATTACCATACCAGACTCAGGGTTTACCCCAACAGACATGTTGATTGAAAACCTCGCAAATCAAGTTGCTCTATTGGTTCAACAGTCCAGAACCTCACTTCCCCAAACCAACAACCAACTTAGGACCACATCTAACCCACACAATCAAGCTACAGTGGAATATGGAAGGGTTGTGGTACATAATGTGCAAGGAAGGTAAAATGTGAATCGAAGGAATGTTGCACGGAGAAATGTTGCAGCTGGTTATGCGGGAGCTCAGAACAGAGGAAGGTTTGTAGTTCAGGGTCAAGGCAAACCTATTAAGTGTTACAATTATGGAGGTGAGGGACATATTGCTAGGAACTTCACTCAACCCAAGTGTTCACAAAATTTTGAGTACTTCAGGGATAAGATGTTGCTAATGCAGGCTCAAGACAGTGGAGCAGTGTTGGATGAGGAGGAGATGTTGTTTCTTGCTGATGGGAATGCCAAAACATTTGATGCTGACGTGGATGAACAACCTGTATATGATCTGGCACAGAACAATTCCAATGTCTTCCAGGTTGCTGACTGTGATGCCTTCGACTATGTTGTTGATGATGAACCAACGACACAAACTATTTTCATGGCTAATATTTTTCCCATGGTTTCATCACCTCAACAAGCTGGTCCCTCCAATGCTTCAGTCATATCAGAGGTAATACAACTATATGATATGGTTGATGAGCAAAATATTCCCAACAGAATTCGTTGAATCAGATATTGTAAATATGGGTAATACCAATATTGTCCCATATGAGCAATATGTGAAGCACGATGAAAGTCTTGTTGTAACAAGTGGTGCATCTTCTGCCATTAATGATGAATATGTGTTTAATGAGTACACTGAATATGTGCCTGATGACTCCATGACCACTAAGCTTAATATATATAAGTATCAAGTTGCCATCTATGAACAACGTGCTAAATTTGAGCTGACCACACGTGAGTAGGAAATGGATAGCCAAATGCGTACATTGATTACTAAAAGTAATTTAAGGGAAGAAATGTTAAAACAAGAGTTAAATTCCTTGCAAGTGAAACTTAATAAAACTGTTAAGCAAAAACAAGAACTTCAAGAAAATGTAAAAACGCTTAAACATGAATTTAAAGAAAAAGAATCAAAACTCCTAAATGATTTTTCCAACCTTAAAACTTTAAAGAACAAGCTTGAAAATAAGTTGTACGTACAAGGCAACGCGATTCAAACTGCGCATATGATTACAAAGCACAGAGTATTAAGTGATAAACACAGTATAGGCCTTGTAGAAAACCCAAATCCTGTGTATCTTAAGAAAGCAAAAAGGGCTCAAGAAGTGATTTATGATGGTAGTGAGATTCTTAAGCCCAAACAAAAGCCAACTTGTGTACAGAACACTGAAGAGGATATAGAGTTAGAAAATGCCTCTAGAGAGATAATGAATAAGAAATTGAAGGAACCTAAATGTGTGAAGAATAGATTAAATTTCAATACTCCCAACTATACTAAGGATAACTTCTTAGCCACGTTTAAACCTCAAACTCAATTAACCCCTAAACAAGTGTTTTGGAAGTTAGATATGGATAAAAGAAAGGCTGAAGAACTTGTTGAAAATAATCCTCCCCTTAAGAAAATACCTCCTGCTACACTGTATCCTCCCAATACACCGATGCATCTAGTGCCTAGAAATCTTCTTACACAGAGCAAAACCTTAATTAGCATATACGGAATTTACCAACTGTTTGCTGATTTTGATAAAACATGTAAGAAGAGAATCACACCAACGGGTATAACTGAAGGGGAAAGGGGTTTTGAACAAACTAAAAAGTGTTATCTTATAGAGGTTATTCCATTCTTTAAACAACTGAAAGAAAAATTCGAGGGTATTCAAAAGGTTTTAGATACTGAAGTTAAAGAAATAAAAAAGATGTTTAATGAAATGGAAAATGAGGCAAGAAATAATGCATATGAGCTTAAAAGCAATGAGATTGAGAGAAATAATATTCACATCCTTAATGAGAACTTGATTTTCAGATGCATTGCCCATTATGTGTTTTATACTGTCACTAATTATGCCATAACTGCTTCTCAATTTCATAATTTATCAATTGCATATAAAGTTTCCCAAAATCGTGTCAATGAGCTTGAGACCGAGAATTGCATGAAAAAATCAAAAGGATGATCATGATAACATGGTCAGGACCGAGAATTCCCGTCGTTCCTTCTACAGGAGTAAGCTGTGACACTAAGGCTAGCGGGTCAAAGCCTTCAGGCAATACAAAGCAAGATAGGACCTCGCGAGCTAAAAGTGATCAAGAGAAGAGAGTAGAAGACCACCATAGGAATAATAAGTTTGAGTTGAATAATATGAGTCTTGTTGATTCTATTATTAGCTATAAGCGTATTGTAATTAATTCAAATTCTAATACTATTTGCAAAACATGTAATGAATGTTTAATTTATGGTAATCATGATGAATGTGTTGTGTCTTATTTGAGGCATTCTGTTAAATCCCCAGTAGATTAAGTTCGGAATGCAAAACAGGTTAAGCAATCTTTGAAACCTACAGGGAAAAAGTTTATTAATGTGGGTTTTAAGTGGAAGCCTACATGTCATAAATTCAGAATTAGTAAACTTTGCCCTTCATTATCTAGATCAGTGCCCGTTATGAAATGGAAGCCCACTGGTAGAGTTATACCTTTAGGAACTCAGCACACAGGACTATTCCTTTTCTTCTACTAGTTCAGCTCCCACAATATCATGGCATCTAGGAATTCTATAGGTTTACAAATCAGGTTGTATAACCAATCGGATCCCTAAAACCATGGGGATCCAATGCTTCCATTATCCACTCTTTTCTGTTTTCAAATGCGTGTCGCATAAATCGCCCTTTTGGTATTTGGATTCGTGTCGCCAAAACATATGACTAGTGGATCGCCACTACCAAGAACTTCATGAATAAGTTCATCGGACGCTTAGATTGGGATGATCATTTTGGGGCAATATGGGTTATGGAGATTATGTTTTGGTGATAGTGTTATCTTCCAGTGTTTGCTATGTAGAAGACTGGGCACACCGTTCACTGTTGGTCAATTTTGTGATTCTGATCTTGAAGTAGCCTTCAAAAAACACACATGCTTTGTTAGAGAATTAGATGGTGTTGAGCTTCTAAAGGGATCTCATGGCACAAACTTGTACACCATCTCTATCGAAGATATGATGAAGTCTTCTCCTATTTGCTTGCTCTCCAAGGCATCTAAGAACAAATCTTGGTTATGGCACCATCGACTCAATCATTTGAACTTCGGCACCATTAATGATCTTACTAGAAAGGACCTTGTGAGAGGGTTACCCCAGTTAAAATATGAAAAGGATCATATTTGTTCTGCATGCCAATTGGGCAAAAGCAAAAGGTATGCCCATAAACCCAAACCTGCCAATACCATCATGGAAGTTCTTCATACCCTTCACATGGATGTATGCAGACCCATGAGAGTACAAAGTATCAATGGGAAGAAGTATGTACTAGTTTTTGTTGACGACTACTCTCGGTTCACTTGGGTAAAGTTTTTGAGAACCAATGATGAAACTCCCGATTAAGATTATCAAACAATTACAGATTAGGTTTAACAAAACTGTCAGAATCATCCAAACAGACAATGAAACTGAATGAACAAATAGCTCATTCAGTTCTATGAAAGCATTGGAATTAGTCATCAGAAAAGTGTTCCATGCACTCATCAGCAGAACGGTGTAGTTGAAAGGCGGAACCAAGCTCTTGTGGAAGCTGCTAGGACTATGCTAATATTATCAAAGGCTACAATGTTTCTCTGGGTGGAAGCCATTGCCACTGCTTGTTATACTCAAAACCGTTCCTTAATACATACTCTTCATGGAAAAACTCCATATGAATTAGTGCACAACAGAAAACCGGATCTCTCGTTTCTTCGTGTGGGGCTTTATGCTATCCAACCAATGACAGTCAAGATCTGGGAAAGTTGAAAGCTAAGGCTGATATTGGATTGTTCGTTGGTTATGCACCTGATCGAAAGGGTTACCGAATCTACAACAAAAGAACCCGAGATATTATGGAAACTATTCATGTTACGTTCGATGAGCTGACTGAGCATATGGCTCCTATACACTCCAGTTCTGTACCCGCACCTCAACTTTTGTCACATGGACCCATAAGTTCAGGTCTTGTACATAATCCCACGCCTGCAAGTCCTTATGTACCCCCCACAAAAGAAGATTTGAAGAGGCTATTTGATCCGATTTATGATGAATACTTTGATCCTACAACTGATGATACTCCTTGCCACCAGCTGTAATGGCTCCTGCTCCAACCAATCCAAATGGTCTAACAGTCTCTATTTCCATATCACAAGATGCTCCATCTGCTGACCATTCACCATCATCATCGAATCTTCAATCATCTTCAATACATCAAGGAAATGCAGTTGATAATTATTTTGAATATAACCCCTTTGCAACTCCTGAAGATGCTCTATTTGAGAATATATTTGCCCCTGAACCCACTCCTGAAGCATCTTCACTAGGGGATCCTAACTCTGCTACTTCAGTACCTTATCAACAACCACATGAACATATCAGCAAATGGACACATGGTCATCCATTGGATAACATCATTAGGAATCCTTCTCGTCCAGTATCTACTAGACAGCAACGTGCCATTGATGCCTTATGGTGCTTCTTCAACTCTGTACTATCCAAGATTGAACCAAAAGATGTCAAAACCGTAATGTTTGAGGACAACTGGTTTAGTGCTATGCAAGATGAAATTCATGAGTTCGATCGTCTTGATGTATGGGAATTAGTACCTCCTCCAGATTGTGCTATGATTATCGCTCTCAAGTGGATCTTCAAGGTGAAACTTGATGAGCATGGTGACGTTTTAAAGAATAAGGCGAGACTAGTTGCTAAAGGATATCAAAAAGAGGAGGGTATTGACTTTGAGGAATCATTTGCTCCGGTTCAAACGAATTGAGGCTATCAGAATCTTCCTTGCTAATGCTGCCAGCAAGAATATGGTATTCTACCAAATGGATGTAAAGATTGCGTTTCTTAATGGTGATCTAAAAGAAGTGGTCTACATCAATCAACCGGAAGGCTTTGTGGATCCCGAGCATCCTAACTATGTTTACCGTCTGAAAAAGGCTCTCTATGGCTTGAATCAGGCTCCAAGGGCATGGTACGATACTTTGTCAAATTTTCTTTTGGCTAATGGATTCTACAAAGGCGCTGTTGATCACACACTTTTCACTCGTAAGTCAGGCAACATTTAATTCATGTTCAAATATATGTTGATGATGCTATTTTTGCCTCGACCGACCCAAATGAATGTGACCGTTTTTCAAAATAGATGGGCTCTAAATTTCAAATGTCAATGATGGGACAAATGTCATTTTTCTTAGGTTTACAAATTTCTCTAAGTCTCGGAGGCATCTTTATTAATCAATCTAAATATGCTAATGAACTATTAAAGAAATTTGGATTTGATTCTTGTGTCCCTGTTGACACTCCAATGGTGGAGAAAACGAAACTGGATGGGGACCTCTCTGGGATCCCTGTTGATCAAACTAAATATCGTCGTATGATTGGATCCTTGATGTATCTCACTACCAGTAGACCTGACATTCTGTTCGCTGTATGCATTTGTGCTCGCTACCATGCTAAGCCTACCAAAAAGCACCTTGAAGCGGTTAAACGGGTCTTTCGGTACCTCCAAGGAACCATTAACATGGGTCTTTAGTATCCGAAGGACACTTCCATGTCACTAAAAACCTATGCAGATGCTGGTCATGCAGGGTGTCAAGATACTCGTCGAAGTACATCAGGAGGTGCTCAGTTTTTGGGTGTGTTAGGATCGTTTTTATGGGAGATTTGGTGAATCGGGAGGTCTAGGAAGATGGAAGAACATCTTCATCATGTTAGAGAGAGAAAGTATAGAGAGGAGGGAGAAACTATTTGTGTTTTATTGATAACGGATGAAATAACACTAAAGAGTCTCACCCTCCTAGGAAAGTCTAGGAGGGTATTTATAGCTAAACACATACAACTATGATTATATGACATAACAAGCCCATGTGTTTTAGCTAACAAAGATAGAAAATGTAATCCCGTCAATGTCATTCCATTTACGAGTTAGGGGCGATCTGATAAACGCTCAAAATGAACAAGTTTTTAGTAGCGTTATTGTTGGTTTTGTGTATGATAATCGGCTATATTTACTCATAATTGTTGCAAAAGTTCAAAAGAAGCGTATTTGTATGTGAATGTAGCCAGATATCGTAAAAGGTGAAGAAACGAAGTTTTCATGCACATTTAGATAATTCCCGAGGAAGAAAGTCAAGTGAGGAAGCTCATGAACTCAATGATTAGGAAGCACAAGGATTTCTAAGTGTCTACATCAATTAAATATCAAGTTTCGTCTTGGAAATCAGCATCGAAAAGCAAAGAAAAGGCACGAATCGAGAAAAAGTCAACAAAAGTCAATATTTGGTGTATGAAGGCTCCCACCGACGGTCGGAGCCCGCAACCGATCGGCTGGGAATGGTCAAAACGCAACCGGATCAGCTGCGTCGCAAACGATCCGGCTGGAGCCCCTGCAGTTACACTTTTGGTCATTTATTGATGCCTTAACTTCTATTAATCATGTGAGGTCGATCATTTCCAGTTAATAACTTATTGAGGATGTTTTTGGCTTGATAGTAAAGGGTTCCTATCTATATAATGCACCTAGACTTAGTAGTTTAGGTGTGACACATCCAAAAGAGTAATAGTTTACACCAAAGCTATTACCAACCCTTATTATTCATCCCAAAAGTCCTACATCTGCTGTAAAACATCCAAGAGAGTGGTGAGACAAATTCTCAACCATTGTGTAATCATTTGGAGTTGCACGGTTAGGCTAAGACGATTGGAGGCGTGTGGTTGCTATAATTCACAAATTTCTAATTCTTGTAATCCAAAGCTTAGGTATTCTGATAAGGTTTTAAAATGCACCTTTTTGAGGGTCGTTTAAGCCCTTATTTGATCACTTTTGTATCCGTTATTACTTAATATCGTTCCTTTTCACTTTTTAGGTATCTTGAAGGCAAAATGCTGGAATGACACTTATTCTGACGAAAAAGAGCGAATATACGAAGAAAATGGCCAAAGTCAAGAATCGAGACACTCAGGCTGCTGGAACTGAAGGGGACAGAGTCAGGTACAAATTAGTGACGCCGTCGGACAACTTTTGTGAAGGCTCAGTAGCCAAATTGCTTATTTACAAGTGACGGCTTCAGGTTTTAAAAGAGTAGGTCGAACTCGACCGGGCGTCCGACGACGCCTAGATTTGATCCAGACGACGTCGGGGAGGCGTCACAAGCCAAATGTGACGCCGTCGCAAGACTAACGTGGCCAAGACGAAACCCTAATGACGGCACCGACACGGCCACAAATCAGGTGGACGCCGTCGCATTTTTAATCTTATATATAGAATCCGAATTTTTTAGTTTTCAGTGCGTAGTCTTTTGGAGTAAAAACCTAAACCGAACCAAGGCTGTCTTGTACAATATTTTAGGGTTCCATACCCTATCTTACATCAAGATAAGTGTTTTACTTCATTAATTTAATTATGTCTTCAATTAATTGTGTGTATGCTTGCATGTTTCTCATCTCCGGCTAATTTACTTGTGTGTTTGCTTAGGGAATATGAAACTTAATTATTGAATATTGATTGGTTGTCTCTTATCTTAATTGTTAATGATCTAGTATTGCAATAGGTCATACGTTGTGTAGTTAATGCTTGATTAATCTTTGTGAACCTTAGCTTATAGTACCTAGAGTCATTGTAGGCTAAACCATCCAAAGAGTACCTTAGAGTTAAAGTTTATAAATCCTAGAGATTTTGTAGTCATTAACCTTGGTAGTTTCAAAGAGATAGAGATAAACGCATACCCTACGGCCTTAGACACACAACGCGATTAAGAATAAGGACGTGACAATTCAACCATCAATAGGAGATAATTGAGTAATAAAACCTAAGTAAACACATCTTTAAATCATCATACGAGCACACAATAATTAGACATAGACTACATACACCACTAGATTAGATAATTAGATAAGTAGAGTAATCGGTATAAATACCAACCCCCCAAATCCAAACCCCGAGATTCGTACCTTTCAATTTCTAAAAAACATAAAAAGATAAAAAATAATCTTCCTCAACCCCAACCTTAGTGTAGTAACTTCTCACTAGCATTACTATTCCCCTAGAGAACGATATCAATTCCTGTGGCTTACCCTAATACTACACTACAACGATTAGGTTCACTGCCTAGGGTGTTGAAAAACTTGCTCGACGAAAAGGAAGTTCCTTTGACCCCGAACGACGCGTGTAGCGTTATCATATTCTATTGAACTTTGTCATGAACCTCTATTCTATTGAATTATTTGAATTACCTTGTTACTACTTGTGTTATGTTATAATTGTCATGGAGTAATTCTTGAATATACTTGTGTGTAAGGATGTAGGAAATTGTAGGAGTGTTCTTATATGTGATGCATGTAAATGATCTTGTTTAAATGAGTTTGTTGGAAAAACTACTACTCTTGTTTGATTTGTTGGCAAAGCATTTTTAAGAAAAATGACCGACATGATTTCTCTTATGTTTTATTCCAAAAAGTTAAGTGACAAACTAGTATGGGATATGGTGATTGACACTCACCATGTTTACTTATTAAAACAGGACTAGAAACGTTTTCATCACGAAAGGGTCGAAAGATTCGTAGGAACAAGTTTAATAAGAACCTTTTACAAATAAATGGATTTTCTAAAGAATAATCATTAGGCTAAGGACCGAAAGGATTTCCTATATGTTTTTATTCTTAAAATGATTTTTACAAAACATAAACCATGGATTGGAAATCATTTTCTTATGATTTGTGCATTGCATCAAAGTTTACACCAAGCCTTCATGAACACTCTCTATGATTACCTATAGATTTCACACAAGTATATGTTTCTTAATTTGAATTTTTACTAAAACCAACACCTTGAAGGAAGCCTTGACAAGCTTTCTTGTCTCAAATACTTTAAACAAATTAAAACGCACATCCTTTGGGATAACCTCGACTTACCCACCTTTGCTATCGCGAACGAGTATACTTGCTCGCATGGTTTAAAGTAATTACCGGATAAATCGTGTTTATAAATTTTAAAACTTGCACACGGTTGAGCACATCAAGTTTTTGGCGCAGCTGCCGGGGATTTGAGTGTTTTTGATTTGTTTCTTTCGGTAAAATTCGTAATATTTGAGTTCGGTTTCAATTGTTAAGTGAAAAGTAAAAAAAAAAATTGGTTTTTCGACCAACCGATTGGCTGCGCGAGCAACCGATTCGGTTGGTCCTCTCGGTAAAAAATTATGTTTTTCTTTTTTTAGTTTCTAGTTAATCTAGTGTTTTGTGATTTAGTTTGTTGCTTATTTCCTGTCAATTCTAATTTTTTAGGCTAGTTTAGAAGCTTGCTTATGCTTGTTTTTATCATTTTTTAGATTTTTGGTTATATGTCATTTTTAGTTTTATTTAATTTTTAATTAATTATGTCTTGATTAGTTTAATTGTCTAGTTAATTTTCAGTTTTAGATGTTTTAGTTAGTTTTAATGATTAGTTAATTAAGTCTAGTTAATGATTTTTTATGCTTAATTAGTGTAGTTAATGATTTTAATTAATGGGTTAATGAGTAATCACACTTATTAGAGTTTAAGTTATAATTAATTGTCTTTAATTAATTTTTAATTAATAGTTAATAATATACATTTTTGTTTTGGAAATTCACTTCAGCCGATCGGTCGGAACCCGTAACCAAATCGGCTAGGCGAATTTGGTTTGAGGCATACCACCAACCGGATCGGTTGGCCGCCAACCGATCCTGTTGGAGCTCTCGATAACAATATTTTTATGTAGGATCGTAATATTTATTGTGTTGATGATTCGGGTGGTCTTGGATGATCAAAATACATGTTTGCCATTAGAGAGAGAAGTAGAGAGTTGGGTGTTTTCTTGGTAGAGACTTGCTTCACAAATGTAAGGTTAGATTGTGAGAAAAGCACCACCCCTTCCATGGATGGAAGGGGTATTTATAGTTACAAGAAATACGACCTCTTATCGGCCTGTGGATCAGGTATACAGTGGGTAAAGACCCGTCCTTCCTCCACGATGTTGCACTAAGCTATACTACGCTACAAACTAATAAATAAACTACTTAATAACGAATTAATAACGAAATACGACAAGTCTACGAGCTAACTTATGCTAGATATTATTTGGGGTGACCGACTCTTCACTATGGAATTTTCTAATTCCTAACAATCTCACCCTAAGGGAGGTCACCCCATGTTTTACATTTCAAATCCTAGCATTCTATTCTTGACTTTGTTCTTGAGCTCGTAGACTTCAATTCTTCAATTCCGCAATCTTTGTGCTTAAGTAGTGCAACTTCAAAGTCCGTGTCCTTTGTACTTTCAGTGGAGGTCTTTGATCTGATCCACATCTTTGATGATATTCGAGCTTTCATTGAGATCATCAGCCACAGTAAATCTCTGGATCACCCTTTGTTGTGTTGCCATTATGTGAAGTTGTGACTTTTGGACCGACATGCTCACACTTTCTGGATCATGACATCTTTCCATCAGAGTAGCGGAAGCTTTACTGGTTCATGATATTTGCCAGCAGCGTGCGAAGCATAGTATAAAAATATCGAATCAGGTTATGTAGATATGCACCGTCATGATTTCTTCAATTAGTGTGGATGCCGTGAGCATGCGGCTTTGGATTGACTCCTCAATTCGATCACCAGAACCGTCCAAATGTACCTGCAAACAACAGTTAGCAATAAAACATACAAAAGTGTCTTTGATCACTTTCGTTGAATTGAGGTACACGCCCACGGTTCCCCCGATCAAGTACAAGTACTTCCTCGATCGGTAGGATTCCTAAGAACCTCCTTGACAGGGTTTCGCAGCTGTTCTAGCCGTTCTCAAACCGAAACGTCTCAAAGAAGACAACACGAGTGAGTGAATCAAATAATTGAGATTCACCGATTGATGAAAAATTGATTTGAAAAACAATCACGTATTGCTTAGAAGAAAGAGTTTTGCAATACGACGAAGGTTTTATGAGAAAGATCAATTTTCAATCAAAAATACTTTTTGTATTTGAAAAGAGTACACATTCGACGTGATAGAGAAAAGAAGTTTTGCACCTCGAATGGTTTTTCCAAAAGTATTTTTTCAATCAGAGATACTTTTTGTGTTTGAAAACATAAGTACACATTCGACGTGCTAGAGAAAACAAAAGATTTGCACATCGAACGGTTTTTCCAAAAGCATCCGTCAATCCATAACCTGAACCAAGATTGATTCAAAAGATTAAATCGCCCCATTGTTTCTGTTCAGTTGTCACATGGTTGATCTATTGGATAGATCTCACATGCCACCCACCAGGAGCTTGTTTGATGTTGGCTCCAGAAGGCTTTCCATCTTCATTGTGAATATGTTTGCATATCACTCAGATGTTCTGGCAATACCAAAAGGATAATGCGTAGGACTCTTAATATATTCTTACTTTCCACATTATGTGAAACAGCAAGTCTTCAAGAATTTAGTGTCCTAATGAGATATTGTGGATGATCTCTTGGCTCTAGACTCAATCGCGGCACATTTGGTTCCTATGCCGGAGACTAGGGAGAGGGTCTCTTTCTTTAATATCAACTATCTCTAAGAGAAAGTCGATAGATTATGTCGGTTCCCCGTGAGAATGAAACAAGCCCTTTTAAGAGGAACTTGAGTAGCTTGGGAAGTTAGTGCAGTGCGTCACTGGGTCCATGACGTCTTGTCTTCAATACCAGTGTTACCTTAGTAACCACCAGTAGCATATGTATTGAACCCGGTTTCTGCCCTAAGGTTGAATTATTGGAGGGCTATTTCTTTTCACCCTTTTTCATATTCATTTCTTTTCCATTCTTCAACCCCTTCAGTGCTTACCGAGACTTCATAACTAGAACCTTGTTGGGTTTATTCCAGTTATAGCTCTATCTCAGTCCGCACTCTTCCCATATCTCATTTTTCTCCTTTTTTCAATATACCTAAGGACTCTACACTATCTAGTGGATTGTGCTTTCATTTCCGGAATAGAATCATCGGAAAGAATGTCACTATCCTTAATGGGGATAGGAGATGAAATAGGTTTTTCATTGAAAGCCTCGATTTTAGAAATGAGAAGACTGACATTCAGTAATGTTGCACGAAGTGCTTCATCTTTGATTTCCGTGTCAGTAACTTCATCATTCTCTTCTTCTAAGCTAACAAGCTCAGAAGGTAAATCTTCCACATAGTTTATGTTTCCACAAGACAATGAATCATCATCGAATCGAGAACATCTCAACATGATCTTTTGGGAAGACAAAGGGAAGGGATATCACACAAATGCTCGAGAATTCCTGTGACTCTCTGGGATTGGGACAAGGCTCTCAACACTAGACTTTATGAATTCGCTCGATTCCTTTTCAGGAACAAGGTCAAGATGCTCATCCCCCATAATAAGAGAGCGAGTGGGAGCTTCGTGTGTGATAGCAGTTGTTTGAGATGGAATCTCAACTGCTGGGATATCAACTGACTGAGGTGGTTGAGAAATATTATTTTTAAAAAGGATAAAACCCTCCTCGTCATCATCATATAGAGTGCCTTAAGAAATTGGGAACGCCTTTAGCTGCATGCTCTAGGGCTAATAATTCTTCCCTTGATTGGCGGGCCTCTCGCCTTCGGCTAACAATTCTCCTATGGTCTTTTCACCACTCACTTGATTCTTAAAGTTTTGAATTATATCATCAAGTTTTTTCATTGTGGTTTCCAAATCTTGGGAATTTTCTTTAGGCAACGGTTCAGGTGGAGTTTGAACCGTATAGTGCTGTGGAGGTTGGAAAGTATCAAACATGTGAGAGTCATGATTGTTACAAGGAACTGGGTTCCCTATTTGACAATCGAGCTGAATGGGGACCTCCATTAGTACTCACAACAAGAAAACTGTTGAGTCCGACAGTGAATCATATGGATTTTGGTTATAACCAAAGTTCTCGGCATCATTGGAAAACGTCATAGACAAACGTATTTCTGGATTGACACTCAAATCCTTGGTGAGGACCTCCACAATATTCACAATAGATATGTTGATTATATGATGATAAGTCGGCCTGTGGGGTAATTGGAAAAGTTTGAGAAGTCGTTAAATGAGTTCGGATTAGGATCATAATTAAATGAATTCCTCGAACCACAAAACAAACAACTCCCGTTATGAATATCATTACCACATTGTACACACGTACACCAACGACCGGTTGAACCATAAAGAGGCTCACCACAACCGACACAAGGAATAAACGATTGTATTTGAAAGTCATGAGAAGGAATCGGTTTATTCAAAGAATCAACAAAACCAACATGGTGATCCTATGACTATCAAGTCTCAAGAACATTCTCAAAATCCGGAGGTGGAACAAGTGGTGTGCTCTTAGAGCTAGCAATTTCCACCACTTCCGTTATGGTCTCCCGGTTCTGTTCTTGAGAAACGTGAAGATTCGGCAAGTCATTCTTGCTAGTCACCTGTGTTTGAACGGGTTCATCGTAATCAATTCTAATTCTCGACCTTTTTTCATCGGCTTGAATTTTTTCGATTAGATTACGGACTCTATCTTCAAAGAAAGTGTCCTCGTAATCCTCGTGGGTGCTGGGGTAGCTCCGACGCTTGAACCGGTTTGTCAAGATTAGAATATATTTCAGGTTGTGGCGGGTGGTCGAAATAATTTTGAAAAGAATTTATGATGGATAATTCGCACGAATTGCAAAATTCGCTTGAACTAGGCCCTCCACACCGCTCACACATTTCTGACGTGAAGTTGGACGAATGTCTACATAAGAATTAAACATATAGATGATTAAGAAGAGAATCAAATGGTTGAGAGGATACGAAGAATAGAATTAAACGGCAAAAGAGGGTAAGAGAAATAGAATCAACGAATAAGAGGAATGAGAAGAGTATTTTTGGGGTTTTTGGATAAGAAAACATAAACATATACAGATGGATGGTATGAACAAAGAGTGAATATCCAAATCACTAATCTGCTAGACGTAAGATTATCAGCACAACTCCCGGCAATGGCCAAAAATTTGATGCGTGCCAAAAATCAAGCTTTATCACACAACTGCCACTTGTGAATGGCAACCGTAACAAGCTTAAAACGCCCAGGAACAAATCAATGAAGATCTGAGGAGTATAGTGTTTCCCCGGGTCGTTATGTCCCCGCGAGCTATGCAATGGATTATCAAACGCTTAGTGATCGGGAGATTTGAACGGAAAAGGAGATTTGGAATGATTATAATTAAGGAAAAGCCAACAAATAACAACGGCTTAAATGCAAATTAAAGAAAGTTAAAAAGATAAAATCTATTAAATAAACGCTATCACTATATTTAAAATTGATGAACGTTTAAAAACTAAAACTAAAAACTTAGGTTTAAATAAAAATTACGTAGACGTACAAAATAAAAAATGAAACTTACACAATATTAAGCCTAAAAATATGAAAAATACATTTTTACAATCCTAATGATAAAAGAAACTTTTTAGAAAAAGAAAATTAATTTTATAACTATTTATCTAATTATTATTAATTAAAAACTATTTTTAACTATTTAATAATTACCTAAAATACAAGAAATTAGGAAATAAAGCTAGAAAAATAAAATTATGAATTAGAAAAGTCTAAAATAACAAACTAGAATTTTCAAAACTATTTTTGTATTTTTCTGATTATTTTTCTATTTTTTATGGATTTTAAACTATTTAAAACTAATTAAATTATTAAAAATTACAAAATAAACTAAGAAAAATCTGAAAAATTACTTTTTTTACTTTTTATATTTATCTAAACCTAAGAAAATTGAAAAATTATTTTTTTGAAGCTTTTCTTAATTATTTGTATTAAAAACTAATTAAAAATACTTAAAAACTAATTTAAATTAAGAAAAATAGCAAATGAACTTGGAAAAATCTGAAAATTTCAGGAAAAGTCTAAAATAATATAAGGAATAAAGGAAAAATGGAAAAACAGGTGCTTATGTGTGGAATTATGGAACTGATGACCAAGTGCTTATTGAAATAAGCACTTTGATAAGCAAATAAAGTCCAAAAGCTACCAAACTGAAACAGGAACTCAAATATGCTAGAAGTGACTAAATTCAACTAAAATCAACAAGCTAATACCACTGATATGCAAGATACAACAGATTTGATGTTTGAGCTTTAAAAGTTAAAACAGTTTCTGGGTAGCAACTTTAAGCACAAGCACAAGCTTAACAATAAGCTCAAACTGAAAACTATAAATTGTAATCTAAAGCAGACCTGGTTGGGATTAAGTGTACCAAAAAGCAGACTATGGGAAGCTCTAATGAGCTCTGTGCACAAGCTGCACAAACTGAGAAAAAGCTCAGTGTACTGAGCTTTGTGATGCAGGGCATTTAAGCCTAAAAGAAGGGCTTATTTGAAGCTTATAGAAAAATGACAAAAATCAACAAAAATGCAGATAAGTAAGGGTTCCAGTTGAACTTTTAAGAATGCCAAGTCTCACTTGTTAAGACCCAAAGATGAGATCATGAAAAATCTTTGTAGTTGGCTCAAAAACTGATTTTCATATTTTGACTTTTGAACTAAAAATGAGAAGTTGACTTTATCCAACTTTGGATCCAATTTTTATCACTGAGATAGATGTTATATGATGTAATAAGTGTAATGCAAGCTTTGTTTGATGATTCTAAACACAAATCAAGAATTTGCTAAGCCAAAATCTCAACAGTGAGCAGTGGAGATGAATCAAGGTGAAATGTTGACTTCTGGTGCTAGCAGACCCAAGATGTTGACTCAATTGAACTTAAATACACCTAATAAACATGAAATAACAAAGAATCAACCATCAATAGACCTCTAGACAGAGAGATCAGCAAATCCAAACACCCTTGTAACTATTGATTATGACTCAAATATGATCCAAACAATTAACTAGCACATGATAATGATCCAAATCAGTCTAATTAACTTAAATACTCCCTAATAAAAGATGAAACCAGCTATGACTACAAATGAGAATTATACTAAGAATCTTGGAAATCACTTACAAAGGGTCCAAAGCTGCTAAAGCTTGCAAACCAAAGAACCAAGAACCACTACCTATCAATTCCAACCCAACTAACTAATATTCAACCCAAATCCATGCCTGCACCACCCAATAACCAATTCTGCATCATTTTTGCACCTGTTTGACTTTTGTTGACCAGAGTACAAAATGCTTGGAACTTGACTTTTGGGCTTGTAGAAAGTTATGAAAAGCTTATATAAGCTTATTAAAACTGATAAACAAGCTTATGGAAGCTTGGGTTTATGAAATGGAAATTGGAATTTTCAACAAGTAAGTATATAAAGATGAAATGAAATGAAACTTGGAATTAATGTTTAAAACTTGATCAAAAAAAAAATATAACTAGAGTTTAACACTTAAGAACAAAAGATTACAATTTTTGAAGTAAACTAAGACATAATTATAAAAAACGACATAAGAGTAATTTAAAACTAAAAATTCTACTACTTGCTTCTTCTCTTTGCTTTCTTTTTATAACCCAATCTCTCTTTGTCTCTCTCATCCTGATTGTTTCCCATCAATCCTAGCCATGGATTTGCTCAAATGATCTCAACCATTCAAAACGATTTTTGGCGCCAAAACTCTCACTTGACAGATAAGGAAGAGTGAGGGGGGGGGAAGGTTCATTAAATGCTCTTTGGATGTTAGTTGTGGAGTGGGGAACAGGTTTGAGTGATTGGTGGAGGGGGATGGGATATGGCTAGTTGCAGGTAAAGCAGTTGAGATGGGAGACTTTGGCGGGTTGAGATGTTTGACCGTGATTGACCAAGCAAAGATAATAATAGGGGGTTCACAATTCAGTTGACAGGGTCCGATAGTATCAAAGGTCCAAATTGGTTTGAAAGGGTTTAATAATCCAAGGGCCTTGGTGTAAATTCTGAAACTTGAGGGGCCTAAGCTGCCAATTCATCAAACTTGGAGGACCATTTTTGTAATTTTCTCAAACTTTTTATATTTTTCACCAAAGGACTAAATTTGACAAGTTATGATTTAAAAAGGACCTTTGGTGACTTTACTTTTGAAATTATGTGCTCATGGACTGTTTTTGACAACTTTTGAAACTTTGGGGGACTAAAACTGCAATTTTTGCAAATTTGATATGTTTTTCATCTGATTTTGATATATTTGCATTAAAAACACATAAAACACTGATTTGTGATATTTTGATCATTTTGATGTGTTTCTGAGTGTTTTCAGATGATTTTGCAGTTTATTTTGTACAAAAATGATGAGTATTTAGACACTCATCAATTGTCCCTGGGTAGATCCCTCCGGTTCTGGCGGATCGTGGGAACTAATACCTAACCTAACCATCCTTATAACACCATGCATAAAGTAAATTGGTCGGTCTTTT
The DNA here is from genome assembly GCA_910596185.1 of Chrysanthemum makinoi. NCBI lineage: Eukaryota > Viridiplantae > Streptophyta > Magnoliopsida > Asterales > Asteraceae > Chrysanthemum > Chrysanthemum makinoi. The sequence goes on from OU343217.1 coordinate 104,398,062, forward strand.
GGTACAGTTCATTCTTCCTTAAAACCAATTGAAAAATCATTTGGAAAAACAATCAAGGTACTTGTGATACGAGATCAAAGCATTTTGTACCTTAATAGTTTTGATCATTTAGAAAACCTCCCCCTCAACATGTGCATATTATTTAGAAATTGTTTAGCACAAGGAGGCAAGAGGACTTTGAAATATTTTCTTTGATCACAATTTTCATAGAAAAAGCCATTTGATTTTCTTGGTAAATTCTCCCCCTCAATATGTGCATAGGATATTTGAAAACATTTTATCACATAGAGGCAAAAGTTCTTTTGAAGCACATCCACAATCACAAAAACCATAAAGAAACCATTTAAAAACTCAATCAAGGTACTTTATAAATTACTTTAAAAAGCATTCGTACCTCGATAGTTTGTTTGCTCCCCCTCAATATGTGCTTCGAGATTCGAAAGCGTTTAGCACATATGAGAGAGCAGCCTGCACAATTAAATAAAAAACAGTCACCTTTTATCAAATTTCATTATTAAATCACAAATTCTCCCCCGATAAAAAATATCAAACCCTTTGAGATTTTGGATCCCAAGTGTTTTAATACGGTTTAGAAAACATGGGAGAATATGTGGCCCGGTTTAAATACTCATCATGTTTTTGGATAAATCCTCCTCCTCAACATGTGCACTGTGTATTTTGAAATCGTTTGGCACATGGAGGCAGGAGTGCCTTTGAAGGACTAAAACCAATTCCATAAAAACATATTTGAGATTTAAATCACGATCTCTCCCTTGATCAAAAATATCAAACCATTTGAGATTTGTGATCCCATCTGATTTAAATTATTTAAAAGATTTTGGGGAAGACGTGCTTGATTTAACTTTGAAAAATGACAGATAAGGTCCATTTTAAGACATTAAAGATTGTTAGTGTCAGGTATGATAGTTTTAAGAGATCTTTAAGTAAAACAAAACAATTTCACAATCAAACAAGAACATAAAAAATTTCATTTTGAAAGACCTTGATTCTAAAGAAAAATCATACCATGACATAACATTAAATCTTTAGATCACCACTTAATTATTGTACAAAACGGAACTTTTGTGAAGAAATATCGTTTGAAAATATTTTATTTTAAATCACTCTCCCCTCAATCCATGACGAGTCAATAATTGAGTGACTAAGGTTTTGATAAAAAGAAGTCCGGTGATTTTCAAGATTAAGTTCAATTTATTTTCAAAACACAAATTTCCATTTTCAAAACAATTTAATCAAATTATTCAAAATTGTTTAAAAATGGTATCCTGCACAAAGATAATGCTAGGTGGTTGAGAAGCTTTTGTTGATGTTGCCGCCGTATGGCTTGGAAGAAAACCGTCTGCAGATGCAGTGAGACTTCTTCTTACGTTGCATTTTGAATGCCAACTAAGGTCAAATTAAGCTCCGTTTCTTCAATCACTTAGAAGAAAACCATCTCGATGCAAAGAGACCTCTTACGCTGCATATATGCCAACTCTCCATAGAAGTCCAATTAAGCTCCGCTTCTTCATTTGTCAACCCAAGATATAGTTACCCTTTCCTTTCGGCATCCAATCATCTTCAATTGTGGGATCCGGATCGAGAACATTCTTTTATACCAATATATCTGCATACGTTAGTGAACACACATACAAATATATGGTGGTCGACATCACCCAAACAACAATCGACTAATAAAAGTCAATGCAACATATCAATCGATCATATAAATGTATGAGAATAATGTGTTCATCAAACTCTAATCATCTAGTCCTAGCAATCATATCCTAGGCACCTAGTCCTTCAACATAGGTTAACATCATTTTTAATTAAGCATATTAGGATAATTAAGAAGCCCGTAGATGATGTAGATTTGAAAACATTATCCCCCTCAATCCATGACTCATTTTATGAAAAGTTTTGAAAGCGCTGAAGTCATTGATTGAGTTTTCAATTTTTCCCAAAACTCGATTCGATTGTTTTGAAAAGCAACTCATTTTCCACCATTTTGAATACAACAAATATTTTCTCAAGAATTATAGACGGAAAACATTTGTGTAGGAACAAATCCTTCACATACTTTCCCTCATTTTGTTTTAAGGATAAGTGCACGAAATATTTGAAAATTGGTTTAGCGTAGCACTTTCCTTTCTTGAAGAGCGGGTTGCTATCTGAAATAATAGCAAGCCATAGTTTTAAGCGCGGGTCACAAATCGAAATAACTGCAAGCCATCATTTGAAGCCCGGTTACAGTCGAAATAACTGTAAGCCATGGTTTTGGACATGTTTTGAAAGAAATATTTACACCTCCTGCTCAACTTCATCTAAAGTCCCGTGCCACTATTGAATGACATTTCTAAGACCGTAGATGTTATCGATACCCGAAGACATGTCTTGAGAAAACATATTTTTGGTATTTTTGAAATTTTTCAGATTTTTATAGGTTTTTGAAGGTTTTATATTTTTCTATTTTTTTTTGTTGGTTTTATATTTTTGTATTTTGTTTTTCTGATAAATATATACAGTGATAGAGTAGATGATATAGTTAAAGAAGATGATGATAATGAAAACCGAGATAAGGATATAGAGCAGCACGTCGTAGAAGATAGAAGTCATCAACTCTTAAACATTCACCACCAAAGCTTCTAGGGCTCTTGAATCGAAGAAAGAAATTGACCCATCCAAGTGAGACTTTGGCACTTCCCCCAAACCGAAAATCCTTTAGTGAAAGCATTGAGCTATATTTCAAGCTTGCCACTGGCACCCATTATCATAAACCAAATTGCTCCTTTTAAGAACGATGATCGAGATTCTTCGTTCGGGGTTATATCATCAACAGGAATAGCAACGTATCATCCCACTCATAAATAATCTTCTCAAATTTCATAACCACTGAAGTCCGACGCAATCCATTCCAAAAGGTGTCAAGAGAACAATTCCCCCAAGTAGTTGAATTGATGCAATCAGTCTCTTTGTATAATGCTCAAGAACTCTCCCAAATACACATCATGAGGGAATGAAAACACCTCCCCATGTTCACATTTTTCTTCCCTGATGATCGTGTATGAAGCTCAAGAACCCGGTACACCAATACCCAAGCGCTCTCCCGAATACACATCATGAGGGGAATGAAAACACCTCCCCATGTTCACATTTTTCTTCCACGATGATCGTGATGAAGCTCAAGTATCCGAGTATACCAATACCCTAGGAAGGAATAATTGATAACATTGAAGAAGCAGGCCAAGTCACTGATTATCTCTGCGGATGACAATCTCTGCGATGTCAACTCCTAATAAGTGATTATATCTCTGAATCACCGATTAAGCCCTCAAGTGAAACAATTAGCGCTCCAATGTACACAATTCTCTCTCCTCTGATGATTATGATAACATTGAGATCATCACGCACTTGTGTACCCTTTTTTCCTCTTCAGAACTAACTCTTGCATCGCTTCCCCCACATAGTTGGAATAAGAATACTAAACGCCTTGATGAGTAAAACCTTGAGTTTCTCTGCGGTCATGACATTTGTTTTCCGGGATATCTTCAATCACTTAGAAGAATTAAGTTCATCAAGTTTACTCGCCATGAGTCAAACCTTGAGTTTCTCTCTGTAATAACATTTGTCTTCCCGAGATATCTTCAATTTCTTAGAAGTATTAAGTACATCAAGTTTACTCGCGTTTAGATGCTTGTCTCCTTCCCCTTCTCTGGTTTTGATACTTCAGAATTAGTAACTCTTTGAATGCCCAAATACTTGAAATTTGTTGAGAAGATTGCTTGAAGTCTTTGTGAGAATCAACATGCTGAATAATGTGAGCAAGTCTAATTGGGGATTAAATTCGACATATCACATTCCTCCAATTAGTGCTCTCCCCAAGACCGACAATCTTTTTGATAAATGCCCAGATTAAGAAGAAGTCTTTAGATCATTAAATGCAACTCGTCTTTAGTCTTCTAACATGTAGCAGAAAATGTAGAACAGACTGTAGACTCGACCTTCTTCAAGATTGTCCAGTTGGGGAATAGATAGTTAACATCTTTAACTCACACCAAAAAGCATCCCACTAAAAAGCATCCCAATTAACTTACATCTTGCAAATCCCCTTCATTAAGATCCCTCCCAATCAAACAAGAACAGAAAGATGTTCATCAAGGAAATTAGCAATCAGCCCGCAGGGAACACACAAAATGGTAACACCAAGCAAACAATCACATCAAACAAGAACAGAAGGTTGTTCGGAATTATCATGTTGATGTGCACGTGAAGCATTAACCGGAAGCACTTTGTCGATAAACTCATCAATCCGAGTGAAGATGTCAACCAACGGCTCTTAGAAGAAACTACATGTGAAGATGATCCGATAAGAAGAGTCTCGGTTCTTTCATGAGTTAGGAGCCGTTTGACCATATATTCTCAAATATCAATCAACCATGCAAAAATTCACACTTTTCTCCCCTCAAGAATTGCATACGGATATGCCATTCTTGATTAAGTAAGTGAATATCATCCAAAAGTATTCAATTCACACTTCTCCCCTAAAATTTAGCACGTGATGTCGCCATCTTCATTATATTAAGCAAGTGGAATATGAAAACAATCAATGGTAGCCCGGTTCACTTGATGATTGAAGCGCATGGAAAAAGCATGAAGCATGTTGATGAGAATGGTCATAATTGAGAAGATTTCTCTTCTTCAAGATAATGTGCACTCAAGCGCACACATTTCTTTTCTTTAGAGAACGAGGCTTGAACTGTTGTGTTCAAACGTCATAAGAAGATTTCTCTTCTTTTGAAGATAAAGCGCACTGAAACATAAACTTTTCTTTTCTTTAGAGTACGAGGCATGAACTGTTGTGTTCATACGTCATAAGAAGATTTCTCTTCTTTAGAAGATAAAGCGCACTAACACGTACACTTTTCTTTTCTTTAGAGAACGAGGCATGGACTGTTGTGTTCATACATCATAATCTCTCTCTTTTCAATCTCTTTTGGCAAAAATATGTAATCACCCCATTATTATTCAGTAGGCTCTTTGAAGTGACAGCTGATGGAGAGAACCCAATATGATGAATTTGACCTTGAAGTAAACTAACCCGAACTCGTGACTTAACCTTGCACATATGTAACAAAGAGCGGTGCCGAGACTTCATCCTCCATTGAATCTCTAAGTACTCTATACTCTTCATCCAACCAACCATCAAGTAATAGACGACATCACCTCTTGAAAATCCAAAATTCAATGTGACTCTGAGCACTACAACGTAACTCCTTAAAGTGATAGTTATTTTGTGGTGGTAAGAGCCCAGTTCCCCCAAGTGCTAAAAGAAAAGGAAAAAGTCACCCAACAATAACTAGATTTCCAAGTCTTCGTTTTTGATATAAGCTTGAACAAGGATCATGAAGAATCTTCATCCAACCATCCCCGATACCTTCAGATACTAAGTACACTCGTCCGTGATATTTCACTTCAACCTCAAATAAATACTAGTGAATTAACTCCGTTGTCACATCTTCTGGTTAAAAGCTCAAATCTAGCCTCCTTTGACATTTTAAGTGAACTATGATAATGGTTCCTTCCCGACCGTGGTTAAAAGCACATAACCCCATAAAACCGTGTAATAACCAAACTGCCATGACGAATATCCAAACACACATCCAATTCATGAAGTACACCCTTTTATCCCTTCTTCGAAGTAGAAACCGTAGCACTAGCATCAGAAAGGATCCCGACCTACACTTTCCTTTCTCCAGGATGGTTCCATCATCACGGGATTTTACAATTCTATGGTTTAAACCGAGAAATAGTTTCTTTCGCGGGATTTTACAAAACCAAGAATAAACCGTAAGATAAATCCGAAAATGCTCATTACTTTAACCAGGATGTTTTCATTGTCACGGGATTTTACAAGTCTATGATTTAAACCGAGAAATAAGTTCTTTCGCGGGATTTTACAAAATCAAGACAAAACCGTAAACAATGTTAGCTTGAATGTGTTATGACAACTTTGGTTTCGGTGAATATATGTTTTAGGGGAACATGCAGCGGTTCATCAGTGGTTCATTATCCAACATCATCAACATCGTCAACCATCCAATAATTACTATGGTAATCACATCATTCACATAATCTGTCGGCTATTTGCTGTGACCACTTGTTAAAGTAAACCCGATATATCAAACTTGAACATGATGTAAAATTCTCCAGATTTGTTACTTAAGCTTGTACTGATCAACGTGCAAAAGAAACGGTGTACCCAATGTACAAAACCTCTTGACATATCCTCAACTGAGTGAGACACCGAAGTGATAGTTACGTTGTGGGTTAAGCGAGAAAGAATCACAAACGGAATTAAATAGCCAAGTCTTTATCACACTAAATAAACGCCCAAACAAGCCATCTTCGCGGAAGGGTAGAAAGAAAGAAGACGAAATAAGTAAATGCGCCCGGAAAACTTCACATCAAAGCCAAATGAGAAAAATCGAACAACAACCCCGTAGTCAACCGTGTGTAACTTTCAGTGCAAGCCGTGACATGATTTTATCCGTGAAAATGTATACACCAAAGTATCAAACCACTTACCACAACAAATCTCATCGTCAAATCAATTCAACAAAAGTTCATCATCACACCAAATCTCAACATCAAATCACATCATTAAACCGCATCATCAAATTACAACTCGCGTCCCATGATGATAAGATATTAGATCAACATCTAAACACCACATCCGGTTCAAACAATGAAACCCATAAATCCGATTAAGTCACATATATCCTGATTCACTACAATTCGATAAACCCGATGATTTGATATATCCGTTGTGATCAAGGGTGGTTTATATCCGTCATGAATATGGAAAATAATACTCTTAATTTTATATCAAAAACTAATCACGATTCATGAACATTACTTTCCACCTTCAAACATTATTAGATTGAGACTATGAAATAAATGTTTATTTCAACGATAGTGTGAAATTGATTTCGCCCATGTCAAAGGTTTAATTCGAGATGGTATAACTTATGGTTCATCACATTCAAGTTACTCGTCCTATGTCCATAAACGTACAAGGCCCAACCTCCAACAATGTACATGGCCCATCTCTATACGACCCATGTTAATAAACATTAATGTGAGAGATACAGCCCAGTACCAAATCCAATATCCGAATCCCCTTCAACCCTAATAATAAGGAGTATAAAAGCTTACTTAATCACAGATATCCCTAAAAATGCTCACATGAAACCATAATTATTCTCTCAATTTATCCGCCCCCATCACTGATATACACCTCAAACCCTAATTTATCTCATCAAAGAAACGCCTCCCTCTATCTCATTCACAAATCTGCTTAACCAAATCCAAGCCAACTCGTTACTTATCACCCTAATCTCCTCCTTTGTCCGCCTTTAGCACATCATCAATCAATTATTACACAACTCAGAATCTTGACGCGGGTGTTCTTACATTGACAAGACCTTGCCACAGGGATGGCTCGTGGTCCATTGATTTGCCACAGGGATGGCATATACCATATGGACGAAGCTTCAAAATTCAAACCCAGGTAGGTTTTGAACATGATTATACCCTCTTGAATAGATTTGGTCTATAACGAACGAATTAAAGAAACGAGTATAACCATATTGTTATGACTCATTTCTTTGATATTCGAATATTATCAATATGTTGAGATCAGTGATGATAATGGTTCGAAAGTGTCTTGACAAGATTAAGACCGAATCAAATATGAGATTATATATATATATTTTTTTTGTTCGAAAGAGTCTTGATATTTGATTAGTCTCAAAATGAATTCGAAGGGAGAGTGATAACATCCTTGTTATTGTTTTGCCCTTAACAGGTTCTAATATTCAAAGAAAATTACCTTACAATTTTAGATCTATGATGATGTAAATGAATCATGTTATGGACTCTTGAAAGTCTTGTTGTTACTTATGATAACCACGAAACATAAAACTGAGATCAAGAGTCGATTTGTATTATTCTCTGTTTTGAGTCTTTGAAATATTCGAGTAGTAGTTGGAAGAGATGAAGGGTATGGTGACTGATGATGCAGATAACATGAGGCTGAGGTCGTTGAGTCTTTGTAGTATATGGTATGGTTGTGTGGTCAATGTGCATAGTTCATCAGCTACTCTTCTTCTTCTCATCACACAAGTCGCTAGACTCAATAGTCAAAGCGGATTAGTCAAGTCGCTAGGTCTTAGGTTTGTGTCAAATTGCTAGCGAGTTACGTCAAGTCGCTATTGACTTTTACAAGTCGCTATTGACCTGAGTTGACTAAAGAGTCAACTCGCAATATGTCACAACTCGCTAGACTCAAGTTGCTACCATGAGTAAAGACTCATGGCATGGCAAGTCGCTACCTTATTTTCATACATCACAAGTCGCCAGGTGACCCAATTCGCTAGGTAGATTCAGTGTATTTGGACATCTTATTCTGTCAACTCGCTAGCATGAATATATGAGTTTTCCGACCACTTTAAGACATAAGACTGCTAAATATTTTGACCAGTTAAGACCTCAAAAACCAGACCAGATTCAAAGAAAGACCCAGAAAAAGCTTCATTTAAATGATCCGTTTTGACCACGATGTGAGACTAATAAAGCAAATATGAGACCAATGGACACAAGACAGATATGAGCATAACGTGACATATTTGACCAACAGCAATACACAGACTTTTAAAAACTAAGTATAAAACTGAGTACCAATCTGATTTGACCAAAAGCAATGCACAACTGTTGAAAAACTGTTTATCAAAAGATAATAATTCCGACTATAAAAACAGTACACAAAACAGTTTAGAAACATGTATCAAAGCAACAATAAATCATCAAAACACAAAAAACCTGGCTCTGGTACCAATTGTAGGATCGTAATATTTATTGTGTTGATGATTCGGGTGGTCTTGGATGATCAAAATACATGTTTGCCATTAGAGAGAGAAGTAGAGAGTTGGGTGTTTTCTTGGTAGAGACTTGCTTCACAAATGTAAGGTTAGATTGTGAGAAAAGCACCACCCCTTCCATGGATGGAAGGGGTATTTATAGTTACAAGAAATACGACCTCTTATCGGCCTGTGGATCAGGTATACAGTGGGTAAAGACCCGTCCTTCCTCCACGGTGTTGCACTAAGCTATACTACGCTACAAACTAATAAATAAACTACTTAATAACGTAAATAACGACAAGTCTACGAGCTAACTTATGCTAGATATTATTTGGGGTGACCGACTCTTCACTATGGAATTTTCTAATTCCTAACATTTTATTTTCGTAATTTCTAGGTTTAGCTTTTGTTTTTAGTCTTAATAAGTGTCTTTACTTGTTTAGAATGTATTTCTGTAGTTTGTTTGATTTTAACTAACTCTAACGCTAATAATTTGGATGATTTGTTCTTGTTTTATTTTGTTTTGTTTAGATAAGTTTGTTATGGATAGTTTGAGTGGAATTTCCGAGTATCTTCGCAACTTGGATGAAATGTTTAAGGATACCGGTAACTCATTGGAAAAGATTGGAAACATCTTGGAGGAAAGTAAGAAAGAGTTAGCCATTGATTCGGAATGTTTGGAAGAAGTTGGGGAAAACAAGGTTCAAGTTCCTAAAAAGAATATGGTCATGATTTTCACACAAGCACCTCTCACGGGGTACGACTCACCATTTATGAGGTTTGGGACACCGTGTAGTGTTGAAGGGGTAAGCGCGTGAGATGCTCAATTGAACATGGCTTATGAGGACAACTATATTGTGGACAAGGTGCTTGACAAAATTGGCCACGTTCGTATAGACTAATTTATAAAGTCTCGTTATACCTATGGTCAAGAATCTTCGGATCAATATCCATGTGATGCAGGTTAGACTGACCAGGTTTTAATATTTATAAAGTCTCGTTATACCTATGGTCTACCATAATGCACTACTGGGCAGTGTACCCGGTCGTGTGTAGTGTAGTAATCGGTAAAGCCGAGGTCGTCCCAAGAGCTATGTGTGTTGGATTATTACTAAGTCTAGGTGTCACAGAATAATAATAGTTTCGATAGGGATTTAATTAATTAAACTACTAAAACAGAATAAAGCAAATAAAAGCAGATAAATGATAAAGGGAAATCAATAGAGGAGAGTGGTGCTAACCTAGTTAATCCTCCTAGCTAGTTATGTCTACGTCTACTTACTTCCAATTACTTTAGGTGGGGTCAAAGTCGAGAGGACAGCATTTGGTCAATTCGCCCTAACCTATCAGCAAAGATGCCACCACAAGAGAAGTCAGGTGTTCCCTCATAAATCCTGTTGTTCCTGGTCCCCTAATCCAAGTCATTAAGTAGCGCTACATGCTAGATTTATAATAGTGAGTGCCCGGCCGTTAGGAACTTAGACACTCACCCCCTAATTCTTAAGTTCATCCAAACGATAGGTGATCAGTTGGTCAAATCGCACAAGTAGAAAGGGTCGTCAGTTGGTCATATCTTACCCTTCCCGTCTCAGTCCGCTCACCTAGGGTCAGTTGGTCGTATCTCCTAGGAAATTGGCCTCTACCGCCATTCAAAACTACCAAACCAAGGGTGGCTACCAATAAACTATGCATGCATACACTTAGAAATAATTGTACAGAAGTAATATAAACGAAAACAAAACATTTAAGGAATCATAACTAGGTCAGCACCAAGAGGTTCTTAGCCGCTCATATTAATCATGCAAACTAATTCAATATTCAAAGGTACGAAATACATGAATTGAAAGTAAAAGAAATATAAAACGCTAATGCTTATCGTAGGGGAGTGATTTCTCCCTTGGAGACAGCTCCGTATGCTCCTGTAGACCTGCCTTGAGCTTTTTCCCACGTTCTCTGAGTGTTGTGTGTGGAATGAGATGATTAGAAATGCTGGAATTCGTGGGGTATTTATAGGCCAGATCTGGGTTACAGTGTAACTAATATAAGAGTTACACCGTAACCTTCTATTTCATCGTATTTTGCACTAGATCTGCTGGTTACGGCGTAACCTAATAAGTGGTTACGCCGTAGTCTTCAATAAACTCGGTTGCGTCATAGTTGAAGGAGTAGTTACGGCGTAAGTATCAGCGGCGTGGAACCTCATTTGACCTAATATAGTTACGTCGTAACCTTTGGGAAGAGTTACGCCGTAACCTTCTGATAAGTTCGTTTTCTAAGTCACGCAATAGTTACGGCGTAATGTGAGAGATTAGTTACGCCGTAAATTTCTTCAAAGTAGCATACTGTGATAAATCTTTAGATATTTCTCCAGTTACGCGTCTCTTTAGCTCCAATGCTCGTAATTTACCTGAAAGTGGAAAACAATGGAAAACAAGCGTAAATCCATATAAATGATATAAATTACAAGCATTATCGGGGGAAATTGACACTTAATATTCAGGACTATTTGATGTTATCAAATATCCCCCACTTGAACTCTACTTGCCCTCAAGTAGACCTTATTAGAAAGATTCCTAAAAAGATATCTCCCATAAACTGGAAAATATAAATTTACAAATCCCTTATGCTAGAATAAAACAAAGCCGAACACCTCACGAAAGGGGAACAAAACACTCAAATCTCTCAACTATTCTAAGTGTCAATTTCGGGGTGATCACTCAATCGCACAGTCATAACATGTATTCTATCATAAGCTTGGCGGTTACACAAATCTCCACCACCAGAGTTAAGGGTTAAACAATTCTCGAAGGCAATATGGGTAGACACGACAAAGGTTAAGGGGTGACTCGTCATTACTAACATGTCACGGCGAGGTGGACAAAATCAATGATACATGACCAAATCCATGGCCAAGACACCAAAGATTGCTCGCTGCATCACCTAGACATGCTTCATGACTAAAGGGAAGGATAATACATGGGATATATAATCGGTGTAAAATGAAAAACAAACAGGTAGTCTAAATCTATAACCAAGTCATCACCACTTACCGTCCGGCCATAGTTCAAGCTTTGAAGTCAAGAAACCGGATCATGAAATATAAGGTAGATGTGTCATTAGAGGACGTCGTGATGGGAACACTACCTTTTCTTCAACTGCTGGCATAACTACCAACTTCAATCTTCAAAAGTGACCGAGGTGGCCTCCTCGATACTAAATCTATGAAGCTCGTAACATAGTGCTTATAACAATGTACTTTACAATAACATAACACCTATTTTTTTTCGAATCATTTTTTTTCAACATAACAATAAATACTAAACATAATATCCCCCCACTTGAGACGAACAATGGGAATTCGGGGGGTCTTCAATGATCTTCAGGAATGTTGTCGATGAAAGCGTGATTTCCGAACCTTTCCACTCGAACCTTGAACTTAGGCAAATGATGACTTCCCAATCACAAATAAAGACTACAGGGTAGGCTAAGGTGTATAGGTGTATCGAAACAATATATCGGGTTAACAAAATGAAAGGAATGGCTCAGATGGGTGTATTTAGGGGTATCTTGCACTAAAGGTCAGTGCAACAAAAGGGTTTCACATGGGGGTCGAGAAGTCGAGGTGACTAATCGATAGACACACAATGGAAGGCTGTTTGGGTCATAATCCTATAATATTTCCTTCTAAAACTGAAAAGTCCAAATACATCGAGCTAACTCAACATACCTCGTCTATGATCTCGAAATGATGCAAAGGCCAAGTTCTAAAGTTTACAAGCTACCGGCACACTCATAATTTGGTGGATTTGTTGTAAAATATAGGAAACGGATAACGCTAATCTCACCATATATTATCAAGGGTTGTATGTACTCGGCTAAGGTCTAATCTAGTTAGGTTAAGAAAAACATGTCAAAATTTTAAAAATGGCATAATTTAAAAAAAAAAACTAAAAAAACAAGGGCAAAATAATGTTCAAGAGATAATTCTACTCCCGTCCCCCCACTTGAATTGTACAAAGTCCCTTTTGTACTAAGCATTAAATAAAGGTGAAGAGAAAAGTAGAATTAGAGCGAGAACTTTCCTGAAATTTGCTCCATAAAGAAAGAAGGCTCACGAAAAAGAGACGTGCCTTCGTATAAGCCTCATGAGCAAACTCCAATCCCTGAAATCACAATACCGACAAGCATAATTCTAAAAAGAAAAAAAATGAAAAAAAAGAAAAACAAACCTAACTCACTTTCGTAGGAATCACGGTTGCATTTAACATATGCAACAAGCCTTTTAAACCACTTGGTGTCCCAAGTGGACGAGTGAAGTCTCGTGAGGGTTTACAGGAAACACACCCACAAAGTTCATTTAAATACTAATACAAGGTTATTGTGTTTTAAAATGAAAGAATTAAAGCAGAGAAAGGTTACGTCGTAACTAGCAAAACCTGACATAAGCTGCAAAGCGAGTGGTTACGGCGTAACCACATAGATGGTATTACGCCGTAATTGTTAATACATCAAGAATTCTGCTGCTAAAAGGTTGGTTACAGCATAATCACCTAGATGAGTTACGCCGTAACTCTGGTCTGATCAGTAAACTGCAGCAACAATTACTTCCTCGTTTCCTACAAAAATGGTTAGAAAACACCAGACCCTACAGAAATGGAAATAAAACAAAAGAAGGGGATAATTCGGATTGTCTCCCGAAAAAGCACTTTTTTTTTATTTACGAGTCTTTAAGTTAGACTCAGAGCCGCGGGGCTTCTATGGGGGCCTTTGGACCTGGCCGAATTCCACCACTCGTTGGCACTCATTCATCCATTTGTCGAACCCTTTTTTCCTTGTAAAATTACGGATGCTATCTGTTCCAAACTCATGTGAAAGCCATTCATCACGTGATTTTCCCCTACGTCATCTTCAGCAATAATACTACTAGTAATAATGATGCGGGATCTTGCATCATTTATTGTGTCAGTGAGATGATTGTACTTATACTGCTTAACCTTCCCTTTATGGATTTCGAGTTTCCCAAATCTTATTTTGTACCAATCCTCTAATGCTAATTCAATATCATGTCGCTCTCCCTTGTGAGGGTATATCCATTCATTCACCTTTCTTTCACATTTTTGAGGACGAGTAACGGGGCCATGTTGTCACTGATTCTCTATCCTTGTTGACATCGAGTTGCTCAAATATTTGTTTGGAACTGAGTTTCTCAATGCCTTGGACAATTTCTTCCTGTTTCGCTACAATTATCAACATTCTCTACTATCATCAGTAATAGGATTAGAGTGTAAAGTGGGATCTAGCGATTGAACATTAACAACATCAACATTATTTGAAATTTCAACTTTTAGTTTTAAATGCTCTTTCATACTAAAAGTTATTCGTTTATTTTCAGCCCCCAAAGAAATTTGTTTTTCAAAAACCTTAATTTGAACCCTACAAGTGGCCAGAAAAGGTCTTCCAACAATTAAGTTGTAAGCCTCCCGCTTCCCCATGTTAATAACCTCTGTTGGGTTTTAGGTTCATTGGATTTGATGAGACAAAATAAATACAAGAATGAAACAAAGGGACTTAAAGTGAAAGAGATGAAACCTACAAAAAGATGGAAGGACTTGCTTGCAAAAGAAGATTTATTATTTACTCCTTCGTAGTATTTTGTAAACCCTAATTCTCTAGTATATAAAGAGGACATGGGGTGTAGGTTTTAGATATTAAGTCTTCCATAATGTAGTCTAAAGGTGTGTGTGTGTGTGTAACCTAGACGTGTAGTTTATTGTAAACGTCTAGGTTATTTGTTTACCTCCAAGATCTAAGGTGTCTTAGATCCCTGTTACAGTTAGGTAACACGTATTATTCTAATCAAATAATATTTGGAGGAGATTGGGTGAAAGTAAAACCTTGTGTCAATAATAATGAAGTTTGTTTAATTCCGCTGCGTATAATGTTTATAATCATTGTTATTGTTAAACCCTAGAGGCTCAAAACGATCTCAAAGAGTCTATCAAACTCCACAACCTCAAAATCAGTTGGGAAGAAGAATTTCCCAATTTTTAAAAGCACATTATTCACAATTTCCCTCGGTACGGCTTTAGAGGAATCAGCCATTTCTATCATAATAGTTGTTTCTTTTAAATTGGCAAGTTTTATTTTATCAAATAAAGTGGTAGAGATAAGGTTTACCCCGACCCTTAAATCAGCTAATGCGGGAATCTTAATGTTACCAATAGTGCATGGGAGAAGAAAACTTTCCTGGTATTGCTGTTTTTCAGGAAGTTGGCTTGGCACGACCTCGTCATCTTCTGATTTATCATCCTCTCTTAGGTAGTTAATTCCGGAAAGATCATTAGTGATAGAGGATGTGCAATGTTCTTTTTTTGCTTTATCTTGCGCAAATATAGCCTTGCAGGCAATGGCTTTAGCATTACTCGTTTCAAGGTTTTTAGCCAATTGCCCAATTTGTGTTTCGAGGTTTTTAATCGCAGCATCTTGGTTACGTAGGTTCATTGTAACACCCCAACCCGACAAGGGTAAAGATATCACAATACGGTTTCATATCAGAACTTTAAATACTATACAAAAGCGGAAGCCTTTACAAAACTTACAAAAGATAATATAAATAACTTAATATTCAAAATAAATCTAAGATCCCTATTTTCAAATCTTGCTGTTGCCTCTACTCTCAACCCAGATCAGCTATCCCATAAGCTCATCTTGAATGCTAAATACCAGCCGCAGGAAAAGAAAGTGCGGTGACTTACAAAGCCCAGTGAACATATATAACAAAACAGAAGCTAAACAAAACAAAGATACGGATAACTAAATCACAAAGAATGAGAATAATGAATCATTGAGGATTCTGCGTAGCGTAAATATACAAATCCGTAAAATAAAAAAAACACATAACAGTTAACGATCACCTCAGAACACATTAATGACACAAACGCAACCACATCAGAATAACCAAACACTTAACATATCAAGATTAATAGATTCCGTGTCAACCAAATGAAGAGTCTAATGACTAACGGAACAATTACACCGAAAATAAACATGGCATTCATACAAATCAATTAATCTACATTTAACACACTTAATTCAATATTGTAGCAAATGAAATAACCGTCCCATCATGGCAAATCACACATACGATAGAAGACATAGACAAACTATAACTAAATAGACAAAGACATAACATAGCCATTAGCAATTATCGTAACAGATATCATCGTAATACATAATACATTCACTAACATATCATTCGAATACATAATATAAACACTCGAAAATATACGAAATCATACAGAATAAAACTAAACACTAAGTAACAGATAAAATTTAGTCAACTACCATGATCCCAACATATCATATCGAAATATCCTTCTTCAAAAGGTAACCTCAAAAATAATTGAAAGCTAACTCGAATTTTGTAAGACGCCCACAGCTATATCATTTGTCTAGAAAGCTATGATGGGGTG
>OU343217.1:104417633-104511899 GCA_910596185.1 Chrysanthemum makinoi
AATGATATGTGATATCACCGTTATGACTCGAATTGTCCGTGACCATACTAAGGTGAAATCGATAGTTTTATCGCTATTATGTGGTGCTTTGTTCGGGTATCTCGTGGACTATGATTATTCGCGGTATTTCTATCCGCGTATTGTTGACTGGCTATGTTTACATTTCTCTCGTTTGCGCTACGTTTGATTGTAAATGGGTCATCTTGTGATATCTCGCTTGTTAATTTGTTTAGTTTCCCCTCGCTAGTTCTTTTAATTCATTTAATTATATATTTTATATTGTATCTTTACTTATTATGTGTGAATGCCATGTGTTGATCGGGCCGCTAGTACTTCCGCCAAGTATGATATCGGGCGTGTTTTCAACTAAGGGTTCTGACTGTGAATTGCTATGCTCACTTATTATTAATTGCTTCCGCTTCGTGATATATCTCGCTTTGGCTTGTGGCCTCTTCGATTCTCAATTGATTTATGATATATATATGTTGTGGATGCTACGCCGCTATATGTTTATGTTTCAGCTTCTTGTATGTCCGGTTTGTATGTGCTTGTTTATATGTCGCCGATGCTTTGCTTTGTTTCGCTCTTCCTTGTTATCTCTGTTTCAGATTATATCTCGTATAATTGTGTTCTGCAGGATCCTCATTGACTCATTGTCCTCATTTCACGCAACTTGTTATCCGCTTCCTTCCTTTTTCATTTTGCATTTCGTGATTTTATTTAGCTTTTGTTTTGTTATATCTGTCACGGGCTTTTTAAGCTCACCTGCATTTTTCCCCGCGCGTGTTTTAGATTTGAAGATGGGCTTTGATGGGTCAGAGTTGATTACATTCGAAAGGGACCAACCCTAGTTACCTTCTAGTCGGACTTATTTTGGCGGCTATTGTTTTGGAAATTTTGGTTTATTTAGACATTTGATTTTGTAATTTTTCTTGTAAATCTTTTGTTTAAATGACTTGGTACGTTATTCTTAAGACTTCCGCTTGAAGAATTTTATTTGTATAGCCTGATATGACACCGTATCGTGACACTTCTACCCTTGTCGGGTTGGGGTGTTACAATTATGGTATCAAAGCCGTGTTTCGCCTTGTTGGCCTTAGGATTGACCCGTGAGGACCGGGTAGACATTAGGCTTCCGCTCTGCTCGACTCTTCCGATTCCTTTTGATTGTCTTTCGATTTGGTTCGGATATTCTTTTGTCTTCACGATTTGACCTTCTCCTTTTCGTGATTTGATTTTGTTTGTTTACCTTCACTTGCAATTGTTTGTCGACGCTTAGATGAAGACTACTCGAACCGAAGATGATGGTGCCGACCTTGCACCGCCGCAACACTCGAGAAGTTCGGGAAGCGTAAGCCGCGACCACCGATGTTGCCGGAGACATCAAGATGTCGGAGGGAGCCGGACGGATCAACCAAAGACGCAAAGACGGAGACAAGATTCAACCGTGGTCGAGGAGATTCATCTACTTCACATGATCCGCGCCAATTGCGTGTTACTCCGATTTGTTTGTCATGCGCTTGTGGCGGTTTGATATTTTGGCTGTGTGATTTTGATCGGCATTGCTCTTCTTTGATTTGTTCGTAACTCGTTTGAATCGTGAAGTTTCATCGCCTAGCATTTTGGTCTTATCTCACTTGTATTTGAATCGCCGTGAATGAGTCATGAGAAACCGCTCCGGCAAGTTGGTGGCCTCTTTCTTTCTCTCGGTATGGTAAGTTGGTTTGATGTATTATATGCCGCATGTTTGTGAATCCGGCCCGCTTTGGTTTGTGCTTGCTACCTGAGTGTTATCTCGATGTCATATTGGTTATCCGATTTGTCATGACCCGGAGACGTAATATGATGACAATAAGGACTTGTTATGTGATGCAAGTATTATGACTGATCACCGGATAATACCGAGATCAATATAATTTGAACTTATTGAAATTGTGCGACGCCTTGGGAAATGCCCGGGTTGGTACGTGAATGGACTATGACCTATATCCGCTATTTGTCCCATCCACATGTTCATTTGAAATTATGTACCTCTTTGTAGATTCTCATCGATCCATCAAGCATGCGATAAGTTTGGTACGCTTTGGAAACGTAAATCGTATGATTTGTGTGAAACTATGGATTGCTACGTCATTTTAAACTCGTGACGCCTCTGAAAGTACTTTGGCGACTTCAATTTTTGAGGACTAAAATTTTTTAGAGGGAAGAGTTGTAAACCCTAAAATCTCAAACGCTGAAATGACAATTTTGCCCTCAAACTTAAAAATTTTACAAACTCGGAAACACGCCAACATCGCTTAACAAGTTATATATCAATAATATATACACATTATGAAAATAATTAACTTATGATATAGATTAAAATAACATGAATGATTAAACTCTAAGTAACAAATAAACATATCAAAATGTACACAATTAACCTAGACTACAAAAGAGACTACATACACTTGGAAAGATAAGCTTGGAAAGTCAAATGAATTGGTCCTCCCCTCCCTCTATGGCCGCCTCATACTCTCCCCATTTACTTATCCATATCAATTTTGTTTATTCTCATTTGCACATATCTTTCATTTCAAAAACACACCAAGAAACCCTAGATCTATTTTCTCTCCATATTGGCGGCATCTTTTTATTTCTTTATTCCAATCCAAAAATCCAACAAAGCAAGGTGTTCCTAGGGAGCTTGTGATCGTGTGTGATTGATTGGTGGGCGCAGATCGTGGTTTGGTCCGAAAGGAAGCTTGGACGTGGGTTTGGTATTTAGGTCGTGGGGTGGTAAAGCCAAGAGAGGCTTGGTTTTGATCGTGGTGGTTTATCTCTTGTTTCCTTGTCACGCATACGCTTACTAGGTAACGATCATCATCTCACGCTCTCCCTTTTTGTTTCTTGATTTTAACGTGGCTATGGAGTCATTATTAAGGCTTGTTATACGGAAATGAAACACATAAAATGATGAATATGTTTGTCACATGAAATGATAAATGGATTACATAAAATCATGATTCTAAACCTATATGATTTGAATGATATGTGGCATGTAAATATGAATACGAAACTGAATTTGGGTTCCTCTATAAGTCGACATATATGAATTATATTAAAGGGTTAAATGAGCTTGTGAAACTATAATGCGATAATGATGTGATAAATGGAATCGACAATCTAATGATTTACGAGGTTGTTTTGATTATTATATGGGCGCATATAATATGATTTGGTGAAGGATGTCTCGACCAAAATGGGGTGTTGGTTAATATGTTGTGTAATCTATGATAATCGAGTTTACATGTGTTAAAACCCATATGCTAATCATAATCGAAAACTAGGGTTTTGTATTTGATGATTTAATAAAGATAAGGGATTATTTTGTAAATTATGAAAATTGATGGATTAACTTGTTAATATGTTAACTAAATGGATTAAATGAGTAAAAGAAGTAAACTTGCTATATTTACACTTTTAACCCTAAACTTTGCAATATTGACATTTTAAACCCTAAACTTTTGTAACTTGTCATAAATGATCCTTAAATCATAATAACACTCATTTTCACTATTTAACTTAAGATAAGTAACTAAATCTGCTAATTATGGAAACCTCGCTAATTATGGAAACCTCGCTAATTATGGAAACCCCGCATTATGGAAAGTTACTAATTATAGAAAGTTGCCTAAAATAGAAAGTACTTAAAATGGAAAGATTACTAAAAGTGGAAACCTCAAAAAATAGAATGCCGCCTTAAACGAGTCATCCGATTCTTATGGAACGTTATTTAATTCTTAGGTTTCGGACGGCGCATTGATTCATCGGGTGACTTACGTTTCTATTTTACTTGCTTCGAGTGAGGTACAGATATTCTGACCTTACCTCTTAAGGTTTCTCATGATTCGTATTTCATCTTTCGATATTCGCTTGAACTCGCTATGCTTCACTCTAAGCCTCTTTATTAGGGCTTCCCTATGACTTTGCTATGCTCCCTTATGATATGAACTCTGATATGAACTTTGATATGAACTCGATATGAACTCGATATGAACTCGATATGAACTTTGATATGAACTCGATATGAACTCGATATGAACTCGATATGAACTTTGACATGAACTTTGATATGAACTTTGATATGAACCCTTATGATATGAATATGCTTTGACCCTTCACCATACCCGAGCCAAATATGTTTCCTAGTCGAAGGTAACTGACTGCGTCATTGATGCACCAATGGCATGACTTTAGTGTGGTTGAGTGATGTTCCACACCGTCCCCATTATGATATGATTATGAGCTCACTATATGTATATGCTTTGGCCATTATGTTCGGGGCTATGGATGCATCCTAGATATGATATGTTTCGAGGAATTTGATCCGATTGAGATTTATATGGTGAATGATGTCGTGAAATCCGTGTCTCACATTTCGAGCTAGCTACTCCATTTGTTACCGGAGGTCTCCTCCTATGATATATGGTATCTCGAGGTCACCCTCCCAATACAATGGTTACTATGATATGATATGATATGATATGTTCCTGGCTCGTGGTAGATTTCCGACAACCCTTACACCTTTGATATGCTATATTGTACCTTTTGTATTCCCCAACGACTATATGCTACGCTAATTGTTCATTACTCAATACCTTTATATGACTCACTCTACTACCAAGATATATATATTCCATTGCTTTGATCTTTCACACTCTCATTCCGCATTCGCACTATTATCGCTCCATTCACGCATCGGGTTATTATATGTTAATTGGATTTGATTATGATATTCATGTTTTATGCACTACCGATTACCCTCGCTATGATGTGATTAATATGCGGTTATGCGAAGTTACCTCGCTTTCATGATGATATGTGATATCACCGCATGTGACTCTCAATTGTCCGTGACCATACTAAGGTGTAATCGATAGTTTTATCAGTTTATTATGTGTGCTTTGTTCAGTATCTCGTGGACTATGATTATTCCGTGGTATTCTCATCCTGCTTATTGTTGACCTGCCATGTTTATATTTCTGCCTATGCTACGGTTTGATTGGGTAAATGGGTCATCTTGTGACATCTGGCTTGTTAATTTGTTTAGTTGCCCTGCTAGTTCTTTAATTCATTTAATTATATATTTTATATTGTATTCCTACTTATTATGTGTGATCGCCATGTGTTGATCGCCAAGTAGTACTTCCACGTTATGATACCGGGTTATGTTTTCAACTAAGGGTTCGACTGCGGTGAATTGCTATGCTCACTTATTAATTAATTGCTTCCGCTTCCTCGTGAGATATCCGCTTGGCTTGTATGCCTTCCGATTCCCGAATTGATTGTATGATATATATGTTGTGTGGATGCTACCGCTATGCTTGCTTATGTTTCAGTTCTTGTATGTCCGGTTTGTATGTGCTTGTTTATATGTCGTCGGTGCTTTGCTTTGTTTCGCTCTCTCCTTGTTATCCGCTCGTATTGATATCAGATAATTGTGTTCTCGGCAGATCCTCATTGACTCATTGTCCTCATTTCACAAGTAACTTGTTATCCGCTTCCTTCCTTTCATTTTGCATTTCTTTGATTTTATTTAGCTTTTGTTTTGTTATATCCGCTCACTGGCTTTTAAGCTCACCAAGATTTCTTTTCCTCAAGGCGTGTTTTAGATTTGAAGATGGGCTTTGATGGGCTGAGAGTTGGATTATCTGAGTGGACCAACCCTAGTTACCTTTCTAGTCGGACTTATTTTGGCGGGCTATTGTTTTGGAAATTTTGGTTTATTTTAGACATTTGGATTTTGTAATTTTTCTTGTAAATCTTTTGTTTAAATGACTTGGTACGTTATTCTTTAAGACTTCCGCTTGAAGAATTTTATTTGTATGTTCTGATATGACACCAGAATGTGACACTTCTACCCTTGTCGGGTTGGGGTGTTACAAAGATTCAACTTAAGAACCCAAAAGATTGAAAAGAATCTACATGTTGAGTTCCTGGAAAACAAAGTGAATGTCAAAGGAACTGGTCCAGAAAGGCTGTTTGATCTTGATACTCTAACCCATACTATGAACTATGTACCTATCTCTATAGGTACATGTTCTTATGATTTTCGTGTTCGTAAGAGTTTCTGATGATGATGAATCTAGCAAGGATAAAGTAGATGATCAAGATGAATTCAGTTTGCCATTTTGAGACTATGCAAATAATGATGATATTCCAAGGACTGGAGATGCTTAACCTTTAATGATTTGGAAAAGAAGGAGTCGGTCATATGAACACCGCAAATCACTTAAAATAGTGGAAATTCATATTCCATCGCTAGGCTTAAGTTTCCACTGCGACACCGTAAGTGGAAAGTACAACTCCGCTATGTGAGGAATCTCAAGCTAATGATGTTGAAATCTCAAATATGCCAAATGAGATTGTAGTTCCTCAGACTCCCCATACTACAATTCATAAATCACATCCTCTTGAAAATGTGATTGGGATGTAAATTCACCGTTGAAGACTAGAAGAAAAAAAAATTGCCAGATATTCATGGATTTATTAGTGAAATCTACGAATCTAAGAATCATGAAGGCAAGAATTAATGTCTTTTCATGTGCTTTCTGTCACAAATGGAGCCAAAGAATGTATACAAGGCACTTGAAGATGAAAGTTGGGTGGAAGCAATGAAAGAAGAGTTGCTCCAGTTCAAGATTCAAAAGGTTTGGGTGCTTTGTGATTTACCTAATGGAAAGAAGGTAATAGGTACAAAATGGGTGTTTAGAAAAAAGAAGGATGAAAGAGGAATTGTTATCAGAAACAAGGCTAGGCTTGTAGCTCAAGGATACACTCGTGAGGAGGGTATTGACTATGAAGAAGTGTTTGCCCCATTTGCACGAATTGAAGCAATCAGGCTGTTCTTAGCCTATGCATCCTTTATGGGCTTTAAAGTATATCACATGGATGTAAAAAGCGCTTTTCTATATGGGCAGATTGATTAGGAGGTATATGTTTCACAACCTCCGTGCTTTGAGGACCCTAAATATCCAAACAAAGTGTACGTGGTGGTTAAAGCTTTGTATGGTTTGCATCAGGCACCAAGAAAATGGTATGAAACCTTAACTACTTATCTTCTAGATAATGGGTTTCATAGAGGCAGAGTGGATCAGAATTTGTTCATCAAGAAAGACAAGAATGATATCTTGCTCGTTCAAGTATATGTTGATGATATCATTTTTGGCTCTACAAAGACGTAGATGTGCAAAGAGTTTGAGAAGCTAATGAAAGATGAGTTTAAGATGAGTTCTATGGGTGAACTCACATTCTTTTTGGGACTTCAAGTACAACAAAGTCCATATGGTATTTTCATCAATCAAGATAAATATGTGGCTGAGATACTAAGGAAGTTCAAGTCCTCTGATGCAAAGTCTTCCAAAGACCCTCATTAGATAGAAGACTACACATCAACTCTTAAAGGAAAATAGTGGTGAAGGAGTTGATGTGCATATGTACAGATCTATGATTGGTTCTTTGATGTATCTTACATCATCTAGGCCGACGTTATGTTTGTAAAGATGTTCTTGTGCAAGGTTTCGTGTCACTCCCTGTGTTCTCACACTTGACCGGTGAAGAAGATTTTCGATATCTTAAAGCATTTCCTAACTGGGATTATGGTACCTAGAGAATCACCTCTAGAATTGGTTACTTACTCGATAGTGACTATGCCGAGCTAGTTTGGACAAAAATCTACAACAGGTGGATGCCAATTTCTTGGAAATAGATTGGTGTCATGGCAAAGGCAAGAAATAAACAATGGTGGAAAATTCATCAACTCGAGGTGAGTATGTGGTCAGCCGTAGTTGCTTTGCACAAGTTCTATGGCTTCAAAATCAACTTTTGGACTATGGGTACAATTTTATGAATACGATCATTTATATTGACAATAGTAGTGCCATTTTCGTAATTAAGAATCCAGTTCAACACACAAAGACTAAACATATTGAAATTAGACACCATTTTATAAGAGATTGTTATGAGAAAAGGCTAATTCAAGTAATCAAAATTCATACTGGTGATAACTATACTGATTTATTAACAAAACGACTTGATGTGGGTAGATTTCAAGACTTGGTAATGTGTATTGGAATGCTTAATCCATTAAAATTTTGTGTCTAATGGTATTTGGTGTTGAGTGGAGGTTTCTGGGTACTAAAATTGTTGTATAAGTTTGTATATGTTTTGTGCTTGTATTTTTTCTTGTTCAATAACTTATGTGTAGCAAAGATGGGAGTTGATCATAAAAGGTGTGTAACTGAGACACACAACAAATGGTTATTGATTCACCATGTCTAATCCATATAAGAATCAACTAGTCCAAAAGAAATGGCTACCGTAAAGACTTAACAAACCGCTTATGGTTGATAGTTTACCAAAACTATATGGTTATCAACTCACCATATTCTTTATGATTAAGAGTTGGCTAGTCCATAGCAAACGGCTCTTGGTAAAGACATATCAAATCCGTTGATAGCTGGTAGTTTGCTAAAAACTATAATGAGATTCAATTTTCATATGTTTTATTTACTACATTGCTTTTGAAAATTTTGTGAAAAATTCTAATCGCTAGTTCACAGCTTCACCGACAAGGTTATTTTTACCATCGCTGATCTAGCCGCTACAATCGCTGTGTCAGAATAAATTTTTACTATCCGCTGAGAGAAATTGCTTTCCATATTTATAGGTTAAAATTTTTTAGAAGATTATCTACTTTCCTAATTGCAATTTATCCTCTTACGATAAATCTTTTCCTTAGATAATCTTTTCTTGCTAAAACTCTAAAACCCTAACAGTATATATCTTTTCTCTCAATTGGCAAGTTATTCATACAATTCATACTAACACAACATATTTTTCATCAAAAGATATTATGGCACCAATCATTTTTGGAGATGAGCACAACCAAGTGGCCTATTTGGAAAAGTCAAACGACAAGAGTGGCCCTGTTTTTCATCAGATTGTGGATTTTCTAAACACTACTCATGTGAGGTATGCTTTACTTCTTAATCCCACAATCTATGTCTCTCAAATCAAACAGCTTTTGGACCTCTGCTCACCCATCACTCTTGAAGATGGAGACACACATGAAACTGTGGAAGCTCTTAGAGCTACAGTGGATGGGGTAACTATTGATGTTACTGAGTCCTCCTTGAGAAGAATTCTCCAATTGGATGATCTCAATGGTATCATCAGATTACCAATGCCTGAAATTCATGAAAATCCTTCATCCATGGGGTATGATACCACTGACAAAAAGGCTACTTTCAAAAAGAGGTTTCCGTCCTCATTGGAGATTTTAATAGATACTCTATTACATTGCCTAAGTCCTAAGAAAACTTCTTATGAACAATTGGGTTCAACAATGGCTTACCCTCCGGGTTTGCCTAGCCACGATAGGACTTTTAATTGGTCTAAATATATTTTTACAAGTATGCAAGGCAATGTAAAGAGTTCAACAAAAATTTTGATGTATCCAAGGTTTATGCAAGGGGTTGTTAAATGAATTTCAACTGCAACCCCATACAAGAGTTTATAAAATCCGTTGCCTTAAGCCTAAAGTTTTTCAAAACATGAATAAAGATGGCAATGGGGTTGTTAAACCACTTTTTCCTCAAATGCTTGCAAAGATTTCACAGGTACAGGGTGAAGATGCAACAATCCTAGTTGTATCTCAAACGAAACCCACTCTCACAGTTCCAAACATTATCTACACTCCACCAGCCACTCACACTTATGAGAGGAGGCAAAAAATGTACCAACTCTTCTCATCACAACACAAAGATGTCCCTGATCCTCTTGGTTTAAGAACAAGAAGTGGTGGTTCCAGGCTTCCACCTAGTCCAACTAGGAGTGAGTCTAAGCCAATGCCCTATGATTCACCTCTCCCAACAGGTCACACAGTTGGAAGTGTTGAGGGCAGTGGGAAACCTATGGAATTGATGGAACTTTGTACCAAACTAACAAAGCAATTTGCATCTCTGGGGAAAGACTTGGCACAAGTAAAGGAGCAACAGGCCATGGATGTTACACAATTGAAAGCAGAGATTCAGAGTTTGAAGAAAGAGTTACAGGGATTGAAACAGAAAAAGAGACCTGCAAAGATAGTTATATCATCTCCATCCTCACCTCATGATGGTGACTCAGAGGATTTCAGTGAAGATTTTGGGAATTCTCCCAAACAGGGGAGGAAAACAGATGCTGAAACCAAGGGGAGGAGGATTGATTTTGGGGATAAAGGTGATGTTTATTTTGGAGTTACTGAGGAAGTTGATATACAAGAAGAAATTCCTCAACAACAACCAGAGCAAGCAACCCCAATCGCTACAACCACCGATACAATTCCCATTGCAGAGCAACCAGTTCTCATTGTCGACAAGATATTACCATCGCGTATGAAGGATTTAAAAAGAAGAAAAGGAGAAAGGTAAAGCAAGCCAGCAGAGTAAAGAGCAACAAAGAAGGAAGGTTTCAAAGAAAGAACAAGCTCAAATTGCTCATGATGCAGAGGTTGCTAGAAAGCTCACTGAAGAACAAGTTGAAAATAAGAAAAGGTTGGATGAGATAGAGATTGCAGACTTCATGGAGGCTAAAAGGTCGACAGATGGAAACCATCGATCCAATGGATGTAAATCCAGTTTCCACAGTTCTACCTACTATATTCAAAGAAAAGACTCCAGAATTTACTTATGTACCTTGGTATGTGCTAAAACACATACCTTTTCATTGTCAAAATAGACCCAAAATAACCAAGAAAGAGCCGTTTATTGCTAATATTTGTGGTTTTCTTGAGTTTGTGCTTGTGCAGGTACGGATATTCAAAAACACGCAAAAGGAACCAATTCAGACGTGAACCGAAAAGCAGAGATTAAGAGAGCTTAAGTCTGAGCCTAAGGTCAATTATGCATTTATGAAGATTTCTAATCTCTGAGGATGATTTGTGAAGATTTGATCAAGGTTTGAAGAAATGTCGAAATTCCCCTCAACTTTCAAAGAATCACGTAAAAACACCCCTTGAAAGTTTCAAAAGTTGCAAATTCAGTCCCCGTTTATTTGAAGTATGACAAAATCAATCCTTGGAAGATGATTTCAGATTTACAAGATTGGTCCTCAAATATGCGCTTTTGGCAACTTTAGTCCTTATATTGCAAGATGGGTTCACTACTACTAGTCCTTACTACAATCCAACAAATCCATTATCCAATAAATAAAACATTCGCCCAACAATCGCCTACCCGTCCAATAATAACTAAAACCCGTCCCAACCCCAACCCAGATATCTCTTCCCTGGATAATTAACCTGTGTCAACGAAATGACCCTGGCCAAAACCTTTGAAAACAATAAACTATACCAAACGCGCTTTACAAGAGCTGCCTTCTTCCCCATTCCCAAACACCACCATTTTACCACCATTTACCAATCCCCAAACACCCAACCTCGTACTAGAATATCTTTGGAAACCTTATCCACCTCCTCTGATGTGTCGATAAGGTGCCACGCGGGACAAATGGCTCAATTCTATTGGACGACACCTCATTGAGTGAATTGAGCTCTTTGATTGGATGTGATGACAATGGATGAATTTGTGGTTGCTATTTTCTTCTAGGTTCTTCTCAAAGGCATCCCAAGACCTCCTCACAGCTATAAAAGGACCCCTTTGGCTCACATTTCAATTCGTGCAATCCTTTAGTTTTCAATTTAGCTTATTGTTTTTGTAGTTTTAAAATGTTTTCTTAAAGTCTTTATTGTAATTTCATTTCCTTGTAATCCTACTTCAGTTTTAATAAAAGTTCCAAGCTTTTGAATTTTATCTTGCATTTCTGTTTTAGAAGTGATCAATAAGCTAATTGGAATGATGGAATAAGCTCATTTCAGCTAATTATAAGCACTAGTGAGCTTACATTGCACCTCACTGTCCACTTGACTCATTTTCACTCACAAAAGTTCAGTCAACAAAAGTCAACCTGCTTGCTCAAAAATGGTATTGGTTTGATTTGATGATGGATCTGGGTTGAGTTTGATGTTAAATGGGTTAGTTTAGTGGTCCTTATCCGGTTTGCAAGCCATTGTGGCTAGGTTTCTTGTAAGTACAACTTTCATTTTATATCTAGCTTATAAAAAGTAGCATTAGTCATTTCCATTTAGATCTGTTTTAGTATTGATATTGCTGTCATTTTAGCTTTGTCTTAATGCATTTGATCCGCTTCTTTGATGTTAAAATGAGCTTATAAGATTGGTTTTGATTGAGTTGCTTGCAAAACTGCTCTAAAAGGGGTGTTTGGATTAGCATTTAAAATGAGCTAGAGGTGAAAATATAAGAGTGGTTAGGTTGTTAAAAGTTTTTTGTAGTCATTTACATTCAAATCTGTCTCAAGCCTGCATAAATTTTCATCATAAGTCAAAATAATTTGGTAACTGCCTATTAGCATACCGTTAGAATCACCATGAATCAGTTCATGTGGGTTAAAAAGTGGATAAACTAGCTTGATAAACTTTTATTTCATCAAATTATATCTTAATCAGTCCAACATTTGCTTTTAAATCTCACCAAAGTCAAAAAATACCAAACTTCAAAAGTCAAAATGGGGTAAAGATCGATTTATGCGTGGTTGCAAAGAATCGCATTGTGGTTTAATACACATTGTTAGAGTCTCATATTTGGTCCAGTGATAGTCTGCTAGGTGGTCTTCAAGACCACATCTGTTTTGACTCAAGCTCTTTTGATAAGCTAGTGCATAAGCTCAAACATAAGACTGACATCGCTCTTCACGCTTCAAATCGCTTAGCTTATAATCTAGTGAATCTGCTTATTTAAGGTTAGGAGTAGTTGGATTTAGCTTATATTAGCTTATTTCAGTATAATCTAGCTTAAGTAGAAGATTGGTGGCTTAATTTGTTGATTAGCTTATTTAAAAGTGCTTATCTAGATTCAGTTAACACTACAACTTTCATATCTTACATATAAGCATCATATTTCTCATTTTTCATAGAATTAGATTATTATTTTAGAATTTTCCTGAGATTTTCATAATTTTGGTCACATGTTTGTAGTATTTTTCTTAATTAAAAATAGTTTTTAATCACTTTTAATTAGCTTTAATTGCAATTAATTAAGAAAAAGTTCAAAAAAATAGTTTTTCAATTTTCTCAGTTTAAGAAAAATATAAAAAGCATAAAAAATATTTTTCCTTATTTTTCCCCTTTTATTTGGTATTTTTCACAATTTAAATTAGATTTAAATATTTTAAAATTAGTAGAAAATAGAAAATTAATCTAAAAAAAATAAAAAATAGTTTTGAAAAGTCTCTTATGATATTTTAGATTTTATAAAAGTAATTCCATATTTTTCTCCTTAAATTTCATATTTTCTAGAATTTTAATTTAGTTTAAATAGTCAAAAATTAGTTTTTAATTTATATAAAATCCATAAAAATCCAAAAAAAAATAGTTTTAATTCTAAATTAGTTTTTAAATTACATTTATAGAGTAAAAGTAATTTTAGGCATTTTTAGACGTAGTTGCATTTTAATTACGATTTATTAATTACGTTTTAGTAATTTACGCTTAGGATTTCCCGTAAAATAGATTCCTTTAATTACTTTCCCCATTCCCGTAGTTTAATAAACAAAACCAAACAAATCAAAACATCGAGCATTAAATTCCAAACCAAGAACGACGTTGGCAATTCACGCCTTGTTGGGAAAACGATTCGGGTTGTCTAACTGTATACACAATCAACACACACGGGATTTGATTTATTATTCTTTTTCCTAAAGGAATTTGAATCTATCTTCGTGACTATTTTTGATATCGATATTGAGGTTTTATCCATACACATAACCCCTAAGCCTTCATTATCAAAGAATCAGTGTCCGAGCCGTTTTAAGTTTCTTACGGTTAGTCATTCACAAGTGGCTAGCTTGTGTGAGTAAGCTTGACGCGTTTTGTTCACTGTGAATATCAAATTTTGACGCCGCGCCGGGAGGTTGTGTCACAACAATATCGCTTTGAGGTTTGACGATTAGTGACTCGAGATCCTTCATTCGTGAAGTTACTATTTTTCTATAAAAATAAAAAGTAAAAAATATTTTCCTTTTTCTTTTGTATATATATATATCAGATTAAAAATACAAAAAGATTTTCTTGTGTTTTTGCTAATAAATAGAAGACACCAATTATATAACATTCTCAACGGAGGTGTTATCATTAATAAGTTCCCTAACTAAAGATCAAAAACTTGCCTTTGTGTCGCTTGTGGATTTATTTATTTCTATCGGATAAACAAACTGTGTGGTGGGTATAAGGACGGCCCGACATTAAATTGCTGCCAGAAGAAGAGGGTTTTTAATAAGCTTCGACCCTAAAAGCTTCTCCGCCGCTGCGCTTGTCTTGTAGAGGTGATTTATTCACTTGGGATTATTGGTTAAGTTCATCGTGTTTTCAATACCGCTCGCTTTAATTGCCTTGGTTTTGAAAGTGCATGCGCACTCGCTCCAATAACTACGACCGATACGCGAAGCCGCTACAATTCCGAGAAGGCTAAATAGACGCGTTCCCTTAGTCGAACCCGAGATTCGAACTAATCAAACCCCGCCCATCATCGAAATGGCGGAGGACAACCGATCTATGCTAGAGCAACTCCAAGCACCCACCGAGGGTTGTGGAGAAGCCATCGTCCCCGACAATCGCTGTTTATAACTTTGAGCTTAAACATGGCTTGATCAACTTGGTATCATCGAGCCAATTTTACGGATTTGAGAGGGACGATCCTCACTCTTATATCCGACGGTTTAACAAGCTCACGTCTACGATCAAGTACCGTAACGCTCCGAAGAGGCTATCAAGCTACTACTCTTCCCATTTTCACTCGAGGCCGTCCCTGATTTGGCTCGAAAAACTACCCCCTCGATCGATAACCACATGGGAGAATTTAGTATCAAAATTCGTGAACTAATTCTTCCCACCGTCTAAAACAACAAGCCTTAAAAATGAAATAACGAAATTCACACAAAGATTTGATGAATCATTTAGTGAGGCATGGGACCGATTCAAAGATTTTCTTAGGCAATGTCCCCATCATGGTTTTTCTGAGTTGCACCAACTTGATACGTTTTATAACGGTTTGAATGAGACCGATCAAGACTCTCAATGCCGCTGGTGGTAATTTGTTGACCCGATCAACGAGAGATGCCTTGTCCATTATTGAGAACAAATCTAAAGTTTGTACCTCACGTAGCAAATCGTTGTCTGCCGAGTGAATGATACACCATCATCTACATCTCACGGAAATACATCTAGCACCGATGCTAAGATTGATAAGCTTACGGATATGATTCAGGCTTTGGTTAAGATTAATTCTTCTCCACCCGCTCAAGTCAAAGCGGTGGAAACGACTTGTACTACTTGTGGTGGCCCGCATGCCTACTACAATTGTACCGCCACCGATGGACATCCTTTCGATGCTAATGCCGTAACCGGAGGTAACCAATACCGTTCTCAAGTTGAACCGAATCCTCGGTTAGTAATCAAATGGTACCTCCCGGATTTTCTCAATCTAACAATCGAATCGCTTTTAATCGAATCAAGTTCGTGGACCAAATGTTCAAAACCAATTCAAAGCTCCACAAAATCAATACCCAATCAAGGAGTCAATTACAATCAAGGATATCAAGCTTCAAGCTATCAAGCTCCGCCTTTGCTTTCTAATGAATTCTCGATTACGCTCAGAACAATAATGCTACCATCCAAACCATGAGAACCCAGATTTCAAATTTGAGAAACGAGTTTCAATCTTCATTAACTAGACAAAGCAATGAGTTTATGAACGAAATTCGACTTCGAACAACAAATTGATGCTTCGCTAATAAACTTGAAAGTATGTTGAATGTCGCTTTGTGCCAAATAAGTCAACCCTCGGGTTCCGGTTCTCTCCCAAGTAATACGATTCCAAACCCGAAGGGAGAAATGAAATCCGTAACCATTCGAGATGATGGGCCCTTGATGACTACTTCCTCTCCGGTGAGGAATGTAGCACAAGAGACCGAGGTGACAAAGGACCCGGTAATTCCTCTTGATAATGGAAAAGCCAAATACGCCCAACCTCTGGTTGCCCAAGTTCCTTCTATCTCCGTCATAACACCAAGTTCTAATCTCACACCGTGCAAATCGATTCAATCACGATTAGACAAAATGAAAGTTGTTTCTAGAACAAAGTTTAAACTTACGCCCGATATGATCAAAGCCGCCGACATGATTTATGAAAAGAAATTGGAACAAATTTCAAAGATTTCACTTGAGCCTACACCGTTTAATTCTTCCTCAAACCAAGCTCCCGAGAAGCTGGGTGATCCCGGGAAATTTCTCCTTCCTTGCTCTTTAAATGATAATCGAGGAATGTAATGCCTTGACCGATTCAGTGCAAGCATAAGTCTCATGCCTCTTGCTGATATATCATAAGCTTTGATTGAAGACTCTTATACCGACTCGTATGACTATCGAATTAGCTAATCGAACAATTGCTCACACGGTTGGTGTAGTCAACGATGTTATGGTACAAGTGGATAAATTCCATTTTCACGTGGATTTCGCCGTCATTGATATAGAGGTTGACGCCCGAGTCCCTCTCACTCTTGGAAGACCATTCTTGAGAACTGCAAAAGTCCTTGTGGATCATTACCAAGGAACGCTAACGATCGAAAAGGAAATGATAAGATTGTTTTATGCCGAACAAACGCCAAAACCTCCACCCGATGATCATTCGATTCATAGCATCGGTGTGATTGATTTCTCTAAAGAAAGTGGCAATCCCACTTTACCGCCTAATCGATTATGACCGACTCTTTCCCGTCTCTCACTACGGAAAGTGACCCTACTTGGGAAGAGATCGAGGCCTTTCTTAATGATGATTCAGTTCCCGTTGACATTGATGATGCTACTTTGACCCGAGGGGACATTCTTTTCTTGAAAAATTGTTATATGACGAGCCATCTTCTTACCCCCCTCCGGATGATCCGGATGATGTGAAGAAAGTTGAACCTATAGTGGTGGAAACTGCTAGCTCTAAGAGCACACCACTTGTCCCACCTCCGACTTCTAAGAAAATCAACCTTCCTTTGAGTGGCAATCCCACTCCTTCTTCTGAAATTATGGAAACTTCTTCTGAGACATCTTTCAATCCAGAATCTTTCAAAACGACATTCACAAATCCCTTGTTTGAATTCGATTCTGAAGATAATCAAATTTTTGAGAATCAACTCTTTGACGAAGAAAGTGAGGAGTTCACCGATGAACTTGCTCCCAACGACTCAATCCTTTCTCAGAATAAAGAAGATGAATACGATGATCCGTTTTTCCCAAAGAAAGACAAGGAAGTGAAGTTTTCGACAGATGAACTTGTTGATCCTGAGGTCCAATATTATTTTTTATCCGAGAATGATTCCTCTCCTCGTGAGGATTTTCACGTAGATGATACATTGATTTCCTTCCTCTCCGAGGACAAGATTTTAACCCCGATACTCTTCGGAGAGGACATTCTTATCACAAAAGTTAACCAGAAAAAGGATCCTCTCTTGGATGCCTTCGTTGATGAACCTTCAAGTAACACCTTCGTACCATGGACTCCCTTCTTCTATGGAGTATTCTTATTGTGATCCGTCATCCCTTCGTCCACCCGCAAAACCGCCGGATGATGGATCATTCTTTCATAATATCCCTTGTGTGTGATGCCCGACATTTCTTTCCCACCCAACCCACCCATTCTCCGGATGAGGATTCCTTCTTTGATCCCGTATCCTTCCGCTTGCTTCCCCAAGGACAAATGAATTGGGATCGAGTCAAGCTAGCGACTCGTAACCAAAACAAAGTAGCGCCGTGGGAGGCACCCCATGCTTATCCATCTCTCTTCTTTCTATTTTCTAATAAGTGACGCGAAGGCCTCTTCGATTTCTCGTGTTTGGTTGTTTGTGATGTTGTGTTTAGATGTTCCGATATGAAGACTCTCGTGCTCGAAGTTTGTCATTTCTCCACTCGAGTTTCATGATCGATGCTAATGGAAATCCGATATCCTAATCTTATCGACTAACGTTTATCTCCTAGCATACTTAATAAACGGCTTTTAGATTTTCGTGATACCCTTGCTTTAAACATTGAGGACAATGTTTCGCTCTAGTCTGGGGTAGGGTAATCTTCGATTTGATTTGACCGCACTTGCTTGTTTTCTCGTGTACTCTCAGAACCCCGCTTTTCCTTAGAAAATGAAAAATTGTGCAAAAATGTGAAAAATTTAAAATTTTTGTAAGCTTTTGTTAAGTCTTTTTGATTGAAAAGTTGGCTAGTCTCTTAGACAAGAAGCTATAAAATGCGAATTCTAGCTCACAAGGCCAAGAATTTGCAAGTTTCCCTGAGTGACTTTAAATATGCATGACTTGATTTCATTAGACGAAGCATTGGCTAAGTTAATATATGTTTTGACACCTTGATTGACTTTCCACTGGTGAGAGTAGGAATAGAATTCTGACTTGACCGGGTGTGTTGAGCCCTAGCTTGTTCCCTTAACCCTTGATAATCTAAAATTATCGGCTAAGCATCCGCGGATCTCATTATTTGGGATTTTAAATTTGCGGAGATCGAGAAATGATAGAGTTACTTATGAGTTTAGATGCTAAGCGTGGAGTAGTTGGTTCTCTTTAGAGCCCATCGAAGGTACTTATGGCTTTTTGTTCCCACAAAATTGTTTCACCCCATATCTGTCTAAATAATTAGAGATGTTGAGTTTTTGGCGATAGTTAGTTCTTTATCTTCTTAAAAGAATCTTTGTTTTAAAAATTGGGTACACATCAAGGATCCGTAATAAATAAATAAGCAATCACTAATAAGTGATATGTGAAATGTAATAAGTAAAGTTGTGAGCTGCGGTGTCGAGATCGGACCCTTGGATCTTTAGCCGGGATTGAGTGTGGTCTTAGCCTAGCCACCGATCCTCATTTCATGAAGCCTATAGTCTTGGAATTACCCCGTGAAGCTCCGTGGTTCATAGCTCATACGCGTAAAAGTCTAAGTGAATGAAAATGAATGAATGAAAAAAAAAAAAAAAAATTTGTTGAAAATGAAAATGAAAAATCAAGTATAAGTGAATAAAAATTCCTTGATGTGGACCTCATTTTTACGACAATGGTTCTTGAGAGAAGGCGGATAACTAATTATCGACTTAGCTTTGTATCTTTATCGGAATAAAAGTTATCGAAACGAAAATTTGAAGAAATTCAGTTCTCAACAAAAATAAAAAAATCTAGAGGAAAATAGGAAAATGGGAACGAAAGGTAAGTACACAAGTAACTTCCATGGGTAGTGTTAAAATCTAGAGTCATATGTAACAATGATTTCGGTTTTACGCTTAGTTTGGGACTTGTGAAAAATCAGGGACGATGTATTCTATCTGCATGGTCACTTCACTGTTGTGTTTTTCTGCCCGTGATCCTAACGTGTCGTTTGAAAAATGTTGGAGTTATTGATCGACATGAAAGTTCAACAAACCGCCATTCATAATCGGAATGTGCTTAACCGTAATATCTATACATGAGAATTGAAAGGTAAACGGGCGCTTTTTAGAATTAAGGATTTCTTAATCTCTTTGAGGAATCTTTGCTACTTCTTCATAGGTTTAGTAGAAAGAGATTGAAATCCTTGGTTTTAGAAGCTTGAGTTGATTGCATTGCGAGGACATACAATAGTCTGTCTGGGGTATTTTGGTATGTGCTAAAACACATACCTTTTCATTATCAAAATAGACCCAAAATAACCAAGAAAGAGCCGTTATTGCTAATATTTGTGGTTTTCTTGAGTTTGTGCTTGTGCAGGTACCTGATATGTAAAACACAAAAAGGAACCAATTCAGACGTGAACCGAGCACGAGAGATTAAGAGAGCTTAAGTGAGCCGGAAGGTCAATTATGCATTTATGAAGATTTCTAATCTCTGAGGATGATTTGTGAAGATTTGATCATAGTTTGAAGAAATGTCGAAAGCCCCTCGAACTTTCAAAGAATCACAGAAAACACCCTTGAAAGTTTCAAAAGTTGCAAATTCAGTCCCTGGTTTATTTGAAGTATGACAAAATCAATCCTTGGAAGATGATTTCAGATTTACAAGATTGGTCCCTCAAATATGCAGTTTTGGCAACTTTAGTCCTTATATTGCAACATGGGTTCACTACTACTAGTCCTTATTACAATCCAACAAATCCATTATCCAATAAATAAAACATTCGGCCCAACAATCTGCCTACCCGTCCAATAACTAAAAACCCGGCCCAACCCCAACCCGATATCTCTCTTTCCGATAATTAACCCGTGTCAACGCAAATGACCATCAAAACCTTTGAAAACAATAAACTATACCAAACGCGCTCTACAATAGCGTCTTCTTCCCCATTCCCAAACACCACCATTTTACCACCATTTACCAATCCCCAAACACCCAACCTCGTACTAGAATATCTTTGGAAACCTTATCCACCTCTGATGTGTCAGATAAGGTGCCACGTGGACAAATGGCTCAATTCTATTGGACGCGACACCTCATTGAGTGAATTGGAGCTCTTTGATTGGATGTGATGACAATGGATGAATTTGTGGCTGCTATTTGCTTCTAGGTTCTTCTCAAAGGCATCCCAAGACCTCCTCACAGCTATAAAAGGACCCCTTTGGCTCACATTTCAATTCGTGCAATCCTTTAGTTTTCAATTTAGCTTATTGTTTTTGTAGTTTTAAAATGTTTTCTTAAAGTCTTTATTGTAATTTCATTTCCTTGTAATCCTACTTCAGTTTTAATAAAAGTTCCAAGCTTTTGAATTTTATCTTGCATTTCTGTTTTAAAAGTGATCAATAAGCTAATTGGAATGATGGAATAAGCTCATTTCAGCTAATTATAAGCTCTAGTGAGCTTACATTGCACCTCACTGTCCACTTGACTCATTTTCACCCACAAAAAGTTCAGGTCAACGAAAGTCAACTGTTTGCTCAAAAATGGTATTGGTTTGATTTGATGATGGATCTGGGTTGAGTTTGATGTTAAATGGGTTAGTTTAGTGGTCCTTTATCTGGTTTGCAAGCCATTGTGGCTAGGTTTCTTGTAAGTACAACTTTCATTTTATATCTAGCTTATAAAAAGTAGCATTAGTCATTTCCATTTAGATCTGTTTTAGTATTGATATTGCTGTCATTTTAGCTTTGTCTTAATGCATTTGATCTGTCTTGATGTTAAAATGAGCTTATAAGATTGGTTTTGATTGAGTTGCTTGCAAAACTGTTCTAAAAGGGGTGTTTGGATTAGCATTTAAAATGAGCTAGAGGTGAAAATATAAGAGTGGTTAGGTTGTTAAAAGTTTGCTGTAGTCATTTACATTCAAATCTGTCTCAAGCCTGCCTAAATTTTCATCATAAGTCAAAATAATTTGGTAACTGCTCTTATTAGCATACCTGTTAGAATCAGTCACTGGAATCAGTTCATGTGGGTTAAAAAGTGGATAAACTAGCTTGATAAACTTTTATTTCATCAAATTATATCTTAATCAGTCCAACATTTGCTTTTAAATCTCACCAAAGTCAAAATACCAAACTGTTTCAAAAAGTCAAAATGGGGTAAAGATCAGATTTATGCAGAAGTTGCAGCAACTGCACAGGGTTTAATACACATTGTTAGAGTCTCATATTTGGTCCAGTGATAGTCTGCTAGGTGGTCTTCAAGACCACATATCTGTTTTTGACTCAAGCTCTTTTGATAAGCTAGTGCATAAGCTCAAACATAAGACCTGATCACTGTTCTGCTGCCTAAATCAGTTAGCTTATAATCTAGTGAATCTGCTTATTTAAGGTTAGGAGTAGTTGGATTTAGCTTATATTAGCTTATTTCAGTATAATCTAGCTTAAGTAGAAGATTGGTGGCTTAATTTGTTGATTAGCTTATTTAAAAGTGCTTATCTAGATTCAGTTAACACTAAAACTTTCATATCTTACATATAAGCATCATATTTCTCATTTTTCATAGAATTAGATTATTATATTAGAATTTTCCTGAGATTTTCATAATTTTTGGTCACTGTTTAGTATTTTTCTTAATTAAAAATAGTTTTTAATCACTTTTAATTAGCTTTAATTGAAATTAATTAAGAAAAAGTTCAAAAAAATGGTTTTTCAATTTTCTCAGTTTAAGAAAAATATAAAAAGCATAAAAAATATTTTTCCTTATTTTTCCCCTTTTATTTGGTATTTTTCACAATTTAAATTAGATTTAAATAGTTTAAAATTAGTAGAAAATAGAAAATTAATCTGAAAAAATAAAAAAATAGTTTTGAAAAGTCTCTTATGATATTTTAGATTTTATAAAAGTAATTCCATATTTTTCTCCTTAAATTTCACATTTTCTAGAATTTTAATTTAGTTTAAATAGTCAAAAATTAGTTTTTAATTTATATAAAATCCAGAAAAATCCAAAAAAAATAGTTTTAATTCTAAATTAGTTTTTAAATTACATTTATAGAGTAAAAGTAATTTTAGGCATTTTTAGACGTAGTTGCATTTTAATTACGATTTATTAATTACGTTTTAGTAATTTACGCTTAGGATTTCCCGTAAAATAGATTCCTTTAATTACTTTCCCCATTCCCGTAGTTTAATAAACAAAACCAAACAAATCAAAACATCGAGCATTAAATTCCAAACCAAGAACGACGTTATAATTCACGCTGGGAAACGATTCGGGTTGTCTAATCCGTATACACAATCACACACGGGATTTGATTTATTATTCTTTTTTCCTAAAGGAATTTGAATCTATCTTCGTGACTATTTTTGATATCGATATTGAGGTTTTATCCATACACATAACCCCTAAGCCTTCATTATCAAAGAATCAGTGTCCGAGCCGTTTTAAGTTTCTTACGGTTAGTCATTCACAAGTGACTAGCTTGTGTGAGTGCTTGACGTTTCGCAATGATATCATACCTACGTAACAAGAAATTGATTTCTTGATTGCTAATGATCCTGTAGTCAAGGAGAAGGCAATTGACCTAGTTACGATAAATCCTTAATCAAGAACAAAGAACTACAGCTTGAAGGATTTCATTCAAATGAAGAATAGCCAAGCACTTCAAGATGCAATTGGTTCACGTAAAGGGTCAAAGAAACCAAGACAACTGACCAAGGCACAAGTTATCTCAATGATGAAAGCTTATTATTGCAGTGTTGGTGGCTGGAAAAAGCATCAGTTCAAAGGGATGGCTGATGATTAAGTTGAAGGTATCTACTACAGGGTTAAAAGGCAAGACCACTCGTATTGTTGTACATTGATCTTGAAGCTAACAGTTACCACTGATACGCTTGTGGTTAACACTACTAAAGATTACACTAGCAGTGGAAACTCATTACCACTGCCAGTACAATATTACCATTGCTATTAAGATAATTGTTATGTTTCAGTATATTGATAAGTATAGAAAAGATCTTGTGTATATTGTATATTGGTAGGATTATACTTATCTTGTAAAGGACTCCTTGTGCTATAAAAGGAGATCCTATTTCATTGTTTAGAGTAATGATATTCATATAAGCTTCAAGGTGTAACCCTAGTGATAAGCAAGATCACTCGTATTATTTCTTAATAATATTGGAGCTTGGTGTTAAACTGTTTACTTACATTACATCATACAATTCGTCTTCTAAGTATTACTAAGTATATTCCGCGTGCTTATTAATATAACTCAAAATATCACTAACACAAGGTGTGTGTTTAGATCCATAAAGTGGTATCAGAGCGAAGGTTCTGATATTTTGATTTAGAAGATCCAAGGAATAAAGCTTAACCTACTCACTCAAATCAATGGAGATGGAAAACAACCAGTCCAACTCTGCTCCAAGGCTTCCTAAGCTCAAACTTAATGAGTTTGAGATGTGGAGGATAATGATTGAGCAATACTTTCTCATACAAGACTATGCTCTATGGGAGATCATCCTAACTGGTGATTCCTTCAAGTCTCATACTAAGACTGAGAAAGTTGGTGACACGTGGTTGTAACAATTTCGTACTGAGACTAATGATGAAAGAGCAAAGAAGAAGAATGAAGGCCGTAAGTTTGTTAATAATGACTCTTCCTAAAGACCGCATCATTGCTTTCAGCAAGTACAAGACAGCAAAGGAACTTTTTGAGGAGATCTGCTTAGTGTTTGGTAGCAATGATGCTACAAAGAAGACACAAAAGACATTGTTGAAGCAAAGTTATGAAAACTTCTCTGCTTCAAGCAATGACTCACTTGACAGCATCTTCACCAAACTCCTGAACATTGTCACACAACTGACTGTATTTGGCATTGAGGTAGAAAAGGAAGACCTCAATTTGAAGTTTCTAAGAAGTTTGCATTGTGAGTTTTGATACAAATGTTACTGTCTGGGAAAACAAACCAGAGATTGAAACTATGAAGCTCAATGATCTTTACAATAACTTCAAACTCATTGAACAAAGATTGAAGAAGGCCGGGAAACTTGGTACAAGCTCTAGTAGCTTGGCATTGTTGTCAACCTCTGTTGACCGTGATGATTCAAGACTACAGTGATGATGATCTTGCCATCTGCTGGTTCTAGCCTTCCACTGGTAATGTTAGTGTTACAACCTGCAGTTCAAAGAAGAAGGTTGCCTGGCATTGGAGATCCTCGCTTTTATGCTTTTATCTCCACTCAAGTTAATGGCTCTATTTTAACTCATGAAGACATAGAGCAAATTGATGAAGATGACTTGGAGGAGATGGACATAAAATGGAAGATAGCTCTTCTTAGCATGAGGGCTAGGAAATTCTACAAGAAGACTGGCATGCCAATTCACATCAATGGTGGTGAAAAGGCAGGGTTCGATAAAAAGAAAGTAGAGTGTTTCAACTGTCACAAGTTGGGGCATTTTGCTAGAGAATGCAGAAGACCAAGGAACCATGACAAAAGGTCTACTTGGTACAAGCACAAGAAAGAACCAATTGTGGAATAACGAAAGGCAATGTTGGCTATTGATGGTGTGAGCTATGATTGGAGCTTTATAGCTGATGGACAAGAGGAACAATCTTCAGATGCTGCTCTTGTGTCTACAAAACATGCTCTCATGGCTTTCTCTGACTCTGAGGTACAAAACTTTGAAAGTTGTTCTAAAACATGTAGGGCTTCTAGAGAATGTGAAAGGCTTAATGAATTATTTGACAACCAAAGAACAGAGTTGTATGCTGCTAATTATACTGTGTCAAACTTAGGAGAGGCATAACTGTTTTAGAAACACAACTAGAGCATTATAGAGCTAATGAGTCAAAATATAATGATGATATGATTATCCTTAGAAGAGAGATAGATCATAAGACAGCAGTGAATGAGGCATTAAAAGAAGAGTTTGAAAAACTTAGAAAGATAAATGAGAATGTCAATTTAACTGTTGACACCTGTTATTATCAGTCTAAGTCAATTGATAAAATTTGGAATGCTCAAATCACTAGTAAAGTTAAGTATGGTATGGGATACAATACTGCTCCTCCACCACTAAGGGGTGTTCCATCACCTCCTGGCATAGATTTAGCTCATACAGGCCTAGAAGAGTTTCAGGATCTTGTACGTGAATATGGTCCTCTCAAGGACACATTTGTGAAAACCGAGGAACAAAGTTAAGCAGAAACCATATTTTGAAAGTGCAAGTGACTCATCTGTTGTAGATGAGAATACTAAAAAGAATGTAGAGGCTTCTATCTCAAAAGTTGTTAATACTATTACAGAGGAACCTAGGAAACAAGCTAATAAACCTAGACCAACTGTAAGGTATGCTGAGATGTATAGGAATAAGTCATTAACTCCTAGGGGTAACCAGAGGAGTTGGAATCATGTTAAATCTCAACAACTAGGTAGTGATATTGTGATGTACAATAAAGCATGTTATATCTG
Source organism: Chrysanthemum makinoi (assembly GCA_910596185.1). NCBI lineage: Eukaryota > Viridiplantae > Streptophyta > Magnoliopsida > Asterales > Asteraceae > Chrysanthemum > Chrysanthemum makinoi. The sequence continues at coordinate 104,443,614 of OU343217.1, forward strand.
TGTTAGCTTTTATCATTTACATGCTAATTGTGACTATCATGTTGGGAGAAGGGAAGTCCATGGGAATAAAAGGGTGGAGTCTAACAAGTTTCAAAATAATTTGCACCCTAATTCACACAAAAGAAATGGTCTCAAGAGCAGTTCAACTAAGAAGTGGTCTTAAAACTTTTGCCACTGATAAAACTATCAATACTGCTCACCTAAATCAATTTTCAAGTGCAAAATCTAAACCAACTTTTGTAAAATCTGACAAACAGGAAAAGGTCTTTTGTGATAAAAGGGTTAACTATAACCAACATTGGGTACCTAAAACTAAATCAGAATTAACGCTTCAATCAAAATTTCCCACTACAAGGGTTGTAAATAAGACCAGGGGTAACATGGGAAATGCTGTGAAGGCCTCAGGACGTTGGGAATGGAAACCTAAATGAATTACCTCCACAACCAATCCTAATGGTGTATCAATGACCTTTGATAGATTTAACTATATTGATACACAAGGCATATCCAAGTCAATCATGGCTTGGGTCCCCAAAGGAAACTAACTCCTTACTTTTATGTGCAGGAACATCCAAGGACAAAAAGATCAGATCAAGGCTACACAGACAGTGGATGTTCAAGGAACATGACTGGCAACAAGTCCTATCTCTCAGATTTTGAACATTATCATGGACAGCTTGTTAGTTTTGGAGATAAAAGAAGTAAATCACAAGTAGTATGATGCAAGGATTTTAAAGCAAAAGACATGGATTTTTATTATTATTTAACAAATCTGCACTCTGAGTGCAAAGGATACATCCATGAGTTACATACAACAAGCATCATTACATGAAAATAAAACTGATAACATCATTCAACTACCAACTAATGACACAAGCTTCACACCGTACCCCAACGTAACCACCAACAACCACCTAAGGCTTCTTAGGGAAGGCCCACTCTGGCATCACTTTAGGCGCTATTCGCCTATCAATCACCCTGTACACCTCAGGGCATGCTAGTCCCATTACCACTCCTCCAATAGGTGGTGAGGATGATGAAGGACCCACTGGTGGTGGTGCTGTCAACATTGGTAGAGAAGGTGGTGCCTGCAGCTCTCCTGATGGAAGGATTGTAGCAAGGGGAGGAACCACAAGGACTCTAGAAGTTGTTTCATCATCAGACTCTTCATATGGAGACACATAGGAACCGATGTCCGAGTCAGCTTCTTTGATAGCATCCTAAGGCATTGGTTGGAGTGATGATGGACCAAGAATCAAGGGGTAGTGCTCATGGTCACATGCGTTTCTTTCTTGAAGCAACCTCCTCAAACACTCTCTTCGCTCTACCTGATTGTTCGTAACATAATGCCAAATGTTTTCATCCCAAACATTATCAGCAGATGAACTGTCAGATGAGACATTGATGGGGTTTGAATGACTCATGGTAAATTTTGGAGAGAAGTAAGTTTTTAAGAGAGAAATGTTTTTGGAGTATGTGTGATATGAGTGGCTTGTGTGTTATTGGTTCTTTAATACCTGTTAAGCTGGATTCAGTAAGTTAATGTGGGGAAGGTGTAAGTTGTTGAGGAGTAAATGAAGTCTTTGACTTTGGTGGCATGTTAAATAACTTGTAGTTGACTTGTTGATTGGGTGGTTTTGCACTGTTTTAAGCACTGCCAGTAGAAATTTTATTCACTTCGAGTTATTTACTAATCACTTCTAACCTTAACAATGTTTTCTGTGTTTAGTCTATGTTTTTTATATGCAGATTTGAAGGACTACCTGTATGCATTGAAGCTTTTTTGTTTAGTGCTTATATTTTTGTTTGTCCACTGATTTTTATGCAGAAAATAAGGCTAACAGTGGAAACCATAATGCAAGCAATGGTAAAAGTTACTCTCACAAAGGGAAACAGTGAAACAAAGAAACTTTATTTCATTCATGAAGAAGATTCATTACATTCAAAGAGGGAGTGCTTCCAACCACAAACAAAACACAAAAGACAACAACCGAACACATCCTACATCCCTACATTTTACACCAGCTACTCCATTGGCTTCTTGCCCTTGCCCTGATAGTCATGCTTGTTCTTCTCGCGGCTCTCTTCCTCTTGTTCTCAAAGGTTGACTGCATTCTTGGACAAGCAAGACCAAGAACTTATGGAGGACGCCTTGGTGGTCTGGCGATTCTCTTCATGTTGGAGATAGCTGTTCCCACAGCCTTTGACAGAGCACTTGATAACTTCTTAGACAAGGCATAGGTTTCATCATCATCATCTGATGAGCTGGAGTAGAACTCAAGAGAAGGTGCACGCTTGGCAACGTGCTTCACAGTCTTCTTAGTTGGCTCCTTGAAGAGAGCTAGTGGAATAGCATGGAATGTATTCCCACTCGACATCTCTCGTGTCGAGGAGGAATCTGAAGAGATGTCAATGATGTCTGGAAGATTGTTCATGATGATTTTTAGGGTTCTTGTGCTGGTACGAATGTGTTTTGATACAGATTATGCAGAGTCAAATCACTTTATATAGGAAAAGTCAATCAAAAGGTTTAACTTAAGAAGATCTTTTCTTTTAGCTATTTTGGTAAGTAAATATAGATATTATTGGATTGACTTTGGGAAGATATTGTATTGAAACAAGTCGGTTATGCATATTCTTTGTACTATACTAACACTTGCAGGTTCATAACCAAGCAAATATGGGAGTTGATCATAAAAGGTGTGTATCTGAGACACACAAAAAATGGTTATTGATTCACCATGTCTAATCCACATAAGAATCAACTAGTCCAGAGCAAACGGCTACTGGTAAAGACTTAACAAATCCGTTTATGGTTGATTGTTTACCAAAAACTATATGGTTATCAACTCACCATATTCTCTATGATTAAGAGTTGGCTAGTCCATAGCAAACGGCTCATGGTAAAGACATATCAAATCCGTTGATAGCTGGTAGTTTGCTTAAAACTATGATTAAGAGCAGTCCATTTTTCATATGTTTTCTTTACCACTGCTCTTTGAAAATTTTTGTGAAAATTTACCATCGCTAGTTCACAGTTTCCACTGACAGTGTTATTTTTACCACTGTTGATCTAGCCGTTACAAATCAAGTTGTGTCAAGAATCAATTTTTACTAGCCGTGAAGAGAAATTGCTTTCCATATATATATAGGGTAAATTTTTATAAGATTATCTACTTTCCTAATTGCTATTTATCCTCTAAAGATAAATCTTTTCCTTAGATACTCTTTCTTGCGCAAAATTCGTAAACCCTATTACTATATATCTTTCTTTCTCAATTGGCGAGTTATTTATTCAATACATATTGACATAATATATTTTTCATCAAAAGTTACTATGGCACCAATCACCTTTGCAGATGAGCACAACCAAGTGGCCTACTTGGAAAAGTTAACCGAGAAGAGTGGCCCTGTTTTTCATCAGATTGTGGACTTTCTCAATACTACGCATATAAGGTATGCTTTACTTCTAAATCCCACAATCTATATCTCTCAAATCAAACAGTTTTGGACTTTTGTTCAGTTCATAACAATTGAGAATGGAGATACACATGAAACAGTGGATGCTCTTAGAGCCACTGTGGGCGGGGTATCTATTGATGTTACTGAGGCATCCTTGAGGAAAATTCTCCAACTAGATGATCTCAATGGTATCATCACATTACCTATGCCAGAAATTCATACACATATTTCATCCATGGGGTATGATACCACTGACAAAAAGGCTACTTTCAAAAAGAGTGGTTTCTGTCTTCATTGGAGATTTTTAATACATACTCTTTTACATTGTCTAAGTCCAAAGAAAACCTCTTATGAACAATTCAGTTCTACAATGGCTTACCCTTTGGTTTGTCTAACCACTGATAGGATTTTTAATTGGTTAAACTCTATTTTTACAAGTATGAAAGGCAATGTAAAGAGTTCTACAAAATTTTTGATGTATCCAAGGTTTGTGCAAGCAGTGCTAAATGAATTTCAACTGCAACCCCATACTAGAGTTTATAACATCCGTTGCCTTAAGCCTAAAGTTTTTCAAAACATGAATAAAGATGGCAATAGGGTTGTTACACCTCTCTTTCCTCAAATGCTTGCAAAGATTTCACAGGTACAAAACTCACCTATAATTACTGTTCCAAACATTGATTACAATCCACTAGTTTCTCACACCTATGAGAGGAGGCAAAAAAAGCCAACTCCTCCCATTACAACACAAAGAAGTCCCTCGATCCTTTTGGTTTAGGAACAAGCAGTGTGGTTCCGTGCTTCACTCTAGTCCAACTAGGGAGGAATCTGAGCCAATGCCCTATGATTCACCTCTCCCAACAGGTCACACAGTTGGAAGTGTTGAGGGCAGTGGGCAACAAATGGATTTGATGGAATTTTGTACAAAATTAGCAACGCAGGTTGAATCTTTGGAGAAAGACTTGGTACAACTCACGGAGCAACATGCCAAGGATGTTACAAATTTGAAAGAAGAGATTCAGACCTTGAAGGAAGAGTTGCAGGGGTTAAAGCTAAGAAAAACTGCAAAGATTGTGTTATCATCTCCATCCTCACCTGATAATGGTGACTCAGAAGATTTCAATAAAGATTTGGTAAATTCTCCCAAAACAGGGAGGAAAATGATGCTGAAACCAATGGGAGGAGAATTGATTTTGGAGATGAAGGTGTTTCAAGTAAAGGTACTGAGGAAGTCGATACTCAAGAAGATCCTCAACAAAGAACCGTAGCAAGAAATTTTCAAGATCGCAACCACTGATTTCATTCCCATCAGAATAGTTACCATAACCGGCCTGATCAAGCTATTACCACGTAGAGAGGAAGAAATCAAGAAGAAGAAAGGTAAAGCAGTTATGCAGAGCAAAGAGCAAACAAGAAGAAAGATCTCAAAGAGAGAACAAGCTCAAATCGCTCTTGATGAGGAAGTTGCTAGAAAGATCACTGAAGATCAACTTGCTAATAAGAAAAGACTGGAGGAAATAGAGATTGCAGACTTCATGGAGGCTAAAAGGCTGGGCAGAATGGATACTACTGATCCAATGGATGTAAATCCACTTTCCACTGTTCCACCTACAATATTGTTAGGTTCCCATATTAGTAACACAAGCATCAATAGAAGAAAGGAGATAAGATAGTGATCGGTTGAACACAAAACCAAGACACACGTATGAATTGAGAAGAGTTATGCGTAGGTGAAATGATAAAATGAAAAACCAACCCTCAAGTGAGGGTTATACAAGAGTATTTATAGGGCAAGGAGCTAGGGCAGCACAACTAGACTCCTTCCCTTCTTATGGGCTTGGGCCAAGGCTTATGGGCCTTCTACATAAGCCTTAGCTTAATAACAAACATAAAGGCCATATTAACTATTACATATGAATCACTAACACTTGAATTTAATGTTTAGGAGTGATTCCAACAATCTCCCCCTAAGTGTTGGTGATGAATGAAAGAGTGATAAACGCTGTAGGTGCTGATGTAATAGTAGCTTTGACGTCTCTCGACATCTTCTTCTTCTTGTGAGAAGAAGTGTCATGATTCAACAATCTCCCCAAAGGTAGAGAAATTGTTTTCTTTGAAGTATTCTGCTTTGATGTCATCATTTACTTTGTTCTTTGATCTTTGTTCTTTGTGATGGTAGTGATAATATGTTGTTGTTTTCTCGATTAGGTCCGCTTCTGCTCCAAAGTGTCTCCACGCCTTTCTTCAACATGCTCACACACTTTAACGTTGATTTCAAGATCGATGAAGTTCTCTTAGTCTTTAACTTTGTAGATTCTTTAACTTGACTAAGAATCATTCTGACTTTTGTGTTGCCTTTAGAGAGAACTTCCATTAGTGATGTTGTTTATGAGCATGTGAAGAATCAAGACGCATCACCTCCGCCTGAGCTTCCATAAGAAGAAAACATAAGAAAGGTTAGTAATAAGCGGATTCCGCACTTACGAAGTTTGAACTTCGAGAGTGTTAATGCTTTAGTGTGAAAACACAACTCTAATTCTCACAAAGGCCGCTCGAACCGAGTCCCACAAGTGAGATAACACGATGTACCGGCACATCTACAAGCTGATGAGTCGAGGTACACCAAGCATCACCTCACGATCAGAGACCATTTGAGACACACTAAGCTTAATCCACGGGAGTTACCGAAGTGACCGCCGTCGTGGTCGCTTGATGTTGACCCCGCAGAGTTTCCATTCAATCACCGAGGATCACATGTGAACCTCTCATAAATGTTCTCGATCGATTGCTAAGATCTACGGAAGGACACGATAAAGTATCACTTGCGCTCTTATTGTTGAACGCCGTTTATAAAAATGTCAAGTGTACCTAAGAGATCTTTTGATGAATCTCGTGAATCTAGACTCAATAGTGCGCTTTGGTTTTCCCCGAATGAGACTTAGGGAGAGGGTCTCCTTCTTCAATACCAACAATCTCTAAGATAAAGCCGATAGTTTACGTAGGGTTCCCTGTGAGAATGAAACAAGCTTCGCTGAGAGAAACTTGAGTGGCTAAGAAGGTTTAGTGCATGCGCCACTGGGTCCATGACGAATTTGATCTTCAATACCGTGTCACCAATGTGACAACCAAGATCATATGAATTGAACCCTTGTCTCCGCCCTAAGTTGAATAATCTGGAGGGATATTTCTTTTTACCATTTTCTTTGCATTTCTTTTTAATTCTTCAACTCATTCTTTCTCTGATTCTCATTTTCTCCTTTTTATGATAAACCTAAGGACTTCTAATTCTAACTATTGGTGGTGTCCTTGGGTAGATCTCTCCAGCTCTGGCGGATCATAGGACGGTTCATCCTAACCTTAGTCACCTTATAACTCCATGACTAACCTATGTTGCCATAAAACCATTTTCTTGAAAATCTCCCAAAGTGTTTGTAAATGAAAAACCATGTTTGAACACTTCAAGAGTTTTGGATTTTCAAAAATACTCCCCCTCCACTTGTGCTTGAGAGTTTTGACAAAAATCGCAGATAGGAAAGAGCGCGCACTTTCTAATTGATCAACTCAAGATAGACAATTCCTTGCGAGACACGACATTACTTGCATAGTTAAAGAGATACATTGTCAACTTTTAGGTGACAACTAGCTCTAATAACTACCTTGAAGATGTGGACAACCCCGAGAGGTTGTCAAACCCGCCAAAGTTCATGTCTATCAAGAGCTTCTCGAATGGGTACAATTTACTTGGATAAGTCTTGAAGACAAATCTTTTCAATGTATGACTGCTCGGATCCCGCCAATTCATGGGTTGAAGTCTTTTCACACGAGGATTCAATAGCAAAACACAACATATTTCTTATCACATATTTTTCTCCCCCTCAAAAATGGCATATCAATATGTTATTTTTGAAGAAATGTTGAGAATAAATATTACCATTTTGAGTTTTGTGGAAAGATTACATGAAGAACAATTTAGAACAAAGTTTTTGATCAAATACTCCCCATCAACAAGTGATATTAACGGTTGAGGTTTTGAAAAAACATATGGAAGTACTTGTTCTTTTGAGCAAAACCTTTTAAAAAATGAAAGGTTTACTCAAAAGTAAGAAGCTGCCCTTTATAAGGATTGCGCAACAAGCCGCGTACCATAGGTCCTTTCATTATACGGGTCATTAATCGTTATGTGCACAAACCATAGTCATTATAAAATCACACATCCATATTAATATGAAATTGAAACAGCTTTAAGGGGTACAGTGTAGTCCATCAATCTTTCCAAGAATGCTAACAGTATGCTGATAGCCTGTGAGAGTAATCCTGGACGACCACCTACTTCTCAGCAGTTCTCGAACTGGTCCCTTATGTACAACCTTTCATCGATCCTAGTGATGATACTCTTCACATCCCCGCCTATCCCGAATTCCACGCTTTGGAGACCCAATGCCTTCATGTATCGCTTTCAACCTATAAGCCAAGCCATCCATGACTTTCTTCAATGTGTGATCCCCAAATTTGTGAAGATCTCTACACGCCATCAAGCAGTTGGCGTAGTTTACTACAGAACTACTTTGAATGGTTTGTCAATGATGAGAGTGTATGTGGAAGTCGGTTGATGTCGAAGTTCTAGCTGAGGTCCGTGAAGTTGACACGAAGTTCGATACGATTCAACAGAAGTTGTAAATCTTCTACACGCTCTCGATCACTATGCTTCCATGAAGATGAGCAAGGACTTGATGTATTCACGCTGAATTTCAGCCAAGAATTGTCTCATTCTTCCCTGCATTGGCAAGATACGATCTTCAATGTCGCTGAGAGAAGTTTCAAACCCGCTTCACGTATTCATAGTCCCTTTCGCCTTGTATTTTGACCACTACAATCTTGGAGGAAAGTCCCATTTAGACGAAGAGTAACATGCTTAATAGCAACGATCCCTTTATCACCGTACTTCATGTTGAGACTTTCAACCGCGCACTTTTGTAGTAGATTCGCCGTTGCCCGCCAATGGTGAACTCGCACATTGCATCAACTCATATCGCTCCACATGGTTAGAAAACATGTGCAGTAGCCTTTTCCTCGATGGCTATGTAGTCGAGTATATGGTCACGGGCGGAAGGTAAGTGATGTAGCGTATTTCTTTGAACCCTCACATCGTAGAAGAAATTCCAAGTCATTGTTGAAGAAGTAGCTTAAATTGAATCTTAGGTTGATCTGGTTGGCCAATCGTCGGTAGAGGTTTAGACCAATCGGTGTAGTATGGAGGGTTGTCTCTTCTGGTGAAGTCGATGTTTGCTTCAAGGTTGAGCCAATCAATGTTGTTAGACATGGCTCGTGCTATATTATCAAGGTGATATTCAAATTCAATAGCACTTTCCGAGCCGCTCTTTGAGTAGTTGAAATGCTTCATTCTGATTCGCTTCAACTCGATTTCCATCTTCTTCACATCTAAACTTTTCTTGCAAGAACTTAGCATGCTCCAATGTTCGACCTTCTACCATATCTTGATCATCAGTAAGGGCGGGAGTAGCATCAACAAGTTTAGAGAACCATTCAAACTCTGTCGCCTTCGTCTAACCATGAGACTACATCAGCCTTAGTCGCCTTGTTTTTTTTTCTTTGGCTTTGATGAGGATGATGGTTTCTTTGTTGAAGCGGGAGAGGTGGGTTGTTGTTGGGGCTCATGTATCTCTTCATCGCTACTACCAAGTACTGGTGATCACCGGTTTTCCTCGTCTGAGGTGGTAACCGTAGTCCCGAGGTTTGTCAGAGAAGAGCGTGGAGGAGATCGTGTTGAGATGGAGTCCTTGGGGTGTGGCACGTATGGAGGTTATCCAGACTTCTTTGACGTTTAGGCTCATCTTCTTTATCCTTATCCTTATCTTCATCGCCTCTTGACGCTTAGGCCTTTGAGCTTCTCTCTGAATGCCGATTTGAGTTGCTATTATAGTAATGCATCAAACAATTTACCTTCGGAGAAGTAAATGTAATCGCTTAGACATTTGAGTTACGTACCCTAAACCAAGTCATGCATCGGAGAACACTATAGGATCATTTGGGTTGATTGTTACGGTCATGGGTGTTGATCTTATAGTTTGCTTGGCCAAATGCATCGATTCGATAGAGTTGTTTGTTGAACATCTCTTGTGAACTGCAGGTCGAAGTGAAAGGAAGTGTATTCTCTTGCCGCTTTCCAATTCTTTTGGAATCTCTTTGATAAACTTCTCGATTTGTTCCCTTTCTTCAACAACTCATTTATCCCTTTTTGAAGAAAGTTGATTCCACTGCGAAGTTGATTCAGCCTTTTTGTTGGTTACATCCTTCTTCCAGACTTGCTTGACAGCTTTAACAATCTTTGTCTTACGGATATCCAAGAGTTTGTTGGTTTCTTCACTGATTTAGATGTGGATCCTGGTTGTTCCTTTTCGATGGTGGTGGAGATGAATGAGAGGATGAATCGATGATGATGAGATATGTGGAGACTGTGGTCCTTTTGTGGTTCGTAAGTTTCTTCTTTGAGAGTATGCCGACTATCAAGAAGAAAATCATCATATTCAATATAGTCATCTTTTCCAGACTTGGCCAATTGTTCTTCCTCAATCTTGGCTTTTCATCGCCTTTTTCTTTCTCGACTTCTCCTTTTCGGTTTCTCAAATTCATAGGTGATGGTATCTTCCAATCGTTGTTGTTATGGATCAAGGTGGTACCAGCTCCCTTATCGGGTTGATTAACCGCATCGTGAACCGGGTGTAGATAGTGCACCACCACTTGACCCTCCGGCCATTTAGTTTGATCTCAAAATCATCGGCAAGATGTTTGAGTCCGAGGTTCTTCAACTTCTTTTGATATCTCTTCCTCATCAAATGGTTCTTCTTCGCTTTCCTTATCATGCTCTGCTAATGTGAGTTTTCCTTTTCCTTTATCGCCTATTGACCGAAGGCTTAGCTACCGCTGGTGTGTCATCAATTGCGCTTTGAGTAGGTGACCTCTTCGTCATTCAAGATCCTTAGCTTTCATCCGCCAGTTTCGCTATGTTCAGCTTGGGAATCGGAATGGCTTCCTTAGAGGGAACTTTCTTTGAGTGGAGGTTTCCTCTTAGCTTAACTTTCTTTGACTCTCGTGCTTGTAACACTTCCTCGTGACCTTCCTTGTTTTCCTAGTAGGTGTACCGAGGACTTTTCATCAAGAAAATCTTTCTTTGCCTTCATCAACCGCTACCGTACCTTTTGTATGAATAGAGTTGTTTGACCGCATCGCTTAAGGTGATCCGTAACACCGCACCCTGCTTTGTTGTAGATTCCTTAAATCGACCCGGAGTGTAGGCTCATACAATATGGAGTGATTGTTGGGGTCATTGTTCTCAAGGGGATATCGGATTATACCCTGAGCTCTGATCAACAGTTTTGTATATCCGATGTATGGGATTTTGGAGCCAAGCTTTTTGAGGAATGACATCATGTCGCCCCATATCGAGCTTCAACTTATGTGTTTCATGTTGACCAAAGCCCAAAAGATTCAGTAGTTGAACGAGCTTGGGATGCTCATAACCACTATTACGCCCGAAATGGATTTGGTGATGATGATGTGTAGGGTTCTCCATGGCCGAGGAATATTCTTAAGATCCACGTATGAATGCTTTGTGATTACCCCGGCTTCGTATAAGCAATGTTGATCTTTAACGTACCTCTTCAGTTGGCGTGGCAAAGTGTATTCAAGTTGGCTCGATGACGTATGGAGAAGAATGGCCCTTAAGTCGCAGGTGCGATGGGTGACTTGTTTGGGTTGAGCCGCCCTTGTTTTCCAAAAAACTGATGAATATAGATCTCGTGCAATCAGAAAGTAATTGGTGAGCATGTTCGATAAGGATGATTCTTCATAATATCCACAGCAATTAAACAGAAGACTCGAAAGCGGTGAGAGTATCAAAATCAACACGAGGTTGTTCTTCCAATCTTCATCGAATAGCCATGAGGGAAGATATCTTCAACGGTGAGAACGCTTGGTGCTTCCACGCTTCCATTTGAGCCCATGTCGCGGATCTCGAAGATATTTAGCCAAAAGAACCAAATCATATCAAAGACATGTTAGTCAAAAGATGGTTTTATTGTCTAATTATTGAATGATATGTCGATGATTGTTACGAGTCCAATGTCACTTGTTTGTCCAATAGTCCAATGACGTCATGATAAGTTTCGTGAGTTGATTAACTTTAAGTTTTAAAGTCCATGTTTTCACTTATTTTTCACAACTTATTAAATGATTAAGCTTATAAGTGACATTATTGGTTTCGTGGCGTTATGATTTATTTATTTACAAGTTTGCACACAATTCATAATTAAGGTTAAAACTAGGCTTAGGCGTAGAAATGGCAAGCTTATGCGTAAACAGGAGTGGTATATGCGTAACCATAAGCTTATGCGTAGGTTCTTGACTTACGACAAGAAATATTACCGTAGGAAAACGGGCCTTATGCGTGAAAGCTTACGCCGAGTTTATATGGAACCTTACGCTGCAAGGCTTACTCGTAAGAGTCAACCTTGCGTAGAGGTCACAAGCACGCATATCCTTCATAGGATACGCCAGTCCCTTTGTAGAACCTTACGCTGCAAACATTACGCTGTAAGATTACGCTTACGCATAACATGCTACGCGTAAGGTGATCCTTATGCGTAGATTGCAAGCAACCTTGATTCTGAATTTTTAAGCGTAGAGAACCTGAAATAAATTCATCATAACATCAACATTAACATCTACATTCATTTTCTAATAGTTTTAAACACGAATACTCAATCAAACATTTTATGCGTAGATAATGTTTTACGCCGTAGACCTTTAACCTAAAGTTCAATTTCTACGAGTAAGATATCTAGCCATAGGAAATGCACCAAAATGATTCTCGGATGTCTAGGAGGCCTATTGAGTTGTTTTGTGCAAGTTTTAACATCAAACAAGCTATGAATCAAAGTACCCAAGTATGAACTAAAACCCTACAATTCAATTCTTTCACATTTGATGTTACTGGGCAAGTTCTAAGCATGGGTATCATCAATTCATCATACAAGAAACTAATTAACCAGAAACAATCACACAAGAAAATACCCAATTCACGCATAAACGATAACTTTTCAATATCCATCAATTGTTTCGGGTGAGTTTTGATGATGGAAATGGTTTCAAAGTGATTAATTGACTTCTCTATCATTTTACCAAAACACACTCCATTGATTATGTTTTCATACGCTTATGCGTAGAACACAAAATCACTCATATGAAAATCTAACCGTTGGTTTTTGAAACCATTTAAAACCCTTGTTTGTAATCATGTTAAGAACACAAAACCACTTACAAAATGATGATCCAAAACACGGATTTGAAGCTTGAATTTTACAGGGATTTAGTTAGGTTGAGTAATAAATGTGAAGAGTTAATGTGTTATGTGTAGGTTTTATTAAAAATAACTTTGAGCTTTTGATAGTTTTAGCCCCTCCACATTTTCCATTTACATCCAATGTCCATAACTTCCATTTTTGGTTACCAAACGAAGGATTTTTGGAAAGAATTTTGACGACACTCCCCCTTGACTTGAGAAATAATGAAGATTTATGAATTTTAGTCCGAGGAGTGTCAAGAAACCGTAGTGACCACCATTATTAAAGAAACAACCGGGATAAAGTAACATGCAAGTACAAGGTTTTATGAAACCGAAAAATATTTGTTTTCTCCCCATCAACACTTGATCGAAAAATATCAATTTTGGATTTGATTCGAAAAGTTTGATCACATTGTTAAAAGAAATATAGATAGAAGAATATTTTTGTTGTTTTATCGATTTTTATTTTTGTATTTTGTTTTTGAAAAATATTTACAAAAAGAGGTTTTGGTGTTTGACTGGTTTTAAGAATGTTTTAAGAGTTCATCTTGTTCCTCTTGAGTCAAACACCGCATACCAACTGTGGACCAACTCGTTAAACCTAGCAGAGCTAAGGATTTAGTGAGGAGATCCGCCATTGGTATTCAAGCGACTACAAAATATAATTCAACAAGCACTCGCTCCACGCGGTCTTTGATGAAATGATATCGAAGATCGATTTGCTTTGATTTCGAATGTTGAACAGAGTTGCACGAGATCGCAATAGCACTCCGATTGTCGCAGACATCGATTCTCACAATACATAACCATAGTCTTTGAGTTGTGTTTCATCCAAAATTTGAGGTCACTTACGCTACATATTCGCTGTGAGGACGGATGATGTACAATCCTCGCTTCGATTGCCATGACACCGCTATCACCAAAAAATTATAATGCTCCGTATGCTTTTTCGTGAATCTAAACATCCCTGGTGATCGCCAAAAGCTATTAGTTCAAACCAAAATCCTTCGGATACCGTGATCCCTGTTAATGGTTCCCTTGATGTATCGACATTCTTTTAACCTCGAGAGGTGGGTTTCAGGTCTCTCGATCGATAACGGGAGCAAAGATATACAAGAAAAACAATATCAGTCCGCTAGTGTTAGATACATGGAGACCCAATGATACTTCTAGATTTGGTAGGGTCCACCAATTTCCCATGTAAATCAGAGTCTAACTTCTTGGTATGAGCCATTGGTGTGGCATAGGTGTCACAGTTTTGCATTCCAAATTTTTAAGAATTTCAAGGGCATATTTGACTGACTCAAGAAAATACCACCGGTGATTGATAAACTTGCAGTCCTAGAAAGAACGGAAGTTCACCCATCATGGACATTTCAAAATGTTTCTTCATTAGTTTTGCAAAAGCGATTGAGTACTTTTTATGTGTAGACCCAAAATGATGTCATCCACGTAAATTTGAACAATTAAGATATGTGCCCCGTGATATTATATGAAAAGAGTTGGTCGAACCGAACCTTGGTAAAATTATCGGCAAGGAGAAAGGATGATAACTTATCGTACCACGCCAGGTTTTCGCTTAAGTCCGCAGATCTTTGTTCTGCTTGTAGACATGGTTCGAACTGATCAACGAACCCTTCGCTGGCTGACATAAACTATTTTCAACACCATTCGAAAAGCAGCTTTGACATCCATCCGAAAAGACCGTTATATTCATATGAGCCGCCGAACGCAGAAAGATCCGCCAACAAATTTCTCAAGACGAAACCGAGCGAATGATTCTTCAAAGTCAATAACCCTCTTCCTCGTTTAGAACCCTTAGCCACCCAGACGTGACTTGTTTCGACACGCCCTTCAAAGATCCCATTGTTCTTCCAAATCCATTGAGACCAATGACGACCTCTGTTGGTCTTTCAACCAGCTCCCAAACTTCAAGACGCTTGAATTGGTTGAGTTCTTCTTGCATGGATTCAATCCAGTTGTCCTTTGTCATTGCGTCCTTAATGTTTTTAGGCTCGATCATTGGCAGGTGAGTGCATAAATGCAATGTTCACCATCTCGGTAAAGACGCTGTCTTGTTACTACCGTTGATTCGCTGCCAATTATGTTTTCAAGAGGATGGTCTTTGTCCAACGATGTAGAGGGTTGATGTTGTTATACATTGTGCAGATTTTGAGGATTCAAATGGCTTGTAGATGATTCCGCAACATCAAAGTGCTAGCCATTGGCAAACGGTTAAAGAACGATTTAGATCAAAATCAGTGGGGGTACTTCATTATGAACATCATCACCGGTGCGGCCGCTGGATGCGGTTTGTTCAACTGCTTTTGTAGAGTCAACTGGTGGTGCTTCTTCAACCGTGTTGTTGTAGCAGTGTATCGTGTATGGAATATGATCATGTTGAGCAAATGAAAACATCGGATACACCCGAGCACGCTCATCAATGTCATCACTAAACAACGGAGCAAATAACTTTTCCATTTGTTGATGAGGTGCGGGGCTTGTATCACCGGATGATGGGGTGAAGTTTAAACGTTATGACCGGGTTCCAAGCAGTTATGCCGTGGCTTTCATTTCAAGAAGCTCATCAAAATTAGCATGAATCGCTTTCCATAACCTCGCTTTGTGCGACGCATTCCGCATCCGTAACCTTTAGAGTTCCCACAATATCCAATAAAGACTCCAATGTCAGCTTTGGCTTTGAGCTTTCCAAAGTCTTCACGATCATTATTTGGTAAAGCGATCCAAATACATGAAAGTGTTCAGGTCTGCTCGTTTGATAAGCTCAAAGGTGTTTTGTTATGGCGCTTTTGTAATCATTGAACGTTCTGAAAGTGTAGCATGCAGCTTGATACGCCTTCACCATGGCATCCGGAAGTTTAGCATTGATTAACATCGTTCTCGCAGCTTCCATTAACGTGACGGTTTCGGCCTCTTTCAACAACTCCGCTTTGTTCTCGGTAATGCAGTATCGGATGTTTGATGCTCAATTCCCACTTTCTCATAATATTCCTCGAAGAGTTTGATTCACAATCGCCTTTGTCTCTGCTCAATTTGTCCGACGGTGTTCCAGAGTGAATTTTGAATTTCAGCAGAAAGGTGATTTATCATCTCATGAGCTTGATCTACTTCGAAGAAAATAAACCCAAGTCCATCTTGAGTAGTCATCAACAATTACTAAGAAGTAGCGTTTGCCATTAATCGCTCAAGACGCCAAGATCGGCCACACAAATGCATGTGAAGAAGATGAAGCACATGCTGAGTCGGTTCCACCTTTTGAAGAAAATGAGCACGAGTGCTTTTTCCTTGTTCACAGCCGAAAGCAGAGGTGATCTTTAGAATACCGGAATCTCGGGAGACCTTCAACAAGTTTATGTCGAGCAAGATTGGTGATGGTTTGAAAGTTTAAATGTGAGAGACGACGGTGCCATAGCCAAGATTTTGTTGATGTTGCCTTTGAAAGTAGACAGATGGGAGATGAAGTAACCATGTCTTGCATTAAGATTGTACGCATAGAATTCGAGAGCCGACATAAGGTCGCTCTTGTAGATCACTTAATGAAACAAGTTTTCTCCCGAAAATCAACTTCCAAATCTCCATCACGAATTGACCGACCAAAAGAGATTGTGACCGAGGCCTTCCACATAATAAGCCACCCGCTTTAATTCCGATATTCCCATTGATATAATCTCCGTAGCCCATGATAGTCGCTTGAAGTGATCGCTCCCGAATCGACATGCCTATGAACTTTGCAATAAAGTTTGATAACAGCTTTAAGATTGCCGCGTCATGTGTCGGGAACATCCGCTATCAACAATCCAAAGGATGATCCAGTGATCACTACATTATACAAGACGACAACTGATGGAATAGAAGTAGATGTGGAACCCGAAGAGTTAGAGGGTTCGGCGCTTATAGTTGAAATACACCCATTAATGATTTTAGGTATCCATTTAAATCTAGTGTATTATGTATCCATTTCTGCCATCTCCAACTAGTCTTAGCTTCAGTCTTAGTGAATGCACTAGGTGGTACTACATTCCTTGGAGGTGAGACTGGAGCTACAGGAACATCAATGCGGTTCTTAGGATCTAAAGAGTATGCGGTTTACCAAGCACAGACTTAGAAGCATTAGTGGGCCTAGAGTTATTCCGGGTCTTAGGATTCCGTAAACGAGACAAGATAGCTCTAGCAACACATTTATCATGACAATCAGAAAGCATACTTTTACGACAAAGAACACAAGAAGCATCGATGAATATCAAAAGTACTTAAAGGTTTAGCATTCGTTACAACACTTTTTCCATTACATTTGTTAGATGCAATATCTAAAGTGGTTGCAACGTGAGTCTTATTCAAAGTCCTAGGGTGTTCTTCTACTTCAGCTCTTTTTATTGTTCTTTCTTAGGTCGCAACTTCCTATTCTTCCTTGTATTGCTCCTAGGTCGTGAAGTGCGGACGCTTGGAAAAGAGGCAACTATTCCTGTTTCAGTAGAGGGAAGCACATTAGTATCTTGTGGTTTATCAAGAGGCATTCGGGTTCACGCTTGCTAAGTGTTACATGTGCAATTTTCTTAATGATGCTAGGCTGAACTTGTTCATACTTTCCTAACTTCTCTTTTAACTTAATGATAGTGTGCAACAAATCTTGATTTTCGTGCGAAGATTTCAAGAAAATTCATGAATTCTTTAGTGTGTGCAAGATAATGATCAAGTTCCTTTGATGCTTCATCACGAGTCTGTTTGAGTAAATCAAATATGACACCATATTCCTTTTTCACTTTTACAAGTTCTTGTTCATATTTTGAGATTTGACATTTTAAAGACGCGTTTTGATCATCCAGTTGCTCAATTTTTGGATTAAACGCTTTGGATTGCAACTGATTGATTTTGTTTTGCAAAGCAAGTTCACGATTTTGAAAATCTTTTTGACACCATTGAAGACGACGTTTTTAATTTGAAAGATCGCTTAACAGCTGCTCAATTTCAACTTTTAAAGACTCGACCGATGCACCGTATCGTTATTCAAATTCACAACAATATCAAGAATCAACAGAATCGAGAGATATGATCATATGCATATGCAATGCATTGTAATAACACAAGATTATTGATATCAGTACAGATAACATCTTTCAAGAGTCGATCAACATCTTTTCTCAACGCTTTCTTTTACGCTTAGTATTTGAAATCAATGTTTGTTTTCTAAAACTGCGTTTTCATGAGACCAAGTTCCTTGTGAAAATCCCTTTCCCAATATAGTGCACAAGTTTTAAATTTTTGACATGGGGTAAAATTCTTTTCTGAAGAATATCTCTTTGTTCTCGCGCCATTGGCGATTAAATATGTTGAACTTTTATTTCAGAATGAAATTCAATCTCACGTTCCAAAATTTTGAGGTCCGATAAGAAAGTGTCAAAATATTTGATAACGCGACAACTTTCGGCTTTAGTTTGTACTTCACTAAGTGAAGGTAAAGGACCATTAATTTGTGCACCATTGTGTTGGGGACTAACTTCAACGGTGTGATAACCAAAGGTTTGTTAGAAGTATCTTGTTGTGTGACAAAAGTTATGGCTTTTGAATAGTTAAATGGTTTGTTATAAACGACTTTTTCCATTTTTGACCGAACACTCTCATCAAAGCATCTAATTCCTCCATCCGATTGTATTCAACAACAGTTATAATTGAATCATCAATTCTATGTTCTTGCTCGTAAACTTCGTGGATTTGTTTGAATGCTCGTTTGAAAACTTAGGTTTGTAATCGCAGAAGAATCGGTCCATATCCATTTGGATTTGGTTTAAAAGTAAACTTTTGAATAGTTGTGATTGACTCACCATGTTTATAAACAACATTTCGAAACTATTTTATTTTGTTTTGTAAGCTCCACAATTTCTTCAAGATAGTTATCTATTCGTTTCGTGGAATGCTTTTGTACTCAGAGAACTGTTTTTGACAAGTTAACAACTCAACCTTGGCTTTTTGAGTTTCCAAAGTAAGAGCGTTAATTTGTTGTTTATGTTCATGTTTCATTAGTTCTATTTGAGACAACAAAGCATTCTTGATCCGCTAGATCAATGATCTGTCGCTCTAATGATTTTTCGTTTTGATGAGATTTAGCAAAAGCGACTTCAAAACCTTGTTCTGGTTTTTCTTGACTTTTAAAAATGTTGATTTGTCTGATTAAGCATTCGTTATCCCTAGTTAACAGTGCATTTTTATCCATTAATTGCTTGCAAATTACCAACCGAGATTCTTGGTCTTTAATTAAGGTCAAGAGCTCAATTTCTCTATTAGACAAAAGCTCATTTTGTTCAACGTGAGTCTCAACATGATCATTATTTAGATCCTCAAATAAAACCACGGAGTCAACTTGATTATCAATATTAACCATAAGGTTATCTTGATCGTCAAATATAACTACTGGATCTATTTGATAATCATCGGAATGAGATGTAGATGGCTCATGTTGAACTCTCTCGATCCTTTCGGATGGAGAAATTAGCGAGAGATCGATCATGAATGAGTGTATTTTGTTCCGATACACGAGAAAAGCCATCGGTGTCATATACATCACTCGTGTGTCACTCATGTGTAGAGCTTACATTTGTGCCATCAACATCATTGCCTTGCATTAGCCCTGCAGGTCCTCCATCATCATCGAACCGTGATCCGCCATAAAGCTCGCTTCCTTGTTGGTAAGATTTCCACCAGCTTCATCCTTGAGAGCCAAGAGCAAAGCTTCTTTGAAATAAGCGCTCTTGTCCCGCTTAGGGCATGCATTAGCTAGATGACCCTTCTCATTATAGTTATAACAACGAAGACCATTAACCCCATTCCGAGCATTCCCCTGCTCAACCACTTGAGCCCTTTGTTGTTGAGCACCCATGTTATTCCTTCCCATAGCATTAAACCCTTGACCACCTCCCAACTGACGAACATTACCACGATCTCAACTTCAACTCGCCCATTGTTAACCACAACTTGATTCCTTGTGTTTGATGAGGTACGAATGTGATTGTTGGATTTGTTGGAATATCGGCCGAAGGATCTAGCAATCATGACAAATCCTTGCTGCAGGGCATCAAAAGTTTTAGTATCCTCATTTGATTCACTATACAGTGCTTGATTAGTGTTGTTGTTGTATGGAACCAATTGAGTTTCTTGAGATTGTTGCTGTGACGGACTATATGGTGTAATTGTTACAGTTGGTGGAGGAGCGGGTTGAGGAGGAACACTAGTTTGAGCCCACAAAGCAAGTTGTTGATTGTCCGGAAGTGACTGTGGAGCCGGGAGTCCACGGATAGCCCTTTCTTTGTCAACTTCTTTTTGGTGAGGCTTCAAATAGTCATACAACAATCCGTATGTAGCATGATGAAGATTCTTAGCTTGACGGAGAAAAATGACATACTTCTCCTATTCTAGACCAAGACTACTTAGGAACTTAGTGTTGACAGCAATTCTTGGCATGATGATATTGTTTTTGGTCCAAATCATTGATGATGTCTGAAAAGCGATGATGATATGACTCTAATGTCTCTCCTGGTTTAATCATGAAGTGTTCATAAGCCAAGTAGATTTTAGATTCCATGTCTTCCTGATTGAGTGTTGTGCCTACCATAAGAAGATGAATATGTTCCCACATTGCTTTAGCTGTCTTTTGAGCATCAACACTTCGAAGGATCGGATTGGGTAATCCCAAAAGGATGTATTGCATTGCTAGTTCATCGTTTCAAAATGTAGAAGTTCATCACCGTGAGGTCCGAGATAGTTGCAATGTTGGTGACAAAGATCTCTTGGTGGATTGGCATTAGGATCTCTAGGGTGTGACAAAAGAGGGCATCTGAAATGGACCTTCCATAATGACCTTCTTTAAGAACTTTCCATGTGGCTTCTTTAGATCACAAAATCTAAAGAACCTTCCCATTGATCATAATTTCGGAGTGAGCATTGGAGGTCTATCAAGTGAGCCAGCTTCATGAATTGATTGTTGGCTGCTCAAGGCTTCACACATCTTGCCAAACCATGTCGGTTCCTTCATAGTACTCCTGGATGGATGTTGATTGTAGAAGTTTGTGTAAGGTTGTACTTGAAGACTAGGTGGTGGTTGAACTATTTGTGGAGTATGTTGTTGATAAAATTGTTGTTGATAAATTTGTTGTTGTTGATTAAATTGTTGATGTTGTGGACTTAGTTGTTGTTGTTGTTGTTGTTGTTGATTATAAGTGTAAGGAAAATAGCTAGAGTATGGTTGTTGTGACATGTTGAAAACTTGTGTTGTTAAATGGATCTTTGTAGTCGAATGAAACGTTGTTGATGAAGTATCCTTAGGCGTAGAAACCAAATGTAGGCAAAGTAAAGCTTAAGCGTAAAAACACCAAACTTACGCGTAAAAGTGATAGTTACGCGTAGGATTAGCTTACGCGTAAGAATTGAGAAACACTAAAGTTATGCGTAAACTGAAAGTTAGGCGTAGAAAACTTAGGCGTAGGATTTGCTTATGCATAGGACAGAGCTTAGGCGTAAGAAAAATCTTATGCGGAAAGAGTTCTACGCGTAAGATTTGAGCTTATGCGCATAAATGGGTTTTGCCCAAAAATCTTTTACACTATCACCAGTAAAGGATATCCAAAGTCGAAGTGTTTTCAGGCTTATCCAAGCAAGAAAACACTGAGTAAACCACGAAATCTGAAGATCAAACCACGGTTGAGTTACGCGTAAGAATAGG
Source organism: Chrysanthemum makinoi (assembly GCA_910596185.1). Classification (NCBI taxonomy): domain Eukaryota; kingdom Viridiplantae; phylum Streptophyta; class Magnoliopsida; order Asterales; family Asteraceae; genus Chrysanthemum; species Chrysanthemum makinoi. The sequence continues at coordinate 104,465,168 of OU343217.1, forward strand.
GTTTTCTTACACGTAGAAAGCAACCAAAATTGATTTTTGCCCAACGATGTTTCTAAACCAGATTTTTGTGATGAAACACTTCAATATCACCAAAATAACACAAAAGTGTGAAATTTGATGATCCAAAACATCTAAACACGCTACGCGTAGAAAAACCACACGCTTAAAACCAAGCTTAAAAACAATGATCCATACGTAAAGTTTGAAACTTTTTGTCAAAAACAGATATTTTAACACATAAAAACATTGAAAGTACAAGATTCTTGGATTAAAAAGTGTAAAAAATGAGTTTTTAAGCGTGATAAACTGTTTTTACGCGTAAGACCAAAAATTAACTTCAAAAACAAAAGATGTTCACCCAACTATTTAGCTCTGATACCACTGTTAGGTTCCCATATTTAGTGTTGAACCTAAGACCTTGATAGATCTTTAATTGCTCGTGGATCGTTAGTAATGTTTATGTAATCACAAACACACTAATAGAAAGTCTCTATTACTTGTATTCTAAAGCGGAAATCAAACACAAGTAAGAACACAGATTACTAAGAATACTTTTATCCTCTATGGATCTTTGAATAAAACTAAAACTTGTTTTTCAAACTCGTACATCATACATACTAATGTGTTCCTTTTATAGACAAGGAACCCTAAACCGTTCACAAGAAACTATATTCTTAAAACTAAAAAGAGATATGCATTATCACTTCCTAATAAAACTCATGCATATCCTAACTAACTATAAAATATGCGGAATATCTATATCGAGTAAACAAGCTACACGGTTTTACTACTCCGCAGAATCACTTCTTCAGTAATCCAAAGACTTCAGCCAGAATCCGCAGTAGTGTTATTGGCCAGCAGAATTCTTATTCAGTAGAATTCCCAACAACCCTCCCCTAATCTTGAATTTGACATGGTTAAGTTCAAGATTCTTGATAGATCTTTAACACCGTAGAACAAGAGGATTGAATTTGAACATCAACAGCAAAGAATCAAAACAACCACATCTCTATGATGGCAAAACTATGAAACTTCAGATCTTTGCAGAGAACAAATGACAAAGTGTACATCAAAATGATTAGTTTCATACTATTCTCATCACATCCAAGTGTGTTAACTCCTGTGAGAGGTGAATCATTGAAAATAATGGATTTGATGTCTCTTTACCAATAGCCATTACTACCGGAGTAGCCAAATGTTTAAGTTCGAAAACTATGGTACACTGATAACCATATGATTTTTAGCAAATCAGCAGCTATAAACGGATTTGAAATGTCTTTACCTGTAGCGCTTTGCTAAGGACTAGTCAATTCTTAGGTGAAAAGAATCACCTTTGGTGAATTGATAACCAAATATGGTATTCCACTGCCTTTACCACAAGCCATATACTTGTGGGCTAGCCAATTCTTTGGATTCCAAAAAGGAATAATCCATGGGGAATTGATGACCATACAACCCTCAGCAATTAAGCATGGGTGAGTTGCGTACCCTATGGTTTTTAGCAAACCATTACAACTATCAACAGATTTGATGTGTCTTTACCAAAGTTGTACCCTTTGGACTAGCCAACTCTTTGATGAACACAAGGCACATCTGGTGAGTTGATAACCATCAACAGAGTTATTTACAACAAACCTGAATATACAAAAATGTTTTTTTTACTAAGAATTGAACAATTTATAATAAGTGAGACATGGCTAAAACAATACTAAGAATTAAACAAAGAAAGAAATGATACAAGATACCATAATCAAGTAGAAGCTTTGTGTTGCAGAAGTTTGGACTTGATCAACCCAATCAATTGTTCAGCATGGGTCATATCATGCCCCACTGGATCATGAGGAACTTCCAATTTCCTTATAAGCATACGTTTCATCAGTTTAATGGACAAAGGATAATGCTGATCAGAAAACATACATACAGAAATTCCACACTTTGTCTCCACTACATGCACATTTGGGATAAGATAAAATCTCCAAGTACCAACCTTCCACTTATGTGAATTCTTCCAAATTAAATACCCTTGACCATTTGGAGACTGAGAATCAAAAAGAACTTGAAGATCTCTGAATAAGTACAAACCAGAACCCTGTGGTGTATGAGTGGCATAATACTGTGTGACAAGGCCATGGAGAGTAATCAAATCGTGCCTATCCACCAAATGAAGTATGTCTTTTAAGAAAGTAAACTTCATAGAGAAGTTATCTATCCTATATATGGTGTTAAGTTGTCCATCAGTCAATGTCCATTTTGTCAACACACCATAAGAACCCTCAGGAAAAGTTGCAGAAGAACCCACTTTGATAAATGTTGTATCAGTAGCCTTTAAGTCCAAATGCTTAGAAGAACCACCCTTGTGAGATTTATGAACCCCAGAGGCCTTCTTCCCAGCTAATCTCACAGATCTCCTGATGGCAATGTGTCTCCTTTTGGACATCCTTTTCCCCCTCCTACCAGGTACATAAATGCCCATTGAAAAAGAAGAAGGTACCTTCTCAGATGCACCAGATGCATCTTCAGTAGGAATAGAAGAGGTAGAAACAGAGGGAATTGGAACAGAACCACCCACTTCATACAATTTATCACGTTCTTCTCTGGCCTTTTTAGCTCTAGCAGCTTCTTGTTCAGCTCTCCTAACCATGTCTGCATTATAGTTAGAAAGATGTGCTCCTTCTTGGTCAGTAGATGCAGAAGAAGGAATAGTATCAGGCTCAATAGTGCTAGTAGTTCCATGTGGATCCATAGATGTATCAGCAGCACTGGGTGAAGCTTCAGGAGAAACAACAATAGGTTCAGCAGATTGTAATCTCTCAGGAGAATGTACATCTTTAGTAGGTTCCTCAGCAGAAACAGCATGAGTGCTCAGTTGTGCTTTATCATCAGCAAAAGAAGTCACAATCTCAACTGTCTTGTGTCTTTTGGCTTTTGGAGCATCCAGGACACCAGAAATCCTTTTCAAGTGAGAAGCTGGTGCAATATGCTTCATAATCTTATGATACATACTTGTCAATTCAGATTCAGATAAAGCCCAGACTTGCTTCCTTGTCAAACCAGATTGATAGAGAGCAGTACTCTGATTACACACCACATTTCTCATATAAGTTTTATTTTGTGTTGTAGTCTGTGATTTCTCCCTCTTAGCTTTTGCCTTTTGTGCAGCAATAGCATTTCTCGTTGCAGCTGCAGCTTTCTTCTTTTGTTGTCCAATAGCCATCATTTGAGCAAGAGTAGGATTTAAAGCAGCTTGAAGAGTGTAAGAATCCCAATGCTCATCAAGAAATGAATGGATTGTTCATCCAATTCTCTTTGTCTTTCAGGAGGCAAATTTGTAGTAAATCGAAGCTGCAAGCTTTTGTGCCAATGCTTGACTCTTCATCAAATCTTCATACTCTTTTAGCATTCTGGCTTGATCTAGCCTTTCCTTTTCGGCTTACAAGATCCGGACCAATATCTTCTTCAACCATAAATCCTTTCCCTTTGTCGAAATATCCATAGCAGAACATTGGTAGTGTGCTCATTAGAAGAATCATCATGAGAAATATCAACAATTGGAACTGTGTCAATATTCTTAGAAGGAACACCAATTGAAGCATCGTGGATTAACATGTTGAGAAGGATCTTCAACAGTGTAGGAGACAACAACATCGATCCGAACAAAAGTTTTCCCAAAGAACAAATATTACATGAGGATCTGCTGAAGGCATAGGACATGGTTGTTCTTGCACAGATGATACATAACCTTGTTCAGAAGTAACATCACCCTTTTGTGCATCATTCATAAGATGATCACCAGCAATTGGAACATTAGCAACACTTGACACCTTAGAAGATTCAGTGGAATCCTTTCTCAAAGATTGTCTTCTCCTTCTTCTTTTAAACTGAATAGGTTCCTTTTGTTTTGAGGATTCAGCAGCAATGGGAGAAGAATCATGAGTCTGTTGAGCAACTGCAGCCAAGAATTCAAGAGAATCCAAATGTATATCCTCCTGCTCTTCATAAGAGGTAAACACAAACTTCCTTTTCTTTGTCTCGCCCAAGTTGTGCTTCTAACTCCTGAACCTTCTTCTTCAACACCACAATCTCACCACCAAGCGAGGATTTGGTATCTCCGCAAGCTCCTTTCTCGAGATCATCAACCTCTTTCACATACCGTTCACAAAGCATATACAGAGGTAAATGTAATAGGGTCCTCAGCCCACCAGCCAGTTGCTCCTGTGGTAATGAGAGCTTCATTGGCCTTCAGGAGAAACATGTACATGCTCAAAAATAGGAGAGCTTTCATCAAATGGCTCTGTAACTGGACTAGGTGTGGTCAGTCTAGTAAACTTAGGTTCAAGCTCATCAGGAGCCACAGGAGTAGGTGACGGACTAGGACTAGGACTAGGTGACAAAGGTAAAGGTGTAGGTGGAGGTTGGCCAGGAGAAAAATTTGATGCTTCAGCAGTTATGGAGGGTCCCTCATCAATGGCAACTGATGGATTACCATCAACAAAGAACAATAGGAGAGGGTGTAGTACCAGCAGCATTACCCTCATCAGCATCATCATTGCCATGTGGCAACATAGCTTCTAGCAAAGGGTGATGTGCCGCAACATAATGAGTTTTCATAGAAGCAAACAATATAGCACTAAGAGCTCCTATGGGACAAAATATTCTGTCTTGGGTTGTTATGTCTAATATTATTTGTAAAAACCTATGGTACATTAGAAACTTATGCTTTTTCTTTTGAATATTTTCAACCATATTATCAAAAATAAACTTAGAGAAATTATAAGTTAAACCCTTTGAAAGACATACAATACCACAACCCAATTGGGTAGAGAATTGATCCCATCCTCCTGACTTGTTGCTTATGCACTGTAGCAATGTATGCACCAAAAACCTCCACATGGGGCAAAGCTTATTCTTGTGCCACATATCTGTGTTAGTACTTTGGTATCCAATAGCTCTTAACACAGCAAGTATCTCTTCAGTGATGGTGTGATATACCCCACCTTCATCATCTAAACGAAGTTGTGTCCTAATCAAATCCTCACCACCACATACTCAGCTCCATCAATCATTGCTACAATTTCGTGTTACTTCGCTTGGCGGCAGATGCCCAAAAAATTGTGTAACCAACGATTCAAATATCACATTTGGAGAATGTGTTAGAGCATAATGAATCTTGGAACGCTTCAAGAAATCAACCATAGGTTCATACAGTACCATGTCCCTTTGCTTTTTCTAAAAGCAACCTTGTTGTGATCTTTCTTAAGGAAGTGCGCCATTAGAAGAAATTATGAGAATAGGTTATGAATCAAGCAAATGGAAATGTGTTTAAATTGATTGAAGAGGGAATCAGTTGATTTTGGGCAAAGATTATGCGAAGTAGGTTATAAATAGAAGTTACCCAATTATGGTCAAAAATATCAGAACAAATCGCTGACCGTGATCGACATGTAAAGTAACTCCAACCAATTTCAAAATTAACGCTTGGTAAGAAGGGATGGTTAATCACGATGGAAGTCAATCGCGAGAATCATCTCAAGTGTAAAAGTATCCTTAGTAAATATCTTGAGTTTTACTGTGCCACCCAACTCACATTAATTACCATCAACCCTTGACTCCGCCTATAAGATAATCCCAATTCAAAATTAACACATATCAATTACCTCCAATTTACATCAAAACCCTAATTTCTCAATAATTCCACAATCATCAAACCAAACCAGAAATCATCGATCTAACCTCCTCCTCCTCATCATCATCATCATCCAATGATGATTCACGCCCATTGTCTCGATACCCTTATCAAGATGAACCTCGACCTTCGAAGTCCCCCTTTCTCCCTTCATCTGAAGATGATAGTGTAGTTGATCCAAGTGATTCATCTAGGGGTTCTAATGACTCCACAGAAGGCCTAGAGCCAATCTTCAATAGATTGGTGAGAGAGGAAAGCGGAAGGACATCACAGGGGAGTAAGCCCCAACCTTCACAACCCCAAGCCCAACCAAGGCCACGCGAGCCGTAAATCCACCACTCCCAAAGACAAGAGAGGTGGTGATGGTCTTCTGCTCCGGATCCGGTGCTCCATACCATGGAAGCAGGGGAAAGTGCAAGGAGGCGAGAGGTGAAGGGAAGGGAAAAGGTAAGGTGGAGTATAAGGTGGTGTGATGTTTCCAGGGACCAAAGATATAAAACTAGGTTCTTGAGCATCATCATCGTTTTCATCAATCCATCCTTTTCATTTTCATCTTCAGCCTTCTTCATCGTCGGGTCATGCATATCCACCAGCTTTTGTAATAGATGATAGGAGCTAGAATATGTTTGGAAGATTTTGTATAGGGTTGGTCTTTTATTTCATTTGAAGTTGATTGTAAGATGTAAATTGTTTCTTGAATGAATGAACAACATTACTTCTCTTCAGTAGAAACAATGAGATCACTTGTACTTCTCTTCAGTAGAAACAAGCTTTAAGCTTACTTGACCATATTCCCAATTAATCAAACCTTGGTGAACTTCAACTTAAGATTAGTAACTGCTCATAAAGGCATTCCAGAAAAAGACACAAAGTAGCAAACAAACCAAACCAAAACATACAAAACTTAAAGATCATTAGTCGGGTTAGTGTTAGCAAACAAAAACATAAACAATAATCTACAAAATTTACAAGATAGACAACTACAATCCTCCCCTGAGGCATATGCCTCCCTTGAGGCCTATGCCTCCCTCAAACTTTGTCATAAGGGTTAAGCATCCCAATATGGACAACTAGGTGTTGAAACCTGGGTCCATCAAAAGCTTTAGTCAATAAATCTGCCACATTATCATCTGTGTGAATCTTAAGCACCTTTATCAAATGTTTTTCATATGCATCTCTTATAAAATGGTGCCTGATCTCAATATGCTTAGTTCTATTATGAAAAACTGGATTTTTAACTATGCATATGGTACAGCTTGTAGACGTTTCCCCTCAAGTGATGCATGTAGATGGTAAGTAAATAAACAATAAGCTTCCCCTTAAAATAATACTAACCATCTCGATTTTTTTTTACAACTAAACAAAAGAAATTAAATGTAACAACAGAAAAATCAAGTCAGCAACAACATCAAAATAGTCTACCAGTAAGAATGGAGAACCAGTAGGAACATCAAGGCATGCGTCTTATGTCTTGTACTATCCACATGACTCCAAACTCAGATGATATACTAGCAAATGTGAGCATTAAGCACATTTTCTATAGATCTCGCCCCTTCACTAACACTGAGCACTACAACGTAACTCCTTAAAGTGATAGCAAATGCGAGCATTAAGTACTTTTAGTTTGTAGATCTCACCCCTTCACTAGATTCAACAAGTCTTTGTCACATCATTAAAGCACAAACAAGTTATCTACAAAGTGCCTGACTCACTTTGAGATATGATAAGACACGCACTTGATCAACCAGTAGGAACTCCAGAACAACCAGTAGCAAGCATCAACAGAAACAAATACTAATCGGCTACCAAATAGAAACAGCCAGTAGAAACCACCAGTAGGAACAGATCAGCAAGAACCAGAACGAATCAAAATATGCAGCCAGTATAAACATAAAATCAAGCCGAAAATATGTTAATTACTACGGTTCGTCGTTGAATTAAAAATTCAACTCACCAAGACTAGTAAAACATTAAAAGACCAATTGTCAAGACCGAAATAAACATACAACAACCGATCATGAATAGTATAAATGTTATCCGACCATAATTAAAGTTTCCCACGCTGCTAATATTAACCAAGAAGATGACCATAATGGATCACTAATAAATAATGTATAGTAAATCATGTGACCCTCTTCAATTTGTATGACCCAACATCCAATTAGAGACCATTTACAATCCCTCACGTGACCAACAAGTGTGAATTGCAGTCACCCATATTAACTGCGCATATGTTGACCATCAGTAGAAATAAATGCCAACTCGTGGGTCCAATCAGTAGAGTCAATCAACAGACATATATCCACATGTGACCAGTAGGAACAAAGTGTAATCAGTAGGAAATAAAACATCACGTGAGATCAATACCAATAATAACTCCGACCAGATCGAACAATTTATATATGATGACCCCACCCATAATATACGGCCAAAATTATATAATTCGAACAAATCACAAACTTTAATATTCATTCGAACCAATTCACATGCCTACGTGATAGTATTTATATATACAATGTGAACAGTACGAGAACAATACTAATTCAGCCCCACCTTAGATGACCAGTCAAGTCAATTATATCATACTAATATATACCCATGGACCAATCAAAACGTGAGACCAGCATAACACCCATATACCGCATAATACTGAATTCGTCCCACATAGTAACTTATCAATATTAAAACCCACGTGAGACCAAGAATCATCAGCAGAATCCATCAATTTAATATACCAATCACAATATCACATTAACAATTTAAACCACCTACCAATTACAATTCAATTCGTATAAACCCATTAAATGATCACATGGACCAGAATTAAAAAGAATCCCACGTAACTCCAAATAAATGAGTATAATATCACGTGACCAAGAACTATCCCTTTTTATATTATCCGACCATGTGCAATGAATCAAGCGTATGGGAAAAGGGAATACGAAGTTACCTTTTGTCAAATTTAAACGCCATACAGAAACAAAAGTCGATATCAAATCAGATCTGCTCTTCTATATACCAATCATGATTTGCTGCCTCTATTCTTTATTCAGATCTGCTGCATCATAACAACTAGGGTATAAACCCTAATTAGAGGAAAACCTTATAAACCCTAAATCAAGAGCCACGAGGCTCTGATACCACTTTTTGAACCTAAGACCTTGATAGATCTTTAAGCGCTCGTGGATCGTTAGTAATGTTTATGTAATCACAAACACACTAATAGAAAGTCTCTATTACTTGTATTCTAAAGCGGAAATCAAACACAAGTAAGAACACAGATTGCTAAGAATACTTCGATCCTCTATGGATATTTGAATAAAACTAAAACTTGTTTTTCAAACTCATACATCATACATACTAATGTGTTCCTTTTATAGACAAGGAACCTTAAACCGTTTCAGAAGAAACGTATATTCTTAAAACTAAAAGAGATATGCATTATCACTTCCTAATAAAAATCATGCATATCCTAACTAACTATAAAATACACGAAATATCTATATCCGCAGAAACAAGCTACACGGTCCTACTACTTCCGTATAATCACTTCTTCAGCAGAATCCAAAGACTTCGCCAGAATCCGTCCAGATATTATTCAGCAGAATTCTTATTCAGTAGAATTCCCAACATTCAGAGAAAAGACTCCAGAGTTCAGCTATGTACCTACAGAAGAGGAGATTGATTTCTTGATTGCTAATGATCCAGTGATCAAGAAGAAGGCAATTGACCTATTTGCAGATAAGTCTTTAACTGAAGAACAAAGAACAAATTTTAGTTAAAGGACTTCATTCAAATGAAGAATAATCAAGCACTTCAAGATGTAATTGGTTTAGTCAGAAAGGGTCAAAAGAAACCAAGGCAACCAACCAAGGCACAAGTTATCTCATACATGAAGTCTTATTGTTGCAATGTTGGTGGCTGGAAATGATATTAATTCAAAGGGATGAGTGATGATCAAGTTGAAGGTATCTACTACAGAGTTCAAAGACAAGATAAAGATTTTATTCCTATGAACACTGAAGAAGAAGAAAGAAGATATCCTCATCTAAAAAGCAAGGCCAAAGAAGTTCCAATTGAGAAATTCACTAAAGAACAATTGACTGAAATGATATTGATAGAAGAAGAAGATTTTTACCCTGAACCACTGCAAGCTTCCACATCCTATCATTGATTGGGAAGTGTTTTCTCGCTAGCAATTTTGCTCCAACATGGAAGATTACAAGGCTAGGTGGTGAAACTTCATCATTCATTCAATTTGAAAAACTCATCAAAGCATGTGACAGACATGATCTGGATACTTTGTGGAGATTGGTTCAAGAAAGGTTTGATGCTAAAAATCTCAAAGATATGAAGGAAATGCAGTTATGGGTTAATCTACGAAGGCTCTATGAACCAGATACTTATGATGATTTCTGGAAATTCTCATGTTCATGTCCCGGTACTAAATGGTATTATTATGATTCATTTGAAGTTCATCATGTTTCTGAAAAATGGAGTGGATGCATTCATGTTTGTTGAAAAGAATATCCACTCAAATGGAACTCTCAATGTAATGCATTGTACAACAATTAGAGTTCATGAAGATAATGAGAAGGTCAGAGCATTGCTACTTAGGCTTCAAGATCAATGTTCAAGAGCTATTCAGGAATTAAGGAGAAAGAGAAGTGTTTGATAGAATTCCCAAATCCTTACAGAAGATGCAGATTGAAGAAACTTATTGATTTGCAGAGAAATCATAAGTTTAGGGGAGGACTATTGGGAATAAAGCTACGTTACCACGATACGCTTGTGGTTAACACTGCTAAAGATTACACTAGCAGTGGAAACTCATTACCACTGCCAGTACAATATTACCACTGCTATTAAGATAATTGTTATGTTTCAGTATATTGATAAGTATAGAAAATATCTTGTGTATATTCTATATTGTTAGGATTATACTTATCTTGTAAAGGACTCCTTGTGCTATAAAAGGAGATCCTAGGTAATTGTTTAGAGTACGTATTATTCATATAAGCTTCAAGGTATAACCCTAGTGATAAGCAAGATCACTTGTATTATTTCTTAATAATATTTGAGCTTGGTGTTAAACTGTTCACTTAAATTACATCATACAATTCGTCTTCTAAGTATTACTAAGTATATTCCGCGTGCTTATTAATATAACTCAAAATATCACTAACACAAGGTGTGTGTTTAGATCCATCAGTTTGGAAGAATTCCCAAATCCTTGCATATGATGGAGATTGAAGAAACTTATTAATTTGCAGAGAAATCATAAGTTTAGGGGAGGATTGTTGGGAATAAAGCTAACAGTTACCACTGATAGGCTTGTGGAAGACACTGCTGAAGAATGCACTAGCAGTGGAAACACATTACCACTGCTAGTACATATTATTACCACTGCTATTAGGATAATTTTTATGTAATCGTATATAGATAAGTATAGAAAAGATCTTGTGTATATTTGATGAGTGTCTAAATACTCATCATTTTTGTATTATCTAGACTGCAAAAACATCTGAAAACACTCAGAAATGCATTAAAATGATGAAAATATCACAAATTAGTGTTTTATGTGTTTTAAATGCAAAAATATCAAAATCAGATGAAAAACGTTTTAAGTTTGCATAATTGGGCTTTTAGTCCCCCAAGTTTCAAAAATTGTCAAAATTAGTCCCTGGTAATTCAAAAACTTGTAAAATGTCATTTAAGGTCCATGAGATTCAAAAGTTGTCAAAATAAACCCTTTAAAGTTTAAAATTTACAAAATGACAACTTTAGTCCCTCAAGTTTTGAAAATGTCAAATATAGTCCTTGGTTAATTTAAAAAGTGAAAATTATCAAATTTTAACCTTGTACTATTTATAAATGACAAAATTGGTCCTTATGGTAAACTTTTGGAAAATTACAAGTTAGGCCCCTAAAGTTTCAAACTTGGTAGTTTCAGTCCTTAGACTTATAAAAAATGAAACTTTTTGCAATATTAGTCCATGTACTAATAAAACTTGGCAAGTTTTAACCCTTGTATGAGCTTTGGAAATATTACAGGTTCAATCCTCAAGTTTGGACAAATTACAAATATGGTCCTTGTTATTACTATAAAACCAAACGGATCCTTTGTTATTACTTAACCCAAATCCAAAACACAAACCCAAGTCCAATAACCCGGCCCAATGTTTTAAAATAAAAACGCGCGTGCACTGTTCATCCCCTACCTCCCAACACCTGTTTCCAGCCACACCTCGACACCTGCTACCACCACCTCACTATACCCTTTCCACCTCACATAACAGCTGGTTACTAACTCCCCTCCACCTCCACAAAGTCCAAAATCCCTTAATTGTATAAACCTGCTTCATGACTTTTCCCGCCAAAAAAATGACAAGTGCAATTTTGATGAATTCAAGGGCTGAGATGAAGTGGGATATGTTGAGAGTGTCGACAAAGGTTGAAAAGATCAATATAAAGGGAAAAAGGTGCAATGGAGAAGAAAAAGTAGTGTAATTTATTTTTACTTATGTCGTTTTAATTTTTTTAAGCTTTCCTGTTTATGTTTAAAACTCTCAAGTAGTTGTTAAGTGTTTTTAAGTGTATTTGAATCTATTTCAATAATAAACTTCAAGTTTCAGTTTGATTTTAGTTTGTGCAAATTTTCAATTTCAAATTCTCAAAACATTCAATTGTTGTTATTAGTGGTTGTTATTGCTTCTTAAGCTTGTTTAAGCTCTTAAAAAAAACTTATAAACCTTTAGAAACTCAAAAATCCAGTTTAGAATTGAAAACCCAAAAATACAAGAAAAATACCAATAAATTAGTGAAAAAATAAAAAGCCTATGAGAAATGATCAAAGCTATGGTGCAGTGTTGATTTTGGAAAGCTTGTTGGTTTAGAGCTTATTGGTAAGCTATAGGAGAGACTCTCAAACCTTGGTTCTTTGTTTTATGCATAATCTCATTTGTAAGCCATTTTATCTTAGTCTACAATTCTTAGTATTAATGGTTGATTCTTGTTAATTTAAGTTTAATTTTGTCTAAACATAGTTAGTACAAGTAAATTTATAGCTCCCTTGGTTTAATAAGCTGTTTTAATGCCAAAAGCTTCATAACAGCTTCTTAAAGGGATGTTTGGTTCTGCCTGTTTAATTGTGTTATAGGTTATTTAAGCCTTTGAACTTGCTTACTTCATGTTAAATTAGGCCTCAATATCTCAGTCAAGCCATTTAAACCAGTCCTTATGTGAATAAAAGTCAAAATTCCAAATTATACCTCTTGACAGTTTACTGTTGGAACCATAAGTTAAAAAAATCATCACATTAGCTTAAAAGTTGTTAACATAGCTTAATATAATCTTATTACACCTTAATATATCATAATTAATCAGTAGGATAGATTCAAAGTTCATAAAAGTCAAACTAAGTTAGTTTTTATAAAAGTCAAAATTTCAGCTTAAGTCATTTTTGAATAAAATTCATAATTTTACTGTGTATCCAATACTAATATTTAGCTTATGCCCTTTTGGGAAATTAATATTTAGTTGCTAAACAAAAATATAAAAATACTAGCTTTCATAAAATTAGCTTATAGATAGCTTATTCTCATCTTTCTTTTAAGTCCCTTTTTCAAAATATGCCCTGTGCACAGCGATTAGCTATCTAGATTCATAAGCCCTTACAGAGCTTATTAATAAAGTCTAGCTTATATAATTTAGCTTTTTGAGTAGGCCACCTAGCTGTGTGTCTATTCCAAGTCTTATTTTCAAGTTTATAGCTTATTTGATAAGCCTGCTCATGGCTTATATTTCATCCATTTTAACTAGTACATAATTTACTCAGTATTTATAAGTTATTTCATAAGCTTCTCACAAGCTATCTAGTGAACCAAACAATGAGTAATTTAGCTTTTTGAATAGCTTAACTGGTCATCTAGCTTATCCAAGCATTTGTTTTCAATTTATAGCTTATCTCAGTGCTTAATTTTTAGCTCATAGGTGCCCAGCAAATTACACAGTGTCCTGTGCAAACAGGTATACTTGTGCTTATTTGAGCTTATTCAGAGCTATTTTCTTAGTTGAATTGCTTTCTCAGTAGTCATAATAGCTTATTACAAGTTCTTCTGCTTATTTCCAGTTTCCTTGTACTTATTTTCTAGCATTTTAACCATTTTAGCTCATCCTTGTGCTTATTCTTAAAAGCTCACTGTTACAAAACCTTAGGCTTATTCAGTGCTTATTAGTAGATTTTAGAAAAAGTTGTAGTTACAAAATTTGCTTAATATCATGTGCTTAATTAGTTTGTCAAAGAAAAATCCAAAAAATAAATATTTTGCAAAAAGGTGGGAAGGCAGCTCGAACCGAGACCTCCCCTTGGGATAGTGAATGTGTGTACACAGAACCATTAGCCCTTGGGTCTTTACTTGGTTTAGTTTTGCACAATTAATCTCTTATATACATATTGTCCAGTTTAGCTTATTGGGTGTATTTAGCTTATTTCGAGCTTATTTAAAGTAGCTTTTTCAAGTTTTTAATTTTCATAAATCTGTATTAGTGTTAAGTATTTTATAAAAAAGTTTCAGATTTTTCCATATAGTTTTAGTATTTTTAAACATTTAATTAGTGTAAAAACTTAATTAATTCATAATAAAAAATATAAAAGTCAAAAAATATAAATCTTTTTTCTAAAATTTTCTTTTATCATATAGTACGTAATAAAATTGTTTTTACACTTGTAGGACTTTTATTTCACACATTTTACGTTTTTGCTTAGCTCACTTCGCGTAATTTTTATAAATAACGTACGTTTTCATTTTAAGTCACTTTTTTAGATAATTTGAGTTTACGTTTTAGTTAAAATAGTTTATTTAAGTTATTTTGTTTTATAAAATCAAAAAAACATCATTGTAAAAATAGTGATAGCGTTTATTTAATATAATTTATCATTTTAATTTTCCTTTAATTTGCATTTAAGTCGCTATAATTTGTAAATCTTTTCTTTAGGTATAATTATCCATCCAAATCCTTACTGATCACTATCCTTAGTGATCATTCTATCATCTGAAGTTGTTTAACACCAATTCATCCTCCGTGGGACTTAACGACCCAGGAATCCCCTATATTCCTCTGATCTAAATTGGATTTGGTGTTTGAACTGTTTTAAGTTTCTTACGGTTAGCCATTCACAAGTGGCTAGCTTGCGTGAGAAAACTTGACGGTTTTGCACCAATCAAATTTTGGCGTCGCTGCCGGGGAGGCTGTAAGCGTGTTTTAAGTATTTCCAGATCCATTCTTGCACATATACCACCTTTTTGTAAACAATTTTTAAAAATCAAAAAGTTCATTAACACTTTTCCTAAAGTGTTAACAACACCAAAAATATTTTCATTCTTTGTTTTTACATCATGTTTTTCAAAAATACCAAAAATATTCCTCTTTACCCTCTCACCCTTTTGATTCTTCATTTCTTACCCTCTGGAACCATTTGATTCTTTCTATGTCTTATCCTCACCCTCTTGGTTGTCAATGGTGTGGTGGTCCTTATAATGGTGGCAATTGCCCCAGTTGTAGCATGGTGGAATCAGGAAACGGGTCTGTCCATAACCAGGATCCCTATTCCTACCATAACACAACTGATTTATTCCATCACGCTACCGCGACTGTGAGACTCAGCAGTTTCTGTTGTGAGTACTGTGGTGGTTCACATTCCAGCTTCGATTGTCAATCGTGAAACACGCTTGTCTATGAGCAGGTTCCTGATAACAATTATGACTACAAAACATATGACTCACAGCCACATCAGTTTTACTATTGTGAGTATTGTAGAGGTCCTCACTCTAGCTCGGATTGTCAAACAGGGAATCCAATTCCTTGTAACAATTACGACTATTCGTTTCAAGACCAACCTCCACAGTACCAAATGATTCAAGCGACTCCTCATGAAACTACGACAGACCTTCTACTGAAGAGTCTTGAGTTATTAAAAGAACTTAAGGAGGAGTCAGCTATGTCACATGAGAAATCCATGGAAGAATTGTTAGCGGAGGAACGGTCTGCTAAATTAGATTCCCAGATTGCAATTGAAAACACGTTAGGGAATCAATTAGACTACAAAAAGCATTCAAATCTAGCTCTCAATTCCATTTCATTCCTGATGACGATGATGATGAAGATACCCTTGATATTCTACAATTTTATTCATCAAGTTCATCAGTTGAGATTCCATCCGTGGAAATGCAGGGAGAAAAGAATATGACTGAATCACTAGCAGTAGAAATAATGGAACTTGTAGAATCCATAACTGCTAGTGCTTCTCAACTCCCTCGGCCAGTCCTGCTGTTATCACACCCGAGGTTCACACTCACTCTCTGAACATAGGGGATGAGTATCTTGACACTGTTCCTGAAAAGGAATCGGACGAATTCATAAAGTCTAGTGTTGAGGACTTTGTCCCAATCTCGAGAGAGTCACAGGGAACTTTTGATCATGTGTGTGATATCCCTCCTCCTCTTGTCTTCGAAAATGATCATATTGAGATGTTCTCCGATTCTAATGATGATGATTTGTTATCTTGTGGAGACATCGTTTATGTGGAAGATTTACCTTCTGAGCTTGTTAGCTTAGAAGAAGAGAATGATGAAGTTACTGACACTGAAATCAAAGATGAAGCACTTCGTGCAACATTACTGAATGTCAGTCTTCTCATTTCTAAAATCGAGGCTTTCAAAGAGAAACCAATTTCATCTCCTATCCCCATTAAGGGTAGTGACATTCTTTCCGATGATTCTAATCCGGAAATGAAAGCCTTATGTTTTGATAATATGGGAGAGAAGATTAGTGGCAGTACCACTTTTCATTCTCATAAGTCTCTCCCCGATTATGAATCATTTACATTGGAGGAGTTCACCAGTGAACCCACTCATATCAATTCTGAATATGATTCATTCACCTTCATGGAGTTCTCAGATGAACTCACTCATATCATATCTCCGGCGGAGTATGATAATTTCTACTTTGATCTAGACACACCCATAATATGTCTTGATCAAGCGAGCTTAACTGATGAGATTCATGAAACTATGAATTCTCCTATTGAGGATGAAGAGTTAGTCATGATTTCTATCATGATTTTCTTTCTTTTCTTCATATATTCTGTCACTTCTCCTGTTCTTCACTCCTTCGGGAATGAAGACATTATCTTTGACCCCGGCATTTCCATATACCATTATCTTGAGCCGGGAATATATCTCATCGGTGTGGAACTTTCACGTACTTCAATGTTTGTCCAAACATCTTGAATAAAAGTCCGATGGAGATTGTCTCTTCCACTTACTTCCCCATGAATAAATTAATTCGGGGTCGAGTCAAGCTAGCGACTCGGTAATCAAAAACAGTAGTTAAACATGGGTTTTCACCCGTGTGTACCACCCTAGTGTGGGGGAGATGCCCCGCATGTTGTATATGAAAAATATATATATATATATATATATATATATATATATATATATATATATATATATATTAAAAAGAGAATAATTGTTGTGTTTCTACACTTAGGTAGTAATGTTATCTTTTTACGTTCTAACTTTATAACAGCCGGGTACTTTGAATATTGAGGACAATATTCATTTCTAAGTGTGGGGGAAATTCTGGCGAATTTGATCATAAATGTACCCTTTTAGTCCCTTTTTCCCCAAAATGGCCAAATTTTAAAATTTTTATTTAGTGGAAGTACTATGTACTAAACACAACAAATGGTAATCAGTCCACCATGTCTAACCCACATAAAGATTGGCTAATCCAGGAGCAAACGGCTCTTGGTAAAGATTTCTCAAATCCGTTTATGGCTTGCAATTTGCCTAAAATTGTATGGTGTTCAGCTCACCATATCTTTAATTAGTGAAGAGTTGGCTAGCCCGCAATTTTATGGCTTGTGGTAAAGGCAGTGGAAAAACCATAATTGGTAATCGACTCACCAAAGATAATATTGATAATTTATCTAAGAGTTGGCTAGTCCAGAAGCAAACGGCTTCCGGTAAAGACAAATCAAAACCGTTGAAAGCTGGTGATTTGCTCAAAATCATTTGGTTATCATTGTACCAAAGTTCTTACTTGAACTAAAACAATTGGCTACTCCAGAGGTAATGGCTTTTGGTAAAGAGATAAAATCCATTAACTTTTCATAAATCATTGCTAGGACTAGCAATATCTTAGTGTGGGGGATTGATGAGTGTCTAAATACTCATCATTTTTGTATTATCTAGACTGCAAAAACATCTGAAAACACTCAGAAATGCATTAAAATGATGAAAATATCACAAATTAGTGTTTTATGTGTTTTAAAAGCAAAAATATCAAAATCAGATGAAAAACGTATCAAGTTTGCATAATTGGCAGTTTTAGTCCCCCAAGTTTCAAAAATTGTCAAAATTAGTCCCTGGTAATTCAAAAACTTGTAAAATGTCATTTAAGGTCCATGAGATTCAAAAGTTGTCAAAATAAACCCTTTAAAGTTTAAAATTTACAAAATGACAACTTTAGTCCCTCAAGTTTGGAAAATGTCAAATATAGTCCTTGGTTAATTTAAAAAGTGAAAATTATCAAATTTTAACCTTGTACTATTTATAAATGACAAAATTGGTCCTTATGGTAAACTTTTGGAAAATTACAAGTTAGGCCCCTAAAGTTTCAAACTTGGCAGTTTCAGTCCCTAGACTTATAAAAAATGAAACTTTTTGCAATATTAGTCCATGTACTAATAAAACTTGGCAAGTTTTAACCCTTGTATGAGCTTTGGAAATATTACAGGTTCAATCCTCAAGTTTGGACAAATTACAAATATGGTCCTTGTTATTACTATAAAACCAAACGGATCCTTTGTTATTACTTAACCCAAATCCAAAACACAAACCCAAGTCCAATAACCCGGTCCAAAGTTTTAAAATAAAAACGCGCGTGCACTGTTCATCCCCTACCTCCCAACACCTGTTTCCAGCCACACCTCGACACCTGCTACCACCACCTCACTATACCCTTTCCACCTCACATAACAGCTGGTTACTAACTCCCCTCCACCTCCACAAAGTCCAAAATCCCTTAATTGTATAAACCTGCTTCATGACTTTTCCCGCCAAAAAATGACAAGTGCAATTTTGATGAATTCAAGGGCTGAGATGAAGTGGGATATGTTGAGAGTGTCGACAAAGGTTGAAAAGATCAATATAAAGGGAAAAAGGTGCAATGGAGAAGACTAAGTAGTGTAATTTATTTTTACTTATGTCGTTTTAATTTTTTTAAGCTTTCCTGTTTATGTTTAAAACTCTCAAGTAGTTGTTAAGTGTTTTTAAGTGTATTTGAATCTATTTCAATAATAAACTTCAAGTTTCAGTTTGATTTTAGTTTGTGCAAATTTTCAATTTCAAATTCTCAAAACATTCAATTGTTGTTATTAGTGGTTGTTATTGCTTCTTAAGCTTGTTTAAGCTCTTAAAAAAAACTTATAAACCTTTAGAAACTCAAAAATCCAGTTTAGAATTGAAAACCCAAAAATACAAGAAAAAATACCAGATAAATAGTGAAAAAATAAAAAGCCTATGAGAAATGATCAAAGCTATGGTGCAGTGTTGATTTTGGAAAGCTTGTTGGTTTAGAGCTTATTGGTAAGCTATAGGAGAGACTCTCAAACCTTGGTTCTCTGTTTTATGCATAATCTCATTTGTAAGCCATTTTATCTTAGTCTACAATTCTTAGTATTAATGGTTGATTCTTGTTAATTTAAGTTTAATTTTGTCTAAACATAGTTAGTACAAGTAAATTTATAGCTCCCTTGGTTTAATAAGCTGTTTTAATGCCAAAAGCTTCATACACTTCTTAAAGGGATGTTTGGTTCTTTGTTTTATTGTGTTATAGGTTATTTAAGCCTTTGAACTTGCTTACTTCATGTTAAATTAGGCCTCAATATCTCAGTCAAGCCATTTAAACCAGTCCTTATGTGAATAAAAGTCAAAATTCCAAATTATACCTCTTGACAGTTTACTGTTGGAACCATAAGTTGAAAAAATCATCACATTAGCTTAAAAGTTGTTAACATAGCTTAATATAATCTTATTACACCTTAATATATCATAATTAATCAGTAGGATAGATTCAAAGTTCATAAAAGTCAAACTAAGTTAGTTTTTTATAAAAGTCAAATTTTCAGCTTAAGTCATTTTTGAATAAAATTCATAATTTTACTGTGTATCCAATACTAATATTTAGCTTATGCCCTTTTGGGAAATTAATATTTAGTTGCTAAACAAAAATATAAAAATACTAGCTTTCATAAAATTAGCTTATAGATAGCTTATTCTCATCTTTCTTTTAAGTCCCTTTTTCAAAATATGCCCTGTGCACACGATTAGCTATCTAGATTCATAAGCCCTTACAGAGCTTATTAATAAAGTCTAGCTTATATAATTTAGCTTTTTGAGTAGGCCACCTAGCTGTGTGTCTATTCCAAGTCTTATTTTCAAGTTTATAGCTTATTTGATAAGCCTGCTCATGGCTTATATTTCTGTCCATTTTAACTAGTACATAATTTACTCAAGATTTATAAGTTATTTCATAAGCTTCTCACAAGCTATCTAGTGAACCAAACAGTGAGTAATTTAGCTTTTTGAATAGCTTAACTGGTCATCTAGCTTATCCAAGCATTTGTTTTCAATTTATAGCTTATCTCAGTGCTTAATTTTTAGCTCATAGGTGCCCAGCAAATTACACAGTGTCCTGTGCAAACAGGTATACTTGTGCTTATTTGAGCTTATTCAGAGCTATTTTCTTAGTTGAATTGCTTTCTCAGTAGTCATAATAGCTTATTACAAGTTCTTCTGCTTATTTCCAGTTTCCTTGTACTTATTTTCTAGCATTTTAACCATTTTAGCTCATCCTTGTGCTTATTCTTAAAAGCTCACTGTTACAAAACCTTAGGCTTATTCAGTGCTTATTAGTAGATTTTAGAAAAAGTTGTAGTTACAAAATTTGCTTAATATCATGTGCTTAATTAGTTTGTCAAAGAAAAATCCAAAAAATAAATATTTTGCAAAAAGGTGGGAAGGCAGGCTCGAACCTGAGACCTCCCCCTTGGGATAGTGAATGTGTGTACCTGTAACCATTGCGCCCTTGGGTCTTTACTGGTTTAGTTTTGCACAATTAATCTCTTATATACATATTGTCCAGTTTAGCTTATTGGGTGTATTTAGCTTATTTCGAGCTTATTTAAAGTAGCTTTTTCAAGTTTTTTAATTTTCATAAATCTGTATTAGTGTTAAGTATTTTATAAAAAAGTTTCAGATTTTTCCAAATAGTTTTAGTATTTTTAAACATTTAATTAGTGTAAAATCTTAATTAATTCATAATAAAAAATATAAAAGTCAAAAAAATATAAATCTTTTTTCTAAAATTTTCTTTTATCATATAGTACGTAATAAAATTGTTTTTACACTTGTAGGACTTTTATTTCACAAATTTTACGTTTTTGCTTGCGCACTCGCGTAATTTTTATAAATAACGTACGTTTTCATTTTAAGTCACTTTTTTAGATAATTTGAGTTTACGTTTTAGTTAAAATAGTTTATTTAAGTTATTTTGTTTTATAAAATAAAAAAAAACATCATTGTAAAAATAGTGATAGCGTTTATTTAATATAATTTATCATTTTAATTTTCCTTTAATTTGCATTTAAGTCGCTATAATTTGTAAATCTTTTCTTTAGGTATAATTATCCATCCAAATCCTTACTGATCACTATCCTTAGTGATCATTCTATCATCTGAAGTTGTTTAACACCAATTCATCCTCCGTGGGACTTAACGACCCAGGAATCCCCTATATTCCTCTGATCTAAATTGCATTTGGTGTTTGAACTGTTTTAAGTTTCTTACGGTTACCCATTCACAAGTGGCTAGCTTGCGTGAGAAAACTTGACGGTTTTGCACCAATCAATATTCTATATAGTTAGCATTATACTTATCTTGTAAAGGACTCCTTATGCTATAAAAAGAGATCCTAGGTCATTGTTCTTTGTACGTATGCTTCAAGGTGTAACCCTAGTGATAAGCAAGATCACTTGTATTATTCATAATAATATTGAAGCTTTGTGTTACATTGTTCTCACTTACAATACATCATACAATCCATATTCTGAGTATTACTAAGTATATTCCGCGTACTTATTAATATAAATCAAAGTATCACTAACACAAGGTGTGTGTTTAGATCCAACACTATCTTTATTAAACAAGCGTAGGTCATATTATATTGTTGCCCAAACCTTATGAACCTATTAACCCCTTAACAATAAGAATAAATATATCCTTATCACGACCAATTACACCCAAATCATTTGTTAACATCTGCAACTGTGTAACCTTTTCTCCTCAACAAAACTACTTCTTTCACACATGTTGCCAACCAACTTTACACACACCTCATCAATATATTGTGCCATTTTGATGTCTTCAATCAAACCTTGCTGAGAATAAAAAGCTAACATCTCTGACCATTTACTGCAAATATTTCATACAGGCATGTGCAGCACCTTTTTTCAAACCAAAAAAAAATGGTGCAGCATATCTAACCAAGATATAGAGAATCTTACTTAAGCACAAGGATACATTGTTTTTTGCATTCTATCCTTTGGCTTATTAGCAACATACAACTACTAAATTTTTTTGTGCTCACAGATAAGATATTATTGGTTATTTTTATTCAATCATACTAACATCCAAAATAGACACAAATTATTAACTTGCAGCCTTTAAAAGTAGCCAGAAATAATGCACTGGTAACAATTTCTCTTAAATCATGTAAATTTTAAAAACATAAAAAAATAGCTTAAATGTGATCTAGAGTTTTAAAATTGTTTACTTACTAAACTCCTTTGTTATTGCTTTTAATATGACTGAATAACATCTTATTAGTGACTCATAAATTATTTATTTTCACTTATGCAGCAACAACAGAAAGTTCAGCAGCAGAGCAGCAAAAACCCATAAATGTTGCAATGATAAGGTCAAAGTGAAGTTCAAAATAAACATTTTATACCACATTAGAGTTGGGCCCAAATGAAATAAGTCTTAATCTCTGAGAAATCTTAACTTTATACTATCAGTACTAACTTTCACTAGCACTAGTAACTTTTGTACTAACAGTAGTAAATAAGTCTTAATTTCTAAGCAGTCTTAACTTTATACTAGCAGTACTAACTTTCACTAGCAATAGTAACTTTTGTACTAGCCGTACTAACTTTCACTAGCAGTTCTAATTATACACAAATGCTTTGAAGCTTATATTGGTTTAATTTGTGACTTGTAGGATATGTACGTTACCATTTTACCTCAACAATAGCATGGACAAATCTTGGATGAGAACTAGTAGGACCAAAAAATAATATATTGATGGAGTAGAAGCGTTTATTAAGTATGCAGTACACAACTTGCAGAAGATGAGGAACATTGACCCACGAGGTAATAAACAACATAATAAGATGCCATGTCCGTATACCACATGTTTAAGCCACATATAGCATCAAGTGGAGGAAGTGCAGTTCCATTTATTCAGCTACGGGATTGATCTAAGGTACACGAAATGGGATAAACATCGAGAAAAGGATGAGTAAGCAACAACTGCCCAAATACCTGTTAATGATACAACATAGTTTTTTGACAACACGAATTTCGACATGGATTTTGGTTCATAAATTCCAACAGATGGCCCAACAATAGTAGAAATGGTTAATGCTAAAAAAGAAAGTTTTGATGAGGCTGACCTTGCCAAGTTTCAAGAACTATTATTAGACGCAGAGAAGCCACTTTAGAAAGGATGTCCTGACTTCACAAAGTTGTTTGCAATAGTTAAACTACTTAACTTGAAGGGTAAGTATGGAGCTTCTGATAAGTTCTTTACTGAATTACTAGGATTGTTAAAAAAGATGCTACTTGCTTGTAACGAAATGGTTGAAAAAAACATACCAGGCCAAAAAAACTAATAAAATGATGGGATCAGGATACAAAAAGATACATGTATGTAGCAACAACTGCATTCTTTACTAGAAGGATAACAACGAGTTGACTGTTTGTCCAGCTTGTGGGATATAAAGATGGAAGGTGGATAATAAGACACATAAAGTGTACGAAAACATTCTGGCAAATGTAATGTGGTACTTTCCAATTATACCAAGATTGCAATGACTCTTTAAGTTAGAAAGTATTTCAGAAGATCTAAGATGGCATGCAACAAGGAGGATAACAGACGGTGTTTTACATTACCCCGCAGATTCATAGGCATGGCGTACCATGGATGAAAAATTCCTTGAAATTGCTAAAGATCTGAGAAATCTACGGCTAGGAATATCAGCTGATGAGGTTGACGTCAACCCAGGAACTAGGCATCACAGTGTATGGCCAGTTTTATCTGTCATATGCAACCTTCCTCCATGGTTTTGTATGAAACAAAAGTTTATCATGCTTTCGGTATTAATATAGGGATACTCGAGAAATGATATCGATTTATTTTTAGAACCGTTGGTTGATGATCTGCATACCTTATTTGAGACAGGGGTTGATACATATGATGCTTCCACAAAAGAAAACTTTAATCTATGTGACATTGTGTTATGGATGATAAATGATTACCTTGAACTTGGTACATTATGTGGTTGTCCATACTGTGGATTCAAAGGTTGTGTAGTATGTGGGAAATATACACATTGTGTTAGACTTTTCGCCTCATCCAAGCAAAGTTATGATGTACATAGACGATAACTACCATACAACCATCTGTCAGAAGGCAAAAGAAGGCATTTAATGGACAAGAAGAATTTCAGGATGCTCCAAATCCATTGACCATGGAACAAATATACAACGAGGTACAACATATTGAAAATAAGTGGGGAAAAGGAAAATGAACAAACAATAAGACTTCAAAAAACCAAGAAGATACGAGAGGCAGAGGTGGAAAGATTAAAAAGCAAAAAAGGAAAACAACAGAAGAAGAGGGTAGTTCAAGAGAAGTGAATAAAGCATATTGGAAGAAATTCAACATTTGGTATCGAAAGCTAAGGTATTGAAGGCATAATTCTATTCCACATTGTATTGACTTCATGCATGTAGAAAAGGATGTTGGTGAGAGTCTAGTCGGAACTTTACTGAATGTTCCTGGAAAGACAAAACATGGAATTAATGCTCGATTGGATCTGGAAGAGTTGGGGATAAAACAAGAGTTGTTTGCTAGGCAAGAAGCAGACAAAACAACACTACCTCCAGCAGGTTACACATTAACGAATGCTGAAAAATACATGTTTTGAGAAACGTTATGCAACATCAGGGTACCACAAGGCTGCTGTTCAAATTTCTCTAGTTTGGTCAGCCTAAATGATAGTCCTTAAATCGCATGACTATCACATGCTAATGCAAGAGTTTTTGCCCATTGCGATACGTTCAATCATGCACCCACCCACACGATATGCTATTATCAGGTTTTACTTTTTCTTTAAATCTATATGTAGGAAAGAAATCATCTTGCAAGAACTAGATAAGATGCAACAAGAACTTGTTGTGACACTGTGCCTACTCGAGAAGTTCTTTCCTCTGTCATTTTTTGATATTATGATACACTTGACTGTGCACCTAACTAGGGAGGTAAAATAATGTGGTCCCATATGCTTTCAGTGGATGTATCCCTTCGAAAGATGTATGAAGGTTATTAAAGGACATGTGCGAAACAGAAATAGACCAGAGGGATGCGTTGCTGAGGAGACTATCACGAAAGAAACAATAGAGTTTTTTAGCGAATATCATAAAACCATAAAAACTATTGGTATCCCACCTGATGAACATGTAACGAATGAAAATAAGGACGAAAAGCCATTGTCAGCCGGCAAGTCAAGTGAAGTTTCCAGAGAAGTCTTTTAAAAAGCACATTTGTATGTAATACATAATATAGATGAAATTGTACCGTATATCGAGTAAGTATTACTAAAACATGTCTATTTCATTGCTTATAATGTTCTATCAAATATAATAATCACAGACATTGTTTTGTTTTAGGCGACACAAGCAAGTTCTGAAAACAACAAACCTGGGTAAACGAATAGCATTGCTAGAGAATGAGCACAGTAAATCTTTTACTAAGTGGTTACGCGAAGAGGTAATTACTCGTATGTTGTTTATAATTGTTTGTTTGTTACTAAATAGAAGTGAGTTGAGATAAATTAATGTGAAGTGTGTTTTATTGATAAGTCCTTAACTAGTGTTTGTGATAACTTGTATAAACCATTAGGTGTACCATTCACTCAGAAAAACTCCTAGCTACAAGCTCCAAAACCAATAGTAGTAGTCTATAATAAATAATATCTGCCCAGCAACTTTCTTAGTCATAGAACCTGGCATCATAATTGTCCCTTCTGTATATGACATTAGATAGAGGTCCACCAGCACACCATTTCATTATCCTAAACACTCATATTCTTTAATTGTTTATTTGTTGTTCTTGCAATTAAAAGTTAATATATACTTGTAATGAAATTCAGGTTGAGAAAGAGTTAGCGATATCCAACGATAGTGTATCAGAAACTGTGAGGTGGATATCATTTGGACCACACGCCAGCATAGTGAAATACGAGGCATATAACATCAATGGGTATACATTTTGTATGAAAAGTAACGATGGCTTAGTTTACCAGAACAGTTGGGTTAGTGTTGAGGCAGTAGATCTTCACATATACAAAGAAGTTGCAACCACAAGAAAATCATTTTATTATGGGGTTTTATAAAAGATATGGTAACCAGATTACCGTTTCTGGCAAATTCCTCTTTTTAAACGTGATTGGGTTAATCAAAAAACTAGTGGGGTCAAACACAATAATCTTGGTTATACATTGGTAGACATGAATTGTTTAGGCCACAAGGGTGATCCATTCATATTAGCCTCACAAGCACAACAAGTGTTTTATATGAAAGACCAGATAGATAAAAAAATTGTCTATTTTCTTTAAAACACCTACCAAGAATTACAAAGATACATATGACAAAGTTGACGAGGAATTTAGTACAGTCATTCATGAGCTCCATGATAACATATTGCCACGTGTAAATCAACGTGACTTGGGTAATGAATAGCGAAATGACTACTATTGAACCGGCTGCGAAGGTATTGTTATACGAAAATCCAAGTGAAGCATGTCATGCTCAAGTTGTCACACTCTATTTAAGGATTTATGTTTGCCTGCAGAACCTATTTAAGCTTTTGTTTTGCTGCAAAATACTCTTTTAAAGGATTTTAATTTATCTATTAATTGTTTACTTCATGTTGGGATTAAAAGCTTCTTCTTAGGATGTTTGTGTTACTACTGCTCATGGTAAAGATAATGCTTCTCTTGATCTTCAATGAAAATATTAGGGGTGTGCACACTTAGAACAATATTCCAAGTGTTTTAAGACTGCTAGTGCAAAAGTTAAGACTGGTGGTTTAAGTTAAGACTGTTGGTGAACTTCAAAGGAAATACACCAAGTGTTTAGTGCTGCTAGTACAAAAGTTACTACTGCTGGGTTTAAAGTTAATGTTGCTCAAGGCTAAGTGCAAGGTTACTGCTGCTATTGTTAAGTTAGTACTGTTAGATGATTAGCAGTTTTAGTTTTAAATAGTTGTTTGTGTAATTTAGCCTATTGTAATGGAGTTTGACTCCAAAAAGTCAAGATTTTCTATGGAAATGAAAATTTTTGCAGTTTTTACAAGTATATCCACTTGCAGTCAAGCTTTATTGTATTTGCAGTTTCTATTTATCATGTATATGCACTTGCAGGCACTTTAGTAACATGTTACTTCATTAAAGTTGAATATTGACTTTAGAAAGTCAAGTAACATATTTCCTAGGGGTTACACAGTTTTATGATGGGTGTTAGGAATTAGAAAATTCAGTCTTTAAAGAGTCGGTCACCTCAAGTATATGTATTTGATAGAAAGCTCGTAGTCGTAGTCATGTTATGTTAGTAAGTAGTTTGTTATGAAACACCGTGGAGGACGGACGGGTCTTTACCCACTGTATGCCTGATCCACAGCCCGTAGGTGGCGTTTATTTGTAAGACACTATAAATACCCTCTACCTCCCAAGGTAGAGGGTTGGAGCTTCAATACCATTTTTCTTTGTTTCACATAGTTCCCAACTCTCTTCCCTTTCTCTCTCTAGAACTTCTCTCTCTAAACATACTTGAACGCCCTATTTTGATTATGGTTTAGTGAGTTTGTGAAATCCTATATCTTACAATTGGTATCAAGAGCCATGGTTTGATCACTCATCTTTCATGCTCTTTGTTTTGGTGGATTTCATAAGGTTTTTGGGGTATTAAGTGTTTAGGAGAGTTGCTTTGTTACTGGATGCGAGTTGATATATGCGACTTGGCTATTTAGCGAGTTGACTTTTCATGCAACTTGGGTTCTAAGCGAGTTGTCTCTTCAAGCGACTTGGGTTCTAAGCGAGTTGTTTCTTTAAGCGACTTGAGTTCTAAAGCGACATAGCTATTAAGCGAGTTGTATAGCTAGCAAGTTAGTTAAGTGACTTGGTGGTTAAGCGATTTGTGTCTGTTTGTGACTTGCTATTAAGCGAGTTGTCTCTATATGCGACTTGGCTATTAAGCGAGTTGGGTTCTTTAAGCGACTTGTTTCTTTAAGCGAGTTGGTTGTTTAGCGAGTTGATAACTAAGCGAGTTGACTGTTTAGCTACTTGTCTATTGAGACTTGTTACTTCTTCGTGCTACATTTGTACGGTTGTTCTTTTGGTTTAGTAAAATCCCGTGAAAGAATCAATTTCCCGGTTTAATCAAGGAATAGTAAAATCCCGTAGAACTTGTAATCATGTCAAACATCGTTCCAACTATTGTTTCTTCTGTAGCTGAGGACGTTCAAGCAGCGGGATCAGATACTCGTCCACCTATGCTTGACAGAACTGATTATGACTCATGGGCTCAACGAATCCGATTGTACTATTTGGGAAAAGAAAACGAAGTCAACATTCTCAAGTCAATCGATGAAGGACCTTATCAGATTGAGACTACAAGAGACATAATTGATACTGCTGCTGATGGAACAATGATCTTTGGATTGGATAGACCAAAGACGTATGATGAGCTTAATGATAAGGAGAAAAAGAGATTCGATGCTGACATCAGGGCTTCCAACATTATACTTCAGGGTCTTCCAAAGGATATCTACAAGCTCATCAATAACAACACTGAAGCTAAGGCGCGGGATAATGTCAAGATGCTTCTCTCACGGTTCTGATTAACTAAGGAAGACAGAGAATCCCAACTGTATGATGAGTTTGAGCACTTCAAGATGAAACCAGATAAGAGTGTCTATGAGTACTACGTGAGATTCCATAAGCTTGTGAATGACATGAGGAACATCAAAATGACCATGCCTAACATTCAACTGAATTCAAAGTTTGTAAACAACATGAATCCCGAGTGGCATAAATTTGTCACTTCTGTGAAGCTAACCAAAGGATTAAAGAATACAAACTATGAGCAATTGTATGCCTTCCTTCTTCAGAATGAGAGGCATGCTATGTTTGAAAAAAGGATGCTGGATCAGTTCAAAACCAATTAAGGAGAATCAAGCTCACCAAATGACTCTACAGCTTTCTACACCAATGTTGGTATTACCACCAAAGCATCTCAAGTCATACCCATGGGTAATGGTAATTACAAGCTCATCCCTGATCCAGCATATAAACCTCCCGACTCAAACACACTCATGGAAAACTTCATCAATCAACTGCCTCTCATGGTTAGTCAAAACATGAACTCTCTCCCACACACCAACAATAACCTCAGAACAGCATCCAATCTACACAATCAAGCTACAGTCAGAGATGGGAAGGTTGTGGTGCAACCAGTTCAAGAAAGGCAATATGAACAGGGAAGAGGTGGAGTTGGTAGAGGATATGTAGCAAATCAGAATCGTGGAATGAATCTAAATCAAGGACAAGCAAAACCATTCAATTGCTACAACTGTGGTGGTGAGGGACACATTGCTAGGAACTGCACATCTCCAAAACATCCACAGAACGCAGAATACTTCAGAGACAAGATGTTGCTCGTACAAGCTCAGGATAATGGTGCGGCTTTGGATGAAGAGGAGTTGTTGTTTCTTGCTGAGGGAAATGCCAAGACATATGATGCAGATGTGGATGAGCAGCCGATTCAGGAGATAGGTCACAATCATCAGAATGCCTTTCAAGTCACTGAATGTGATGCATACGACTCTGACGTCGATGATAAACCTACTGCACAAACAATTTTCATGGCTAGCATTTCTCCAATGGTCTCTCCTAAGGTCTCATCATCACAACAAGCTAGTCCATCCAAAGAATCAATCATCTCAGAGGTATTAAAACTATATGATGAGGTTGATGAGCAAAAGATGCATAATAAAGTACAATCTCTTGAAACTTATGACTCAGATATTGATGATGAGGATAATAGCAATACTGTCCCATATGATCAATATGTGAAGCAAAGTGAAAGTGAGGTTGTGCCTAGTAATGCATCTTCTGCAGTCAATGATGATTGTACTTTTAATGAATACATTGCATGTGCCCCTGATGATTCTGTTATCTCCGAACTGAATGCCTATAAAGAACAAGTTGCTATTTATGAACAACGTGCTAAGTTTGAGTTAACCACTCATGAGCAGGAAATGGATGACCAAATGCGTACAATTATTAGAAAAAGTAATTTTAGAGAAGAAGTATTAAAACAAGAGTTAAACTCCTTACAAGAAAAGCTTTCTAAAACTGCTAAGCAAAAACAAGAACTTCAAGAAAATGTTAAAATGCTTAAGCAAGAATTCAATGCGAAGGAATCAAAACTTTTGAATGATTTTCCAATCTAAAAACTTTGAAAAACAAGCTTGAAAATAAGTTGTACGTACAAGGGAACACCATTCAGACTGCTCACTTGATCACTAAGCATAGAGTCTTAAGCGATAAGCATAGCATTACCCTTGTTGTGGAACCGAATCCTGAGGTTGTTAAAAAGGCTAGAGCTGTTCATAATGTAATCTATGATGGAAATGAGATTCTTAAACCTAGACAGAAACCTAGTTGCGTTGATTGCACTGAGGAAGATAGAAAATTAGATGATGCATCTAGGGAGAAAATGAATAAGAAGCTTGAATATTCTGAATGTAAAAAGAATAACATAATGATCAAACCCCATGATTACAAAAATGAAAATTGGATTTCCTTGAACAAGTTTAAGCCTCAAACGTTGTTAACACCCGAACAAGTGTTCTGGAAAAAGGATTTAGATAAGCAAAAGGCAGAGAATCTTGTTGTAACAAACCCTCCCATTAGGAAAATGCCTTCAGCGACTGTGTATCCTCCGAATACACCAATGCATTTAGTTCCTAGAACTATTGCACTAAAAGCAAGACCTTAATCAGTCAATATGTTATTTTTCAATTGTTTGTTGATTTTGAGAAAACTTGTAAGAAAAGGATCACACCCACTGGGATAACTGAAGGGGAAAGGGGTTTTGAGCAAACTAAAGAATGTTATTTAACTGAGGTCATGCCTTTCTTTAAAAAATTACAAGGTCAATTTGAGAGTCTTAAAAAGGGGATGGGTTCAGATATTAAAGAAATGGAAAAGGAATTTGATGCAATGATAGTTGAGGTTAGTGACTATGAGCGAGAATTAAAATATAATGAGATTGAGAGGAAGAACTTGCATACCTTGAATGAGAATCTTATTTCAGAACGTATTGCTCAAGATGTGTTTTATACTGCTATGAATTGTTCCATTAATGCTTCTCAATTTCATGAATTATCTGTTGCTCTGAAAGTCTCCCATGATCGTGTCATTGAGCTTGAAAAACTAACTCTAAACTGCATGATAAAGTTGAACAGGATGATCATGATAACCTGGTGAAACAGTTTTCTAAATTGGAAGTTGAGCATCTTGCTTTGCAATTAAAATATCAACATCTAAAAGAAAATGTTAAAACCTCAAATATCAAGACATCCTTGGATGCTCCTGAATTTGATGCAGTTTTTGAAATTAGCAAACATGATGAACAGATTCGAGCTCATTGTAACACGATCAGAAAGTTGAAAGCCCAAATATCTCAATTAAAGGGTGAAAAGAACAATGTGACTGGATCCTAAATGCCTCCTCCTTTCGATTCTCAGTATTCTCAAACTTTTCATCTTCAAAACTTAGTTAATGCCTTACAAAAGGAAAACGAGAGTTTTCTAGAAGAAAATGAAAAAGTTAAACGACACTTTAAAGAGTTATATGATTCAATGAAAGTCACTCGTGACCAAAACAACCAAAAAATAACTTTTTTACAAAAAGAAATTGAGAATCTGAGGAGCTAGGAAAAAGGGAAACTGCCACTTGTTTTTAATGAGAATGTTGCATCTAAGTCATCATCAGACTAAAAATATAGTGTGATGTTAAATATATTCCTCCTCATCTTAGGAATAATGAACCTGTGTTTCATAACTATTGTGCTCACCTTAAGGATAGCCTAGAATGTCTCCGTGAGATTGTGGAAGAGGATTTCATTAGTAAACCTCTTGATAGAGAAATTAGGTTTGCTTGTATTCAGGCCAAACGATCTCAGGAGCTGCTAGAATGTTTAATTGCAACATGTCCCAAATCCTTAGGTGCGAAAGGAAAAGCTGTGATGCCTTGTTATATGCCTAATGCCAAGCATTCAAATTATTCTATGCCCAGTTTTAAGAAAGTGAACACTAATGTGCCTTCAAGTAGTTTAAATCCCTGCACATCTAGTTCAGGAATGCAAAAAGTAGATCAACCAACTAATGTTCCCATAATTCCCTCTACAGGAATAATCAGTGACATTAAAGCAAGCGGGTCAAAGCCTCCAGGCAATACCAAGCAAGATAGGACCTCGCAAGCTAAGAATGTGCATTGGAAGAGAGTAGAAGATCACCATAGGAATATTAAGTATGAGTTGAATAAAATGAATCGTGTTGATTCTAGTATTAGCTATAAGCGTACTGTAATTAATTCGAATTCTGCTACTATTCGCAAACCATGTAATGATGACGCTTGTTTTCGTTACTAATCATGAATGTGGTGTGAATGTTATGTCTAATCTTTGTCAAATGCCGATAAAACTATTAATGTTAAAACTCAAGCTAAGAAGGCTAAAAGGCAAAGGCGAAAGAAAGTTAGAAAACAGTGGAAACCCACAGGAAGAAAATTTAGTAATATAGGTTATCAATGGATACCTACTGGGCGTAAGGTTAATGAGTTTTGCCCCAAAGTTGCTAAATCACTGCCCACTAGTAAATGGATGCCTACTGGTAGAACTATTCCCTTAAGAAGTGAACACACTTTGAATAGGTCAAATACGGACACTAGCACTGCATCTATCTCTAATGAGTCCATTGTTTTTACCTCTGATGTGGGTGTTCCAATCACTGTTACTAACCAAGTGGAACCCATTCTTGCATGGGGATCCCAATTATCCAGTTATCCATTCTTGTCTGTGTTCAACTGTATATCGTTCAAATCGTTCGTGGTGGTACCGGACTCAGGCATTCCAAGCATATGACGGAGACCGGTCGCTGCTCATG
This sequence comes from Chrysanthemum makinoi, assembly GCA_910596185.1. Taxonomy (NCBI): domain Eukaryota; kingdom Viridiplantae; phylum Streptophyta; class Magnoliopsida; order Asterales; family Asteraceae; genus Chrysanthemum; species Chrysanthemum makinoi. The sequence goes on from OU343217.1 coordinate 104,498,490, forward strand.
AACTTCGTGAGTAAATTTTCGGACCTGTTAGATTCGGGGAGTGATCATTTTGGTGCTATTATGGGTTATGGAGATTATGTTTTCGGTGATAGTGTTATCTCCAGGGTATATTACATAGAAGGTCTTGGTCATAAGTTATTTTCTGTCTGTCAATTCTGTGATTCTGATCTAGAAGTGGCCTTCAGAAAACATACTTGTTTTGTTAGAGAACTTGATGGTAAGGAACTTTTAAGAGGAACACGTGGTTCAAATCTATGCACCATCTCTATCGAAGATATGATGAAGTCTTCTCCAATTTGCTTGTTGTCAAAGGCTTCAAAAACAAAGTCATGGTTATGGCATCGTCGTCTCAATCACTTGAACTTCGGCACCATCAATAATCTCTCCAGAAAGGACTTAGTTGTAGGTTTACCTAGACTAAAGTATGAAAAGGATCATCTTTGTTCAGCATGCCAATTAGGAAAAAGCAAGAAGTATGCCCACAAACCCAAACCTACAAACTACGTTACAGAAGTTCTTCATACAATTCACATGGACTTATGTGGACCCATGAGAGTGCAGAATATCTTCGGGAAGAAATACGTGTTAGTTGTGGTTGATGATTACTCTCGATTCACCTGGGTTAAGTTCCTAAGGACTAAGGATGAAACTCCATATATCATCATCAAACTTATCAAACAGCTGCAGGTTCGACTTAACAAAACTGTCAGAATCATCCGAACGGACAATGGAACGAGTTTGTTAATAAACAACTTAGTGAGTTTTATGAAAGTGTTGGAATCAGTCATCAAAGAAGTGTTCCACGAACTCCTCAACAGAACTGTGTAGTTGAAAGATGAAATCGAACTCTTGTGGAAGCCGCAAGAACAATGCTGATTTACTCAAAGGTTCCAATGTTTCTCTGGGCTGAAGCCATTGCCACTGCATGCTACACTCAAAATGATCCCTAATTCACACGCTCATGAAAAACTCCATATGAACTTGTCCACAATAGAAAACCTAATCTCTCATTCCTTCGTGTGTTTGGTGCATTATGTTATCCAACTAATGAGGGTCAAGGCTTAGGCAAACTTAAGGCTAAAGCGGACATTGGAGTATTTGTAGGATATGCACCAAACAAGAAGGGATACCGAATCTACAACAAAAGAACCCAAAATATCATGGAAACAATTCACGTTACGTTCGAAGAGCTGACCGGTCCTATGGCTCCAGGACAACCCAGTTTTGGACCCACATCTTCAAGAAGTCCCATCAGTTCTACTCTTGTATACGATTCTTCGCCAGCAACTCCTTATGTACCTCCTTCGGAATATGACTTGAAGAAACTGTTTGATCCAATGTTTGATGAACAATATGAGCCAACTGCTAATGATCTGTCAATTCCATCATCAGAGGCTGCTACTATCCCTGTCGATGAAGTTAACCCTTAAATTTCTATGACACTAAGTCAAGAAGCGCCTGCTGCTGATCACTTTGTCTCATCAACAAATCATCAATCATCGAGTGTACATCATGGAGATGTTTCTGGCACCATTGATGGAGAGAATCCCTTTGCTACTCCTGAAGATGCTCCATTTGAAAACATATTTGCTCCCGAATCATCATCAGAACCATCTTCATCAGGAGAAATTGACTCTGCTACTTCAGTTCCTCAACTACAACCACATGAACACCTTAGAAAGTGGACACATGATCATCCATTGGACAACATCATTGGAAACCTCTCTCGTCCAGTATCCACATTGAAACAACTTGCAATCGATGCCTTATGGTGCTTCTTCAACTCCGTACTCTCTAAGGTCGAACCAAAAGATGTTAAAACTACCATGAATGAAGACAGCTGGTTCAATGCCATGCAAGAAGAAATTCATGAGTTTGATCGACTTGACGTATGGGAATTAGTACCTGCTCCAGATTGTGCTATGATCATTGCTCTAAAGTGGATCTTCAAAGTGAAACTTGATGAAAATGGTGATGTTTTAAAGAACAAGACTCGATTGGTTGCAAAGGATGCCGCGTCAAGAGGAGGGTATTGACTTTGAAGAATCATTTGCTCCTGTTGCTCGTATCGAAGCAATAAGAATCTTCTTGGCTATTGCTGCAAGTAAGAACATGGTGGTTTATCAGATGGATGTAAAGACGGCATTTCTTACGGATATCTTAAAGAAGTCGTATCGTCGGCCAACCTGAAGGCTTTGTGAATCCAGAACAGCCTACTACGTCTATCGTTTGAAGAAGGCTCTTTATGGTTTAAAGCAAGCTCCAAGGGCATGGTATGATACGCTATCAAAGTTTCTTCTATCTATTGGATTCAACAAAGGAGCAGTTGATCCGACATTGTTCACCAGAAAGTCAGGCAAACATTTAATTCACGTTCAAATATATGTTGATGATATTATCTTTGCCTCGACTGACCCCAATGAATGTGATCATTTTTCTAATGAAATGGGTTCCAAATTTCAAATGTCAATGATGGGACAAATGTTATTTTTCTTGGGATTACAAATTTCACAAAGTCCCGGAGGCATTTTTATAAATCAATCTAAATATGCAAATGAAATTTTAAAGAAATTTGGATTTGATTCTAGTGACCTTGTTGACACTCCCATGATAGAGCGTACTAAACTAGATGAGGACCACTCAGGGATCATGGTAGACCAAACAAAATATCGTAGTATGATTGTGTGGAAAACTAGAAGGGGGGGTTGAATAGTTTCGCAGATTTTTAGTTGATTTCAAAAACTTTTAGATTCGATATTATGTGAAATCGTATGGATGTTGAGAACGTATAGATCTAATGATAATGCAAGCAAATAGATAAAGTTAAAGGATAGAAATGACACAACCGATTTATAGTGGTTCGGCTACAAGGTCACCTTCCTTGCCCTACTCCACTCCCGAGTCACCTACTCGAGAGTTCAAGCACTATGTCAACAAACTCCTTCACTGGGCGGAGAAGCCTTCACAACGTTGCTTACACTTTTTCGGTACAAAGCTAGATACCGAGTCCGTAGCACGGTGGACCAAACCAACACAACTATTACACAACAAATATGTGAAATATCAAATACAAGATCTTTGCTACAGAAATCTTTGCGGAGTGACAAATCAATCAAGGACCCCTTGCTTGGATGACTTGTAGAATGCTCGTGATCTCGCCTTAGAGAAGGACCTATATGAGGATCACAAATAGAAAGAAAGAAGAACAACTCTCTAGATCAAGTGATCTATATGTTAGAAGAGAATGAGAGTGTATGAGAGATTTAGTAAGAAGAGGGGTGAGTTAGAATGAAGAATGGCTCTCTATTTATAGGCAAATTTCTCCTCTGTTCCACGGATCCCACGGATCCCTTCCACTTGGGATCCGGCTAGTGTAATCCTAGGGATCCATGGTACGCTCCTCTTTGCCCATGGGTTTTTTGGTTATGGGTCATGGGTTATGGGTTGGTCCATGGGTTTTCTCTAGATTCAATGTATCTAAGTATACATTGTATCAAGTTTTCTTTGGTATGGGTTATGGTCCATGGGTTATAGTTTTTACCCATCCTAATAAACTATTACAACAAATGCTTAATTATTACATTTTTGTATTTAAATGGCTATATGTAAATGCTTTACAAAAATAACATGTATCCTTATAAATTTACTTAAGATAACATTACATTTGTTATCAACAAAACACAAAGAGATCGCAAAATATTAATAAACGTTTTTACGGTTTATTTGTATTAACAATCTCCCCCTTTTTGTTGATGACAAAACATAATATTATGATGAGTAAAACTTAAAAATAGATGTAAGTTTTGAAAGCCCCTAAGTTTTACTTCTTCTCCCCCTTTTTGTCGAAACAAAAAGTTAACCCTTGGAAGAAATAAACAAACTCCTAACTACCCCTTGACGGTAGCTCCCCCTTGTTTGGGGCGTCAAGAGAAGAAAAAATAAAAATTCCTATAAAAAAGAAAGGTTAGTAACATGCTTATATAATCTTGTGGTTGTCGAGAATCAAGATTAGGAGCCAAGGTATGTAAACAAGGCCTTGTAATAAAACAACAAATTGTAGTGGTATGTATGCCACTTACAAGCATGTAAAAATAAGAACAAGACTTGTTCTTGAAAATGACTTCAAAAGAAAAATAATACTAAAAGTAGAAAAGTAGTAGTAGTGATTCCTTCCATGCTTGCATAAGGTTATGGATGGAGATTTTGATGAGTAATGGTATTGATACGATCAAGGATGAGGTTGAGTATGAAACGCATTTCTTCCCTAACTTCTATTGCAATTTCCCTAGTGGATTGGCAATGTTCACAATGTAAATGATGTGGGTAATGAGTGTGGAAGTTTTCCGGTTGTTTTGATTTGAGTTTTGCGGAAGTTGTGGTGGAAAAATAGGAAAATATGGATCTCAATCCGGAATGTTAATAAGTGGTGGTGGAAAAGAACCTAGATGTTCTTGTAATGTGATGGGAGCTAATGGTGGTGATGTTTCAAGATCTTGAAAGATAGTATTTGGAGATGTGGGGGGTGTTGAAAAGACTAATTCTTTTTTCTTTAGGTTGTTAGATCTTGTTGGAGTCTTAAGGAGTTCCAAAAGAGTTATTTTAGGTGGTGATGAAGTTGGTGTATTTGTTGGTGATGAGGGGTGTGCTATAATGGAAGCATCTTGTGGTGAGTTATTTGTTGAGGATGAACCATTTGAGGTTGGTTTTGCTAAACAACAAGATCGGATACTAATCCGTGCGGATATCCTAGCATTTGATTGTGGTATTTTGGATGGTGGAAGTACAAAGGTTTGGATATCATGATTGTTTGTACTAGATGATTCTCCTAAAGGGTTTTTGGATGACATGATGAAGTGTGTTTGTGAGAAGGAGATGGAGTATGCAAGCATTTTGGGAGTTATATATATAGAAAAACAAAGCATTGTAATGAATGCTTGACCCAAAATGTGGATTAAAATCTAATGATTAGATATGAATTCAAGGCATGTGATCATGAGAACACAAGCATTAAAGAGCATACTCCCAAAAATGAAACAAATGTGGATTTTTCATCCAAAGTGAAAAAAATAGAAGTTGAAAACAACTTCTGTTACACGGATCCCACGGATCCTTCCCTTGAGGGATCCGTCCAGCATAAAGGCTGGGATCCGTAGGTCTGGTGTTTCAGGCAGCACAAAATTTTCCTTTTTGGAAACATTTTGCCTAGTGTGTGCCTATATGCAAACTATTTGGAGTTTCGGTTATCTCGACCCCTAAAAGGAATAGAAAATAAACTAGAAGTGTAAAAGCATCCTATTGAGATAACCCGAAAACACATATTTAGTACATGAGTACGTAATTTTGTGTTATCAATGCTCCTAATTCATTGTTGCTTAAATGAATGTACCCGAAAACACATATTAGTTATGTGTCCCCTTTAGCATTCAAAAGACATGAGATGCTACTTTGTATTAATAATGAAAAAGCGATTTTTCCTAGACGTGAGAAATTTCTTTTGTGAAATTGATACGGGAAGGTATCATCCTTTTAGAAAACATTGTGAAAGTAGGCTTAAAAAATAAGAAAATTATAAGTAAAAAAAAAAACTCATCTTGGGTTTTGAAAATTCCCGTATTGTTTGTGAGTTGTGCGTGAAATAGAAATCCTAGACTCAGAAAGAAGAAGGCTAGTGTTTACATACCTTGTAGAGTCAATTAAATTACGACGTTTGTTCCATTAGACCAAGACCAAGACAAAGTAGGTTGAATTGTTCCCGCTTCAACGGTTTGGTGAGGACGTCGGCTATGTTGTCTTCGGATGCTACCTTCTCAATAGAGATGTTCCCTTTTGAACATTGTCTCTTAGGAAGTGATGACGAATCTCTATATGCTTTGTGCGAGAATGCAATATCGGATTCTTGCTTAGATCGATTGCACCTTTGTTGTCACATAGGATGGCTATGTTGCTTAGATGGATGTCGTAGTCTACTAACGCTTGTTTCATCCATAGTGCTTGTTGGCATGCTTTGCCGGCGGAGACGTACTCGGCTTCCGTTGTTGATATTGCAAGTGCCGTTTGTTTCTTAGAAAACCATGATGTTAAACAACATCCCATAAAAGTACATACCCCACTTGTACTTTTTCTATCAACGTAATCACCTGCATGGTCGGAATCTGCATATACAATTGTTTCTACTCCCGTGCCCTTAGGATACCATAATCCTAATTGTGTTGTACCCTTAATATATCTAAATATCCTTTTACGGCTTCTAGGTGTGATGTTTTAGGGTCTTCTTGAAACCTAGCACATAAGCAAACACTAAACATGATATCCGGCCTACTTGCCGTGAGGTAGAGAAGGCTACCTATCATGCCACGATATTTAGTATTATCTACGGATTCTCCGTCTTCGTCTTTTGTGAGTTTGGTGTCGGATGACATTGGAGTCCTAATTGGTTTTGACTCTTCTAGACCGAATTTCTTTAACATCTCCTTGATGTACTTAGATTGATTAAAGAAGATACCATCTTCTACTTGTTTTTTTTGTAGACCAAGAAAGAAACTAAGTTCTCCCATCATACTCATCTCGAACTCGTCATGCATGATTTTAGAGAAATCATCACACATGTCTTGACAAGTGGATCCGAATATAATATCATCTACATATATTTGTACTATGATTATATGTGACTCTCTTTTCTTAGTAAAAAGTGTGTTGTCAACTAACCCCATGGTGTAGTTGTGTTTAACTAGAAATGACTTGAGTCTATCATACCAAGCTTTTGGAGCTTGTTTAAGACCATAAAGGGCATTCTTTAATTTATACACATGTTTGGGTTTTCAAAATCAATGAAGCCCGGAGGTTGAGCTACATATACTTCTTCATTTATGACACCATTTAGAAAAGCGCTTTTGACATCCATTTGATAAAGCTTTAGATCATTAGCACAATCATACGAAAGAAGTATTCTTATATACTCTAATCTAGCCACGGGGGCGTAGGTCTCATCAAAGTCTATTCCCTCTTGTTGGTTATACCCTTGAGCAACGAGTCTAGCCTTGTTCCTAGACACTACTCCGTTTGCATCTAATTTGTTTTTATAAACCCATTTGGTTCCTATTATGGTTTGATTACTAGGTGGAGGGACAAGTGTCCAAACATCATTAGAAACAAATTGATTTAGTTCTTCTTGCATAGCCATTACCCAACTTTCATCTTTTATGGCTTCTTGTGTATTCTTAGGTTCTAAGGTTGAAACGAAACAAAACAAGCTACTTTGGTTTTGAACTTGAGATCTTAATGTTCGTTCGTTTAGTTTTCCTATGACTTTATCTATGGGGTGATCTTTGGACTCTTTAATGTTTACTATTTCATCACTTAGAGGTTCTTCTTCTTCACTTATCATTTTCTTTATTACTACTATGGCTTCACTTTCTATAATCTCGTCATCGACAAGAGGTGGAGAGGGTTTGGGTGGACTTTCATCAAATTTTATATTTAATGACTCTTCTACCTTCTTTGTTTAATATGACGTAAGCTTTGCTATTTGGCGAATAACCTAAAAAGATACCTTCGGTTGATTTAGGATCAAATTTTGTAAGGTAATCTTTAGTGTTAAGAATAAAACATTTACTACCAAAGACTCTAAAATGATTTAACGTAGGCTTTTTGCCTCGAAGTAACTCATATGGAGTTTTTCCTAAGATTGGTCTAATCAAGACTCGATTGAGTATATACGTTGAAGTATCAACGGCATTACACCAAAATTTTTGAGGTATGGATTGTTCATTAAGCATGGTTCGACTCATTTCTTGTAGAGTTCTATTCTTTCTTTCTACTACCAAATTCGATTGTGGAGTCGCTGGAGCCAGAAGTTGTGAGTAATACCATTAGCGTCACAAAAAGCTCGAATTGCACTTCATTATCGAATTCCCTACCATGATCCGTCCTAATAGACACTATGGGACTTCCTAGTTGTCTTTGGATCTTTTTGCTTAATATTTCAAAATAGTTAAAGGTTTCCGTTTTGTTCTTTAAAAATTTTGTCCATGTATACCTAGAGTAGTCATCCACTATTACCAAAGTGTAGTAGTTGCCTCCATAACTTTGGATAGCGGATGGACCAAATAAATCCATATGTAGTAATTCTAGACACCTAGTTGTGGACACCATGTTTTTAGCTTTATGACTCGAATGAGCTTGTTTTCCTATATTACAAGCATCACAAAAATGATGTTCATATTTTAACTTAGGTAGATCTCTTACTAGATCTTTGGATGATAGCGATTGAAGAAGTCGCATGTTGGCGTGACCCAATCTTCGATGCCATAAGGTCGAAGTATCATCCATAGAGGTAAGACATAGTTTTTCTTTAGGTTCATTACCGATTTTAATGACATAGACTCCATGTTTCCTAATTCCTCTTCCTATGGTTATGCCATTTTTTAAGAATCTTACTACGGTTTCGGTAAAAAGTACATTGCACTTTTTATCACATATTTGTCCTATACTTAGAAGATTGAAGTTTAGGTTTTCTACATTGACACACATCGTTAATAGTTAGAGATTTGTTAGAAATCGTACCTTTACCGATGATTCTACTTTTGCTATTTCAAACACCACATTACCTCCATTAATGGATTCATATGTGGAGAATAGATCCCTATTGCCAGTCATGTGCCTTGTGTTCCGCTATCCTTGACCCATTCATTGGGGTCTAGGTCGACCTTTAAGCACACCTCGTCATTTGCCATAAGACAAATTTCTTCATCCTCCTCGTCGGCTCATTCCCCACGCGTGCCGCATTTCACGAACTGAGCATGCTTTTGATCATCCCATTTGGGACACTTACTAATAAAGTGGTTTGGGTCCCCATACTTAAAGCAAGTACGATCATCCTTTGGCTGCTCGTCCTCTTTGCTTTTCCGAAAGCCTTTCTTATCATCATACGGTTGTTTGACTTATCTACCCTTTCTTCTAAAGAACTTTTTAAAGTCACTACCTTATGGCGTACTCTTAGTCGTCACTAGAAGATGAGTTCTCCTCATCGCTCGAAGCCTTTTTGGCTTTAAGGGCAAGAGTTTTGTGTTTCTATTTCACCTTTGAGGCTTGGAATCTTGCAAGGACAAGCTCGTAGACTTTTAGGTTGCCTATGAGTTCATCAAGGGTGAGGATTGTAAAATCTTTTGACTCTTGATTCTTTACGTCACCTTGGATCTCCATTTCGATGGAAGTGCCCTTAGATATCTCCTAACATGGTTACGGCTAGAAAAGATTCATCAAGTGCTTGTAAAGATGTAATAATAGTATTAAAGTTAGCAAATGAATGATCTATAGTTTCCTCATCCGATATTGAAAATTGTTCATATTGTTGAACAAATAAATCAATTTTATTATTTTTAACTTGTTGGTTGCCTTGATGAGTTACAACTAAAGAATTCCAAATTTCTTTAGAGGTTTTAAGCATAGAAATTCTTCGAATTCCTTTTTCGGTAAAGCATTATATAAAACCATTTTTGCTTCACTATTTTTAGAAAGCTTTTTCTTCATTTCATCATTTAGTTTATCATGAGGTATGTGAACTAAATTTCCTTTATCATCATTTGAGGTAGCCTCAAAATCACCTTCAACAATAATGTACCAAGATCAATATCTTTAGACTTCACATATGTTTCGAATCTATTTTTCCAATATATAAAACCATTAAGTATCAAGTAGTGGTGGTGGATTGCATAGATTGCCCTTCCTTATAATTTTCAGAACCCATAGTGATCGAAAAGTTTTAAAATACAATTTTATTTTAAAACTTTTATAAACTTAGCTCTTGATGCCAATTGTGGAAAACTAGAAGGGGGTTGAATAGTTTTGCCGATTTTAAGTTGATTTCAAAAACTTTAGATTCGATATTATGTGAAATCGTATGGATGGTGAGAACGTATAGATCTAATGATAATGCAAGCAAATAAATAAAGTTAAGGGATAGAAATGACACAACCGATTTATAGTGGTTTGGCTACAAGGTCACCTTCCTTGCCCTACTCCACTCCCCGAGTCACCTACTCGCGAGTTCAAGCACTATGTCAACAAACTCCTTCACTTGGCGGAGAAGCCTTCACAACGTTGCTTACACTTTTTCGGTACAAAGCTAGATACCGAGTCCGTAGCACGGTGGACCAAACCAACACAACTATTACACAACAAATATGTGAAATATCATATACAAGATCTTCGCTCTGAAATCTTGCGGAGTGACAAATCAATCAAGGACCCCTTGCTTGGATGACTTGTAGAATGCTCGTGATCTCGCAGAGAAGGACCTATATGAGGATCACAAATAGAAAGAAGAAGAACAACTCTAGATCAAGTAGGTCTATGTTTGGAGAGAGAAGAGGGGTGAGTTAGAATGAAGAAATGGCTCTCTATTTATAGGAAAATTTCTCTCTCGTTCCACGGATCCCACGGATCCCTTCCCTTCAGAGCTAGTGTAATCCTAGGGATCCGTGATACGCTCCTCTTTGCCCATGGGTTTTTGGTTATGGGTCATGGGTTATGGGTTGGTCCATGGGTTTTCTTTAGATTCAATGTATCTAAGTATACATTGTATCAAGTTTTCTTTGGTATGGGTTTAAGATCCATGGGTTATGGTCCATGGGTTATAGTTTTTACCCATCTTAATAAACTATTACAACAAATGCTTAATTAGTACATTTTTGCATTTAAATGGCTATATGTAAATGCTTTACAAAAATAACATGTATCCTTATAATTTGACTTAAGATAACATTACATTTGTTATCAACAAAACACAAAGAGATCGCAAAATATTAATAAAATTTTTTACGGTTTATTTGTATTAACAGATTGGTTCCCTGATGTATCTCACAGCTAGTAGACCGTATATCTTGTTCGCTGTTTAATGTGTAAGTAGATATCGCTAAGCCTACCAAAAGCACCTTGAAGTAAAGTAAACGGTCTTTCGTATCTCCAAGGAACCATCAATATGGGACTATGGTACCCGAAGGACACCGGTATGTCACTAATGTCTTCTATGCGTATGCCGATCATGCAGATGTCAAGATACTCGTCGGCACGTCTAGAGGTGCTCAGTTTTTGGGTGATAAGCTTGTGAGGTGGTCTTCAAAGAAGCAAATGAGTACTTCTATTTCCTCTACATAGGCTGAATACATAGCCATGTCATCTTATTGTGCTCAAATCCTTTGATGAGATCCCATTATCTGAAACTATGGCTTTGAATTCAACAAAATCCTCCTCAGATCTGGATAATAGTGCTATTGATCTCTCATGCAACAACGACAACACTCAAGAGCAAAGCACATCGACATTGGCATCATTTCATCGGGAGCAAGTAGATAACGGTGTGGTGGAACTATACTTTGTGAGGATCAATACCGTTAGCGCATCTTCACCAAAGCCCTTCCTAGAGAACGCTTTGAGTTTATCCTTTTCCAACGATTTGGTCTTAAGAGTTTACAACCTGAAACACTCAAACGTCTTTAAGAGGAAGAAGAGGAGTAAAAGGTTTTCCTTCATATATCTTTGTATATATTTATTCAAAACCCAAAATACAAAATTATAAAACCAACAAAAAGCAAAGAGAAAAATATAAAACTTTCAAAAATCCATAAAAATTTGAAAAATCTTAAAATTCCAAAAATATTGTTATATTGTCATAAGTTTCATTATTCGATATCATCTACGGACTTTGTGTTGATATTCAAAGAATGTCACGTCTTTTAGATGTTCTTCGAATGTACATTATTTTGTCAAAAAAAATGAGGCGGAGAAAAATGGTGGTTTATTGTCATTTCAGCAGAACCCGTTTTAAAAGAAAAGAACAGAGCCATGTTTATCTTATTTTTCAAATCTCATGCTCTGATTCTTAAAAAAAATGTTTGTCATCAAAAGACAACATGTTTTCTCTTCCAAAATATTTTCCGTCTAATGATTCTTCTGAAAAAATATTTTCCATCTAATGAAAAAACTAAATTGCTTTGAAAATACTTGTACTCTATTATTCGTAAATATGTGTGCTTATCATTTGTCAAATCTTATCTCTCAATCAACAACTTGTGTCATTGATTGAGGGGAGAATGATTTTTATTCGAATTAAAAGGTTATTTTTGAAAGGTCATTTTTTTCAAACAATTGGCACGTAAATGAGCAAGGTTTATTGTTGAAGAGAATGATTTTATTCGAATTAAAAATGTTATTTTAAAAGGTCATTTTTCAAACAATTGGCACGTAAATGAGCAAGGTTTTTTATTCTGTTGATTCAAAACCTTTGCTAAATGTTATGTTTTCAAAAGACAATCTTGCATGTTTAATCAATGGAGTTTAAAGTCTGAAATCTGATCCTTATCAGTTAAAAAGTTGTTTTCAAAAAGCAAGTCACTATTCTCCTCAAAAGCTCTCAAAATTTAATTTAAATAGAGATCACAACTCTCAAAGGATTTGGAAAGTGTGATCGGGGGAGAATTGTGATTTAAATTGGATTTAAACTGATAACTTGATAATTGGTTTTATAAGTGTTTAGCATGTTTTCCTCCCCACATGTGCCAAACGATTTCAAATTTTCCATGCACAATGTTGAGGGGGAGCATCTATTTTAAACCACAAAGATGTGAAACGAATGTGCCTTTTTCCTAATATGTGCAAAACATTTTTCAAATTTCTATGCACACATTGAGGGGGAGCAACTATTTTGAAAACTACATTCTTTATAAAACTACTCTTAGATGCAAGCCAAACCCTCAAAGATGAAAATTATTTCTATTGCAAAATGATGATTGATGCACATATTGAGGGGAGCTCTCTCTTGTTCTAAAAAATATCAAAAACAATCAGTACAAAATGCTTTGATAATATATCACAAGTATCTGGATTGATTTTAAAATGGTTTATAATTGGTTCCAATGGCGATGAACAATACCAGATAGGACCGACCAACTTTACTTTATGTATGGTGATATAAGGATGATAAGGTTAGGTATTTGTTCCCATGATCCGCAGAACCGAAGGGGATCTACCCGGACAATCCACTAGATAGTGTAGAAGTCCTTAGGTATGATGAAAAAAGGAGAAATGTGAGATATGGGAAGAGTGCGGACTGAGACAGAGCTAGTACTGGAATAAACCCAACAAGGTTGTTGCTATGAAGTCTCGGTAAGCACTGAAGGGGTTGAAGAATGAAAAGAATTGAATGTGAAAAGGGTGAAAAATAAATAGCCCTCCGATAATTCAACCTTAGGGCAGATACCGGGTTCAATTCGTATGCTACTGGTGGTTACTAAGGTAACACTGGTATTGAAGACAAGACGTCATGGACCCAATGACGCACTGCACTACAACTTCCCAAACCACTTAAGTTCTCTTAAAAGGACTTGTTTATTCTCATGGGGAACCGACATTATC